>SZVJ01000015.1:2400000-3000000 GCA_029467805.1 Pleurotus eryngii var. eryngii | reverse complement strand
CGCGTTCAGTCTGAAGTATGGCACATGTGCATTATGACGAAGAGACGAAAATCATGTGAGTACAGAGTCGAGGACTTGGAGGTTGCAGGGCTGACGATTGGATCGGTTCAAGTACGGTTTACACCTTGGGTATCGAAGGTGGTTATTATTTTGTAGTTTCCATGGGCTGTAGAGTTTGACGAGTGTCTGACAAAACCTAGGCGTTGAGGTCGACTTTAATGATAGTTGGTGTCCTGGAGCAACTATTTCATTATATGAACGGGCTCGGCGGTCGGCCGGGAGAAAGCTGCTGTATACAATGATAGACTGCCCAAAACTTTTACATTGGACACCACCTGCATCTCAGCCTCGGTGAGCATCAAGTGTAGTCCCTAGTTAGTAGATGCTGTAGCTAAATGTCATAGGTACTATGAGAGGCGTGTCGAAATAGAATATGTGGAGGATAGCCGGACGCGCTGGGAGGAGTTAGTAATTGAGAAAGAAGCTGATGAGATAGCTTCACGAGCGGTGTGTGATGGGCTAGGTGTGGCTCGTATCGAGGTTACACGCACATTGTCCGTTGGGACAAGCACTGTCTGGTTCAAGGTAAAACGGGTGAGGACAAGGGTTTCTGCATGTGCGTGCCTGATGCTGATAGACGTAGTTTCGAAGCTACCATTCATACATAGTTCTCGATGTCCGTTTCGTTGTTGAATTTGGGAATTCGGAGGAGTGCACCCGCTTTCTTCATGAGCATATGGTGCGTGCCTTGTATTTCTTTATGACCCACTCTGATTGCATGCGAGAAGAGGAAATTGAAGCGTCGATACCCCTCTGAGGTTACTGACGTCGCTGTCATCAATGACATCAGGCGTGTTCTTGACCTACTGACCGACGATCTTTTGACTGGTATGCTTTCACGGTCATCGATTTGGGCCTGTTGCCATCTTATTTGCGATGTAGCGGAGAATAACGCTCTTCGGCGCGGTCTTCCTTACTCCCAGTTCGTCGACGACCTTCCTCAGCCCGAGACACAGCTGATACGTCATCAACGCTCCAATCAGGGCGACGACCGACCGTGCTATCTCACACTGCATATCTCTACCACCATATTCGCCATTGCCAACGTTGATTGGAGTGCGACAAAATTCCCCCCCGATATCTCCTTCGCACTCCAATGCTTTCCAGTCTCTCAATAGCATACACCTCAATTTCCCGTCGTCCGCACGGGACGATGGCCACAACAATAATCCCTCCTCTCGAAACAGTCCAGGCACTCTCAGTTTCAATGTTGAAGCAAGCGGTATTCGCGGCCTCACTGGCACAAATTCTGTTGCACGCGGAAACTCGATAACAATCGCAAGCGAACATCGCAATGTCCACGTCAACCTTGCTGCTATTCCGGGCGCCAACGTCAACATCAACATCATCTCTGGTGATAGCTATTTCGGTGCTATCAGCAGCAGCAATATTGGCGGGACGAACAATGTCAACACCAGTGCGTATCTCATAGTCACTCTAGAGACTTAGCTCGTGGCTGATTCTTTTGCTACTTAGTCCGTATAATGAGTCCTGCTGGGTCTCATTCGCCTCGAGTGGCATTCCCTCAGCCTTGCAGGCCCATTCCGCTTCTGCATGAGCAAGCAGTGTCCTATGCAGGAGTCAGTCGCTGGGTGCAGCCACGCCCATTGCATCCTAGGCCATAATGAAGCATGCGGACAGGCGGACGAGCGTCTCGGGCAGTTGGACTCTCGCCTAAAGCATTTTACATCCTGTTGTATTAGCGTATTTATCGGACCGTCTATCTGAGGTATCTCGACGGGGTCCCCATGATGAATGATTTTCTTGCTCTCTACCTCCTTGTCTCCATTGGTGCTTGCAGACTTGCCTACGATTGTTCTCTGTAACTCTATCATTGTTCAACATAATTTACTCTTGGAAGTACATTGAGTGCCGGAGAAAAACGTTGTGCATAACGGAAATTATAGCGGGCGAACGAAGAATATAGTATAGCATAAGCTTGGGTACGACGAACTCGAATACTAACGAAATGGTGCACATGAGCGGAGCGGAAGTGAAACCGGCGCAGCAATGGGGTGAGGAACCAAGAAGTAAAGTGAAAACCGGACCTTGAAATCGAAAAGGATCAGCGCTGTTTCGTACACTGCATCCCGATGTTTTCCTCTCCCCTTCCAGTGCATGCCCTCTCCCCTACTTCCTCTCCCTCTCCACCCCCTTTGCACTTCTCGATTCCGCGACAAACAGATAGAAGCCGAGTGTTCAGTGTCCTGATGATCCCAAGGAGGCGTGGAGATCCGCATTCCCACATACTTCTCCTCGTACTTCCATCGACGTCCCTATATGTGCGTGCATATTCCAAGTGGCTGGCTCAGAACGCTTGGCGATTGGGACAATGATTGTCGAAGTTCCGAATGGACGTTGAATAGTACGGTATTCAATGGCTGGCTGAGGACGGGAGGATCGACGTGCAGCGCAGAGAGTGCGAGATTAGCGGCTGGAGGTGCCAGTCATGGAAGACAGGACGATGCGAGAGTGAATTCGACGGGGGAATGGTGCGTCCACGACATCTTTTTTCTCCATCACAACGTAGTGCGCAACGTAGACGCCGCCTGCGATTATAGCTTGATGACGAGGCGGAGAGGGGGGACTAGGTGGTAGCAGAGTCGAGCTGGGGCCCGTAGATAGAAGGGTAAATAGAAGCGACCCATCCCACTTTGAGACGACCTATGATGACGGCGTAACACGGACGCGGAAATATGCTTCGACTCGCCCTCCTCTTTTATGATGTCTCCTCGCATACCCACATAGGCTCTCTGCTCCTGAAAAAACGCACATGGCGCAAACATCATGCATCAATGCATCGCCACCGACACTCTCAGCTTCCGAGGTCCTACAGGTATGTTCTGCACCTGCGGCGCCACACCCATCCTTTCCTTTCCTCTTCCGCCTGCCATCACCAAGTTCTGTCCTGTACGCCATTTCCAAGCCATCAAATTTACAGGAAATGAGAATAGTGGGTGTGTTCCAGCGTTCGAAAATTCGTGATATGTAGCATCGCTCAGTGGCAGCGAGGAGAATATAGAATGGAGATGTATGCCGTGGTGTGAGGTGAAATGGGAGGTCAAGCGGGGCGGACGTGCAAGTAGCCGTTGGACGAGTTCCCTGGGCTCAGAGAGGCGAAGTGGCGATAAAATGCGTGCCGACTAAATCTACTGCGAGAGTCGAGAGAGGCAAGTGGGCGGGAAGTCGCGGTGCGCATGGAGTAGAGTGTTGAACGTTGAGTGGGAGGGCGAACGAGGGAGCAACCGCGTGGATTCGAGAACGGCTGGTTGTTTCGACGGCTGGCTGGTACGGGATCGTCTGGGGGCAGCTGCCGGGGGGAAGCGCTCAAAAGGGGAGGGGACACGTTCTGTCACATATTGACGGAGATACTGCGGTAAGTGCCAAGTCGAGAGGTCAACGGTGCTAGATCGCAAGCCGCGAGATATGCGAGCGATTGAGGCGATGAGACAGCCAGCCCAACCCTGGACGGCGAGTGCGAGTTTGAGACAACGAACAGAGGAGATGATCGTCCTTATTGATGAAGGTGACGCAAACTGACGATGAGACCAAGATTATTGCAGGATGGGCTACAAAGGAGGGGTTGCATGGTGGTGGCAAACACCCACGCCCGATCGCGGGTAGGAAGTGAGCCTGGGATTTGGAGTCGTAGGATAACGATCTGGAAATGAGTGATTACCAGCGAGTGTTGATAGCGGGAGAAGGGTAGATAAAACGTACCTCGACGTCTTGCCAATTATTTATAGGGCCTATTCTTGCAAGTGGCGTGTCGTGATCATCGTCGCCACGTAAGGCCCAAAGCGCCCGCCCGCATGCGCTCTTCGCGCCGTCATGCAATCCATAAGTATCGACGTGGCAGGATCTGGGCTCATGGGTTCGGTACGGTGAACCTCTAGGAGAGGAACAGCCAGGCGTCCCCTACCCGCTGCTCTACTACGCCGCGTCGTGGAAGTCACTGAAAGCTGGTATTTGCTTGGTTTCGGGGCGTTTCGGAGCGCGGGCAGGCCTCGAGCCATTGCGGACGAGGGCGGGAGGTTTCCAAGGAAAGCTGCGAGAGGCAGGATATATCCAGCACGTCTCGCGTAATCTCCAGTGCTTGACCCAGCCCACGCGAGCGGGCTTTCGACTGCCTACTCGGTGGTCTCGGGGGTCGGCCATGCGTCAATAACGTTTCGATATTACCACAGCCGCGCGGCCGACATTGAAAGAGCTTGCGATTATTGCGGCTTCAGAGCAATCACGCAGCATCGATGGTGGAGCCAGGCGAGGACCGCGCAAGCCACGGCGTACACGAACGTCGGCTGCGAGAGTGCAAGTCCTGCTTTTGCCAAGTTCTTCGTTCTAGTACTGACTTCGCACTTGCGCAAGGGAGACTACGCAATCCCGAGATATACGACGTGCTCCGTCGTTCGTGACACGTCAAAGAATCTTGAGGATCGGATATCGAGGACTTGTCGATTATTGTTCGACACGTTTGGGCCAAAGATGTCCGGATCCCATGGGAGTCCACCCAGTGTACAACGCTCGGCTTGCCTCGCAGTACACGTCGTACGCAGCAGGAGCTACAAGGACCTTCCGCCGTCAGCCCTATACTTCCATCTCATCCATCAGCAAGAACTCTCTAGGACAGGAAGAAAAATGTACCAAGTGGCCAGCAGATTTCGACCCACTTCCGAGCGCGAAATAAACTCAATGCGTCCAAAGCAGAGTATGAACCGAGCGAGGGAGACCACGAAGAAAGAACTAGCGGGCTGGTCCAATCCGAGGTGCGTGCTAATGCAGGCGTGGCCCCAGGTGTCTTGGTCTCGTCAGTTTGTCCGTCAAAGGAGGGCGGTAGAACATCATTTATAGCGTGTCTCCAACGTGGAAATCGTTGAGATCGAGTTCATGGCTGTTGGATATCTGGATCATTGGAACTTGGAAGGATGTACTGCGATCTTGAACAGATATTCGGGCCGGCGACACCCGATGCTGTACTACGCTCCCCCGCTCATGTATCTTTCGTTGGCGGATGGAAGCAGAGTACGATGCATTCAGGATAAACGAGGGGAAAATCGGGAGCGTACTCCAGTCGCCGATGCGAAACAGAAGAGTAGCGACTGGGAGGGATTGCTGAAGTGACCGCAAGAGGGAAGAGCCGCTACAGGCTGCGGACGTCAGGGAGGAGGTAATACGCAGACAGTGGACAGCGGGAGGGGAGACGTGCTCAAGAGTGGTGAGGACACACGCCGCCGCTGATTGTCAGCGGATTGGAGTAGTTGGTGAGTCAAGGACACCGCCGACGTTACTGATTTTCATACCGTGGGCCATACGAACAATGTGGGCGACGAGATGGCTGAATCTTCGACGGCGTGTGCCAGTTCGATACAACCAATGGGTGAGAGGAGCGTCCTTGGTCCGAAGCCGTCGCAAACTCATCGCAAACCCGAATTATCGCAGATTTGGAGCGAGGATGGGCAGCGAGGATGTGGGTGATAGTAAACGTCCACGCATGGCAGCGGGTAGGAAGTCAGGAAATAAATTGATTGCTGCGTATCTTGACGCGGGGGGACGGAGGACGGAAGCGACCTGGGGAGAGCGATTATCATTAGTGCGTTGCCAGCGAGAGAGAGGCGGAGAAAGGAACTCACGGGGCAGAAGGGAAAATAAAGGCCTTAAGTTGAAAACTTCCCTCAATTGATATCTCTCCAGTTCGTTATCTTCCAGCACAGCGCGTTTAGCTAGGCACGCGGTATGCAGTCTAGCCCCTGCGAATGGCGCGGCGAGAATCGTCGCAACGCAAGGTTCAAAGCGCCGCCCGCCCGTGCTCTTCGCATAATCATGCAACCTCCACTTCCAAGTATAGACATCTCAAACTCTCAAGCTCTGAGGTCATGAGTTCGCAAAGGTGAACCACATTGGAGGGAAATAGCTAGACATCCCCTACCCGCTTCTCTACTACGCCATGTCGTGGAAGTCACTGTAAATGCTAGTCTTTGCTTAGTTTCGGAGCGCGGGCGGGCCGATGATGGTTACGGACCACGATACGACTGGGATTTCGGCGGGAATACAAGGCTG
The DNA here is from genome assembly GCA_029467805.1 of Pleurotus eryngii var. eryngii. Lineage (NCBI taxonomy): Eukaryota > Fungi > Basidiomycota > Agaricomycetes > Agaricales > Pleurotaceae > Pleurotus > Pleurotus eryngii. The sequence goes on along the minus strand of SZVJ01000015.1, from coordinate 2,993,883 downwards.
TGGCGTCTTCAAGTACGTGGCCAGCGGCCCCGCGGTTCGACGGAGGAGTTCGAGTGATTCCAGAGTCGAGGGGAGGGGAAGCGACGTTGCGACATTCCAGGGTGTAAGCCTGAAATCTAAACGAGCAAGCAAGTTGGAGCGCAGGTGGGTACTCGATACAACTACTAGGGGAGAGGAACATCCTTAGTACCTAGTGCCGAAGCTTGAGGGCGTGGACTGACGGTGGAACAGAGATTGTCGCAGTAGTATGGCTCCTGCAGATGCTGCGTCACGAGAATCGGCGTGAAGCAAGCGCAAGTGAGTTTCAATAGAGCTGCAAGCCTGTTGGCATGACGCAGCGTCACGAAGTTGTAAAGTAATCAGAGGGTCCGCAGTCACTCGATCTTGCTCGACAGCTCCACCTTCACCTCCAACTACCACCAAGTCAAAGCTGTCTGAGGGAAGAAACGGGTGAGCGTGCACCGTGAGCAGCTCATGGAAGGAGGGTGGAGATTCGTCATACCCTGGGGAGACGTGGGCGTGAATGTTCTCGGTCATCGCCTGGATAGATCTACTCAATACGTCACCTATACTTTAAATTGCGAAAGGACGAACCGGGAAAAACTGGGCATCAAGCTCGTCGAGCGATGGTCGATAATGTCCCGAGTTCCAAGAACGCGAAGCGTGGTACTGCATGGGTAATTTGACGCAGACTTGGACGCATGTGTGGATGATCAAGACGGAGCGGAATGGGTGAGGTAGACACTAAGACAGGGTGTCAAGCATCATGCATCAGGATTCGGGTTCAAAGGAATGAAGTAGTGGACGTACATACGAGGAGATCATTTGAATACATCATGTTCCCCGCCCAATGACCTACGCCCCGACTGTCCTTAACTCGATCTTCCGTGCGCAGTTCTGGCGCCCTGAAGAGTGTGTAGACGCAGGGCGAGGAAGGCATGATCATATCTGGGGACCCTGAATACGGGTATAGATGTAAGCATATACTGGTAGAGGAGTCGACAAAGTGTTCATACCTCGGGCACCGTGAACTCGAGCTAGACACTCGGTCAAACCAACGAAATCGCCAACTTTGGGATCGAGTCTAAGTAGAAGACACTGACTACCCCCGACTCGAGATACGTACTATACAATTCACTATCCGTGAACGCAAGCCCGCGCTACACGCGGCTGCTAGCAGGGACGAAGAGATCCTATTTTTTACCCCGTTTCCAGACCTCAGCAAGTGGCGAGTTGTGAGGCTCAGGGAAGCCAGGGCTTGATACGTGTGAGAAACGAAGGTAGCCGTCTGAGGGGATATGCTAGCCCCTCCGTACACCATCGTTGGCCAGAGGAGTGCTATCCGGCGCTATGAGAGTTGGGAGGACGGATGTAGACGGCCCCAACGCCTTCATGGGATGGACCGCTGAAAGGACTAGTTGAGAACCTGAATAGTGTTATTTCAACGCATCTTGGAATCGATGAAAATACTCACAAAATTGGCAAAGTCGAGTTCATGGTAGTCCGTTGTTGTGGTGATATGAGGTGTCCGGGCCGGCGTCATCCGGGCCTATTACGGGAGCTAGTCGGCTCAAGTACTAATCGACATCCTCCATAACCCTAAGTACGTCTTCGCAACACTCAAGCTTCGCAGAACACGCGATGGAATCGAGACTTGAATAGCATACTTTCTAGCTCGCAATCTCAGCGCCGTACCACCCGAAGCTCAGGAAGCCCCATGGCGCTCAACCTCTCGAATGTGTCTTGTCAGTGCGACTCAAACACCGAGTGTTAGAGTTTTCCTGTTCAGGGAAATAGGAACAGGGGACTCGTAGAATGGTGTTACTGCACCTTCGTCGGTGAGTGTCATTTCAATACTTCTGCCACCGCCTGACGATCTCGAAAGCATCAAGCTCAAGCCCTTTCGACACTGGTCTCGCGCGTCGCCACTCATGTTTGGCGTTGGCTATACTCCGCGACGGTGACTGCGTCCAGCCCTTCCCGCTGTCTCAACAACACGAGGCCTGGTCTACATCCCGTTTGACAGACATCCCCCGTCGTCAATTCCCCTCAATGCACTCCACGCGCACCGCGACGTCGCACCTACCAGCCTCCCTCGACGCTGGATGTCGTCGGTACGCACCTTGCGGCCACATCCTCCCTCTCAGGCCATGCAACTCGACCAAAGTCCACCTCGACGCCCTCTTTTAATCCCACATCACGGCATATATCACCATTTTCTGCCCTCTCTCTCGCTGCCGCTGAACGGCGCTACCCACCATTGCTATCGCTCGCAAGTTCATCGAATTAGAAGCAGGCCCACGACTTGATGGTAGCAGGTGGACGCGGAGAAGATGGGGAGGCGTCGTGAGTGAAGGACACACCTGTAGGATCATGGAAGTTGAGAGTGTCGGGGGGTGACGTTTGCTCCGTGTGCATCTTTCCAGGGGCAGAGAGCGTCGGCGGGTATCTAAGAAGGAGACGCAGCAGAGGGGGATGAGTACTGGTGCTGTTACACTCCCGTGGACCACGGTGCACTGTCATTGTGGGTCGCAGCGACGTCGGAAGGATGGATCGCCTCTATCTACCCTTCAATGTATCTACGGGATCCAGCTCGAATTTACTACTGCCTGTTCCTCCTCTCGGTGCTGCCATCAATTCAGAATCACGATGGTGTGCCTCCTTTGATGGAAAAAAAGGATGGCGTGGACACACCATCCGGTCGAATTTGCCCTCCCGTCATCTCATCGACATTACTGGCACCCCCAGCTGCTAGCGAGTCCCGCGGCTAGCCACACACTACCTGTAGCCTGTCGAGTTTCCCGCCCCCTCTCCCCCGCTCTCGAGAACGCCCTTCCTCCATGCTGTCGACAGTAAATACCCAACTTGGTAGTTCCAAAACGATGCCACCCATCGCTGAACCTTTCACGCTAGCCACTTGGGATACAGGCGCGCATATACGGACGTCTACAGGAGTATGAGGACAGGTATGGAGGAATGTGGGCACGCCCCTCCTCGTCTCTCTCCACGCCTCCTTGGGATCATCGGGACATCGAACATCGAACACTCAGCTTCTATCCCGTCGTCACCGAATCGAGAGGCGGAGAAGGGGAGGATGAGAGGGGAATTAGAGGAGAGGGCATGGCGTAGATGATGGGAGTGGGAGAGGAGACGCAGCACCGGGCCTCCGGATGCGATATATGAATTGCCGATCTTTTTTGATTTCAAGGTCCGGTCTCCTCACTCCATTTACCTCTCGGTTTTTCTCAATTGTTCCGCACAAACACTTGTATTCTTGAGCGTCTCATGTGCCAGCAGCACCGGTGATGCTTCCTGCCCGAACTCGGATGTCGAGGGACAGTGAGCAACACAAGCGATGGCAAGAATGCACTTGGAAGAGTTGCGCCGGATTCCCAGCTGGCTATCTCAGGGTGCAACCGCTGTTCCATCCCCACCCATACTGCCCAGAGCTCAAAAAGCAGGAAAGTGGTCACTGGGGATTAACGGGGTCGTATCACCAAACAACATACTCTAGGAAAGACAAAGGAATGTTGCCTCGCATGAGGACATCTTCGGCGCTTGTCGGCGGGTCTACTACATCAACATAGCCTGTCGGGTTTGGGAACGTCTTCCCCTGCTATGTGATACCCGGCCGATCCAGAGTCTGCGAGCCTCGGGTGGGGCGTCCTTTCTGGGCAAGCAGGCCTCGTCCCATTGGCTAGTTTATTTCCCAAATGTAGTCAATGTTTCGTACGTAGCAGTGGAATATATATCACAAGATGAAGCTTTGAAAATACTAAAACACTTTGGGAAGACTGATGTAGATTCCAAGCACGGCGCGTTTAATTCCGCATTCGTCTCTCAATATGGCCTGGGACGCGGCGAGCGCTGCCGTACCCATCGACCCACCCCTGCCTGTAACGCAGCCTGCTCATTCAGAACTTGGGTTTGCCTGCCAGACGGAGACCCCGACACGCGAGACGAACGAGACTCAACAGGACTCATCATGCGAACTAAGCATTCAACAAAATCAGACATGAACTAAGAGTAATCATGAGACATTGGTACGCACTGGTGTTGACATTGTTCCGCCCGCCGTTATTCCCCCCGCTGATGGGGCCCAAGAACGCATCACCCATGATGGTATTGATATAGTTGATATTCACCGTGCGATCCTCGCCGTTGACAGAAAAGAATTCCCCGCGAAAACAGAGTTCGTGCCATTGAAGAGTGAGATCTCACCCGCAGATACTGAAATAGTGAGGTCGTCTTGCTGCGATCGTGAAGGCGAGTTGTAGTTGCCATCCTGAGATGTGACAGAGTGAAATTTGAGATGGAGGTTGTTGAGAGATCGGAAGGTGCTAGCGTGCAATGGGAAGATTGGGGGAATAGTGGTTGCACTCCAATTAACTTCGGCAATGAATGGGACTTCATCTGACAGTGTGTCAGCGATTGTAGAGAGATGCAGGGTGAGATAGCATGGTCGACCGAGGTCCCGACTGGAGGCCCGACGACGTATCAGCTTCGTTTCGGGTTGAGTACATTCATCTTCAAACTGCGACAGAGTCAGACGGCGCCGAGCAGCGTGCGTTAGAGCTATATAGGGAATGAGAAGGCAGTCTTGGGGATGTCTGCAAAAGCATACCAGAACGGAAGTCGTCAGCAATTGGGGCAACAGTTTGAATGATATCGTTGATTGCGACAGTGCCCCCGTCATTAAATTTACTGATGATGTCTCTTCCCTCTAATTCATCCTTTGAATGTCATCAGAGCGAGCAATAGAACAAACCCAGTGAAATACACGTACTATCTCTTCTTGAATGAATTGAGTGCAATCCTTTGCATTTGCAAATTCAAGGCAGACTCTTATCTCAAACCCCGAATGTAGATTGTACCATTGATCCTATGTCTGTTAGTATCACACCGCTTACTCAGACAGGAGCTTCTGTCCTCACTCGTTCTACTTTGACCCATACAGTGCTTGTCCCAGAGGACACTGTACGTGTGACCTCAAGATGAGCCTTATCCCATCGATCATATTCTGCTCGGGAAGCTAACTCTTCAGCTTCTTCCCAAGTTGCCACCTCCTCTTCCTGGGTATGCCCATCATTCGTATACTCTATCACGATGCAACTACTCCAACACAAGGGCCTATGCCATTCAATCACAGTAGTTATTAATTAGAGACAATGTATGACACTCACTGAGGTTGATGCGGCCTCCATTGCAGCGCTGTTGTGTGGTCGTCCTGCATATAAAGTAGGTCTCTTTTGGTTGGCATCCACGTCCGCCATTGATACAATGATACAGTTGCTCCCGGACTCCAACGATCATTGGGGTCGACCTGGACGGCTATGTTTTGTTACACACTTGCAAATGAAACTCGAGTCAAGCATATACCTTCAACAAAAAGATTGTACATCGTACTTTAACTGAGTTAAATGATCAGCCTTACGACTTTGAATCCTTAACTCTGCACTCACTCAATCCCTGTCTCTTCGTCATCACCAGACATGGTTCAGACTCAACACAAGCTAGCCGAGATCGTTATGGGGAACGTAGAAGAGCGGAAAATCAGTGTCCTAATGAAGGAGCTGTAGCACCTTAATGTTCATGTCCGGCTCCTCTATGTAGTCTTAATGATGAACACGCGACAAGCGTCTCACGAAAGTCTCCCTGTGTCTAATCAATTATTTCTGCTTACGATTCAACGGAGATATCCACAGAGCTGTAGAGAGCGCAGCCTTCTAGCCGATATGCAAATACAACCAACGCGAGTCAGGTACCGTGTCCCCTCTTGCACTTCCAGTCGTACTTGGGTGCTGAGTGCTGGGGCCACACTTCTATAGCAAACCAAGGACAGATCAATCGTTGGCCCTCCAACGAGCGATCAATTCCCACAGAAGGCGTCAGCGTCAATCAGCTGTATCCGAAGACAAAATAGTTTCGTTCCCAAGAAAGCAAAGACTCCACACACAGCCAATAAATTCAGCGGAACTTCGCGTGAGTAGAGTGGGTAGAAGCATACTGTATTGGTATCAGTGTTTCGATGGGCGCCATGATACAGCCATAGACTGTAGGGCCTTCCGGCGCCGTCAATGCAAAGGCTGGGGATCTCAACCACGAGGTCTTGCGATAAGAGATTATGAACGGTCCCTGTATGCGGATGCTGTGAAGACATTGAGATCTCAGGCGTAGAGCGTCGTTCGAACCAACTACGAACGATTCGATCCAGCGACTAAGATTGACTTGTGCATGTGAGAACTTGAGTTCCGGCTGATATATTCAACGATCTATTCACGCATCTGGGTTGAGTTCTTTGTTATGTCGTCAATCGGAACATTACAAGCCCGGCGCGCCTCGGATTAAACCAGGTATTCGTGCCAAGGTGATCCATATGGTGTGGAACAACCGTTTCGTGGTGGAAAGCAGGTTAAGTTAGTTGGTCTCTTTGTGCACTTTCTCTTCGCTATCCTGAAGAGTGCTTGCTGATACATATGATGTAGGAGACCTGCATGGCGCATGATAGTGCGAAGGACGTGTGCGAGCTTTAGTTACCTTGCATGACGACGACGATCACGACGTGCCTTTTGCAACGCCTGGGTGGCATATCGTGCACATAGATGAGCGCGCTGTGCTGGAGAATGTCGGATCGGAAAGACATTGATTTGGAAACGGAAGCTCGAACTCACGCACATCCTACGGCTCAGCACTCGCGGCGGGATTCCAGCGACGCGCTTTAGATCGCTCATCGTCGATCGCCGCTCACCTAGATTCCCTTACGCGCAACGGAAGGCAGAACGAGAAACGGAAAATAAGGAAACGACGGAGGAGGAGGAGGATGAATCGCTCATTTAGAGACTTTTCTTTGCGCTTCTTCTCTGTGCGTTCCTTCCTCCGCCTCCCCCGCTAGCAGCGCACTGATAATCGCTGCCCCATATTGCCGTCTCACTGCCTCCTACCCCAGGACACGTCGTTATCGATCCCCTGACTTCTTACCCGCTACCTGTCGTGGATATCTACAGCCGCCGCCACCAAAACTTCCTTCGCCGCTCTTGAAGTATGCGATAATTTCGGTGATTCGGTCTCACCGTCAGTTTGCGACGGCTGCATCACCAAGCATGTTCATCTCTCCTACTCCTTGTCCTCAATTCGTGGCCCCCGCCCAGGATCCTGGCGTCTCACCGCCTCGATCGTTTGTGTGGTTCGGCGGTCGTCTCATCCCATCCCTTCTACGGGCTGCATTCTGCATTCTGATCATGATGTATCCAGCTTATCTCGAAGCCCGAAAGCATCTGGGCCATGGTGATCGAGTACATTAGCGCGCAGCGTAAGTCTCGCCTGGAGTCCGCATACCTGACTGACGATGCCGTGTGTTGCGTGTTGCGTGTTGCTTGCAGTCTACGTCAACAGCTTCTTCGCGACGCTCAAATGCCGCAATCGGCTGCGGCACATCGGCAGGCCGGACTCCTCAGCGTATATCAGCTCGGCGAGTCGCCCGCGCATCAGCACCGTCAGCGCGCCCCGGTTCAGGGGCGAGAGTTGGGTGGAGTCGCAGCGCGGGGACGATGTTAAGTTCTCCGGGGAGAATGTTGCGGGAATCACACATAGCGGAGTTACAATGTACCAATAAACACATCAAAGCGGAGTTATACATTGTATTGATAGGAACAGTCCGCGCGGAGCCCAGCGGAAATTGCCCAATATGGTAAGTCTACAATGTATACAATAACAACCATCCGCGCGGAGCAGCTCGCACATCGGAAGGCCCGAGAGATTGACCGGCAATATAGCAGAATGCTGTGAAATGGTTTGTGAGGTAGCTAGGTTGTTTCCAATCATTCCTATACAGGTATACTGATGCAGCAGGAATAAAATGTCAGCAAATCGGTCCAGCCTCGGGCTGCCGATGCAGGCTGATTCTTTGTTATTGAGGCTGATGGCTTCAGCCAGCATGTAGCCGAGACCTACTGGGATGCTATAGATGATGCATCAGTAAAGGAATTGGCCCAAATAAGCAAAACATTGGTATGTCGGACATCTGGTGCAGGCCAATGTTTTCCGAAATGGGCCGATGTTTTCCAAAACAGGCGGACGCTTTCAGCCGGTGAGTAGTGGGCATGTCCTATGATATAGTATATGATACCAAGTTCAAAAATGCGCCACATCAGACGTCCGGTGCAGGCCTACGTTTTCTGAAATGGGCCAATGATTGCCGAGACAGGCCGAAGTTTTCCAAAACAGGCCGACGATTTCCGAGACAGACTGACGATTTCCAAAATGGGCCGACGTTTTCAGCCAGCTAGTAGCAGGCATGTTCTATGGTATAGTATATAATGCCAAGTCCAAAAATGCGCCACATCAGATGTCCGGTGCAGGCCGACGTTTTCTGAGACAGGCCGACGTTTTCAGCCGGTGAGTAGCAGGTGTGTTCTACAATATAGTATATAATGCCAAGTTCAAAAACTCACCACATTGGACGTCCGGTGCAGGCCGACGTTTTCTAAAAACAGGCCGATGTTTTCCGAGACAGGCCGATGTTTTCCAAAATAGGCCGATGTTTTCAGCCAGTAAGTAGCGGGCATGTTCTACAATATATTATATAATGCCAAGTCCAAAAACTCGCCACATTGGACGTCCGGTGCAGGCCGACGTTTTCTAAAACAGGCTGAAGTTTTCTAAAACAGGCCGATGTTTTCCGAGACAGGCCGATGTTTTCCGTGACAGGCCGATGTTTTCCGAGACAGGCCGATGTTTTCCGTGACAGGCCGATGTTTTCCAAAATAGGCTGATGTTTTGAGCCAGTAAGTAGCGGATGTGTTCTACAATATATTATATAATGCCAAGTCCAAAAACTCGCCACATCAGATGTCCGGTGCAGGCCGACGTTTTCCAAAACAGGCCGACGTTTTCCAAAACTGGCCGATGTCTTCAGCTGGTGAGTAGCGGGCATGTTCTACAATATATTATATAATACCAAGTCCAAAAACTCGCCACATCGGATGTCCGGGGCAGGCCGATGTTTTCCGAGACAGGCCGATGTTTTCTAAAACAGGCTGAAGTTATCTAAAACAGGCCGACGTTTTCCGAGACAGGCCGACGTTTTCTGTGACAGGCCGACGTTTTCCGTGACAGGCCGACGTTTTCCAAAATAGGCTGACATTTTCCACTGGTAAGTAGCAGGTGTGTTCTACAATATATTATATAATGCCAAGTTCAAAAACTCGCCACATCGGACGTCTGGTGCAGGCCGACGTTTTCCGAGACAGGCCGACATTTTCCAAAACAGGCCGCAGTTTTAAGCCAGTAAGTAGCAGGTGTGTTCTACAATATATTATATAATACCAAGTCCAAAAACACATCACATCGGACATCCAGTACAGGCCGATGTCTTCTGAGACAGGCCGAAGTTTTCCAAAACAGGCCGAAGTTTTCTGAAACAGGCCAAAGTTTTAAGTGGTGAGTAGCAGGCATGTTCTAAAATATAGTATATAATGCCAAGTCCAAAAACGCGCCACATCGGATGTCTGGTGCAGGCCGACGTTTTCCAAAACAGGCCAACACTTTCAGCTGGTAGGTAGCGGGCATGTACTATGATATAGTATACAATTCCAAGTCCAAAAACTCACCACATCAGACATCCGGTGCAGGCCGACGTTTTCCGAAATGGGCCGATGCTTTGAGCTGGTAAATACCAGGTATGTACCGTATTGTTATACATGATACCCAGACCAAAGCCTCAACCAATTTAGGCAAAATGTCACCACATTGGATGTTCGGTGTAGGCCGACATTTCACCACATAGACTGATGCCGTTAGCCAGCAAGTATCAGGCATGTCCTATGGTGTAGTATATAATACCAAGTCCAAAACATTGGCTCAAGTAGGCAAAACATCAGCATGTTGAACAACCTATTTGGGCTGACATTTTGCAATGTAGGTGAATTCTTTATCACATTACACTTACATCCAACTACATCAGTCAGAGTATTTGACATGAGTTGCTGCACACCAGCTAGATAAATACTGGGCTGGTTTCTTGTATATCTCTTACCTTACATTTTACTTCAATCAGCATCCCAGTAAGTGGAGGAGTCAGAAACATACGAGGATGTTGTTCACTTACTATGACACACCGTTAGATTCTATTACTTGGACAACCCCTGGGAGTGATGATGTGCGGTACCTGGTACTCACGAACATCTCTGACCTTGCCACAAGCAAGGTCCACAAAATTTCACTCTTGCCAATTGCGGGACACAGAACTTCATAAAAGAGAAAAAACAATACTATGCCATTACATCGGGGGCTCAAGTTGGTGTTGTCAAAGGAGTGTGAGTACTTTTCCCTTGACTTCTCTGTACATAGACTCATCCAGGTTGATGGATAGTGACACTGCGACTGTGTTGATTCACGGGGTAAGTGGTGGAGTCTGCCTTGGCTTCTGCTTGGAAGCTTTGGCCATTGAACACTTTCAGAAGGGGGTTAGTAGCAGAACTGTCATTGTTCGCAAGCCAGTTGCTAGACCAATGTAAGGTGACACTTGTATCCCCTGTAGAAATGTAATCATGTTCATTTGCTCCTACTGTAAGAGTATCTGTACTACATCAGCTGGAAGGAATATCTCCGGCACTTGTACATTGCCTGCATCACAATGGGGGCCGACATTGCATCATGTAGGATGTCTCAGCCCAGTACTTATCTAGCTGGTGTGCAGCAACTCATGTCAAATACTCTGACTGATGTAGTTGGATGTAAGTGTAATGTGATAAAGAATTCACCTACATTGCAAAATGTCAGCCCAAATAGGTTGTTCAACATGCTGATGTTTTTGCCTACTTGAGCCAATGTTTTTGGACTTGGTATTATATACTACACCATAGGACATGCCTGATACTTGCTGGCTAACGGCATCAGTCTATGTGGTGAAATGTCGGCCTACACCGAACATCCAATGTGGTGACATTTTGCCTAAATTGGTTGAGGCTTTGGTCTGGGTATCATGTATAACAATACGGTACATACCTGGTATTTACCAGCTCAAAGCATCGGCCCATTTCGGAAAACGTCGGCCTGCACCGGATGTCTGATGTGGTGAGTTTTTGGACTTGGAATTGTATACTATATCATAGTACATGCCCGCTACCTACCAGCTGAAAGTGTTGGCCTGTTTTGGAAAACGTCGGCCTGCACCCAGACATCCGATGTGGCGCGTTTTTGGACTTGGCATTATATACTATATTTTAGAACATGCCTGCTACTCACCACTTAAAACTTTGGCCTGTTTCAGAAAACTTCGGCCTGTTTTGGAAAACTTCGGCCTGTCTCAGAAGACATCGGCCTGTACTGGATGTCCGATGTGATGTGTTTTTGGACTTGGTATTATATAATATATTGTAGAACACACCTGCTACTTACTGGCTTAAAACTGCGGCCTGTTTTGGAAAATGTCGGCCTGTCTCGGAAAACGTCGGCCTGCACCAGACGTCCGATGTGGCGAGTTTTTGAACTTGGCATTATATAATATATTGTAGAACACACCTGCTACTTACCAGTGGAAAATGTCAGCCTATTTTGGAAAACGTCGGCCTGTCACGGAAAACGTCGGCCTGTCACAGAAAACGTCGGCCTGTCTCGGAAAACGTCGGCCTGTTTTAGATAACTTCAGCCTGTTTTAGAAAACATCGGCCTGTCTCGGAAAACATCGGCCTGCCCCGGACATCCGATGTGGCGAGTTTTTGGACTTGGTATTATATAATATATTGTAGAACATGCCCGCTACTCACCAGCTGAAGACATCGGCCAGTTTTGGAAAACGTCGGCCTGTTTTGGAAAACGTCGGCCTGCACCGGACATCTGATGTGGCGAGTTTTTGGACTTGGCATTATATAATATATTGTAGAACACATCCGCTACTTACTGGCTCAAAAACATCAGCCTATTTTGGAAAACATCGGCCTGTCACGGAAAACATCGGCCTGTCTCGGAAAACATCGGCCTGTCACGGAAAACATCGGCCTGTCTCGGAAAACATCGGCCTGTTTTAGAAAACTTCAGCCTGTTTTAGAAAACGTCGGCCTGCACCGGACGTCCAATGTGGCGAGTTTTTGGACTTGGCATTATATAATATATTGTAGAACATGCCCGCTACTTACTGGCTGAAAACATCGGCCTATTTTGGAAAACATCGGCCTGTCTCGGAAAACATCGGCCTGTTTTAGAAAACGTCGGCCTGCACCGGACGTCCAATGTGGTGAGTTTTTGAACTTGGCATTATATACTATATTGTAGAACACACCTGCTACTCACCGGCTGAAAACGTCGGCCTGTCTCAGAAAACGTCGGCCTGCACCGGACATCTGATGTGGCGCATTTTTGGACTTGGCATTATATACTATACCATAGAACATGCCTGCTACTAGCTGGCTGAAAACGTCGGCCCATTTTGGAAATCGTCAGTCTGTCTCGGAAATCGTCGGCCTGTTTTGGAAAACTTCGGCCTGTCTCGGCAATCATTGGCCCATTTCAGAAAACGTAGGCCTGCACCGGACGTCTGATGTGGCGCATTTTTGAACTTGGTATCATATACTATATCATAGGACATGCCCACTACTCACCGGCTGAAAGCGTCCGCCTGTTTTGGAAAACATCGGCCCATTTCGGAAAACATTGGCCTGCACCAGATGTCCGACATACCAATGTTTTGCTTATTTGGGCCAATTCCTTTACTGATGCATCATCTATAGCATCCCAGTAGGTCTCGGCTACATGCTGGCTGAAGCCATCAGCCTCAATAACAAAGAATCAGCCTGCATCGGCAGCCCGAGGCTGGACCGATTTGCTGACATTTTATTCCTGCTGCATCAGTATACCTGTATAGGAATGATTGGAAACAACCTAGCTACCTCACAAACCATTTCACAGCATTCTGCTATATTGCCGGTCAATCTCTCGGGCCTTCCGATGTGCGAGCTGCTCCGCGCGGATGGTTGTTATTGTATACATTGTAGACTTACCATATTGGGCAATTTCCGCTGGGCTCCGCGCAGACTGTTCCTATCAATACAATGTATAACTCCGCTTTGATGTGTTTATTGGTACATTGTAACTCCGCTACCTGGAATCGGTACATCCGATGTCCGGTGCGGGCCGATGTTTTGGGATACAGGCCAATGTTTTCAGGTAGTAGGTAGTGAGCATGTACTGTATTGTTATACATCATGATACCCAGACCAAAGCAGTGGGCCCATGTAGGCAAAGCGTCGCCACATCGGCTGTACAACGGAGGCCGAGAATTTGCGAAACAGCCGAAATTGTTAGCGGGTGAGTAGCTCGCATGTTCACGGATGAAGTGCATGATACCGAGACCAAAGAACCGGCCCATGTAGGCAAAGCGTCACCACATCAGCTGTACGATGCAGGCCGAGGATCTGCGAAACAAGCCGAAATTGTTAGCAGGTGAGTAGCGCGCATGCTCGTGAATGAAGTGCATGATACCGAGACCAAAGCACCAGCCCATGTAGGCAAAGTGTTGCCACATTGGCTGTACGACGGAGGCCGAGGATCTGCGAAACAGACCGAAACTCATAGCAGGTGAGTAGCTCGCATGTTCGTGGATGAAGTGCATGATACACAGACCAAAGCGGCGCAGCCGGTTAGTAGCAGCTAGGTACAGTAAAACTCGGGTGAAGGCCATGCGTATTTAGACAGAATGTCTACACATTGGATGTCTGGTGCAGACCGAGGTTTTGCGAAACAAGCCAACAGTCTCAGCCGGTGGGCAGCAGGTATGTCCGAGTTTTGCGGTACCTGCCAATGTATTTTAGCCAATGAGTAGGGGGCATGTTCTACCATGTGGTATACCGTACCAAGTCTAAATAATTTCAACATCAGACCTCAGGCAGAGGCCGAAGGTTTGCAGGTTAGGCCGATTTGTCGGCAGGTGAGTAGTGGGTATGTTGTACTCTAGTATGATATATTCAAAGTCCAAACAAAGTGTCATTATTTACAGCAAGAATAAAGAACAATGTACGACGACTGTTCAATCACAAGACATCATTGGCAAACTCGGCATCCGGGATATGTTCAAAGTGGACATTTTGATAGCGCGCTTGAAGGGGGGTGAGTTGACAATGTAAATGAAGAAACGAAGGAACGAACATACATTGAAATCCCGGAGTATGGGAGGCCTGTAGGTATGCCCGAACATCATCGGGAATGTCGACATCCCCGTCGGAGTCATCCGAGTATTCCGAGTACGCGTCATCCACTTCATCAATGGGTGAACCCCTGCGACCAACCTCAGGAGATGAAGGAATATGGGAGATATTGGCTTGCATCTCCACCATGCTGAATGCGTGCGAGTTGTCGGCTTCATCGTCTGTATAGCCGCCAAGGGACATTGCATCATCGTCATCTTCGGCCTCTTGCTCGGCAGGCGGTGTGTGCTGACGATGGCGCGATAAGTCGACGCCCGGGGTGTTCTCCTCCATACTCTCATCATCGGCCATCTCATCATCGGAACTCGGGTCCTCGGTCAACTGACCACCCAAGCTCACCTCATCATCAGAAGCCGCGAGCGAGGCGTGATGATCATCGGCGATCTCATCGGTGGAACTCGGGTCCTCGGTCGACTCACCACCCAAGCTTGCCTCATCATCGGAAGTTGCTACTGACTTGTTAGGTTCATATTCCATGACTGATTGACCACCGAGAGAGGCATCGGAGCCACTGGCTGAACTGGCTAATGGCTGAGCCGAGGCTTGTCCAATGGCCAATTTCTGACCTACGATGCTTGACAATGTCCCTCCAAGGCTCTGGAAAGAGTCATCGTCGCTTTCCAGAACGTCCATGACAGGTACTACGGGAGGCTTTGGGGTATCGGAGCCAGATGGGACGTACTCGGGTGAATTGTGATGAGGAATAGTCGGCTCCGACCAGCGCAAGGATGACTGCGCACGGTCAAGGGCTGCAAAGCCGGTCATTTCAGCCTTAGCATGGTGAGGAGTATATGAGTAGATATATGGAAAAGAGAAAAAGCAATCATACCTGTGGCTCTGAGAGTTTCAGTGTTCAGAACACCGACGCAAGCCAATCATGGGGACGATTCGCCGAGGTAACGTGTGGTATACCCCCATCGTCTTTGGGTTGGATTGGCATCAGTGGCTGCAGGTTGTAAATGAGCGGGAATTGCGCATCACGAATCTTCGATGCCTGGTCGAGCGTGTCGCCTGAGCGTTCGGACCCAGATGGCAGAGAGCGAAAGTATCCGTCGTGCGTTTCCGAAGGGCCGACATCGGAGTCTGGGCGAAACTCAGCGAATACCTCTTCCAACGACAAGTCCGGGCCCTCGCTCCAAAACGCGTTCGTCCGGTTGGGGATCGCCTTGAGCGACTGGCGAGCGACCTTGTTGATAAGGTCGATGAGGGTGTGATTTTTCCGCCGAAGGTCCTCCATGGCCTTCGTCACCTTCTTTCGGTTCGCGTGCTCGGGAGCCGGCTGGTTGTCGTCCAAAATTCGCTGGATCTCAGCATCCAGCTCAGTGGCGGTTTGTTGCGTCTTGGCCTCGTCCACGTTGTCAGCTTCCTTGTAAATTACGGCTTCGTAAATATCGAAGAGGGCGGCCGCCTCCTGCCCGTGAGCCGCGACGGACATCATTCTGTCGTTCGTCACAACCTCCAGTGTGGACATCATCTGCGTTATGATGTCGAGCCGCTCGATACATCGGTCACAAGGCAGCGACGTAATCAGAATGGTGGCTTGTGCCGCGTACCGAACAATCAGTACACTGAGCGGGCGGTGTACCCCATCTGGATCTTTGTACAAAGGGATATTTTTCAGGCCTTTGCTTTTCGATAGCTGTTCGCTCCATGCCTCCAGACATTGAATGATCATCGCTGCAGATAGAATGTGGGGTGAAGGTGAGTTTCGGTCGGCCTCGGCTGCTTGGCGTGATGCCACTGTTTCCCACCAAGCATGCCTATGAGCTAATGGTCGATTAGCTTGTTTCAGACGGTTGATTCACGCGAGATTCAGCACCTTTCCGAGTTCGCGGGAATCTTGGAATGATGCGGGCATGATCGAATCCTCCTCGAGGCCTTTGGCGAGCGCCCGAACAATTGGACCCCGGCGTCACAATGTGTCCCAGGGCAACCGATGCACCGATTGTGCTGAGGATGTATTCCTAAGGAATCAAGGAATCAACGGTTTGTGAGCACTGACACCACGGCATCTTACAAGTTCTCTGCGCAACAGCGCGACAGGGACCGTGTCCCAGCTGCAACCTCATAGCGAGCAAAATATCCAGGAACCGATGATCAGCATAATCAACAATTAATTGCGATGGAATTCGTCGATTGCATGCTGCGGCCTGGGGTCTCAGGGGTCTGGCATTGAGTTGATCGTATGAAAAAAGAGGGATCGCGTTCATCGGCATGGTGGTAGGGTGGTAGTGAAGATCAATCTGCTCAACTTAGGTTTGGGTAGCAATACAAGATTGTTGATTCACAGATACATGAAGGGCATGTGATGTTAATTAAATCATGTGACGAGGTGAAGCTGTGCTCGATTGTATTTGATGAATTCCCCTTCAGCCACCTGAGCCTGCCGCAAGTACTGGGCGGCCTTGCGTCGGGCATAAGCTTTTGCCCCCAGACTACTGTCGGAGCTCCGATCCACCCATACGTCATGGTTGTGCTTGAAATATCTAACAGTCCACTCCATTTCGTACTTTACCAATAGAAGTTCTTCCCGCCAGCGGGAGGCGAGTGCGCGCAATTTGAGATAAAGCACACAATTACCTAGTTCAATGATGCGGTCATTGACCACTGCCCATTGTCGTTAAAAATTACTCACTTTCTTGTAGGGTGGCCGGAGCCGATTCATCATCTCGGCCAACGTGCCAAATCCAGGACAGGTTCAAGGTTGTAGACCCAAGTTGGTTTGGGTTAACAACATATGTATTACTCTTGATGTCTGCTTTAGACAGCTCCTTGAACTTGTGGAGGATGGTATCATCGGCCTTCAGTGTCATCATCGCGTGCCGACATCGGGCATAAGCATACACAAGATCACTTCGCTTCTTGTTCAGTGTGTTAATTCGATCGCGCGATCTCGTTTTTATGAGTTGCCGGCCAGCACCACGCAATGTGTGACTGTATAACATTGACTTCTCAGCAATGATCTCACGAAGCGACTTGAGCAACGCATCAGCCTGATGCTCTCGTAGTCCCAGCTCATGTGATCTGAGTTGCACTGCACACTGGGGCACTGTTGATGGCAAAGGAATGATGATGTTTTTCAGCATGCAGGTGTGTGCTGGTATGACTCGGTGATGCCGTCGTTGGATGCTCGGCCAGCAGAGGAGAAGCGACGGCCGCAGTGAGAACCGTAGGAACATCGGCTTCATCAGAAGATTCCTCATCATCAACATCAATCTCATTGTCTGGTGGCTCAAAGTCATTCAGGTTTGAAAATAATGCATCGCCAGGAAGCGGCTTGGTCCCCGTCAATGATGTCGGTGGGTCAACGTTGCGAATGTCGGACCCATCAATGCCCAACACACGACTCTGCAAGGCAATGTCGCTTATGCCCTTGGATATTTTCTCCCGCAAGTTAGCGATTTGCCTCACCTCATCTGCTCGGCCGTTCTTCAACGCGCGCTTAGCCCGGCATAGGACGTGCCATCTTGACAATTCGAATATGAGAGGGCAATATTAATGTAACAATCAGAACTGAACTTACTGCAACTCTTGGACCTCTATCGCTTCTCATATCCACTGGTATTCGCCATTCAACGGCTCATCCTCGGCAGGAACCGCCAGATGGTCTTCATAGCTTGCAGACATCCCATAGATATCCATCACTGATAAATCAATGTAACGAGTGTTCTCTGCTTCAACAACGGCATCAGTCCATGCTGTGATGTTTTTCGCGCCGACACGCTGTGCGATTTCATCCCTTGTATCTTCTGCATCGGCTGCCCGCTTGTCGGTGAGAACATATCGTTTACAAAGCATTCTGACTGAATCTGGAGTCAATCTGTTTATTCATAGGACACAGCAAATGGATCACACCGATGTTCAATGCTTTCTTGTGGTTCGAATCACAGATATGGTCGTCCAACATTTCCGCTCGGTGAGCGAGTGTGGCCGTCCTCATCGCCGGTGTCACTGCATTGAGATTCACCCATAGCAATTCCAAAATCTCGCCTATGACAACCCCAGATTGTGGGATGAACATAGACGAGAAGCGAAACAGGCACTTTTCTTTGTGCCCATGGACGTGGAATTGGCCTATTGCAAAGTCCGTGTCAAGGCCGACAGGGAGCCGGTGGCCGATCCGCCTCTGGAAATGGACACTGTATTGACAGGCAATGTCATAGAAGAATAGAAGCCCCTGCTCTGGATCCATGTTGGAGTACTTTAGTGACTGGAGTAACACCCAGTCGACATTTTTTCTGCTGTTCGCCTCTGTAGAGGTCGGCGACACCGCCCGGGGCGAAGCATCCGTGCCGCGGGCAGGCGATCGCCACAATGCCATTGATATCACATGTTTTGGCGTACAGGAGAGTGTTCTCTATCGCTCGAAAGCTGTTCTCGCAAGGCGCTTTCTGTCTCTCGGTTAGTCACGGTTGGCGCCGCGGTCAAGCCGCTACACACCATCTTGATATTCTCTGCTGCCCGCAAAAACTCGGCATATTCTTCACGATGTGGTAACATGCTTGACCCAGGTGATAGCCATACATCCTTGTCTCCGGTGGATTGTCGGATATGGTCGGCCTTGAAGTTTCCATCGGCCATGAGCGTTCGGCGGTACACCCACCTACGCAACAATCTGAGCAATCAGGATTCGGAAGCTAACCACATTACGCACTTGTTTTCATCTTCTTTCCAGTTGTCAGGTAGGTTCACACCTGGTTGTGGACAACATGGACAAAACAGCGCAAGCTCAGCTGTGCAAACTTCGCCGATGGTGTTGCCATCGCTCTCTCGCGTCTTGTTCCGACCACCCCATTTCAGTTTCTTCAGCCATCGCCAGCATCGAGACAAGCACCGGAGTTCCGCATATCGCTCAACGACTACCTGAGGTGCCAAGGGCTCAGTCTTTCGCCTTAGTAGCTGATAGTATTGGTATGCCGATGTCTTACACTCCAGATTGGCCAAGCGGAAGTCCTCCAGAACGTCAAAGGTGAACATAGTCTTGAATATGGTGAAGCTTGCCGGCATCAGTCGCATCCGTATGGCACCAGCGATCCTCTCTTGCGGGCCCCCACATCCACATTGTATGTATGGCAACGAGTGAAGACCATTCATGTGCACAAATAAAACATATGGATTTTGGTCAGGATCCATACTGGGAGCGATTGGGTGGTCAATCGGCGCCTTGGGAAGACCGGCCTTCCCCTTGTCCTCCTCGTCGGCACCATCCAGGTCCTCTTCTCCACCGTGTGCATGCCTGGCTTCCTCTTTCTCAAGCTCTTCAATTATTTCATCAATGTCAAAACGCTCCTCCACCCCACCATCACGCTGCTCGACGGTAATGTTGGCGTCTGCTCACCGGTCTCGGTATGTATCTTCCACTTCTTCAACTTCATCCTCCCCTTCATCCTGACTATTGCATGTGGCTTGCAACCTTATTTGTTCGTCCGCTTTGTGCTTCAGCCATTCGCATCGCCGATTGGTGTTACTGTGATCGACGATCATGCAACACGCCGACCTCCCAGAGGCTACCTGGACGAAAGTATTGGCCAGTCCATTTCTGGATCCAATGAAAGGGCATTTCTAGGTGTGCATTCCGCATACATTCGCGACAAAACATTGTTCTCTGATGACATTCCTTGCATCGCCAACTTGCTCTTCTGCGCTCGCACGCACAGCGTGTGCTAATCAAGGCCTCATGCTCCATCAAAGCATTCATCACAATGCCGGCACGCGCGACAAATTCCTCCAAATAGTCTCGTTGGCTCTATTGCAATTCTCTTTGTCTAGCTTTGGCAATCGTGCATGAATTAATTTGCTCACCTTTGTCTTCGATGCAGCAGATACTGCGATTTGTTCATCCTCCATGTATTCATGGTCAAGTACCATTGGTGTGGTCCTGTCGGGGACAACAGTCGGTGCATTTGTGGCAAACTGAATTCCACTATCCTGGTGTGGGACATGATCATAAGCGATGTATTCATGCTCAGTGCCATCAACAGAATCGGTCTCGAATTGAGTTGTTGCCCAAGTGGACTGAGAAAGCCTCGGATGGTTGAGATCCAACACTTGTTGTCGCTTTCTGGGAGGCATACTGTTGTTGGGGAGCAAGCAACCTTCTTGTAACATTCACACGTGTAATAAATAAGTGACAGCTGCGATGCATGGTGGCACACACCTCGCGGTCAGGGCATGGTCCCATGATGTCCCTCACTGTGAACGCATGTATAAAGATGGGAAGTGTGGGCATTCATCACCCTGACTTTCACCCACTTTCACAATGGCGACAGTCACGCAACTAGCGAAATACAATCAAGGGGAGAGAGCAGTTCTGAAATTGTGGAAGCCAGGCTACCTTGCTGCGAAGACAACCTCAGAGCGCAAGACAGCCTTTGCCGTCGCGGCTGCAGAACTATTTAATTACTGGATTACACAAATGAAGACAGATGCGGAGAAGAAGAAGGGCTTCAGTCCAGAAGAGAAAAAACAGAGGGAGGGGGTAAATGTCATGGTTATCGTCAATCAGATGGGTATCTAAATCTCACCCCTTGCACACTAGGACCTCCTTGCATGGGTTAGAAATAACTGGCAGGCCAAAAGACATCGCAAAAAGGTCACCGAAGATGGCGGTTGGCTGCTCCGCATCGGCTACCGAACGGTACTACCGAGAATGGACGCTTATAAGGAGCGCATTGAGGAGTATGCTAATCAATACTTGGAGGCCGCCGTGCTCGGTGAATTAGAAAAGGCGAAATCGGCTTACGCGGAGGGTCGTTCGCTGACCGAAGACATTGGTGAGATGGCGCAAGAGGAGGAACCTGACTGGGTGGATGTTGAGGCCAGGATACGGACAGCGGCCACAAAGCAAAATTCGCTTGGATACCGAAGCATGGCGATGCAGCAGATTTACTTTGCCATGGAACCACTAGAACGCGATGCGGTGAAGGAAGAGATAGCAAAGCTCCAGGCGGAAAGGAATTCTGAGCCAGTGCGACGACAGTAAGCGACCGACGGCATTGACCGCGGAATGACCGGCATTGACCTTGAATAGATATGCGATGCTTGGAGCACTCAAGGCATTGGATGCAAATTGCCGTGACATGTTCAAGAGGTTTGGAATGCTCACATACAGTATCGCTGTATTCTTGGACCCCGAAGAATACCCGAAGTTCACAAGGTAATGTTGTTCAGATCCCATCGCTTCAACGCCGATCTAACCTTTGGCTAGTGCGGACGCAGGTCGGCTTATCTTTAAGGACAATTTAATCAAAGACAAGCGACTCGAGGACCAAGTCTGGTACCACTTTACACAACAAGTGGTGGCGCTGAACAAAAAGAGGTTTGGAAAGGAAGATGATCCGACCGCTGTGGACAACAATATCCTGGTCGATGCTTTGGACAGCCAAATCCAACTGTCCAAAAATGCCGACGGTACACCGATACTACCATCGCGTTTTGTCGCCAATGGTGCCTGTACATTCAAAGATTGTCAAGCAAACACTGCGACTCTTTCTCAATGCGCATTACTGTGAGTAGGAACATCTTTAGCAATTCGCGGCTGACACCGATGCTGCCGATAGTTCTCGCTTCAGGCCAACATGACACGAAGGTGCCATGGACCATGCTAAGTCAGCATTGTGAAGAGGCGGTCGCAGCCGACTATCTGCCGACTGCCCCGATGTTCAAGTTTGGGCAACCACATAACATGGCGGTGGAACTGGCAAACGAGTGGTACGACATACTGCTTGCTAAGCAGGAGACAGAACGACCATTCAAGTTCAGGGCGTATTACAACACGAAGGAGAAGCAGATGATGCCAGCAAGGTACAGTGCCGACCGGTTGGGACGCACTCGACCGGTCACAACCCCGGCACCTATCCGATGGAAGGTCAAGGCGACGAACATCATTACAAGTGATCAGTCAACGACGGTTGTAAACAGTAGTAGTCCAGCACAACCATTGACGGGTGATCGGTCTGTCTGCGCGGGAAGCGAGGTGAGCGACATGCTACCCAATGTGCCACCCACCGGGAAGGGCGCGATTATCTCGCACGTCCAGGCATGTAATTATCAGTGACAATGGGACTCGTTCACGATCGCCCGCACCGAGCTTCCCGATGCAAAGCGAATCTCCCCCGCCCACACCCGCATCTCCGCCGAGGAAGATTAAGAAAGGAGGAAAGACAAAGCCTGGTAAAAAACGATTGAAGGGAGCAAAAGCCGACGTATCGGCATCACTCGCCTCCCAGCCGATTGCTATTCGACCGAAGCCTCGCAGACTCCAATGCCCAGCCACAGAAGAAACAAATGACCCAGAGCCACAATATCCACCAGTACATTCAAAACACGGCCGGCCGAGTTACAGATCGGTCCGAGGCGCGTGCGATCAACACTGCGCAGCATACAAATATGCTTACGACCCAGCTGAGTGCAACCACAAGGAAGAGAGTAACAGAGGAAGAGAGGCTTGCAAGGGATGCAGAGCAGTATCGGGCAGCCGAGGGCAGCAAGCGGCAGTCCAAGAAGTCGAGTCGCGCTCTTAATCAATAATCTCTCTCATGTGAATTCAAAGTCAACAAAATGTATTATATTACAATAACAAACTTATTATATTAAAACTAAGAAAAACAATATTAAAATAAAGTTCATATTCTACTTCTTCAATCTCTTTGTCTTGGTCAAGGCACTTCCTGTAGCCTTTCGCTTCGCGGCCTTGCTATCATCGGGCGCAGGTGTCCGAGACATCGAGCGAGTTGACTGACGAAGGGTGTCTGTCGGTGTTGCTGACCGTGCTCTTGTCATCCGCGGGGGAGGTACTTGCAGCTGAGCAAGCGCATGGCTTAGGTTTGCAAGGGCGGTGTTCCCATGTGGAGTCGGCTCTTGCACGGTGATAATCAGTGCCGCCACAGCAGGCGACGAGGCGAGGTCCATGTTGACATCCTCGCTGGCGGCTCATGCCTGCAAGGGAGCGGGAGGCAAAGGGGCGGTCAGCAAATCATGCGCCAATGACGGTGAATGTGTCGGGGATGGTGAATGCGGTGGCGGCGTGGAAGGGGATGCGGGGGCTTGCGACGGGGATAATGGACGATGCGATGCCTGGGGAGGGGTGCAGGGAGGCGCAATGGTGGGTGGGGGTGGGGGCATGTCGGGGAGCGGCGGAGGAAGCGATGCGGGTGCTGGGGGGGCAGGCTCTGCAGGCTCTGCGACAATGGGGGCAATGGGTGTATTGGAATGGCGTTGTGCCCATTCACCGACCAGTGTTCTCTTGTCTGTTGAGCCCGCTGCCCGATACGCTGGCTCGCTCCTTTGTTCGACCGAGCCTTTCGCGTCGGCCAAGCCGTTTCGACCGAGCATGTCAAGGACCAGCTTGAGTCCCTGATCCACGCTGTCTAACTTGTTGGAGTTCGACTCCAACCTCTTGTTTACCTCTCGGCCCAACTCGCCTATTTGTCGGGCCATGTCGTCCATCTGCCGATTTGTCTCCTGCATGAACGCATGCCACTCGGCCGGCACCGGTGCGACCTCGTCCCTCTGTCTGCGCATTTGGGATATGAGACTGTTGGGGTCGTCAAGCTCCCACACTCGCTCACACCGCACCTTTTTTTGTCGGCACCTTTGGCACGAGCCAACTGGGTTCCTCGCCAGGCGCTGACATGGAATGTCCGCCTTCGTGCACCGGCGACATCCTGGTTCAAACTCACCGTTAGTCGGCCCAAGCGACGGCAAGCGCATCGTTCCACGCATGTTTCGCTCCACGATTTCGACCTTCGGCAGGGCCATTGAACCCTTTCTGGCTTTCGCCTGCCGACGAGGATTCCGTCGTTTGCTGGAGTCGCTTTCTTCGTCGTCATCGCTCAGCTCCGGGAACTCCTCACCCTCATCGCTCGAGGGCTCAGGCCGTCGGCGAGGCTGCTGCTCAGTCAGCATCATAGGCGGTTATACGTGCAGCACTTACCTTGCTTGGGCCGGCTACTGGTCGCCCACCTTCGCCTGCCTCATCGGTCTCCGAACCGACGATCGCCTTCGACTTGGCAGTGGCACGCTTCTTCGGCGCAACCATCTTACGAACCGTTATCTCATCTGTAGCCTTCCCCGCCACCGATGCGGCCAAGTCCGTGGCCTTCCCCTTGCCCTTCTCCATCCGTCGCCTCATCGCCTCATCCAACGTCTCGATCCTCGGTCTGATGAGGGCGTCGAATTCCTCCTTCTTTACCACCTTCATCACTTCTTCATCGACCGTCGGTGATCGTCGCGGCCCCCTCGGCTTCGATTGCCCCCACCGTGTTTCCGAACCACTTTTCTCCCCTCATGATGCTCCACGTCGCGTTCGCTTTGGAGCGGTCGGCGCTTTGTCCTTGGGCGCTGCTGCCTTCGGCACCCCCGATGGCCCTGTGCCATCCACCTCCATCGCGTCCTCGGCCTCGGCTACCCGCTCTCCTTCCTTTCTGCTATCCACGCCGGACTGATCAGCCCACCCACCTTCTGACTTTTGCCACTTCCGTAGCTCCCGGGCGGCCTCGGCGATGGCGCAGGCCGTCTTCGTGCACGGGTTTTCAAAAAACTCCCTTACCAAGTCGTCCATCTTCTCCTTCAACACGCTTAGCGTCTGCATGATCAGCCACTTGGCTTCTATCTCCTGTTTGAATTTTCAGTTCGATGCCCTTTTCGCGAATGCATACTGTAATGATGGTGGTCGCTCTGTCAGTCATGCAGGTGCCACAGAAAATACACTTACCATTTCCTTTCTGTTGTCCATGAACCATGTCAAACCCGTGCCGGCAGCGACCTGGGCAAGCAGCTGCTGCTGCAGCTCAGTGAATGTGGCGGTGACGGTCTGTTGCGATGAGATGTCGTATGCGATGGTGGCGGACATGGTTTGAGATTTAGATTGCTGAGGGGTTGAGTCAGCTGAGCGTGCTAGTGGTGCGAAGTGAAGTGAAGTTGAAGAAAAGTTGCTGACGTGACAGATGAACCATTTGCAGATCACAAGATCACTTCACTCACGGTCATGTGATATTGATGATCAGCCGAATCCTTATCGGCCCTTCATTGACCACCACTACCACCAATATGCAGAACAATGACAGCACTGTCCGAGCCCAATCGACATTCGCCCTACGAGACGAAAGTACAAATGAAAGGATGGAGGTTCCATGGTCCCTCCTTGATCTTATCAGATATGAATATGAGAAGGAGAAGATCAAGGCTGCAATGGAAGTGGACACAACAAACGATGACGAGGTACGTGGTTTTAGCGGTGGATGGGAAAGACAGTTTGACTCAATTCATTGAGGTGTAGCTTCCCCCGGTTCACGGGGATACATCCTTCATTGGCAAACACGATATCCAGGTGCCGGCAAACCAGGTATGACATCGGTGTACCGACAGACAACAGCCACTAACAATGATTATTAGTTTCTCACAAAGGCACAAGTCACAGAACTACATGTATCAATCAAGGCAGCGCAGGAGCGGTGGGGCATATCCTACAAGACGCTGCCCACCGGCTCTACCTTCAAAAGATGGCGCAAGTTCAGGCGGAGATGGCCGAGGTCGAGCGACTGAAGGCGATGATGGCGCGATGTCATCAGTTAATCAATGAGACAATCCAACGGCACTCAGGTCAGGCCGGCAGTACTTGATGTAGTAGCTGATGTGCTCGATTGTATAATATATCATACTACATGCCTGCTACTCACTGGCTGACAATTTTGCACTTGCTATTGTGTACTTAACAATTGGAAATACTGGATACTCACTGGCCCAGACCGTCGGCTTGTTTCGTGGGCTTGTGCTTTGGTCTCGGTATCATCCAAGAACATTGGAGCTACTCACCAGCTAAGAATTCGGCCTGTTGCGCAGATCCTCGGCCTCCGTCGTACAGCCGATGTGGCGACGCTTTGCCTACATGGGCCGCTGCCTTGGTCTCGGTATTATGCACTTCATCCCTGAACATGCGAGCTACTCACCTGCTAAGAGTTTCGGTCTGTTTCGCAAGTCCTCGGCCTGCGTCATACAGCCGATGTGGCGACGCTTTGCCTACGTGGGCTGGTGCTTTGGTCTCGGTATCATGCACTTCATTCATGAGCATGCGTGCTACTCATCTGCTAAGAATTCGGTCTGTTTCGCAGATCCTCGGCCCGCATCGTACAGCCGATGTGGCGACGCTTTGCCTACATGGGCTGTTGCTTTGGTCTCGGTATCATCCACTTCATTCACGAGCATGCACGCTACTCACCCGCTAAGAATTTCGGCTTGTTTCGCAGATCCTCGGCCTGCATCGTACAGCCGATGTGGCGACGCTTTGCCTACATGGGCCGCTGCCTTGGTCTCGGTATCATCCACTTCATCCGTGAACATGCGAGCTACTCACCTGCTATGAGTTTCGGTCTGTTTCGCAGATCCTCGGCCTCCGTCGTACAGCCGATGTGGTGACACTTTGCCTACATGGGCCGCTGCCTTGGTCTCGGTATCATCCACTTCATCCGTGGACATGCGAGCTACTCATCTGCTAAGAATTCGGTCTGTTTCGCAGATCCTCGGCCTCCGTTGTACAGCCGATGTGGCGACGCTTTGCCTACATGGGCCGGTGCTTTGGTCTCGGTATCATGCACTTCATCTGTGAACATGCGAGCTACTCACCCGCTAACAATTTCGGCTGTTTCGCAAATCCTCGGCCTCCGTTGTACAGCCGATGTGGCGACACTTTGCCTACATGGGCCGCTGCTTTGGTCTGGGTATCATGATGTATAACAATACAGTACATGCACACTACCTACTACCTGAAAACATCGGCCTGTATCCCAAAACATCGGCCCGCACCGGACATCGGATGTACCGATTCTTTGCTTATTTGGGCCGACTTCTTTACTGATGCATCATATACATCATCCCAGTAGGTCTCGGCTACATGCTAGCTGAAACCATCAGCCGCAATAGCAAAAAATCGGCCTACATCGGTAGCCCGATGTTGGACCGATTTGCTGACATTTTATCCCTGCTGCCTCATTGTACCTGTATAGGAATGATTGGAAACAACCTAGCCACCTCACTAACCGTTCCACAGCATTCTGCTGCATTCCCGGTCAATCCCTCGGCCCTTCCGATGTGCGAGCTGCTCCGCGCGGATGGTTGTTATTGCATACATTGTAGACTTACCATATTGGGCAATTTCCGCTGGGCTCCGCGCGGACCGTTCCTATCAATACAATGTATAACTCCGCTTTGATGTGTTTATTGATACATTGTAACTCCGCTATGTGTCTATTTCGACACTCCCCTTGGAAACCCTATGACATTTAGCTACAGCATCTACTAACTAGGGACTACACTTGATACTCACAGAAACTGAGGTGCAGATGGCGTCCAATGTAAAATATTGGGGCAGTCTATCATTGTATACAGCAGCTTTCTCCCGGCCGACGGCCACCAAGGCCAGTCATATAATGAAATAATTGCTCCGGCACACCAACTATCAATAAAGTCGACCTCAACGCCTAGGTTTTGTCAGACACTCGTCAAACTCTACAGCCGATAGAAACTACGAAATAATAACTACCTTCAATATAATACAAGTAAGCCGTACTTAAACCGATCCAATCGTCAGCCCTGCAACCTCCAAGTCCTCGACTCCGTACTCACCAGATTCCCGTCTCTTCGTCATAATGCCAAGTCATGCTTCAGACTGAACACGAGCAGCTTGATATGGTTCCTGAGAATGTAGAGGTAGAACAGCGGAAGGTGAGAGCTCGAGCGAACGAGCTGTAGCGCCGGATCGCTCGCATCTCGCTGCTTTATACATGCCTCACGGTGACCACGCCTCGGATATCTCACGAATGTCACCCTCTGCTCAACCAATCATACCGCATGATCATTGATGGGGGCTGTCCAAAGCTGTAGCCGTCTTCTCGCCGATACGCAGGGACGACCAGCGCCAACTGAGTATCGCGCCACCTTCCGAACTTCCAGTAATGCGCTCGCGCGAAGGTCGTCCGTATGACAAAGTATACACGAATACCTAGCAGCCCAAAGAGGGTCTGTGTCCACAGGAGACGACAACCGTGAAAAAACCGCCCGTGGCCTCGAGGCACCATAGCCCCGTTCCTAACAAGGAATAAAGCCTATACAGCCATAGACCTAGCGAGTGGATGGGTTAGCCTGACGTATTGATATCAATGTCTAAATAGGCACCACGATGCGCTCATGGCCTACGGGCTGCAAACCATCTCGGCGCCGTCGGTCCGCATGTTTGGAAGGTCGAAGGTCGAGCACGGGGGGTTGTGGCCTGGGAGTTTGGCGGTGCTACGATGAAAGATCTCAAACGGTGGCTGGAATGCACACCTCTTGGTCGATAGCGCTGTCTGTCCTACTACAGTGCGCCGACACTCATGCATGGGAGCGTATGACCAAGTCCGAAGGGCCGTGATTCGATATCGCTATTCGGTCTGGGTATGGGCGTAGAAGGAGAAGGTGGGAACATAGCCGTGAAAGAGGATATGCGTTCGGTCGACTGTTGGCTGTGGAGGCGGGTTCGGGATATGATGGGTTCGGGGTAGACAAAAGAAAAGGCTCGAGAGGTTACCAGTTACTCCTGGTCGTAGATGCAAGACGGAGGGGTATCGACTGATCCAAACGAAACGAACGGGGAGGGATCACAAGATTGACTGAACGAGGGAGCAACCGCGTGGGTTCGAGAACGGCTGGTTGTTTCGACGGCTGGCTAGTACGGCACCGTCCGAGGGCAGCTGCCGAGGAGAAGCGCTCAAAAGGGGCGAGGACATGTTCTGTCACATATTGACGGAGGTATCGCAGTAAATGCCAAGTCGAGAGGCTGACGGTGCTAGATCGCAACCCGCGAGATAGGCGAGCGATTGAGGCGATGAGACAGCCAGCCCACCCCTGGACGGTGAGTGCGAGTTTGAGACAACGAACAGGGGAGATGGTCGTCCTTATTGATGAAGGTGACGCAATCTGACGATGAGACCAAGATCATTGCAGGATGGGCTACAAAGGAGGTGTTGCATGGTGGTGGCAAACGCCCTCGCCCGATCGCTGGTAGGAAGTAAGCCTGGGAGATGGAGTCGTAGGATAACGATCTGGAAATGAGTGATTATCAGCGAGTGTTGAAAGCGGGAGAAGGGTGGATAAAACGTACCTCAACGTCTTTTCGATTATTTATCCTCCAATACAGAGCGCTCAGCTATGCGCGCAATATAGGTCTTATTTTTGCAAGTGGCGTGTCGTGACCATCGTCGTCGAGCAAGGTCCGCAAAGCCCTAACGCCCGCACGCGTTCTTCGCGCCGTCATGCAATCCAGAAGTATCGACGTCGCAGGATCTGGGCTCATGGGTACGGTACGGTGAACCTCAAGGAGGGGAACAGTCAGGCGTCCCCTACCCGCTGCTCTACTACGCCGTGTCGTGGAAGTCACTGAAAGCTGATATTTGCTTCGTTTCGGAGCGCGGGCAGGCCTTGAGCCGTTACGCGTTACTGACGAGGGTGGGAGGTTTCCAAGGAAAGCAGCGAGAGGCAGGATATATCCCGCACGTTTCGCGTAATCTCCAGTGCTTGACCTAGCCCACGCGGTGACCGACGAGCGGGCTTTCGACTGCCTACACAGTGGTCTCGTGGTCGGCCATACGCCAATAACGTCTTTTTTCGATGGTGCCACAGCCGTATTGCTGACATTGGCGGAGCATGCGATTGTTGCAGTGTCAGAGCAATCACGAGGCCTCGACGGTAGAGCCAGGCGAGAACCGTGCAAGCCACGGCGAACACGAACGCTGACTGCGAGAGCGCAAGTCCTGGTTTTGCCAAGTTCTTCGTTCTAGCACCGACTTCGCACTTGCGCAAGGGAGATTACGCGTTCCCAGGATATATGACATGCTCCGTCGTTCGTGACGCGTCGAAGAATCGTGAGGATCGAGGACTTGTCGATTATTGTTCGACATGTTTGGGGCCAAAGATGTCCCGATCGCATGGGAATCCACTCAGTTTATAACGGTCGACTTGCCTCGCAGTACACGTCGTACGCAGCACGAGCTACAAGGACCTTCCCCCATACTTCCATCTCATACATCAGTAAGGACTCTCTAGGACAGGACAAAAAAGCACGAAGTGGGCAGCCAGATTTTACCCACTTCCGAGCGCGAAATAAACTCAATGCGTCCAAAGCAGAGCGTGAACCGAAGGAGACCACGAAGCAAGAACTAGCGGGCTGGCCCAATCCGAGGTGCGTGCTAAGCGCTAAGTACCGGGCCAGGGTGGCTCCGGGCGTCTTGGTCTCGTCAGTTTGTCCGTCGAAGGAGTGCGGTAGAGCATCGTTTATAGCTTGTCTCCCAACGTGGAAATCGTTGAGATCGAGTTCATGGCCGTTCGATACCCGGATCGTGGAACTTAGAATGTATCAACACGTAACTACCTACTTTTACTAATTCGAAAACCAGCAATGAACCAGGCGCCTTCGATCGGGCCGGCGACATCCGATGCTTCTCACCAGTGCCTGTGGTCTCCGCTTTCTATCAGTTTCCTGGCTGTGAAACATATACAAGAGTTTCGCCCAGCCTCTTCTAGATTTCAACTTACATGCTGCCCCTCGACACTTGCGCCAGAAAGCGCCGCATGAGAACGAGAACGCGCCGACGTCTGGTCATTGGGTACAAAATGACGCGTCCCTTTGCTGATATCCTCGCTTCATCCTTACTAACTTTGCCTCGACAGCGCAGCTGGCAACTCAGCTTGACCCTCGCACACAGGCTACGAGAAAGGCGATAGTATTGTGTTTCCCGCCTGCGATTTGGTAGCTATGCGCCAAAGTTGCTGGCTCGGTGTGCCTGAGATCCGTTCGAAAGAGAGGCAGGAAGAAAGAAGGCATAGAACGATGTACACTCACCGGTACTGGTGAGTTCATCATCCCAGCTCTTGTTTGCACCTCACGTTAAAGTCAAAGTTCTTTCGGGAAACTTACGGTCCCGAGCTGTACGAGCGAGCGCGTCGCAAGCGTATTGCTGGTCTTACTCCGGGACAACACTGCCAACGTCCAGTGCCGTTCGTCCCACAAGCCAATGAACCCACGCACCGTTCAGCATCGGTTCGTCCTCAATATCTTCAGTCATCACCTTCCTCAACATCCCCATGGAACTCACCAATGTCACGTTCAACGCCCACCTGGCTCAACACTTTCGATGTACTGTCCGCCGGCGTATGCCTACATTCTATCAGATCACAAACGGATCAAGATCCTGTCGAGTTACGAGTTCGCCCTTTTCCCGCAGACTTTCGACTGATTGGATGGGAGAACAGTGGAAGACGCGTTTCCAACGGTTACAGCACTGGAACCTGGGTTTTGCGACGGAGAAAGGGAGGTGGGGGACTTTGAGATGTCGAGCATCCGAGCGGATACCTCCCGCGCTTCAGTTACACGAGTCACAAGGAGCTCGTATCCGCCTTATCTGCGGGAGCGCAATCAACTCTACAGCTCTGCGTCGCAGTAACGGGTACGCGTTGCACTGCGTCTTGATGGGGAAGCAGAACATCACGTACGCACCATCCACTTGCCGAAGTCACCGTGCCACCACCTCCACTCAGTCGACCACACGTCTCTCCCCTTGCACTACTGCTCGTATCTCCCGCTCGCTCTCTATACCAGTGTTACCATGGTGCTCCTCGCTAAGGACGTGCGGCAAGAGTGACGAAGTTACTACATTTTGCGCCGCGTTGTGTCGGAGAAGAAAGGATGACGTGGAAGATGCACCTCCGTCATCGTCACCCTCCCACCCTCCCATAACGCCTCCAGCTGCTCGCCAGACACTTCAGCGGGCTTTGTACATCCTAAATCATATCTGCGCTGCCTCTCGAGCCCCCTACAACCATACGCCACTCGACTCGAAAATCCCGATGCTAGCCATCGCGGGACATTCTGAGACAGCAACTGGTGATAGGGCAGTGCATAGACGGACTAGTACGCAAGTATGGGACAGGCATGAAGGAATGCGGAAATGCCCGACTCCTCATATCCCTCTGCTCCACGTCTCTGTCCACGCCTCCTCGGGATCAGCAGGATGTCGAACACTCGGCTTCTATCTGTTCGTCCCCGAATCAGCAAGCGGAAAAGAAGAGGGTGGGAGGGGAAGTAGAAGGGAGCGCATGGGGTAGATGATGGTCCGGAGAGGAGACGCAGCACCGGGATTCGGGATGCGGCGCACGAAACAGTTCCGATATTTTTTGATTTCGAGGTCCGGTCCCCCGCCATCTGTCCATTTACTTCTTGATTCATCATCTCATTACTGCACCGCTTTCGACTCGTATTCCGTCCATGCCCACCATTGTGTGATTATTCGAATGGACACTGCCCTCCTCGTACTTGCACTCACTCGGTATTTACAATTCATAGCGCGCTATAATTTTCAATTTTGTCATATGTTACTTTACTCGTCATTACTCGATGGACAAACTGTACAGAGAATGACGGCGGTGCAACTAGGTGTATATGAGACTGGGAGTAGGGGAGGGGGAGAGGAGGCTTCGGGATACCGCCGCTCATGCTCTCATGTACGCGCTAGCCAACGCTTTTCGCCTCGAATATGTACAGCAAAAATCTCTAGCTATCGGGTACCCGAGGCGATCCGGATGCTGTGCTTATGAGTGTCCGGTAGGCCCGGCCAACGAGCTGTTGGCTAGATCATTTATAGATCTCAAGTCGTTCAGCATGCTTGCTCCTTCATCTGTTCTCATAGAGACTAGATATAGAATGAGAAGGATATGCTACGACTACGGATTATTGAGTACGCACATGAGTTGTTGACATTATTCCTCCCGCCGATGGTTCCACCGCTGATGGGAGCCAAGAAGGCATCACCCATGATGGCATTGATGTAGTTGACGTTGACAGTGCGGTGCTCGCTGCTGAGGGTGAATCCGTTCCCGAGTGAAACAGTGTCTGTGCTAGTTGAGAAAGATATCTCTCTCGCAGAGATGGTGATGGTGAGGTCGTCTTGGTGGGATTGTGAGGACGAATTTGGGTTGCGATCCTGAGATGCGGGCGAGGGGAATTTGAGGTGGAGGCTGTTGAGAGACCGGAAGGCGTCGGAGCGCAATGGAAGGGTTGGGGGGATCGTGGTGGCACTCCAATCAACGTTGGAAATGGAGGACATGGTGGTAGAGATATGCAGTGTGAGATAGCACGGTCGGTCGTCGCCCCGATTGGAGCCTCGATGTCGTATCAGCTGTGTCTTGGGTTGAGAACATTCATCTTGAAACTGAGACAGAGGAACCGTGTGCCGAAGAGCATACTTCTCCGCTACATCGCAAATAAGACAACTGGCTCAGATCGACGACCGTGAAAGCATACCAGCATCGAGATCGTCACGGATTGGGACCAGAGCACGCATGATGTCATTGATGACAGCGACATCAGTATTCACATCAAGGATGTCTCGAAGCTTCAATTTCCTCTTTTCGCATGCAATCAGAGTGGGCTATAAGTAGAACAAGACATTGAATGCACACACCATATCTTCATGAAGAAAGCGGGTGCACTCCTCCGAATTCCCAAATTCAACAACAAGACGGACATTGTAGTTTGCAGCTTCATGGTACCATCGTTTCTACGTCTATCGGCATTAGTCGAGCACATGCAGGAACACTTATCCTCACCCGAGATCCCTTGAGCCAGACAGTGCTTGTCCCAACGGACAATGTGCGTGTAACCACGATATGAGCATTCCCCCATTCATCATACACCGCTCGTGAAGCTATCTCATCAGCTTCTTCTCCGGTTGCCAACACCTCCCGGCGCATATAGCCATCCTCCCAGTACTCTATTTCAACGACATCGTTATGCCAGAGAAAGCTGTAACAATCAGCTACAGCATCTACTGACTAGAGACTACTCACTAAAGTTTAGCTGGCGTCAAATGCAAAACTTTGGGGCAGTCTATCGTCGTAAACAGCAGCTTTCTCTTGCCCGACTCCAGAAGATCATGATTATATAATGAAATAGCTGCTCCAGGACACCAACTACAATTAAAGTCGACCTCAATACCTAGATTTTGTCAGACACTCGTCAAGCTTTACTGCCAATCGAAACTACGGAATAACCACTACCTTCAATATGCAATTCGTAGCACGTACTTGAACCGATGCAATCGTCAGCCCTGTGGCCTCCAAGTCCTTGACTCCGTACTCACCAGATTCCAGTCTCTTTGTCATCTTGCCAACCCATACTTCAGACTGAATGCAAGTGGCTCGAGATGGTCGCGTAGAATGTAGACGTAGGAGAGGGGGAGATGGTGGTCCGAGCAAAAGAGCGAAAGAGTGGTAGCGCCGGATCGCTCACATCTCACTGCTTTATACATGCCTCACGGTGACCACGCCCCGGATATCTCATGAATGCCACCCTCTGGGCAGCCAATCATACCGCATGATCATTGATGGGGGCTGTCCAAAGCTGTAGCCGTCTTCTCGCCGATACGCAGGGACGACCAGCGCCAACTGAGTATTGCGCCACCTTCCGAGCTTCCGGTCATGCGCTCGCGCGAAGGTCGTCCGTATGATAAAGTATACACGAATACCTAGCAGCCCGGGGAGGGCCTGTGTCCACAGGAGACGACAACCGTGAAAAAACTGCCCGTGGCCTCGAGGCACCATAGCCTCGTTCCTAACAAGGAATAAAGCCCATACAGCCATAGACCTAGCGAGTAGATGGGTTAGCCTGACGTATTGACATCAATGTCTAAATAGGCACCACGATGCGCTCATAGCCTACGGTCTGTAAACCATCTCGGCGCCGTCGGTCCGCATGTTTGGAAGGTCGAAGGTCGAGCGCGGGGGGTTGTGGTCTTGGGGTTTGGCGGTGCTACGATGAAAGATCTCAAACGGTGGCTGGAATGCACACGCTCTGTCGATAGCGCTGTCTGTCCATCCTATTACGGTGCGCCGATGCTGATCCATGGGAAGCGCACAACAGGGTACGAGGGGCTGTGATTCGATATCGCTATTCGGTCTGGGTATGGGCGTAGAAGGAGACGGAGACAGGCGTGAAAGATGATACGCGCTCGGTCGACTGTTGGCTGTGGAGGCGGGTTCGGGATATGATGGGTTCGGGGTAGACAAAAGAATAGGCTCGAGAGGTTACCAGTTACTCCCGGTCGTAGATGCAAGACGGAGGAGTATCGACTAGATCCAAACGAACGGGGAGGGATCACAAGATTGACTGAACGAGGGAGCAACCGCGTGGATTCGAGAACGGCTGGTTGTTTCGACGGTTGGCTGGTACGGGACCGTCCGAGGGCAGCTGCCCGGGGGGAGTGCTCAAAAGGGGCGAGGACACGTTCCGCCACATATTAACGGAGGTATTGCGGTAAGTGCCAAGTCGAGAAGTCAACGGTGCTAGATCGCAAGCCGCGAGATATGCGAGCGATTGAGGCGACGAGACAGCCAGCCCACCCCTGGACAGCGAGTGCGAGTTTGAGACACCGAACAGAGGAGATGATCGTCCTTATTGATGAAGGTGACGCAAACTGACGATGAGACCAAGATTATTGCAGGATGGGCTACGAAGGAAGTGTTGCATGGTGGTGGCAAACGCTCACGCCCGATCGCGGGTGGGAAGTGAGCCTGGGATATGGAGTCGTAGGATAGCGGTCTGGAAATGAGTGATTATCAGCGAATGTTGATAGTGGGAGAAGGGCGGACAAAACGTACCTCAACGTCTTTCCGATTATTTATCCTCCAGTACAGAGCGCTCAGCTATGTGGGCAATATAAGGCCTATTTTTGCAAGTGGCGTGTCGTGATCATCGTCGCCGAGCAAGGTCGTCAAAGCCATAACGCCCGCACGCGTTCTTCGCGCCGTCATGCAATCCACAAGTATCGATGTCGCAGGATCTAGGCTCAGTTCGTCACGGTGAACCTCAATGGAGGGGAACAGCCAGGCGTCCCTACCCGCTGCTCTACCACGCCGTGTCGTGGAAGTCACTGAAAATGCTGGTGTTTGCCTGGTTTCGGAGCGCGGGCAGGCCTTGAGCCGTTGCGCGTTACGGACGAGGGTGGGAGGTTTCCAAGGAAAGCGGCGAGAGGCAGGATATATCCCGCATATTTCGGGTAATCTCCAGTGTTTGGCGGTCTTGGGGGTCGGCCACGCGTCAATAACGTTTCGATATTACCACAGCCGTGTTGCTGACATTGGCGGAGCCTGCGATTGCTGCCTCAGACCAATCACGAGCATCGACGGTAGAGCCAGGCGAGAACCGCGCAAGCCACGGCGAACACGAACGTCGATTGCGAGAGTGCAAGTCCAAGTTCTGCGTTCTAGCACCGGCTTCGCACTTGCGCAATGGAGATTACGCGTTGCCGAGATATATGACATGCTCCGTCGTTCGTGACGCGTCAAAGTATCGTGAGGATCGAGGACTTGTCGATTATTGTTCGACACGTTTGGGCCAAAGATGTCCCGGTCGCATGGGAATCCACCCAGTTTACAACGCTCGACTTGCCTCGCAGTACACGTCGTACGCAGGAACTACAAGAACCTTCCGCCGTCAGCCCTACACTTCCATCTCGTCCATCAGCAGGGACTCTCTAGGACAGGAAGAAAAACGCACCAAGTGGCCAGTAGATTTTACCCACTTCCGAGCGCGAAGTAAACTCAACGTGTCCAAAGCAGAGCGTGAACCGAAGGAGACCACGAAGAAAGAACTAGCGAGCTGGCCAATGTGCGTGCTAAGTGCTAAATGCCAGGCCACAGTTTGTCTGTCAAAGGAGTGCGGTAGAGCATCGTTTATAGTGTGTCTCCAACGTGGAAATCGTTGAGATCGAGTTCATGGCTGTTGGATATCTGGATCGTTGGAACTTAGAATGTATCAACACGTAACTACCTACTTTTATTAATTCGAAAACCAGCTATGAACCAGGCGCCTTCGATCGGGCCGGCGACATCCGAAGCTTCTCACCAGTGCCTATGGTCTTTCCGCTTTCTGTCAGTTTCCTGGCTGCGAAACATATACAAGAGTTTCGCCCAGCCTCTTCTGGATTTCGACTTATGTTCTGCGCCTCGACGCTTGCGCCCGAAAGCACCGCCTATGAGAATGAGAACGCGCCGACGTCTGGTCATTGGACGCGTCCCTTTCATGATATCCTCGCTTCATCCTAACCGACTTTGCCTCGACAGCGCAGCTGGCAACTCAGCTTGACCCTCACGCGTAGGCTACGAGAAGGGCGAAAGTCTTGCGTTTCCAACTTGCGATTAGGCAACTATGTGCCAAAGTTGCTGGCTCGGTGTGCCCGAGATCCGTTCGAAAGAGAGGCAGGAAGAAAGAAGGCATAGAACGATGTACACTCACCGGTACTGGTGAGTTCGTCATCCCAGCTCTTGTTTGCACCTCACGTTAAAGTCAAAGTTCTTTCAGGAAACTTACGGTCCCGAGCGGTACGAGCGAGCGCGTCGCAAGCGTATTGCTGGTCTTACTCCGGACAACACTGCCAACGTCCAGTGCCGTTCGTTCCACAAGCCAAAGAATTCACGCACCGTTCAGCATCGGTTCATCCTCAATATCTTCAGTCATCGTCTTCCTCAACATCCCCACGGAACTCACCAACGTCCCGTTCAACGCCCTGACTCAACACTTTCGATATACTATCCACCGGCGTATACCTACATCATATCAGATCACAAACGGATCAAGATCTAGTCGAGTTACGAGTTCGCCCTTTTCCCGCAGGCTTTCGACTGATTGG
Organism: Pleurotus eryngii var. eryngii; assembly: GCA_029467805.1. Lineage (NCBI taxonomy): Eukaryota > Fungi > Basidiomycota > Agaricomycetes > Agaricales > Pleurotaceae > Pleurotus > Pleurotus eryngii. The sequence goes on along the minus strand of SZVJ01000015.1, from coordinate 2,955,974 downwards.
ATGGGTGAACAGTGGAAGACGTGTTTCCAACGGTTGCAGCGCTGGAACCCGGGTTTTGCGACGGAGAAAGGGAGGATATATGCAGGAGGTGGGGGACCTTGAGATGTCGAGCATCCGAGCGGATACCTCCCGCGCTTCAGCTACACGAGTCACAAGGAGCTCGTATCCGGCTTATCTGCGGGGGCACAATCAACTCTACAGCTCTGCGTCACAGTAGCGGGAACGCGTTGCACTGCGCCTTGATGGGGAAGAAGAACATCACGGACGCACCATCCACTTGCCGAAGTCACCGTGCCACCACCTCCACTCAGTCGACCACACGGCTCTCCCTTTGCGCTGCCGCTCGTATCTCCCGCTCGCTCTCTATACCAGTGCTACCATGGTGCTCCTTGCTAAGAACGAGCGGCAAGAGCGACAAAGTTAATACATTTTGCGCCGCGTTGTGTCGGAGAAGAAAGGATGACGTGGAAGATGCACCTTCGTCATCGTCACCCTCCCACCCTCCCATAGCGCCTCCGGCTGCTCGCCAGACACTTCAGCGGACTTTGTACATCCTAAATCATCTCTGCGCTGCCTCTCAAGTCCCCCCGCCCCACCTCCGACTCAGGCCCCTGTGCCTGTGATCCATGCTACAACTACACGCCGCTCGACTCGAAAATCCTGACGCTAGCTGTCGCAGGACATTCTGAGACGGCAACTGGTGATACGGTAGCGCATAGAGGGACTAGTACGCAAGTATGGGACGGGCATGAAGGAATGCGGAAATGCCCGACTCCTCATGTCCCTCTGCTCCACGTCTCTGTCCACGCCTCCTCGGGATCAGCGGGGCGTCGAACACTCGGCTTCTATCTGTTCGTCACCGAATCAGCAAGCGGAAAAGGAGGGGTGGCAAGGGAAGTAGAAGAGAGCGCATGGGGCAGATGATGGCGCAGCACCGGGATTCGGGATGTGGCGCATGAAACAGTTCTGATATTTTTTTGTTTTCGAGGTCCGGTCTCCTGCCGTCTGTCCGTTTTACTTCTTGATTCATCATTTCATTACTGCACCGCTTTCGACTTGTCTTCCGTCCATGCGCACCATTGTGTGATTATTCGAATGGGCACTGCCCTCCTCGTACTTGCACTCACTCGGTATTTACGATTCATAGCGCGCTATAATTTTCAATTTTGTCATGCGTTACTTTACTCGTCATTACAAGATGGACAAACTGTACAGAGAATGACGGCGGTGCTACTAGGTGTATATAAGACCACGGGAGTAGGGGAGGGGGAGAGGAGGCTTCGGGATACTGCCGTTCACGAAACTCCCGGACATGGTGGGTGCACAGAGACTCCATGTTGACGCCACCACTGACTCCGCTCATGCTCTCACGTACGCACTAGCCAGCACTTCGCCTCGGATATGTACAGCAAAAGTTTCTAGCTATCGGGTACCCGAGGCGATCCGGACGCCGTGCTTATGAGTGTTGTAGTAGTGAATATACGTGTAGACCTGTAGATGGGTCTAATAAGAATGCGAGGGTCCGCCTCCGGCAGGACAAGTCCGTGTGACACCCGAGTGAACTAGTGTGAGAACGATGAGTCCGAGAGTGATAACAAAAGGATAGGAACTTCGGATGCTTCGGGTAGCTTCGGATGCACTCGTACACGGAACGGATGACTTGGCTTCGGATAGTACGACGAGGATGGCAGGAGAATGATAAGGATGGCAGGAGAAACTGGCTTCGGATCGGACTCGGACTCGGACAACGGCGAACTCTGACAACGGATGAGGGGAAAGCTTCGGACTTCTTAGATTCTGACTCTGACTCGATGTGGGGGGGAAAGCAAGCTGATTTTACTAACTACGAGTACAGGAGTATTTGTAGCTAAGTGATAATCAAATGTATGAAAGGTCCGAGACGACAAGGCACTAAGAACGAATAATGGGGATAAGAAAATTAGAAAATTAGAGTACGAAACAAAAGAGATACGAAGAGTTGGTCCGAAGTGTTTGATCCGTTATCACGTGTGTCCGATGCGGGTCCGTGACGTCCGAGTCATGTGCGAGCGAGTCCGAGGAGTCGGAGAGGAGTCGATAGGAGATAGGGGCAGCCGGAATACACAGAACGAAAGGGTTCCACCCTTACAGTGTCCGGTAGGCCCGTCCTATGGTAAAGAGAAAGGCACGTATGCATGGTCATATTGGTCCATTACGCCGTCTGATGTTGATGTCGCCCAGTCCCCACTCCTCTCCTGCGTTGTTATGCTCCTGCGCTTCTGGACCCACAGTGCTCGCGGATCTGTCTAGTGTTTGGATCGTGGCGCATCTCCGCCGGTCGCATTCACATTTAGCTACAAGGCCATGCACGTCAATCAAATCCCTGAACCATTGAGATACTTGTGAAGAACCGCCCGCGCAATGCGTACTGCAGCGTTTACGATGGCCTTTTGAACCCAAATATTGGTTTGTCCTACTCTCATCGTATTAAACGGACTTGCTAACGCCATCGCGTGGTCGCAATGGACCGCTCGCAAATATATAGGGTGCTCGACGGCCAGATTTGACACCTGCTAGGGTGTGCATCCGTCTCAGTCTCCCCTATCTCTGTTTCGTGAGCCTGTCAGTCTCTTCTCTCCTTCTCTCCATGTTTCTCTTGTCCCTTCTCGCAACACACTGTTCCGAGGCTCAAGGGTGTGTCCTGCGTCGAAATCCAGCCTGAAAATATATACACGGGGCGCCATACAATTGTTATGCGACTCGAAGAGTGGCCGGAGGCATTTGCATCTCGATAGACAGGACACTCTGCCGCGAGGCATAAATTAGGGATGGCAAATTAGGGACGGCAGGATAGAATGTAAGGACACCCAGAAGTACTTGTACTGAGATAAGTCGTGATAAATATACAAATGAATACAGCCTGTCCTTAAATAGACACTGTCAATCCGTGGTATATATCTATTCCAACAAGCGTAGTGTTACCCGTTATGTCTTTCTGTAGTATAAGGGGGCCTGAATCGAATTGCAGTTGCGAACCTACGGGCGTATGCGAATATGGTTTTTCGTGCCGGTTTCGTAACAATCATTGATTGGCCACTTCGTAGATCAGTAGAGCTGGTTGTCAGGGGACTGTTTGCCAACGAGCCGTTGGCCAGATCATTTATAGATCTCAAGTCGTTCAGCATGCTCGCTCCTTCATCTGTTCTCATAGAGACTAGATATAGAATGAGAAGGATGTACTACGACTACGGATTATTGAGCACGCACATGAGTTGTTGACATTATTCCTCCCGCCGTTGTTCCCGCCATTGATGGTGCCCAGGAAGGCATCGCCCATGATGGCGTTGATGTAGTTGACGTTCACGGTGCGATGTACGCTGCTAAGAGTGAATCTATTCCCGAGCGAAACAGGATTCGCACCCGTTGAAAATGATATCTCACCTGCCGAAATGGTTATGGTGAGGTCATCTTGGTGGGATTGTGAGGGCGAATTGCAGTTGCAATGGTGAGATGCGGGCGAGGGGAATTTGAGGTGGAGGCTGTTGAGAGACTGGAAGGCATCGGAGTGTAATGGAAAAGTTGGGGGAATCGTGGTGGCACTCCAGTCAACACAGAGAATGGAGGAGTCGTCAGCAGAGAGAAGCAGTGTGAGATAGCAAGGTCGATCATTGTCCCGATTGGAGCCTCGATGACGTATCAGCTGTGTCTCTGGCTGAGGAAGGTCGTCGACGAACTGGGAGTAAGGAACACAGCGCGCAGCAGCGTTGTTCTCTGCTACATAGCAAATGAGACGGCGGTACGTGGGCTCAGGTCGATCGTGAAAGCATACCAGTCAAAAGATGGTCAGCGATTGGGACCAGAGCACGCATGATGTCACCGATGGCAGCGACATCAGTAGTCACATCAAATATGTCTCGAAGCTTCAATTCCCTCTTTTCGCATGCAATCAGAGTGGGTTATAAGTAGAAAAAGACATTGAATGCACACACCAGATCCTCGTGAAGAAAGCGAGTGCACTCCTCCGAATTACCAAATTCAACAACGAGACGGACATCGAGAACTATGTCAGGACGGTAGAATTGATTCTACATCTATCAGCCTTGCGCTCGCACATGCAGGAACAGTTGTCCTCACCCGATATACCCTGAGCCAGACAGTGCTTGTCCCGACGGACAAGGTGCGTGTAACCTCGATACGAGCCACACCTAGCCCATCATACACCGCTCGTGAAGCTATCTCATCAGCTTCTTTCTCAATTACTAACTCCTCCCAGCGCGTCCGGCTATCCTCCACATATTCTATTTCGACACCCCTCTCATAGTACCTATGACATTTAGCTACAGCATCTACTAACTAGGGACTACACTTGATGCTCACCGAGGCTGAGATGCAGGTGGCGTCCAATGTAAAATTTTTGGGCAGTCTATCATTGTATACAGCAGCTTTCTCCCGGCCGACGGCCGAGCCTGTTCATATAATGAAATAGTTGCTCCAGGACACCAACTATCATTAAAGTCGACCTCAACGCCTAGGTTTTGTCAGACACTTGTCAAACTCTACAGCCCATAGAAACTACGAAATAATAACCACCTTCGATACCCACCAAGGTGTAAACCGTACTTGAACCGATCCAATCGTCAGCCCTGCAACCTCCAAGTCCTCGACTCTGTATTCACATGATTTTCGTCTCTTCGTCATAATGCACATGTGCCATACTTCAGACTGAACACGAGCAGCTTGATATGGTTCCGGAGAATGTAGAGGTAGAACAGCAGAAGGAGAGTTTGGACAGCTGTAGCGCCGGATCGTTCACATCTCGTTGCTGTATACATGCCTCACGGTCACCACGCCCCAGATATCTCACGAATGGCAGCCAATCATACCGCATTATCATTGATAGGGGCTGTCCAAAGCTGTGGCCGTCTTCTCGCCGATACGCAAGGAAGACCAGCGCCAACTGAGTATTTCCGAGCTTCCAGTCATGCGCTCGCGCGAAGGTCGTCCGCATGACAAAGTATACACGAATACCCAGCAGCCCAAGGAGGTGGCCCGCGTCCACAGGAAACGACAATCATGAAAAAACAGCCCGTGGCCTCGAGGCACCATAGCCTTGTTCCTAACAAGGAATAAAGCCCATACAGCCATAAACCTAGCGGGCGGACGGGGAAGCCTGACGTGTTAATATCGATGTCTAGATAGGCACCACGATACGCCCATGGCCCGCGGGCTGTAGACCATCCATCCGCAGGTTGGAGCTTCGAAGGTCGAGCGAGGGGGGGGGGGGGGGGGGGCTAGGGTCTTGGGGTTTGGCAGTGCTACGATGAGAGATTCAAACATTGGCTGGAATGCACATGCTTTTGGTCGATAGCGCCGTCTGTCCATCCTATTACGGCGCGCCGATACTGATCCATGGGAAGCACACACAACAAGGTACGAGGGGCCGTGATTCGATATCGCTATTCGGTCTAGGTATGGGCGTAGAAGGAGAAGGAGACGGGCGTGAAAGAGGATATACGCTCGGTCGACTGTTGGCTGTGGAGGCGAGTTCGGGATATGATGGGTTCGGGGTAGACAAAAGAAAAGGCTCGAGAGGTCAACGGTTGCTCCCGGTCGTAGCTGCAAGACGGAGGAGTATCGACTAGATCCAAACGAACGGGGAGGGATCACGAGATTGACTAAACAAGGGAGCAACCGCGTGGATTTGAGAACGGCTGGTTGTTTCCACGGCTGGCTGGTTCGGGACCGTCGGAGGGCAGCTGCCGGGGAGAAGCGTTCAAAAACGGGTGAGGACATGTTCTGTCACATATTAACGGGGGGTATTGCGGTAAGTGCCAAGTCGAGAGGTCAACGGTGCTGGATCACACGCCACGAGATATGCGAGCGATTGAGGCGATGAGACAGCCAACCCACCCCTGGATGGCGAGTGCGAGTTTGAGACAATGAACAAAGGAGATGGTCATCCTTATGGATGAAGGTGACGCAAACTGACGATGAGACCAAGATTATTGCAGGATGGGCTACGAAGGTGTTGCATGGTGGTGGCAAACGCCCACGCCCGATCGAGGGTAGGAAGTGAGCCTGGGAGATGGAGTCGTAGGATAACGATCTGGAAATGAGTGATTATCAGCGAGTGTTGAAAGCGGGAGAAGGGTGGATAAAACGTACCTCAACGTCTTTTCGATTATTTATCCTCCAATACAGAGCGCTCAGCTATGCGCGCAATATAGGTCCTATTTTTGCAAGTGGCGTGTCGTGACCATCGTCATCGAGCAAGGTCCGCAAAGCCCTAACGGCCACGCGCGTTCTTCACGCCGTCATGCAATCCACAAGTATCGGCGTCGCAGGATCTAGGCCCATGGGTTCGGCACGGTCAACCCCAAGGAGGGGAACAGCCAGGCGTCCCTACTCGCTGCTCTACTACGCCGTGTCGTGGAAGTCACTGAAAATGGTGGTATTTGCTTAGTTTGGGGGCGCGGGCAGGCCTTGAGCCGTTGCGGAAGAGGGTGGGAGGTTTCCAAGGAAAGCAGCGAGAGGCAGGATATATCCCGCACATTTCGCGTAATCTCCAGTGCCCGACCCAACCCACGCGGTGACCGACGGGCGGGCTTTCGACTGCCTACTCAGTGGTCTCGGGGGTCGGCCATGCATCAATGACTTTTTTGTCGATGGTGACACGGCTGCGCTGCTGACATTGACAGAGCTTGCAGTTATTGCGGCCTCAGACCAATCACGAAGCATCGACGGTAGAGCCAGGCGAGAACCGCGCAAGCCACGGCGAACACGAACGTCGGCTGCGAGAGCACAAGTCCTGGTTTCGCCAAGTTCTGCATTCTAGCACCTGCTTCGCACTTGCGCAAGGGAGACTACGCGTTCCCGAGATATATGACATGCTCCGTCGTTCGTGACGCATCAAAGAATGTGAGGATCGAGGACTTGTCGATTATTGTTCGACACGTTTGGGGCCAAAGACGTCCCGGTCGCATGGGAATCCACCCAGTGTACGGCGCTCGACTTGCCTCGCGGTGCGCGTCGTGCGCGGCGGGAGCTACAAGGACCTTCCGCCGTCAGCTCTACACTTCCATCTCATGCATCAGCAAGAAATCTCTAGGACAGGAAGAAAAAACGTACTAAGCGGCCAGCAGATTTTACCCGCTTCCGAGCGCGAAGTAAACTCAGTACGTCCAGAGCAGAGTGCGAACCGAGCGAGGGAGACCACGAAGAAAGAACTAGCGGGCTGGCCCAATCCGAGGTGCGTGCTGAACGCTAGATGCCAGACGTGGTCTCGTCAGTTTGTCCGTCAGGATTGTGGTAGACCATCGTTTATAGCATGTCTCTCAACGTGGAAATCGTTGAGATCGAGTTCATGGCTGTTAGATATCTGGATCGTTGGAACTTGGAAAGTACTGCGATCGCGAACAGATGTTCGGGCCGGCGACATCCGATGCTGCAACTCCACGCTCGTGACTCTTGCGGTCAGATTCGTTCTATCCCGACGTCCCCTTCCCCGATTACAACCTCACGGAACACGCGAAGGAGGAGGTATCTACTCCAGGAATGAATCAGCTGTTCAAAGTGCAAGGCCATACTACCTTCTGCGCCTATCTCAGCGCTACCCGATAGTGAGGTGTCCCACTCCGGTTTTCTCTTTCTGTTTCAACGGATCTACGTCGGTTTTCCTCTTTGTCGCTCCAACCAGCTTAGACTCGCTCGTACGATCTCTCGTCTTGACGCTCGCTGGCTACTTGTCCGCTTTCCCAGCCTGCGGGAGCTCATGCTCATTGAATGTCGCATCAACACCCACGTTACCCATACACTACCTACACTAGCACATTTACACCGTCTCTCCCCTCTTCCTGACGCGGCTCCGTATGCTCAAATCGCGTTCCTTGTTTGACAGGTTAGGGCCCGCCAGAAGACAGATTAAGATTGGCGATGGACTAGCGGATGAAGTATTTTGGTTCTATGAACATTTTGAATTGCACTACCTTCATGGTCTGGAATTAACGCCATGAATCCTCTCGGCCTTCGTGTTCACGTCTGCTTTCTTCACGGGCTCAAGGCTCTTACCTACCTCATGCATTGGTGCCAGCTGAGTACGGAGTCATTGGTTGCGGAGCGCAGTGACACTCGAGAATTTCTCAGGCGAGACATCCATGAAGGCTGATCTCTGTGGCGCTCGACTGTGTGGGTGGGAAGACGGAATGGTAAGAGGAATATAACATATTCGGTGTAGATGACATGCTCTAATTACAACGTTCGAATATTAGACACTCCTATCCTCCTAAGTGCTCCCTGAAGCGTCTCGGAGTGAACTTCGCCGTAGCTTCGAGGACGTCCGTGGTCATTAAAAAGGACACGCTTCGAGGCTTCGAGCGGATGCATAAAATTACGTATATAAAGCCAATTCTCGAAACCTTGCCCTCATTCCTTGCCCCCACAAGCCCCAAACTCGAAACGCCCGAAAGAGAGGAAGAGAAAGGTCAAGATGTTCGCAAACCTATTGTGAGTCCTAGAAACGCTTCTCTCGCCTTTTGCTCGCCTTTGTCGTGGCCAACAAGGCTGTCGGGCTGGGTTGCTACCCCACATCGCCTTTCCACGATGGAGGCCTTGAGGCAGTCGTCCTGCTCGCAGTCTCCGGTACTAATGTCCTCCCACCCCATCTCTGCAGCACATTCGCATTCCTCGCCTCCCTCGCCGGCGCTCTCCAGATTCAACCTCTCGAGAATGCTCATACCCAGGGCGACGTGAGGGTTACATGGATCAGCGAGGCTGAAGATGCGTGAGTGTCCCTTACTTCTTACGGTGAACCTTTGCCCGCCCTCCACGCTATTTCAATAAATCAGAGCTATTCTCCGACCTCCCCACCTTCCTTACCGTTCCTCTCGTGCAAATAACCACGCTAATACCTTGTCCGCAAATGTAGAAGCCGCTTCGCAGCTTTCTCGGTCTTCCTCCACCACCCCACCTTTGGTTCCGACTTCGCTATCCTCAACAACCAGCGCTCCGCAGATGGTGGCGCCAACGTCACGCTCCCCGCAGTCCCTGTTCAGTACGTAGTAGATCCTTTGGCGTCATTTTCGTGTCTTCCTCCAATACGCTTAGTGGCCTACCACCGTCCATTACCCTACTTGTTACACTTTCTTCATGTTTCCTTATTTTATCCTCTCGTCCTTTTTTGTTCGCGTCTTCTCTCTTTCTTCGTATCATATACTCTATACGCTCTAAATGTGTTTCCTTCTAACAGAGCCGGGTACACCCTTGGCGCAACAGACGTAGGCGACATTAACAACGAATTTGCCGTCTCCTCCTCCTTCTCCATTGGGCCCGAAGCATCCACCACCTCCCCAATCGCCTCTTCTACTCCTCCCTCATTCCCATCCGGATCTGCTCCCGGCACGGCCTCAGGCAGCGGGACTATTCTCTCTGCCCCCTCAAAATCAGTGTTTGGCATGACGGTGTCTTCTCCAACGGCATCCTCGTGTCCAGGCACTTTGGGGCGCGTCTAGTGCAGGTGGAACGGGGAGCGGGACGAATACGGCGGCGCGGGAGGGCGCTACGAACTCAAACTCTAACAGTGCTGTGTCTGTTGAGATGGGGTCGTGGGTGCTGGGCGCTGCGGTTATGGGCTCGGGATGGGCCGTTGGGCAGTACTAGGTGGTCGGGCCAAGTCGCCGTCTTCTGAGTGGAGGCCCAGCGAAGGACGGGCGGGGATGTGTTGGACGGTGCGCTTGGTTATCGTGATGATGCCGCGGACGTTCTTGGGCTTTATAGAGACACGGTCTCAAACTCTCATGACTTAGACAGTTTACTGACCATCGGACCACGGTCTTGTAAGACAGGCCTAGTGTGATACGAATAAGACTGCATAGGGCGCATATGTATTTCGGGGGCTCAGCTGCATCTATGTACCTATTTCTTATGCCAGATGAGCGACATTGTCGATCCTCCGTGTCTGCTCTCGTCAATGCCTCACCGCGAGCCAAGGGGAATGGGTAGACAGCCAGATTGATGGAGACCGGAGCTTGAAATCTGAGCAAAGAAAACTTTGGCCTGTACTGCCCCGGTGCCCTCCTCCCCTTCTTCCAATCCACCACAATCCCTTCTCCTTTGCTCGCCCCCCTCCCTCCTCCGTCTAGCTCTCGGTTCACTGCCGAGGAGGCAGACGATCCAAGCATCCAACGTCTTGATTCTAAGCCAGGTCGCGCTGCGCGTTGTAGGCAATGTGGAGGCGTAGATAAGGCGGGTGTTCAAGAATTGTGTGCTCCCGTAACTCGTCCCTGTATGTGCATCCATGGTATCATCCGCGATTCTACGACACTTGCAACAGGTAGGACGGGTTTGAGGGTTCGGGAATGGTGACTCCTCGGAACTGGATTGCCGGGCAGAGGTTGGCAGAGGCAGCGAGGCGGGAGGCGGCAGTTGCAGCGCAGAGAAAGGAAGAATGCATGCGAAGTTTGCTCGACCTAGATGCTGGAGTCGGCTGTGGTGGTATGGTGATTTTGGCGGGATGATATGATGGTACGTCTGGGTTATTCTGTTCCGGGTTCGTCGGCGCACAGTGCAATGTGTAGTACCCCACATCCTACAGTGGCATGGAGTCAACAAATAGCCGTAGAGTCGATCTGAAGAGTAGGACTTGCCCCGTAGATACGCCGTAGATACGATCAGCGGAAGGTCGACGAGTGACGGGGGTAGCAGAAGTTGACCAGGCCTACATGGATTCTATACAGAGTTGTGCAGGTCAGGTTAAAGTCAGGAAAAGTCGCAAGGTCGGAAAGGTCGCTGACCTTACAACCTAACCTTGACCTGACAGGTTCAAGGTTGTAGACCCAGGTTGGTTTGGGTTAACAACATATGTATTACTCTTGATGTCTGCTTTAGACAGCTCCTTGAACTTGTGGAGGATGGTATCATCGGCCTTCAGTGTCATCATCGCGTGCCGACATCGGGCATAAGCATACACAAGATCGCTTCGCTTCTTGTTCAGTGTGTTAATTCGATCGTGCGATCTCGTTTTTATGAGTTGCCGGCCAGAACCATGCAATGTGTGACTGTATAACATTGACTTCTTGGCAATGATCTCGCGAAGCGACTTGAGCAACACATCGGCCTGACGCTCTCGCAGTCCCAACTCATGTGATCTGAGTTGCGCCGCACACTGGGGCACTGTTGATGGCAAAGGAATGATGATGTTTTCAGCATGCAGGTGTGCACCAGTATGACTCGGTGATGCCGTCGTTGGATGCTCAGTCAGCAGAGGAGAAGCGACGGCCGCAGTGAGAACCGTAGGAACATCGGCTTCATCAGAAGATTCCTCGTCATCAACATCAATGACATTTTCTGGTGGCTCAAAGTCATTCAGGTTGGAAAATAATGCGTCGCCAGGAAGCGGCTTGGTCCCCGTCAATGATGCCGGTGGGTCAACGTTGCGAATGTCGGACCCATCAATGCCCAACCCAAGACTCTGCAAGGAGATGTCGCTTATGCCCTTGGTTATTTTCTCCCGCAAGTTAGCGATTTGCCTCGCCTCATCTGCTCAGCCGTTCTTCAACGCGCGCTTAGCCCGGCATAGGACGTGCCATCTTGACAATTCGAATATGAGAGGGCAATATTAATGTAACAATCAGAACTGAACTTACTGCAACTCTTGGACCTCTATCGCTTCTCATATCCACTGGTATTCGCCATTCAACGGCTCATCCTCGGCAGGAACCGCCAGATGGTCTTCATAGCTTGCAGACATCCCATAGATATCCATCACTGATAAATCAATGTAACGAGTGTTCTCTGCTTCTACAACGGCATCGGTCCATGCTGTGATGTTTTTCGCGCCGACACGCTCTGCGATTTCATCCCTTGTATCTTCTGCATCGGCTGCCTGCTTGTCAGCGAGAACATATCGTTTACAAAGCATTCTGACTGAATCTGGAGTCAATCTGTTTATTCATAGAACACAGCAAATGGATCACACCGATGTTCAATGCTTTCTTGTGGTTGGAATCACAGATATGGTCGTCCAACATTTCCACTTGGTGAGCAAGTGTGGCCATCCTCATCGCCAGTGTCACTGCATTGAGATTCGCCCATAGCGATTCCAAAATCTCGCCTATGACGACCCCAGATTGTGGGATGAACATAGACGAGAAGCGAAACAGGCAATTTTCTTTGTGCCCATGGACGTGGAATTGGCCTATCGCAAAGTCCATGTCAAGGCCGACGGGGAGCCGGTGGCTGATCTGCCTCTGGAAATGGACACTGTATTGACAGGCAATGTCATAGAAGAATAGAAGCCCCTGCTCTGGATCCATGTTGGAGTACTTTAGTGACTGGAGTAACACCCAGTCGACATTTTTCTGCTGTTCGCCTCTGTAGAGGTCGGCGACACCGCCCGGGGCGAAGCATCCGTGCCGCGGGCAGGCGATCGCCACAATGCCATTGATATCACATGTTTTGGCGTACAGGAGAGTGTTCTCTATCGCTCGAAAGCTGTTCTCGCAAGGCGCTTTCTGTCTCTCGGTTAGTCACGGTTGGCGCCGCGGTCAAGCCGCTACACACCATCTTGATATTCTCTGCTGCCCGCAAAAACTCGGCATATTCTTCATGATGTGGTAACATGCTTGACCCAGGTGATAGCCATACATCCTTGTCTCCGGTGGATTGTCGGATATGGTCGGCCTTGAAGTTTCCATCGGCCATGAGCGTTCGGCGGTACACCCACCTACGCAACAATCTGAGCAATCAGGATTCGGAAGCTAATCACATTACGCACTTGTTTTCATCTTCTTTCCAGTTGTCAGGTAGGTTCACACCTGGTTGTGGACAACATGGACAAAACAGCGCAAGCTCAGCTGTGCAAACTTCGCCGATGGTGTTGCCATCGCTCTCTCGCGTCTTGTTCCGACCACCCCATTTCAGTTTCTTCAGCCATCGCCAGCATCGAGACAAGCACCGGAGTTCCGCATATCGCTCAATGACTACCTGAGGTGCCAAGGGCTCAGTCTTTTGCCTTAGTAGCTGATAGTATTGGTATGCTGATATCTTACACTCCAGATTGGCCAAGCGGAAGTCCTCCAGAACGTCAAAGGTGAACATAGTCTTGAATATGGTGAAGCTTGCCAGCATCAGTCGCATCTGTACGGCACCAGCGATCCTCTCTTGCGGGCCCCCACATCCACATTGTATGTATGGCAACGAGTGAAGACCATTCATGTGCACAAATAAAACATATGGATTTTGGTCAGGATCCATACTGGGAGCGATCGGGTGGTCAATCGGCGCCTCGGGAAGACCGGCCTTCCCCTTGTCCTCCTCGTCGGCACCATCCAGGTCCTCTTCTCCACCGTCTGCATGCCTGGCTTCCTCTTTCTCAAGCTCTTCAATTATTTCATCAATGTCAAAACGCTCCTCCACCCCACCATCGCGCTGCTCAACGGTAATGTCGGCGTCCGCTCACCAGTCTCGGTATGTATCTTCCACTTCTTCAACTTCATCCTTCCCTTCATCCTGACTATCGCATGTGGCTTGCAACCTTATTTGTTCTTCCGCTTTGTGCTTCAGCCATTTGCATCGCCGATCGGTGTTACCGTGATCAACAATCACGCACACGCTGACCTCCCAGAGGCTACCTGGACGAAAGTATTGGCCAGTCCATTTCTGGATCCGATGAAAGGGCATTTCTAGGTGTGCATTCCACATACATTCGCGACAAAACATTGTTCTCTGGTGACATTCCTTACATCGCCAACTTGCTCTTCTGCGCTCGCACGCACAGCATGTGCTAATCAAGGCCTCATGCTCCATCAAAGCATTCATCACAATGCCAGCACGTGCGACAAATTCCTCCAAATAGTCTCGTTGGCTCTATTGCAATTCTCATTGTCTAGCTTTGGCAATAGTGCATGAATTAATATGCTTACCTTTGTCTTCGACGCAGCAGATACTGCGATTTGTTCATCCTCCGTGTATTCCTGGTCAAGTACCATTGGTGTGGTCCTGTCAGGGACAACAGTCGGTGCATTTGTGGCAAACCGAATTCCACTATCCTGGTATGGAACATGATCATAAGCGGTGTATTCATGCTCAGTGCCATCAACAGAATCGGTCTCGAATTGAGTTGTTGCCCAAGTGGACTGAGAAAGCCTTGGATGGTCGAGATCCAACACTTGTTGTCGCTTTCTGGAAGGCATACTGTTGTTGGGGAGCAAGCAACCTTCTTGTAACATTCACACGTGTAATAAATAAGTGACAGCTGCGATGCATGGTGGCACACCTCGCGGTCAGGGCATGGTCCCATGATGTCCCTCACTTTGAACGCATGTATAAATATGGGAAGTGTGGGTATTCATCACCCCGACTTTCACCCACTTTCACAATGGCGACAGTCATGCAACTAGCGAAATACAATCAAGGGGAGAGAGCAGTTCTGAAATTGTGGAAGCCAGGCTACCTCACTGCGAAGACAACCTCAGAGCGCAAGACAGCCTTTGCCGTCGCGGCTGCAGAACTGTTTAATTACTGGATTACACAAATGAAGACAGATGCGGAGAAGAAGAAGGGTTTCAGTCCAGAAGAGAAAAAACAGAGGGAGGGGGTGAATGTCATGGTTATCGTCGATCAGATGGGTATCTAAATCTCACCCCTTGCACACTAGGAACTCCTTGTATGGGTTAGAAACAACTGGCGGGCCAAAAGACATCGCAAAAAGGTCACCGAAGATGGCGGTCGGCTGCTCCGCATCGGCTACCGAACGGTACTACCAAGAATGGATGCTTACAAGGAGCACATTGAGGAGTATGCTAATCAATACTTGGAGGCCGCCGTGCTCGGTGAATTAGAAAAGGCGAAATCGGCTTACGCGGAGGGTCGTTCGCTGACCGAAAACATTGGTGAGATGGCACAAGGGGAGGAACCAGACTGGGTGGAGGTTGAGGCCAGGATACAAACAGTGGCCACAAAGTGAAATTCGCTCGGATACCGAAGCATGGCGATGCGGCAGATTTACTTTGCCATGGAACCATTGGAACGCGATGCGGTGAAGGAAGAGATAGCAAAGCTCCAGGCGGAAAGGAATTCTGAGCCAGTGCGACGACAGTAAGTGACCAACGGCATTGACCGCAGAATGACTGGCATTGACTTTGAATAGATATGCGATGCTCGGAGCACTCAAGGCATTGGATGCAAATTGCCGCGACTGTAAGGGGACACTCCTATTTTCTCCTTTTCCCCTGTCTCTCTCCCTTCCTCTTCATTTATTTCTCTTTCTTTTCATTCCATGGACTCGTATTTACTTTCCTCTTCTTCCCTTTCCATTCTACCACACATCCGAGCCTTATCCGGCACATCCGAGCAACATCTGGCACATCCGAGCAACATCCGACTCATCCGACGCATTTCCCGCGCCTCGGCCGCACTCCGGCCACACATCTGATGCATCCGAGCAATATCCGACTCATCCGATGCGTTTCCCACGCCTCGGCCGCACTTCGGCCGCACTCAGCCGCACTTGCGCATGCCCGGATGCGCTTCGGATGCATGTATACACTTCGGGGCACGTCTGGGTGACCCATACCTTCTTCCCACACCTCTTTACTTCCCATTTCCACTTTCCTGGATCGCCGGCACGATTCTTGCATATTCCCTCCACCTTTCTATCACATGTGCCTGCTCATACCTTGTGATATTCTCTAGACTTGTGGCGGGTGTACTATACAGTTCTCCCACCTTTCTCTCACGCTTCTACAGTATATACTTCGCCTCTTAGCATGGAGAATCCTTATCTTGTTCTCTTTGGATTCTCCCTCTGCTAGGTGAGCAGCCTTTCATGTACTGTAGTAGCTCTATTTATCTCTTTGGATTCTCCCTCTGCTAGGCTCGCGCTGTCGGCCATCTTGAGGTTGCCCTTACAGCGACATGTTCAAGAGGTTTGGAATGCTCACATACAGTATCGCTGTGTTCTTGGACCCCGAAGGAAACCCGAAGTTCACTAGGTACTGTGTTTCAGATTCCATCGCTTCAACGCTGATCTAACCTTTGGCTAGTGCGGACGCAGGTCGGCTTATCTTTAAGGACAATTTAATCAAAGACAAGCGACTTGAGGACCAAGTCTGGTACCACTTTACACAACAAGTGGTGGCACTGAACAAAAAGAGGTTTGGAAAGGCAGATGATCCAACCACTGTGGACAACGATATCCTGGTCGACACGTTGGACAGCCAAATCCAACTGTCCAAAAATGCTGACGGTACACCGATACTACCATCGTGTTTCGTCGGCAATTTGCCTGTACATTCAAAAATTGTCAAGCAAACACTGTGACTCTTTCTCAATGCCCATTACTGTGAGTAGGAACATCTTTAGCAATTGGCGGCTGACACCGATGCTGCTGATAGTCCTTGCTTCAGGCCGACATGACACGAAGGTGCCATGGACAGTGCTAAGTCAGCATTGTGAAGAAGCGGTCGCAGCCGACTATCTGCCGACTGCTCCGATGTTCAAGTTTGGGCAACCACATAACATGGTGGCGGAACTGGCAAATGAGTGGTACAACATACTGCTTGCTAAGCAGGAGACAGAACAACCATTCAAGTTCAGGGCGTATTACAACACGAAGGAGAAGCAGATGATGCCAGCAAGGTACAGTGCCGACCGGTCGGTACACACTCGACTGGTCACAACCCCAGCACCTATCCAATGGAAGCTCAAGGCAACGAAGATCATTACAAGTGATCAGTCAACAACAGTTGTAAACAGTAGTAGTCCAGCACAACCATCGACAGGTGATGGGTCTGTCCGCGCGGGAAGCGAGGCGAGCGACATGCTACCCAATGTGCCACCACTGGGAAGGGCGCGATTATCTCGCACGTCCAGGCATGTAATTATCAGTGACAATGGGACTCGTTCACGATCGCCCGCACCAAGCATCCCGATGCAAAGCGAATCTCCCCCGCCCACACCCGTGTCTCCTCTGAGGAAGATTAAGAAAGGAGGAAAGACAAAGCCTGGCAAGAAACGATTGAAGGGAGCAAAAGCCAACGTATCGGCATCACTCGCCTCTGAGCCGATTGCCATTCGACCAAAGCCTCGCAGACTTCAATGCCCAGCCACAGAAGAAACAAATGATCCAGCGCTACAATATCCACCAGAACATTCAAACCCGGCCGGCCGAGTTACAGATCGGTCCGAGGCGCGTGCGATCAACACTGCGCAGCATACCAATACGCTTACGACCCAGCCAAGTGCAACTGCAAGGAAGAGAGTAACAGAGGAAGAGAGGCTTGCACACGATGCGGAGCGGTATCGGGCAGCCGAGGGCAGCAAGCGGCAGTCCAAGAAGTCGAGTCGCGCTCTTAATCGATAATCTCCCTCATGTGAATTCGAAGTCAACAAAATGTATTATATTACAATAACAAACTTATTATATTAAAACTAAGAAAAATGATATTAAAATAAAGTTTGTATTTTACTTCTTCAATCTCTTTGTCTTGGTCAAGGCACTTCCTGTAGCTTTTCGCTTCGCGGCCTTGCTATCATCGGGTGCGGGTGTCCGAGATGTCGAGCGAGTTGACTGATGAAGGGTGTCTGTCGGTGTTGCTGACCGTGCTCTTGTCATCCGTGGGGGAGGTACTTGCAGCTGAGCAAGTGCATGGCTTAGGTTTGCAAGGGCAGTGTTCCCATGTGGAGTTGGCTCTTGCACGGTGATAATCGGTGCCGCCGCAGCAGGCAACGAGGCAAGGTCCATGTTGACATCCTCGCTGGTGGCTCGTGCCTGCAAGGGAGCAGGAGGCAAAGGGGCGGTCGGCAAATCGTGCGCCAATGACGGTGAATGCGTCGGGGATGGTGAATGCGGTGGCGGCGTCGAAGGGGATGCAGGGGCTTGCGATGGGGATAATGGACGATGCAATGCCGGCGGAGGGGTGCAGGGAGGCGCAATGGTGGGTGGGGGTGGGGGCATGTCGGGGAGCAGCGGAGGAAGCGATGCGGTGTCACACCAAGTGAGGAAATCACTTAAATGTATTGGATGTTGCTGGGCCAGTCAAGATAGGTCAAGCAAGTCACCCAAGCGGATGCAGGGCAGAGTGGTTATGTATAAAAGAACGGAGGTCTGGAGAGAGAAGTAATTAAGCTACAGAGTAGCTTAACTGGAGCTGAAGAAGGAAAAGTAGAGAAGAAATGGGGGTGTGGGAAAATCCGAGTCTGGGCCTAGCTTGCTTGCCGTAAGGAAATTCAATAGATAATCCTTATTCAAGAAACAGAGGTGTCTCAAGACTAATTCTGATACAATGATACCGTCGAGGAAGATCTCCTATTGACTAGTATAGTTGGGTGTCTCCGCTAAAAGACAATACATTGGAGTTCCAAGGTTTTAACTTGGCGAACTCCTAACAAATGAAGTCCCACGGTTTGAACAGGCTAACTTTGCCGAAGCTCTAGGTCAATGCTAGATCACTTCCAATAAGAAGCTCCAGGATAGGGCTGGAACGGCTTCTAAGACACTGAGCGGAATGACAATACCAAACTATCCAAAACAAGGTAGACACAAGCTACAAGTTGTTCTGTTTGTCTAGCAAGAAGCAAATTCACAAGCACAGTACTCAATTATCATGTAATTAAGTCTATCTGAACTGTGTATCTGATACAAGACTATCCTACTGGTCACAATAGGAAGAAAGGGTTGGCTGGTTGAGAGGGAGGTGGGGGCACTTTGAACTGAATCTGTTCAACTGTTGAATTGTTCCTTCTACTACAGGAATTGGGGCAGTATTTATACTTTTACAGATACTAAAACTATGACTAGGTTTTCTATTGCCGAGGTTGTGTATTAGTAAGCTAAGGCTTGCCGAGGCCGCTATGTAACATGCTGAGACCAACATGAAACTTGAAACTATGTTTCAGGAGTTGAGGCTACGCTAGCATAGCAAGGTGAAACATGTTTCAGGTCTCCTACACAGCATTATTCTATCTTGGTCACGGATCTTTGAGTGGCCAGAATAAAGAACACTGGAGTTCCAAGCCTAGGCTTCCAGCTATGGCCTGGATCTGCCTGGGTGGGCCTGGTCCTGAAGGCTGAGTGCAGAGTGATCTATCACAGAAGAATCAGGGGTCAAAATAGGAGATAAAAGGAGGAAAGATTATGTTGTACTGTAAGCTAAGGGGTTGAATAGGGGATAGGGGAAGGATGATTATATGTACTGTATGCTAAAATATTAAATAACAGTGAAAGCCTATGTGGAACTTTTTGGGAGCGGGGTTCAGAGTGGCCGCAAGTATCCTTCTGAGCAAGGTATGATATGAGTCATGGTGTTTCATGTCCCATACTACAAAACCCATTTTGGAGTATGACAGTGGGTGCTGGGGGGGCAGGCTCTGCAGGCTCTGCGACAATGGGGGCGATGGGTCTATTGGAATGGTGTTGTGCCCATTCACCGACCAGTGTTCTCTTGTCTGTTGAGCCTGCTGCCTGATACGCCGGCTCGCTCCTTTGTTCGACCGAGCCTTCTGCGTCGGCCAAGCCATTTCGACCGAGCATGTCGAGGACCAGCTTGAGTCCCCGATCCACACTGTCTAACTTGTTGGAGTTTGACTCCAACCTCCTGTTTACCTCTCGGCCCAACTCATCTATTTGTCAGGCCATATCGTCCATCCGCCGATTTGTCTCCTGCACAAATGCTTGCCACTCGGCTGGCACCAGTGGGACCTCATCCCTCTGTCTGCGCATTTGCGAGATGAGGCTGTTGGGGTCGTCGAGCTCCTGCACTCATTCACACTGCACCTTCTTTTGTCAGCACCTTCGGCACAAGCCGACCGGGTTCCTCGCCAGGCGCTGACATGGGACATCCGCCTTCATGCACCGGCGACATCCTGGTTCAAACTCACCGTTGGTCAGCCCAAGCGATGGCAACCGGGTCGTTCCACGCATGTTTCGCTCGACTATCTCGACCTTCGGCAGGGCCATCAAACCCTTTCTGGGTTTCACCTGCCGACGAGGATTCCGTCGTTTGCCGAACTCGCTTTCTTTGTCATCATCGCTCGGCTCCGGGAACTCCTTGCCCTCATTGCTCGAGGGCTCATGCCGTCGGCGGGGCTGCTGCTCAGTCAGCATCATAGCCGGTTGGTTATATGTGCTCCACTTACCTTGCTTGGGCCGGCTACTGGTCACCCAGCTTCACCCGCCTCATCAGTCTCCGAACCGACCATCGACTTTGACTTGGCGGTGGCACGTTTCTTTGGCGCAACTATCTTACGCACCGTTATCTCATCCGTAGCCTTCCCCTTGCCCTTCTCCATCTGTCGCCTCATCGCCTCATCCAACGTCTCAATCCTCAGTCGGATGAGCGCGTCGAATTCCTCCTTTTGAATGATCTTCATCTCATCTTCATCGACTGTCGGTGATCGTCACGGCCCCCTCAGCTTTGACTGCACCCCGCCGTGTCCCCGAACCACTTTTTGCCCCTCATGATCCTCCACATTGCATCGCTTCAGAGCGGTCAGCGCTTTGTCCTTGGGCGCTGCTGCCTTCGGCACCCCCGATGGCCCTGTGCCATCCACCTCCATCGCGTCCTCGGCCTCGGCTACCCGCTCTCCTTCCTTTCTGCTATCCGCGCCAGACTGATCAGCCCACCCACCTTCTGACTTCTGCCGCTTCCGTAGCTCCTGGGCGGCCTCAGCGATGGCGCAGGCCGTCTTCGTGCGGGGGTTTTCAAAAAACTCCCTTACCAAGTCGTCCGTCTTCTCCTTCAACGTGCTTAGCGTCCGCGTGATCAGCCACTTGGCTTCTATCTCCTGTTTGAATTTCCGGTTCGATGCCCTTTTCATGAACGCGTACTGTAATGATGGTGGTCGCTCTGTCAGTCATGCAGGTGCCACAGAAAATACACTTACCATTTCCTTTCTGTTGTCCATGAACCATGTCAAACCCGTGCCGGCAGCGACCTGGGCAAGCAGCTGCTGCTGCAGCTCGGTGAATGTGGCGGTGACGGCCTGTTGCGAGGAGATATTGTATGCGATGGTGGCGGACATGGTTTGAGATTTAGATTGCTGAGGGGAGGAGTCGGCTGAGCGTGCTGGTGGTGCGAAGTGAAGTTGTTCAAGAAAAGTTGCTGACATGACAGATGAACCATTTGTGGATCACAAGATCACTTCACTCACAGTCACATGATATTGATGATCAGCCGAATCCTTATCAGCCCTTCATCGACCACCACTACCACCAATATGCAGAACAACGACAGCACTGTCCAAGCCCAATCGACATTTGCCCTATGAGACGAAAGTACAAATGAAAGGATGGAGGTTCCATTATCCCTCCTTGACCTTATCAAATATGAATATGAGAAGGAGAAGATAAAGGCTGCAATGGAAGTGGACACAACAAATGATGATGAGGTATGTGGTGGATGGGAAAGACAGTTTGACTTAATTCATTGAGGTGTAGCTTCCCCCGGTTCATGGGGATACATCCTTCATTGGCGAACACGATATCCAGGTGCCGGCAAACCCGGTATGACATCGGTGTACCGACAGACAACAGGCACTAACAATGATTATTAGTTTCTCACAAAGGCACAAGTCACAGAGCTGCATGCATCAATCAAGGCAGCACAGGAGCGGTGGGGCATATCCTACAAGGATGCTGCCCACCGGCTCTACCTTCAAAAGATGGCACAAGTTCAGGCGGAGATGGCCGAGGTCGAGCGACTGAAGGCGATGATGGCACGATGTCATCAGTTAATCAATGAGACAATCCGACGGCACTCAGGTCGGGCCGGCAGTACTTGATGTAGTAGCTAATGTGCTCTATTGTATAATATATCATACTACATGCCTGCTTGTTATGGTTCAATATTTCCTTCTTCAATTTCCCTTATCTTTCTTTATCTTATCAGTTACGACATGGATACACACGTGCCCGATGACGCGTCCCTTTACTAATTAGCATTACATACCTATTACAATAGCTTTAGTAAGAACCACGCTGGAACCACATGTCTGCAGTCAATCCGCAGCCATGACGAGACACCATGCACAAACGGTGTGCTTTCCATGGAATGCTGGCTGGATACGGTGTGTAGTAGTACATGAGGATATCGCATGTATAGTAGTATATATTCACCAATCCAACACCCAGAGACGACAGCTCGTTCTCTTGGGATCTCCACTAGTTCAACTAGTGTTAGACTAAGTCAACCAAGCTATCCTCTCCATTTCTTTTATCTTTTGGTTTTAGTATTCTTGTAGGAGCCACGTTAGTCCTGGACTAGTGTCGCCCTAACAGAAGAACGAGCTACCCTCTTAACATCCCTTCTACACCTCTATCATCTTTACTCTGCAGCACTTACCCGTAAAAAACAACCACCCGACCTTGACATAAGATATGTCTTACATTGTCTCCTTTTTTTATCACATAACCCCGTTCGAAATTTCCACCTCAAGCACACTCATCAAACCTGTCGCCATAGTCATTGACTATCGCACTGCCCATAATCATCGATTATCAGTATGACCCTTTGCCGAAGAACTCCTTCCTCGTTGACGTTGTCCGCTCAGGTGCCGGCATGCACTAGTTTGAAGTTCAGCGTTAATTGACAGGGCAACCCCTACTCATTTCTACCTCTCACCATGTCTCACACCAGCACCTCTAGTTATGAAAACATCGGAGACCAGAACATGCCCGGTCCATCAGACCAACATCCCGCAAACCCGTCACAAACTACCCCACCACTGACCACTGAACAAATAATGATGATGATGATGGACCGACTGGCACAAATGGAAGCCCGATACGAACAACTGGCCCACTATGTACGAAATCAACCAGCACCGGCACCAGCACCAGCACCTGCACCTGCACCTATTCCTGAACCAATCCCCATACCCGCTGACGCCACCCGACCAACAGGACCAAAACTTGCAAAACCTGAGATCTTCGACGGCGAACGTGCCAAATGCCGGTCGTTCCTAAGGAGCATCCGGATGTACATCGCAGTCAATCACTGGCAATTCGCAAACGAAAACACCAAGGTCTTGTACGCCCTATCGTTCATCCAGGGACGAAAAGTCGACAACTGGAAAAACGAAGTCATTAATTGAGCACTCAACTGGCGAGACAACGGAGGGTACGACCCAGTGGTTTCGGACTTCCGAAGGTTCTCGGAAGAGTTGGAGAAAATGTTTGGCGACCTGAACCCAAGAGAAACCGCCATCTCCACGCTTTCCGTCCTAAGACAGGGCAATGAACCAGCAGAAGAATATGTGATGAAGTTCGAAGCATTACGGGCAGACACGGGCTACAACGACGTGGCCCTAGTGGAATTATTCAAGCGCGGGATAAACCCCGGCCTGCTAAATCGGCTCTATAGTGTTATGGTTCGATATTTCTTTCTTTAATTTCCCTTATCTTTCTTTATCTTATCAGTCACGACACGGGTACACACGTGACCGGTGACGCATCCCTTTACTAATTAGCATTACATATCTATTACGATAGCTTTAGTAAGAACCACACCGAAACCACATGTCCGCAGTCAACCCGCAGCCATGACAAGACGCCATGCACAAACGGTGCGCTTTCCATGGAACGCTGGCTGGTTACGGTGTGCAGTAGTACATGAGGATATCACATGTATAGTAGTATATATTCATCAAATCCAACACCCAGGAACGTCAGCTCGTTCTCTTGGGATTTCCATTAGTTCAACTAGTGATTAAGACCAAGTCAGCTAGCCCCTCTACTTCTTTTCTTGGTTTTAGTATTCTTGTAGGAGCCACGTTAGTCCTGGACTAGTGTCGCCCTAACAGAAGAACGAGCTACCTCCTTAACGTCCCTCCTACAAACCTCTATCATCTTTACTTGACCCTTACCCGCAAACAACCACCCAACCTTGACAAACAAGATACGCTCCATATTACCTCCTTTTCTATCACCAACCCCGTTCGAAATTTCCACCTCAATCACATCCATCAAACCCAGCACCATAGTCATTGA
Source organism: Pleurotus eryngii var. eryngii (assembly GCA_029467805.1). Lineage (NCBI taxonomy): Eukaryota > Fungi > Basidiomycota > Agaricomycetes > Agaricales > Pleurotaceae > Pleurotus > Pleurotus eryngii. The sequence continues at coordinate 2,932,015 of SZVJ01000015.1, read as the reverse complement.
CTGTCGTGCACCACCCATAATCATCGATTATCGGTGTAACCTTTTGCCGAAGAATTCCTTCCTCATTGACACTGTTCGCTCAGGTGCCGGCGCGCACTAGCTTGAAGCTCAGTGTCGATTGACAGGGTAACCCCTTGCCGAAGAACTCCTTCCTTGTTAACGTTGTCTGCTCAGGTGCCGGTGTGCACTAGTTTGAAATTCAGCGTTAATTGACAGGGCAACCCCTCACCATGTCCCACGCCAGCACCTCCAGTTACGACAATATCGGAGACCAGAACATGCCCGGACCATCAGATCAACATCCCGCAAACCCGTCACAAACCACCCCACCACCAACCACAGAACAAATGATGATGATGATGATGGACCGATTAGCACAAATGGAAGCTCGGTATGAACAACTGGCCAACTACGTACGAAATCGACCTGCACCCGTATCCGCACCTGCACTAGCACCCATACCCGAACCAATTCCCGCACCCGCTGACGTTGCCCGGCCAATAGGACCCAAACTCGCAAAACCTGAGATCTTCGACGGCGAACGTGCCAAATGCCGGTCATTCCTAAGGAGCATCCGGATGTACATCGCAGTCAACCAATGGCAATTCGCAAACGAAAATACCAAGGTCCTATATGCTCTATCGTTCATCCAGGGACGAAAAGTCGACAATTGGAAAAACGAAGTCATCAACCGAGCGCTCGATTGGCGAGACAACGGAGGGTACGACCCAGTGGTTTCGGACTTCCGAAGGTTCTCGGAAGAGTTGGAGAAAATGTTCGGCGACCCAAACCCAAGGGAAACCGCCATCTCCATGCTTTCCGCCCTAAGACAGGGCAATGAGCCAGCAGAAGAATATGTGATGAAGTTTGAAGCATTACGGGCAGATACTGGCTACAATGATGTGGCCCTAGTAGAATTATTCAAGCACGGGATAAACCCCGGCTTGCTAAACCGGCTTTACAGCCTCCACCCACTCCCCGCCGATTACCAAGCATGGAGTGAAGAGGCAATCCGGTTCGACAGACAGTGGCGTGAGGCGCAGTCCTATGCCAAGGGACATGGACAGGGGGGCGGCAACAAGGCCAAGCCCAACAACGACAAGGCCAAAGACAGGGCCAGTGGCAAGGACGGGGACAAGGACAGCAGCAGCCAGCCCCGCAGCAGAACCAGCAACAATCGCGCCCAGCGGCAAAAGACCCCAATGTGATGGACGTGGACAGAACTCAACGAACCCCGGTCAAGTGCTTCAAGTGTGGAGGCCTTGGACACATCGCCCGAAATTGCCAAAGAAAGTTGGATATACGGGCAATGAATTACGACGAGCAATTGCAATACTGGCGGGAAGAATTGACCCGTCAGGGTTTTTCCGAAGGAGCCCAGGAGGCGTCGACCTGAGCTCCAAGAATCCTTTCTCTGTACTTGCCAACGAGCCAGACTCGTCGCTAGCAGAATCCGATATAACAGTAGATATTTATAATGAGGATTCGGCTTTAAAATCAGGAAAAGACACAAAGACGCATAAGGAACCCCAAGAAGCGTATTTATACCGAACATCGTCCGACAAAAATTATGTTCCCATCAGTATTACCATTACTTCGTTTGACATCCTTAAAACACTGGAGCCAAAAGCAATGTTGGATTGTGGAGCATCGGACTCCTTCATCGATCAGGCATATGTCAAAAAACATGAGCTCAAAACCAAAAAACTGACAAGGCCTGCAATCATAAGAAACGCCGATGGGACATCCAATAACGCTGGTCGAGTAGAAGAAAAGGTGGAATTGAGGATGAACTTCAAAGGGCATGCAGAACGGGCAACCTTCTACGTAAACAAACCTGGGGAACGTCGACGTTATCATTGGGCTAACCTGGCTCAAGCGACACAACCCAGAAGTAAATTGGAAAACCAGAGAAGTTGTCATGACCAGGTGCCCAAGGGAGTGCAAACGAAGGGTGAATAGGTGGGCAGAGTGGGAGCAAAACGAGCCATACCCAGGAGAAGTGGAGACAGAGGAAGACGAGGAAGAAGTGAAAGAAGTACGACGAATGGACCCTCGAGACATCTCGGTTGCAGGGGTAAGACAATGGAATCGACTCTGAAATGAACACCTACGCAACCTGAACGATCTTACACAAGAGTACCATGAAATCGTAGCTAGAATGCGGATCAATAAGATGTGGAAGAGTCACATGGGAGTCGAAGAGGAAGAGAGGGATATGTACCTTAGAACAGCCGGAAAATATGACTACGTGATAGAACACAATAAGGAAAGAATGAAGGAGGACGAGAAAAAGACGGAGGAACAAATGGTTCCTGACTACTATCACGAGTTCATTAAGGTGTTTAGAAAGCAAGACTCGGAACGAATGCCAGTGCAAAGGCCATGGGATCATACCATAGAACTGATGCCTGGATTTGAACCGAAAGCTTCCAAGGTCTACCCCTTGTCACCGGACGAACAGAAGGAGCTCAACGAATTTCTGGATGAGAATCTGAGGAAAAGATATATCCGACCATCAAAATCACCACAGACCTCACCCGTATTCTTCATACAAAAGAAAGATGGCAAAAAAATGATTGGTCCAGGATTACCGGTACCTTAACAAGTTCACAATCCGCAATGCGTACCCACTCCCGTTGATATCGCAATTGGTAGACAAGGTGTCGAAAGCCAAACTCTTCACCAAGATGGACCTAAGGTGGGAATATCACAACGTCAGGATCAAGGAGGAGGACAGATGGAAAGCGGCTTTCAACACTCCAAGAGGAGCATTCGAACCTATGGTCATGTTCTTTGGACTTACCAACTCACCGGCAACGTTCCAAACCATGATGAACGAACTCTTCAAGGAGTTGATTGACGAAGGAGTAGTGGTTATTTATTTGGACGACATCTTGATCTTCACGGAGGACGACAGGGAGAAGCATAGGGAAATAGTCCGCAGAGCACTGAAGATCATGTTGGATAACGATCTGTATTTAAAACCAGAGAAATGTGCCTTCGAGACGAAGGAAGTGGAATTCCTGGGAGTAGTGGTAAAGGACGGACAAGTGCAGATGGAAGAAGCGAAGGTCAAAGTAGTAAGGGAATGGCCCCACACCCCGAAATGTACAGCAGGTCCAACAGTTCCTAGGTTTTAGCAATTACTACCGACGGTTCATCAAGGACTTCACAACCATTGCCAAACCCCTTCACGAACTAACCAAGAAGGATGAGGATTTTGTATGGAATGAACGAAGGGAAACAGCGTTCAGGAACCTCAAAAAGGCATTCACAGAGGAACCCATCCTTGTCCTACCCGACACCGACAAGGAAATGAAAATCGAAGCAAATTCCTCGAATTATGCCTCAGGAGCAGTGCTGTCGATGCTGTGTGAAGATGGAAAGTGGAGGCCATGTGCGTATTTATCTAAGGGGCTAAGCGAGACAGAAAGAAACTACGACATTCATGACAAAGAGATGCTGGCCATCATCCGAGCCCTGGAGGCATGGAGACACTATTTAGAAGGGAACCGTCATCAGTTCACAATCTGGTCAGACCACAAAAACCTGGAATATTTCATGACGACCAAGAAACTGAATAGGAGACAAGCACGATGGGCCCTGTATTTATCCCGTTTCAACTTTGTACTTAAACACAAGCCGGGGGCTTCAAACATGAAAGCAGATGTATTATCGAGACGACCAGACCTTGACAGAGGGGAGGATGACAATAACATGGCACTTCTGAAACCAGAGTACTTTCAAATCAAGGCAATGCAGCAAGGACATGTCTTGATCGATGGAGCAGAGTCGCCAATACTGTCTAAAATTAGAAAATCCAAAAACTACGACGAGGCAGTGGTAAAGGCAGTGGAAGAGCTGAAAAGGTCACCCACGAAGGTGTTAAGGGAAGCGGAATGGTCGGAAGAGCAGGACCTGGTACTATATCATGGGAAGGTCTACGTTCCTAAGGACACAAACTTGAGGAGGGAAATCGTAAGACTACACCATGATTTGGCGGTAGCAGGACACCCAGGGAGATGGAAAACCATTGAGCTGGTCTCGCGAAACTACTGGTGGCCGGGAATGAACAGATTTGTGGCAGAATACGTCAAAGGGTGTGATCAGTGTCAACGAAGTAAAGCCTATTCGCACCAGCCGCAAGGGAAGCTTCAACCAAACCCAATCCCTTCGGAGCCTTGGACCGATATCTCGGCAGACTTCATCACCAAGCTCCCGAAATCGCAAGGATACGATGCGATTCTAGTAGTAGTGGACCGCTTCACAAAAATGGTTCGCCTGATCCCCACCACGGAGGAATTGTCGTCACTGGGACTGGCCAAGCTGTACCGGGACCATGTCTGGAAGGACTTCGGCCTACCTAACACCATTATTTCGGATCGGGGACCTCAGTTCGCATCACAGGTGATGCAGGAGTTGAATAAGTTATTGGGGATTCAAACCTGGTTGTCGACTGCATTTCATCCGCAAACCGATGGACAGACTGAACGAGTCAATCAAGAAGTCGAGACTTATTTATGAATGTTCATCAACCATAGACAGGATGACTGGGCTGAATGGCTGGCCATTTGCGAATTCTCTCTTAACAATAAAACCCAAACCAGCACCAGGCAGAGCCCCTTCTTCTTAAATTATGGCCGACACCCACGAATGGGAATTGAACCCCGGAAGCAGTCGAAGGTAGAAGCGGTGGACGACTTTGCCAAACGGATGGCCAAGACTTGAAAAGAAGCAAGGTCAGCCCTGGTAAAAGCAGGAGAAGAGATGAAGAAATATGCAGACCGACGAGTAGGGGAAATGCCCGAGTACAAAGTGGGGGATAAAGCTTTTATTTTCACGGATAACTTAATCACGACCCGACCTTCACGAAAATTGGAACAAAAGAAAATTGGGCCCTATGAAGTGATAGCGGTACCAACAAAAAATGCGATAATCTTAAAACTCCCAAAAAATCTATCTATTCATCCCACCATATCCACTCATCGAACCGAAAAGGCCAACCCTGTCACCATACCAGGACAAGCAGTTCCGCCACCCCCGCCAGTAAGAATTGGAAAGGAGGATGAGTACGAGGTTGAAGATATCTTAGACAGCCGACTCAGACGAGGGCGGCTAGAATATTTGGTCAAGTGGAAGGGGTATACGAGTGAACACAACACCTGGGAGCCAGAAAGAAACCTCGAAAACGCACCCGAGCAAAAACGGGCATTCCACTCGAAACACGCAGCCGCCCCCAGAAGGATCGCGGTCGCGGCGTTCGATCTTCTTGGCTTCAGACCAAAACACGTTTTTACTGAGCCAACGTTCGTCACCGATACGAAAATTTACGAACCGGCAATACCAAACAGTAACAACGACGTAACCCGCCAGAACGACAACAGCCAAAACGAGGACCAGCACGAACAAAGCTCGTTGGTGGGCAGACCACGACAAGAAGAAAGTGCCCTGATTGACGACGGTCATGCTTTTATTGAGGAAATAGACTCGTCAACGGAGTAGACGAGTTCTAAGGAGGGGGTGATGTTATGGTTCGATATTTCTTTCTTTAATTTCCCTTATCTTTCTTTATCTTATCAGTCACGACACGGGTACACACGTGACCGGTGACGCATCCCTTTACTAATTAGCATTACATATCTATTACGATAGCTTTAGTAAGAACCACACCGAAACCACATGTCCGCAGTCAACCCGCAGCCATGACAAGACGCCATGCACAAACGGTGCGCTTTCCATGGAACGCTGGCTGGTTACGGTGTGCAGTAGTACATGAGGATATCACATGTATAGTAGTATATATTCATCAAATCCAACACCCAGGAACGTCAGCTCGTTCTCTTGGGATTTCCATTAGTTCAACTAGTGATTAAGACCAAGTCAGCTAGCCCCTCTACTTCTTTTCTTGGTTTTAGTATTCTTGTAGGAGCCACGTTAGTCCTGGACTAGTGTCGCCCTAACATATAGCCTCCATCCGCTCCCCGCCGATTACCAAGCATGGAGCGAAGAGGCAATTCAGTTCAACAGACAGTGGCGTGAGGCGCAGTCCTACACCAAGGGACATGGACAGGGGCAACAACAAGGCCAAACCCAACAACAACAAGGCCAAAGACAGGGCCAGTGGCAAGGACAGGGACAAGGACAGCAGCAGCTAGCCCCGCAGCAGAACCAGCAACAATCGCGCCCAGCGGCAAGGGACCCCAACGCGATGGACGTGGATAGAACCCAACGAACCCCAGTTAAGTGCTTCAAGTGTGGAGGCCTTGGACACATCGCCCGGAATTGTCAGAGGAGGCTGGATATACAGGCGATGAACTATGACGAGCAGTTGCAATACTGGCGGGAAGAGCTGACCCATCAGGGTTTTTCCGAAGGAACCCAGGAGGCGTCGACCTGAGTTCCAAAAATTCTTTCTCTGTACTCGCCAATGAACCGGACTCGTTCTTAGCAGAATCCAATGTAACAGTAAATATTTATAATGAGGATTCGGCTTTGAAATCAGAAAAAGACACAAAGACGCACAAGGAACCCAAAGAAGCGTACCTATATCGAACATCGTCCGACAAAAACTATGTTCCCATTAGTATTACTATCACCTCGTTTGACATTCTCAAGACACTGGAACCAAAAGCGATGTTGGATTGTGGAGCATCGGACTCCTTCATCGATCAGGCATATGTCAAAAAACATGAGCTCAAAACCAAAAAACTGACAAGGCCTGCCATCATAAGAAATGCTGATGGAATAACACTGGTCGAGTAGAAGAGAAGGTGGAATTGAGGATGAACTTCAAAGGGCATGCAGAACGGGCAACATTCTACGTAACAAACCTGGGAAATGTCGACATCATCATCGGGCTAACCTGGCTCAAGCGACATAACCCAGAAGTAAACTGGAAAACCAGAGAAGTTGTCATGACCAGGTGCCCAAGGGAGTGCAAACGAAGGGTGAATAGGTGGGCAGAATGGGAGCAAAACGAGCCATACCCCAGAGAAGTGGAGACGGAGGAAGACGAGGAAGAAGTAAAAGAAGTATGACGAATGGACCCCCGAGATATCTCAGTTGCAGGGGTAAGACAATGGAATCGACTCCAAAGTGAACACCTACGCAACCTGAACAATCTAACACGAGAGTACCATGAAATTGTAGCCAGGATGCGGATCAACAAGATGTGGAAGAGCCACATGGGTGTCGAAGAGGAAGAGAGGGATATGTACCTTAGAACAGCCGGAAAATATGACTACGTGATAGAACACAATAAGGAAAGAATGAAGGAGGACGAGAAAAAGACGGAGGAACAAATGGTTCCTGACTACTATCACGAGTTCATTAAGGTGTTTAGAAAGCAAGACTCGGAACGAATGCCAGTGCAAAGGCCATGGGATCATACCATAGAACTGATGCCTGGATTTGAACCGAAAGCTTCCAAGGTCTACCCCTTGTCACCGGACGAACAGAAGGAGCTCAACGAATTTCTGGATGAGAATCTGAGGAAAAGATATATCCGACCATCGAAATCACCACAGACCTCACCCGTATTCTTCATACAAAAGAAAGATGGCAAAAAATGATTGGTCCAGGATTACCGGTACCTTAACAAGTTCACAATCCGCAATGCGTACCCACTCCCGTTGATATCGCAATTGGTAGACAAGTGTCAAAAGCCAAGCTCTTCACCAAGATGGACCTAAGGTGGGGATACCACAACGTCAGGATCAAGGAGGAGGACAGATGGAAAGCGGCTTTCAACACTCCAAGAGGAGCATTCGAACCCACAGTCATGTTTTTTGGACTTACCAACTCACCAGCAATGTTCCAAACCATGATGAACGAACTCTTCAAGGAGTTGATTGACGAAGGAGTAGTGGTTATTTATTTGGATGATATCTTGATCTTCACGGAGGACGACAGAGAGAAGCACAGGAAAATAGTCCGCAGAGCACTGAAGATCATGAGGGATAACGATCTGTATTTAAAACCAGAAAAATGTGCTTTTGAGACGAAGGAAGTAGAATTCCTAGGAGTAGTGATAAAAGACAGACAGGCGCAGATGGAGGAAGCGAAGGTCAAGGTAGTAAGGGAATGGCCCACACCCCAAAATGTACAGCAGGTCCAACAATTCCTAGGTTTTAGCAATTACTACCGACGGTTCATCAAGGACTTTGCAACCATCGCCAAACCCCTTCACGAACTAACCAAGAAGGATGAGGAGTTTGTATGGAACGAACGAAGGGAGACAGCATTCAGGAACCTCAAAAAGGCATTCACAGAGGAACCCATCCTTGTTCTAACCCGACACCGACAAGGAGATGAAAATCGAAGCAGATTCCTCAAATTATGCATCAGGAGCAATACTGTCGATGCTGTGCGAAGATGGAAAGTGGAGGCTGTGTGCCTATTTATCTAAGGGGCTAAGCGAGACGGAAAGAAACTACGACATTCATGACAAAGAGATGCTGGCCATCATCCGAGCCCTGGAGGCATGGAGGCACTATCTGGAGGGGAACTGTCATCAATTCACGATCTGGTCAGATCATAAAAACCTGGAATACTTCATGACGACCAAGAAACTGAATAGGAGACAAGCACGATGGGCCCTGTATTTATCCTGTTTCAACTTTGTACTTAAACACAAGCCAGGGGCTTTGAACATGAAAGCAGATGTCCTGTCGAGACGACCAGACCTTGACAGGGGGGAGGACGACAATAACATGGCACTTTTGAAACCGGAATACTTTCAAATCAAGGCAATGCAGCAAGGACATGTCTTGATCAACGGAGCAGAGTCGCCAATATTGTCTAAAATCAGAAAATCCAAAGACTACGATGAGGCAGTGGTAAAAGCGGTGGAGGAACTGAAAAGGTCACCCACGAAGGTGTTAAGGGAGGCGGAATGGTCAGAGGAGCAGGACTTGGTGCTGTATCATGAAAAGGTCTACGTTCCCAAGGACACAGACTTGAGGAGGGAAATCGTAAAACTACATCATGATTCAGCAGTAGCAGGACACCCAGGAAGGTGGAAAACCATTGAGCTGGTCTCGCGAAACTACTGGTAGCCGGGAATGAACAGATTTGTGGCAGAATACGTCAAAGGGTGTGATCAGTGCCAACGAAGCAAAGCCTATTCGCACCAGCCACAAGGGAAGCTGCAACCTAACCCAATCCCTTCGGAGCCTTGGACCGATATTTCAGCAGACTTCATCACCAAGCTCCCGAAATCACAAGGTTACGATGCGATTCTAGTAGTAGTGGACCGCTTCACAAAAATGGTTCGCCTAATCCCCACCACCGAAGAACTGTCATCACTGGGACTGGCCAAGCTGTACCGGGACCATGTATGGAAGGACTTCGGCCTACCTAACACCATTATTTCGGATCGAGGACCTCAGTTCGCATCACAGGTGATGCAGGAGCTAAATAAGTTATTGGGGATTCAAACCCGGTTGTCGACTGCATTCCACCCGCAAACTGATGGACAGACTGAACGAGTTAATCGAGAAGTCGAAACTTATTTACGAATGTTCATCAACCACAGGCAGGACGACTGGGCGGAATGGCTGGCCATTTGCAAGTTCTCCCTTAATAATAAAACCCAAACAAGCTCCAGGCAGAGCCCATTTTTCCTAAATTATGGCCGACACCCACGAATGGGAATGGAACCCTGGAAGCAGTTGAAGGTAGAAGCAGTAGACGACTTTGCCAAACGGATGGCCAAAACTTGGAAAGAAGCAAGGTCAGCCCTGGTAAAGGCAGGAGAGGAGATGAAGAAATACGCGGACCGGCGAGTAGGAGAGATGCCTGAATACAAAGTGGGGAACAAGGCCTTTATTTTCACGGACAACTTAATCACAACCCGACCCTCACGCAAATTGGAACAAAGGAAAATCGGGCCATATGAAGTGATAGCGGTGCCAACAAAAAATGTGATAACCCTAAAACTTCCCAAAAATCTATTTATTCACCCGACCATATCCACCCATCGAACCGAAAAGGCCAACCCTGCCACCATACCAGGTCAAGTAGTCCCGCCACCCCCGCCGGTAAAAATTGGAAAGGAGGTTGAGTACGAAGTTGAGGATATCCTAGACAGTCGACTCAGACGAGGGCGGCTAGAGTATTTGGTCAAGTGGAAGGGGTATACAAGTGAGCACAACACCTGGGAGCCAGAAAGAAACCTTGAAAACGCACCTGAGCAAAAACGGGCATTCCACTCCCAACACTCTGCAGCTCCACATCGGATTGCCGCTGCGATATTTCAGGAGCTGACCTGGAAACCCAAATATATGTTCACCACCCCAACCATTGGCCACACCACCAAACTCGACGAACCTGAGGAAGGCCCTGATATGCCCAGCGCAACTGATGATCGAAAAAAACCAACATAACGATCAGGCCAGCCTGCGCGGCGGGCAACAGGTCATCCCATAAAGGAAGTTTGGGGAGGATGTCAGTCCAATCGGAAGTACTCATAGTAGTGGAGAGGGAAGACGTCAAACGGAGTTGACGGGCCTTAGGAGGGGGGTGATGTTATGGTTCGATATTTCCTTCTTCAATTTCCCTTATCTTTCTTTATCTTATCAGTTACGACACGGATACACACGTGCCCGATGACGTGTCCCTTTACTAATTAGCATTACATACCTATTACAATAGCTTTAGTAAGAACCACGCCGGAACCACATGTCCGCAGTCAATCCGCAGCCATGACGAGACACCATGCACAAACGGTGTGCTTTCCATGGAATGCTGGCTGGATACGGTGTGTAGTAGTACATGAGGATATCACATGTATAGTAGTATATATTCACCAATCCAACACCCAGAGACGACAGCTCGTTCTCTTGGGATCTCCGCTAGTTCAACTAGTGTTAGACTAAGTCAACCAAGCTATCCTCTCCATTTCTTTTATCTTTTGGTTTTAGTATTCTTGTAGGAGCCACGTTAGTCCTGGACTAGTGTCGCCCTAACACTGCTACTCACTGGCTGACAATTTTGCACTTGCTATTGTGTACTTAACAATTGGACATACTGGATACTCACTGGCCCAGACTGTCAGCTTGTTTCGCAAAACGTCGGTCTGCACCTGACATCCGATGTGCAGACGTTCTGGCTAGATCCGCAGGTGCCTTCCCCTGGGTATTATTACATGTAGCAATCTGGCACATTCCCACTACTTACCGGCTGAAAGCGTTGGCCTGCACTGGACATCTAATGTGGCGACGTTTGTGACTTGGGATTGTATGCTATATCATAAAACATGTCGGCCACTCATCGGCTGAAAGCTTCGGCTTGTTTCGCAAGCCCTCGGCCTGCACTGGACGTCCAATGTGGCATTGCCTTCATTAAATCTGTGTGTGCTTTGGTCTGAGCATCATGTAAAGCAATACAGTACACACCTGCTGCTCATCAGCTGAAAGCGTTGGCCCATTTCGGAAAATGTCAGCCTCACTGGAAGTCAGAGGTGCTGAGGTTTTGGATTTCATATTATAACCTATGTCATGCTGGCTAACTTTTGTAGTAAATACTATGCAATTGGATGTGCCAGCTACTCACCGGCTGTAAGCCTTAGCTTATTCTGGCAAACATCGGCCTGTACCACACATCCGAGGTGCCGAGGTTTTGGACTTTGTATTATCATAGAACATGCTGGCTACTCACCAGCTAAAAGTGTCAGCCTGTTTTACAGAATGTCGGCCTGCACCTAATATTGGATGTGCCAACATTTTCAAAACTCAGACATACCTGCTACTCACCAGCTGAGACCGTTGGCTTGTTTCGCAAATCCTTGGCCTTTATCGTACAGCCGATGTGTCGACGTTTTGCCTACATGAGCTGCTGCTTTGGTCTTGGCATCATGTACTACGTGAAAGAATGTGCCAGCTACCTACCAGTAGAGAATGTCGGTCTGTTTTGCAAATCCTCGGCCTCCGTTGTACAGCCGATGTGGTGACGCTTTGCCTACATGGGCTGCTGCTTTGGTCTGGGTATCATGATGTATAACAATACAGTACATGCTCACTACCTACTACCTGAAAACATCGGCCTGCACCGGACGTCGGATGTACCGATTCTTTGCTTATTTGGGCCGACTTCTTTACTGATGCATCATATACAGAATCCCAGTAGGTCTCGGCTACATGCTAGCTGAAACCATCAGCCGCAATGGCAAAGAATCGGCCTACATTGGTCGCCCGATGTTGGACCGATTTGCTGACATTTTATCCCTGCTGCCTCATTGTGCCTGTATAGGAATGATTGGAAACAACCTAGCCACCTCACTAACCGTTCCACAGCATTCTGCTGCATTGCCGGTCAATCCCTCAGCCCTTCTGATGTGCGAGCTGCTCCGCACGGATGGTTGTTATTGCATACATTGTAGACTTACCATATTGGGCAATTTCCGCTGGGCTCTGCGCGGACTGTTCCTATCAATACAATGTATAACTCCGCTTTGATGTGTTTATTGATACATTGTAACTCCGCTACCTGCAGTATCCCTGTCTCCTTACCGCGCTTTCGCCACCAACATACACTAGATTTCAGACTATCGACACTTTAGCTTCATTGTGTTATGCACTATTCTGTTCACTGTTCTCTCGCCAGTTCCTTTTCTTCTTCTGCTTCTTCCTAACTCGTTCCCACAGCTTGTCCTTTTCTCTCCATGTCTTTGTTCCGCCTCTCACACTCATCATGTATTACTTGTAGTTGTCTACCACCATAAAATCCACCCTAAACCCTCATCATCGTCATCGTCACTTTGCGGCGCCTTCTAAGCCTCAAATCGCCCATCAATAATACGCCTTCGGGTTGTGCGGAGCACACGAATGTCTAAGTCAGCTTGCCTTTCATCTACAAGAATACGAGGCGCAATGGGGCTTCAACGTATCCACGAATACTCCTACATCCTGCTAGCGTACAAGCAGCTGCAGGGCCCCAATTTCCCTCCCCGCCATGGAAATGACTACTAACGCTTGAATCAGATGCATAGCTCTTATGACTTTGCGGCAGGAGCTCGGGCCCACATGCGGATCAGCACATGCTGTAGCACTCACGTCTCGCCACTTTATGCAGGCATCACAGCAACAGTGTTGTCGCTTCTCAGGCAAGGACAGCAATACATGTTGATGGCAAGCGGTAGATTGATGCTACATGGACAATTCAGACATGCTTATGTACTTAGGAGGAAATGTCCTGCGGTTTATGGATATCCTTCCAACGAGGACCTATGGCAATATCCTGTATCTCAAGAAAAATGAGTTTCCGGGTCGATATTGCCATCAAACATGGGTAGAGCATCATAATGCAGTCTCTGAGCACGGGAGGAATCCAGAGGATGTGAGTGTCTGGGAAGCCTGGATTGCTTGCATAATAAAGCCATTCTCCACGGCGAACAAATAGACGTGGCAGGGGACATCTTGGTTTGTACAAGGCATCATTGGCGCGCATGTTATTGCCATGTCCTTTTGCTGTGTTGCTGAAGACTGTAGCAGAGAAGGCCGCTGCGCCCTGCAGTTGCTGCCCCGTCCCAACATCCCAGACGCGGATCATCTTGTCGGATGACCCTGACACTATCTGCCCCCCGTCAGGCGAGAACGCGACGGAAGTCACCCTGTCTTCATGCCCAGTGAGCGCATCACCAACTTGCTGTCCTGTTGCAGCATCCCAGATGCGGATCGTCTCGTCGTCTGACCCTGACACGATTTTCGTCCCGTCAGGCGAGAACGCGACGGAAGTGACCTGTCTATTATGTCCAGTGAGCGCATCACCAACTTGCTGTCCTGTTGCAGCATCCCAGATGCGGATCGTCTCGTCGTCTGACCCTAACACGATTTTCGTCCCGTCAGGCGAGAACGCGACGGAAGTGACCTGTCTATTATGTCCAGTGAGCGCATCACCAACTTGCTGTCCTGTTGCAGCATCCCAGATGCGGATCGTCTCGTCGTATGACCCTGACACGATTTTCGTCCCGTCAGGCGAGAACGCGACGGAAGTCACCCTGTCTTCATGCCCAGTGAGCGCATCACCAACTTGCTGTCCTGTTGCAGCATCCCAGATGCGGATCGTCTCGTCGTATGACCCTGACACGATTTTCGTCCCGTCAGGCGAGAACGCGACGGAAGTCACCCCGGATTCATGCCCAGTGAGCGCATCACCAACTTGCTGTCCTGTTGCAGCATCCCAGATGCGGATCGTCTCGTCGTATGACCCTGACACGATTTTCGTCCCGTCAGGCGAGAACGCGACGGAAGTCACCCCGGATTCATGCCCAGTGAGCGCATCACCAACTTGCTGTCCTGTTGCAGCATCCCAGATGCGGATCGTCTCGTCGTCTGACCCTGACACGATTTTCGTCCCGTCAGGCGAGAACGCGACGGAAAGCACCCTGTCTTCATGCCCAGTGAGCGCATCACCAACTTGCTGTCCTGTTGCAGCATCCCAGATGCGGATCGTCTTGTCGTCTGACCCTGACACGATTTTCGTCCCGTCAGGCGAGAACGCGACGGAAGTGACCTGTCTATTATGCCCAGTGAGCGCATCACCAACTTGCTGTCCTGTTGCAGCATCCCAGATGCGGATCGTCTTGTCAAATGACCCTGACACAATCTGCGCCCCGTCAGGTGAGAACGCGACGGAAGTGACACAGTTTTCTGCACGAATCACTAAGGCTTCTGTAGTAGGCCATATCTTTTCACGGCCGTTGATTACGGTTATGGGGATGCAAAATTCGGCTTCGTAAAGTTGCCTGACTTTCGATGCTTCAGGCGAGAAAGTAAGGCCTGAGTAATACAACTGTGGCGCAGAGAGCATGTAGCCGTGGCGAAATCGCTTCTCAAATTTGATGAAGTCCGCTAGGATTGAGACGAGCTCTCCAGGCGAGTGCACCTATTGATAATTAGTCAACGATGAACAGTGACGATGGAATACATCACACTCACTGATGCCCACTTCTGGAAGCACGGCAGCATCCCGCCTGGCCCATCTTGCCAACTTTCCATGCAGCTATGGATCTCGAGCCAATACAGGAAACGATTCTTGAGAAAAAAAGAAAGAGCCGCTCTCAGGCGATTAAGTCCTTCAGCCCGCGATTTCTGGGGATCGGTGGGCGTGACCTGCTCGTCAAGTGCGCTGAGGGATTTGTCCAGGTGATACGCGGCGCATCGACATGCATACTTCAGCTCAGGATCGAGTTCCTCGGCCCGCTCCTGAAAACCTTTGATTTCGCTGTTCAACGCATACGGTGTGTCAAAACCGCACATGTTGAATCTGAGCTGGGCATTTGTGATGTCGAGACATGCCAGAGCCAGCAGTTCCTGATGGCGCGGCCCGATGTCGACTGAGAAGTCAGGTCCTTTAGGCACCTTGACTTCGCCTTCTCCAGGCACCTTGACCGGCTCGACAAGGAAGTCGCGGAAGGAGGTATGAAGGGGTAAAACTGGTACTTCATTGGCGTCAAAGGTGCTTCCACTAAGCAGAGAGCCGAGCAAGGGAAGGATTGACTCCAAGGCTGACCGCTCTTCGCCTGACCGCTCTTCGCCTGACTGCTCTTCGCCTGACTGCAAGGCCGACCACTGCCCACATGGCTCCGAGGCCGACTGCCTTTCGCGAGAAAGGGTGGCAGTGGCAAGTAGCAGTAATGTGTCGCGGTGCTGCGGTGAGCGCACTAGGAAGATTGTTGCCATTAGGTGCTTGAACGCTTTCAACTGGAGGTCGTTTTGTGTGTCGATGTACGCCTCCAGGACCTGCTCGTATGTTCCATACAGGGTATTGAAATCCCCACCTTTTAACTTCCTGATGAAGCGTTCCCTACGCACTTGTGAACCCGTCGTCAGCTCGGTACAGAGGAGAGCAGCACATTGGAACAGGCCCTCCGCCACATCTGTGACACGATTCATGAGGTGCGCAACATCTGGCCAGTCACGAAGTTTCTCATGCACAAAGATGTGGATGTCCTCAACAGTGAGCCATTGCTCGTCATCAAGAGATATTCGCGCTATGAGTGATGGACGGTCGAGCTTCACAAGGATATCTGCATTTGGCCGACAAGTGAAGAGAAAGCGACAATGCTGTGGAAGTTCGGATGGAGACGAAAAGATTTTGTCGAGAAGCTTGAGCAAGGGACGCAATTCTAGACATTCGTCCAAAGCATCGATGACAAGGACAATGGGTCTACGGCTATCTGCATGTTTCAGCCCTTCAATCAATAGAGCCTCTACTTGATTGTCAAGGGCAGAGCCCTTAACGTGCTCCATGTCGAGGGTACGCAAATAACGAAGATAATGGGGGTCGCGTGACGCGAGGCCCCAGGCCCATGTAAGAATAAGTTTATCGATGGAGCGATTGACCACCGATCGATTGAAAGCAAAAAAAGACACGTTGGCAAGAGACGACTGCTGTTTCTTGACGTTTCCGAGTGCTCGAGATACGGTGTGGATAATGGCTGACTTTCCCTTGCCAGCGACACCGTACAGCAGCAAGGCGCGCTGATCCCCCGGGAGAATGACCCACTTTTGAATGTGTGTAAGAATGGCTTCGCGTGTGCCGTGGGCACAGGACTTCGAGGAGTCAAGCCCTGCATCGTCCGCATGGGGAAGCGAATTCACGACCAAGTTATCCTCTATGTTTCGTCAGATATGGTTGTTTAGAACTGCATTGTACCCACCTATTTTGGTGAAAATATGCAGTATGTCGCACAGCATTTCCTGCATATCCAGATCCCGGCTATGCTCAAGACGCTCCATGATCGTCCCAAGCTGCCCTTGAAGCTTCTTGATCTCTCCTTCTAAGTCGTGCAAGTTCGCAGCTGATAAAGACGATGAGCCATCATAAAGCTCCGTACGATGCAACACTGACCAATTTTGGTTGGCGACAGCGAAGCGACAGCGAAGCGACAAAGTAGAGGCATCGATATACTGCTGGAAACACGTATTGATAGACTTTAATTTGGTTCGGGCGATGTTGGTCTTGCTTGCGGTTGTCCCAGTCTGCAACGAGCGTGCAGACGTCACCGACAGCTTGTAACAAGCCGGCGACGGATTCGCGGCGCTTGACGTAACCGTCGCATTCCTGAACGGAGGAGTTGGTGTCGATTCGCGCAAAGATGATTGAAGTCTTACCGAGGCAATTACTTCCACTAGCCCTATGATGACTTTACCAGCCGGGGTCGTAAGCTGCGTTTCATGGATAAGTCATCGAATGTGCGAAAATGGAAACAGGCTACCTCTGACAATGCTTTCCCAACTCCGATGAAACGCTTAACATTGGCGAAGGTAGCGAGAAAGATAGAGTTGATGGGAGGGAGATCGCCAATGCTCGTGAGCTTGCGGTCAAACTCAGAGTGAGTGGTACGCTTGAAAGTCATAACGGGGTCCTCTTTCAAGGAGCGCAACGACTTGAGAGACGTCCGGGAGACTTTGACTATCGAGATGGTCAGCACATATAGCCGGAATACATGTCAGGTACGAACCATCACCATCCAGGGAGCCCAATGGCACCTTCGTCTGGGCAAGTAGTTTCTCTTCATCCCTGTCGGTCACATAGAGCCTGATTTCAACATTCGTGGTAGGCTTGGAAAAGCTGCGCAAGATCAGAGCAGCCACAGCGTCCAAAACGGCAGAACCTACAAGATCATGGGTGGGGTTCCCATCGATTTTGCTTTCTTCTTCTTCACGAGATTTGCAAAGCTATCCAACCTGATAAGATTCGCGAAGACGCATAAACAGAGTACGGAATCTCACCAATTCGTAGATGGCTTTGGCGTAGCCTCCGTATCCCCCCCTGCAATTGCCTTGTGCAACGATTCGATTGGGTATCCCGCATCTTCAAAACCCTCGATGAACACAATGGCGCGCACCGGGCATTGGGACTTGAACACTTTAAAAGTTGTTTTTGAGAGGCCTATTAAACCTCGGCATCCAATATCTTGAAGAAAATGGTAAACAGTAGTCGTGGGCGAGACAGAGGGACTCACAAGTGATTGCAGTGTAAGCAAACTCAGTGTCGCTCTGCGTCGTCGCCATCTTTCGAGTCGATGAGAACAACGAGGCAAGCGTCTCTTTTGAATGGACATGCGTACATTGCGTGGCATACGTGAGACGTGAGACCCAGCTATTGATGGAAGCCGTTTTCAGCTCACCGCCTTCCGGCGCTCTTGCCATTGCAAGCCAGGTTGAGCATAACAGAGGATGAAACACATCCGTTGATTTAGTCATGTAATATGTACTCCAGTAGCTGAGCTGTGAGCAAGAGGAGCTGTATGGCGGCGGGACACGATGGACCGCCCGCGGGAACTGATTTCCAAATACAGCAGAACGTCAGTGCGTCCAAAAATCGATTTCTCTTGCGACACGCTTTGGTGACTACAGATCTTCAAGCTCTTTCGACACTGGTCTCGCGCGTAGCCAGTCATCTTCGCGACGGCGATCCCCAGCCCTTCCCGCTGTCTCAACAACACGAAGCCTGGTCTACGTACCACTACCGTTTGACAGAAATCCACGCCATCATCCCCCTCAATCCACGCCACGCGCACCGCAACTTCCCACCTACAAGCCTCCCTCGACACTGGATGTTGTCAGTACGCACCTTGCAGTCACATCCTCCTTCTCAGCCCGTGGAAATCGACTAACGTCCACCTTCTCAGAGCATATATCATCCTTTTCTGCCCTTTCTCGCTGCCGCTACCCACCATTGCGATTGCTCGCAGGTGCATCGACTGGGAAACAGGCCGACGACGCGGTGGTAGCCGGTGGACGCGGAGAGGACGGGGAGGCGTCGTGCGTGGGGGACACACCGGTGAGGTCTTGGCAGCTGAGGGTGTCGGTAGTAAAGGCCGCTCCGTATGCGTCTTTCCAGGGGCAGAGCGCGCCGGCGGGTACCCAAGGAGGCCACATAAAAGAGCGAGTCGACGTCTGGCGCGGTGCTACTCACGCGCTGCGACTCCATCAACGGTCGTAGCAAAGTCTCAAGGAAGGATAGATCGATTCAATCTACCCTTCTGTCTATGGACTCCAGCTCTACTCTGCAACTGCTTGGTCCTCTCTCTCCGCAGCGCCATAAGGCTATAATCGCGACGTCCACGTTGTGGGCTGCATTTTGGTGGAGGAAAAAGGATCTCGTGGACGCACCATTTCCCCGTCAAATTCACCCTCCCGTCACCCCATCGTCACTACTAGCATACTAGCACCTCTAGCCGCTAGCCAGGCGCCGCCGCCGGCCTCAAAATCTCTACGGATAGCTTTCGAGTCTCCCCCCTCCCCGCCCCCGCCTTTGTGTCATGCTGCAGGCATCACATGCCCAACGCAGGAGCTCTGGAACGATCAGGCCTACCTATCACTCTAAACCAGCGAGGGATATGAACGCGCATATAGGGACCTCTACGGAAGTACGAGGACTGGTATGGAGGAATGCGGGAAGGCCCGTTCTTCGTGTCGCCCCGCTCCACATCTCTGGAACTCCACACGTCCTGGGATCATAGGGACTTAGAGCGCTCGGCTTCCATCCAATCGTCCCGGAATCGAGAAGCGGAGAAGCGGAGAAGGGGAGGAATGGCGTAGGTGATGGTCCAGGGGAGGGAGAGGAGAGCACTAGGAATCGGGATGCGGTATATGAGTTTCTGATCGGTTTTTATTTCAAGGTCCAGTCTCCTACGGTCTGTTCATTTACTTCTTGATTGCGCCGCTTCTAACTTGCACTCCAACCATGCCTACCCTTCTGTAATTATTCAAATGGACACTGCTCGCACTTGAACCACCTGGCTCTGTATTATATTCCTTTGCCTTTTCATTCCGTTATGTGTTACTTTACTCGTCAAAACTCAATAACTCAAAGGACAGATTGTACAGGGAATGACGGCAGTGCTCCTGGGGAATCGTCTGTGTATGAGACCGCGGGAGTAGGAGAGGGGAGAGGAAGCTTCGGGATACCTACTCCCACGAAACCCCTGGACACGGTGGGCGTGCACAGTACAGAGACTCCATGTCGACACCGCTCATGCTCTCACGTACGCGCTAGCCAACGCTTTTCGCTTTGGATATGTACTAAAAGAACCTTTAGATATCGATTACCCGAGGCAATCCAGACACTGTTTATGAGCCTCTGATAGGTCGTCCTATGGTAGTGAGAGGTACGTATGTGTCGTATTGGTTCATTACGCCGTCTGGTGTTGATGTCGCGCAGTTCTCGTTCTCACTCTACTCCTGCGTTTTTTTCTCTCCCGCGCTTCTTGACCCACAATGCTCGCGCACCTACCTGGCGCTTGGATTGTAATGCGTCTCGGCGGGTCGCGTTCACATTTAGCTACGGGACCGATCTCAGCTGAATCAATGAACTTCCTACGTCTATTCCAAGTAGTCCAGGTTCCACGGCATCGTGTAGCGATGAGGCGTACACTACCTACGTAGCACGAAGTTGTCTATGCACATTTTGAAGAAAGTCAACGCAACACGCGGTGCAGCATTACGAGGGCGCCAGGGGCTCAGATATCCACGATTTGTCGCTACCATCTTGCAGCTGTAGTCTGTCAAGCAAGGCAAACGGTGTCTACATCTCGCCTGGCTCAACGCTAGAGGAAGGCGTGCGGTTCGAAAACTGTCAATTCATCTGCTGAGGTGTGTGTCAACCGTCTCCCAGCCTCTTCACGACTCCCTCCACGCCCTCCCTACTTCCCTTGGGCATGCTTTCGCGCACTCACCGCTAAACCTTTTCTCCTTCTCTACGTGTTTACTTTGTTTCTCGTTCCTGCTACTAGCATACTGATCTCACGCGCGCATCTAGGTTGTTGCCCTTTCTACTGCCGCTGGACACGCCATTCTTACCATCCATCCTTCCCGCGCTTCGTCTTCATTGAATTAGCCATTTCCTCAAGTCCGTCACTCATATTGCTTTCACTATCACTTCGCGGTGCCTCCACGGCCTTAGTACCGGCGCTTGACATGGCTCTACGCCTACAAAACAACCGTTCGCGCTTGCTCGCGGGTAGGCCTCATTCTCTATTCGAAATCGTGTCCTTCATGACTCAACAGCCATCGGATACACGTCAAAGGTCCATGTCGCCCTCTCGCACTACACCACCCACATCCATGGACTCATTCGCCGCAGGACTTTTGAGGAACAGAGAGTATACCCGTCGCTCTGCCGGCCTTTTCTTCAACGCCTGCCTGGACGCGGGGCAGGATACAGTTCTGGTGCACCAAATAACTATAGGGCCTCCGTATCCGTCTCCGACGTAACACTACAAGGTAAAAATACGCCTGGGGTACGCGCGATGACGTCACCGTTATTCGACTATTTCCCTGAGCGTCCTGTCACGCTGTGTATACGTGTCCCACTCGCAGAGGTCCTGCATTACGATTGCCCAGGATCCCTCGTTCTCAACGACGCGCTTCTCTTGCGAGGTTCCCTGCGGGCTAAGTCGACGTCCGCGGCGGCATCAACGTAGAACTGCAATTCTCGGATGTGCATCACCCCCACCTACGCCAGCGTAGTATAGTATAGTATGTCCCCACCACTAGGTCCGACTACGTTGCTTCCGTCCGAGCGGCAGAGCATTCGGTGTCTCGGTCTCAGACGTTCAGTCAGTTTACAAGCTGCGACCCCCCACCACCACTTATGAACTCGAGGTCTTGCGCGCCGTTGAATTATCCCGCCCCTTCGATCTCATTCACACCGTTTCGTGCTCCTGTTCTCGCTGATTGGCTGAGGTACATATCTGTCAAGGCCTGGAGGTTCGCCCTCTATCGTCGAAACTCGCCTCAAAGTCGACTAACAGGACGCCATGCACAACGCTCATGCGGGATAGAAGCATAGTACGGTTGATAGGCGATAGCCAACAGCTTTCACAACAAGCATGGCACAGATGGCTCAAAGGTATACAAATTAAGTATTCAAGATACGACGGAGACTGTCATGTAACTAAGCAATATCAATACATTGCCTGGGGGCTATTCAGAGCTGTACCTCCTAGCCGATATACGAGGGCGACAAGCGCCCACTGCGTATAGACCCCCTCACGAGCCCACGATCGCACGCTCGCGCAAAGATCCTCCTATCAAGCCATGGCAAAGCAACATGGATACGTAGCAGTCCAACGAGCTGATCCATGGCCTCGCAGAAACATAGCCTCGTTCTTCGTTCTCATACAGCCGTATTCTTAGCACACCAGTCGCGCGAGTAGAGCAAGGAGAAGCATGATATATTGATATCGGTACGGTATTGATAGGCGCTACGATACGCCCATGGCCC
Organism: Pleurotus eryngii var. eryngii; assembly: GCA_029467805.1. Taxonomy (NCBI): domain Eukaryota; kingdom Fungi; phylum Basidiomycota; class Agaricomycetes; order Agaricales; family Pleurotaceae; genus Pleurotus; species Pleurotus eryngii. Next base: position 2,909,776 of record SZVJ01000015.1, on the reverse strand, counting down.
TGCAGATCCTCTCGCGCTGTCGATCCGACGGCTCGGAGGTTCGAAGGTCGAGCACGAGGTCTACGCTCCGGCAGTGTCACGATGAGAGGTTGCGAATGCTCGCCGGAATGCGCACTCTCTTGCTTGAGCGTCCCATACCCTTACGATGCATCACACTGATAGTAGATGGAAAGTGTACAATGAAGGGTGCCGGTGAGTCGTTATCGTTATTTGGTATGAATGTGGGCGCAGACAGAGAAGACGACGTAGGCGTGGAAGAAGGTGCAATTGGTGGTGTTCGGGGACAACAAAGGGGAGACTCCAGAGCGTAATACCAGTCGATGCGAGACGCGGAAGTATTGACTGTATCGGAGCAAACGGAGACGAATCACTGAAGCGACAGCACGAAGGTGTAGCCGTAAACGGCTGGATAACGAGTGGTTCGAGAACTGTGGGACGGGGAGGTATAGCTGTTTGCAGATTCGCTTTAGCGCGAGGAATCTCTTGCTCTTGGGATGCGGACATGGAGATGTCTCGAGAGCCGGGCGTGAAGCCTGTAGTTTGAGAGGATGGAAGCCACTGGACAAGAGGACGACCTGAAGACAAGCCCGCCGCATAAGGCTTGGTTCCCTCGCCGTCTCGCCATCTACATTACACCATCTTGGATCGCCTTGAAGTCTTCACTCTTCAGTAGAGGGCCTAGGCTCGTGGAAGCGAGTGAGATGATTGAAGCGGATCGACACAGATGTACACGGGGAAACGCGGCGAGTGCGTTGATGATGTTGAATGTTGAAGATGGAGGCTAAAGAAGAGTTCACTCTGTCAATCAGAGAGATCGACGAGTCCCCCAAACCTTCAATAAATCACGAGATCAGGGCTCCAATGCCCCAATACGGAGACATATACAACTGCGCACCCAGGACATTGGACCGACTCGGGATTCCACACAAGGGCAGGGGCGGAGCGACCAATGAAGTGGAAGAGAACGAAGTGGGGGCGAATTTTCAAGATGGTCACGATGAGATCCACGAGGAACGTAGGAAATTCAACTCCGTGCGCCAAGTTGGTGGCGAAACGGGAGCGGGGGCGGTACGCGAAGATCGCCACAGGAGCAGTGTCATCAAGGATTTTACGAGGTGCGAGTTGGTCGACGTGACTTGAGATTGAAAGGAGGTTTATCGAGCGAGTTGGAGTGGTGGCGCGAGTAGCGGGAGCCGCCGACAATGCGCAGCGGACCTGGAAAGTGCCTGTTAGTTCTACATAGTGCAAAGTACGAAGCTACTCACCTCGTCTTGGCGTGATTCTAGGTACACCGACGATTGTAGTATTCCGTAGGCGATCTCTTCTACAGCTCATGTCTGGCAGCGTCTGATTCGCACTGACCGCCGACCGCAAGGAGCAAGCTGGACCTCCATGCTCTCGTTTACCAAGTCGCGGATGGCGTCGACAGACCTGAGTAGGTCCAGAGGGCGATCAATCCTGACGTGATTCGATAATTGGTAGATATTATTCGATTCAGCACGTACCTCGATTCATTCCAACCCGTTACAAAGAAAATATCCAGGTATGCAACGAGGTCAAATCGAGGTTTGGCCCATTTCTGTAGCTTTGAGTATGATGGTAGGTTGCCAGATATGGGATCGAGGGATTAAAGACTCTGGGAAAGCGTAAATCTGTGCATAATCGCAATTTAGCTCGATTATCGCAGTTTCGAGGAGCGTACGTACTACGGTTGTCCTTTGCGCAATGACGGTCGTCGCAGCGCAGAAAGGCTGGACCTCGAAGCGTGGAAGCTACGGGAGTCGAAACTTGCTAGCTTGTCCCATGAAGCTCGGATATCGCAGCCGTGGGTGGATATCTTACGAGACAAGGGAGGCAAAATAACCGTTACGAACGTACCTGTGGTCATCATGGGTCCAGTTCCTTATGGATTGCATGAGGACGCACGAGAGGGGATTGCAAGGAGATTTGGGAGGTTCTTGGGAGTGTCAGACGCCGACAGCAGGACGAGTAACGAGGAAGAAAACGGAGGTTCGGGCCGGGACATCCGGTGCCCTCACCAGCGCCCATGCCTTCTCCTTCGCTTTCTGTCATCCCGCGTCCCGTAACCAACGAGCTTCGAGGCGACCCTCCCACATCTTCGCCAAATGTGATCTTCACGGAACACGCGAACGACCAACAAGCGACGAAGTATCTTCCACGAATCGAATTGGCTTTTTAATATCAACACCATAGCACCACACGCGCCGAGCCTCTTGAGACTTGCGAAAGCGCTTGCGGGATCACACATCTTCATCGTACTTAGGATCTGTCGTATGCGAAAAGGGAGGGAGGGGATAGAAGCTCGTCGATGGCGCGTCGGCCGTTCAACGCTAGGAGGTGCGCCACAAGCAGCATGGAACTTCGGTGCAACGCTGCCCATGCGCAGCTCAAGCCAACCTTCCCATGGAGTGAGAACTCGCGAGTCGCAGATATCTGCGCACTGCTTCCTATCTTGGCTCCTCATTCAATCCCTTGCCGTCGCTTTCCTTTTCACCGACGACGTCCCCGCTGCGACTGCTCTTCTACAATGTACCCCTGCCTTGACTGCTTGCCCGCATAGAGCGGAAATTCTCTCTCAGATCTCAGTATGTGGACCTAGCCAATGACCTCGTCCTTGTCCACCCCGTCAACGCCCCCGTTTCGCCCCCACATTAGAGCTGTATCTCCCTCTCATACCCTCCCGCGCTGCCGCCCAACGTGCTACGGATGATGCGTATGCGAGCGCCAGGTGGCGTCGTTATTCCTCGCAGGTTCACAAAGTAGAAGTGGAACGCCGACCATGCCCGCGACTTAGTGGTGGTGGCAGGTGGCAGAGTGGCAATGAGGGAGCCGTTGCGCGTGTGCGTGCGAGCCACGATTATCTGATTTTGGAAGCTGAAGCTGGGAGTATCGGCTGGAAGGGCACTGCATCTCCGTTTCTCGATAAGCAGAAGCAGAGCTTTTCGGCGGCGATACGGGAGGCATCATAGCGGAGTAAGACGAGTCCTGGTGCGATTCCACTCACGCGCTGCACTTCCATTGAAGATCGTAACAACGTTGGAAGGATGGATCGCTTCTATCTACGGGCTCCAGCTCGCCGCCTGACCCTCTCACCATCGTAATCGCAGGCGACGTCTACGTTGCGCACTTCGTGACCGTTTTGCTGGAGAATAATGGATGGTGTGGACGCACCATCCCGTCGAACTCACCTTCCCAACAGCCCATACGCATCCCCACCAGCACGTCCTTAATCTGCTACCCAAGCGTCCAATCCGACTACCGCTGTAGTCTCTCTCCTCGCGCCATGCTGCCTAACTCGGGCCTAACTCCGGCGTTCTGAGACGAGACAATTTATCGCTGTACTGTCCAAGATAGCGACTGGGGGTATGAACGCGCAGATACGGACGTCCACGGGAGTACGACTGCAGGCATAAAGGAAAGCGGGAATGCCCGGCTTTTCACGTCCCCCTGCTCCACATCTCTGTGTCTCTCTACGCCTCCTTGGGATCATCGGGACGTCGAACACTCATCAATCCAATATCCCGTATACTGCACGGCGGCAGCCTGAGGTCCGGCTTGAACCTAGGAAACCCATTATAGTAGGGAGCAACGAGGGTCGAGTCGGCTACGTTTGCGCTATCAGAGAGCTCGTTGTCTTGTGCGTCTACCAGTCATGTGTTACGCATTTGTTACTGACACCCATTCCCTGCAGCGCTCGACCCTTTTCACTCAGTTGCAGCGCGTGTTTGTAGCTGGCTCAAGGAAGGTGATGCAGGCACGAGGAACATATCTAAAAGCGTGGGGTATGCTTCTGATGCGCCTTTGAGGGGGAAGGAAGGAGAGACGTGGTGCGTATCGGAGTGGGTATCGAGGGGGCGAATCAGACTCATACGCCATATCGCCGCTCGTCGACCTCCAGCGAGAGTAGCAATCGAAAGCGTACACAGAAGGTATCTACGCTTGCATCGACGATTTACAGCTCGCCGGGAGGCGTCTATGCGCCCGGGACAAACTTACGATGTGATGGGGAAGAAGTACGTGAACGCACCATCTCCCCGTTGAACTCGCGTTCCCACCTTCCCATCGTCGCTACTGGCACTACTGGCGCCTCCGGCTGCTAGCCAATCCGTTTAGCCACGAATGTCCCGCGCTGCCCGTCAAGTCTCCCGCTCCCTCCTCCTATCTTTCAAGGCTGTCGCTCCCATCATCGTATCGTTGGATGTTCCGAGCCAGCGTCTGGGAATATGAGCGCGCATATATGGACGTGTGCGTGATTACGATCGCAGGCTTGAAGGAATGCGGGAATGCCCGAGTTCCCCTGCTTCACGTCTCTGTGTCTCCACGCCTCCTTGGGAACATCGGGACGCAGAACTCGGCTTCTATCTGTTCGTCGCCGAATAGAGGAGCGCAAAGGGAGTGGAGAGGGAGAGGAAGTAGAGGAGAGGGCATGGAGTAGATGATGGTCTGGGAGAGAGAGAGAGTAAAGCATCGGGATGCGGCGTACCAAGCAGACTCCGACATTTTTTCGATTTCAAGGTCCGGTCTCATGCTGTCTGTCCATTTACCTCTTGATTCATCATTATTCCCATGTGATTATTCGAATTACCTTGCTTGAAAAGCAAGGTCTAACACCTTGGAACTGTCCCGATTTGGGACAAAGCAGCAGGTTTCCTTTTTTGGTATGGCATATGGCTGAATTTTTGCTGGAGTAGCTGGGTTGGACCTGCTGTCTATACATGATTCTCAACCAACTTGATTATATTTAGATAATGAGCTATCTACAACAGGTGGTGGGCCATCATTAGTAGGAGACTAATGACATCCATTGCCCAGTAGCCAACAGAAAATGTAGATTGTTACCAGATGCAGGGAAGATGATAGACATGATGATGCTGCCTCATCAAACATGATTGTGGGCATATCATTGGTGTCATCATTTCTGAGTTTCAAGCCTCCTTCATTAGTGACAGTCAGAGTTGATGATTCCAGGGCAATTTGAGACACAATTTGAGAGTTGATTCAGAGGGTGAATCCAAGCCATGAATTGTGTAAATTGCTGAATTGTTGAATTGCCTCCAAAGGTGATTTGACAACCAGAATTTGCTCAGACAATTCCACTGTCCCAAGCACTGACAATCACCAACAGTACTATTTGGTTGGGGAATACCACATAAGCCTCTTGATTGATTACACATCAGACATTTTGATTGATCTACCCAAGATCTACCTACTAGTCCTAAGTCTCCTTCTGCCTGAGGATGCCCCTGATAGCATGCCACCCCAAAATATGAACAAGCAAGAGAACATTTTTTATAATGTCTAGCTCATTGAAATTATGGCTAAATGGTTTGTTTTCATACATGCAGACAAACTGCTTATGCATTTGCATGAAAAGATGTTGGGGCAACAGTAGTACACATACCATGTCAGTTAGCATAAATGGGAAGATATTTAGTTTTTTCATGTGTAACATATAGTTATCATTGATTGTAATTATTAGAACTTGTAGTCTATAGTAACTCAAACTCAAATCATGTCCAAATCGTGTTGAGGACTATGTTGGTCAGGGTTGAACCCTGATTCAATGCAATTCAAGGCTCTGAAATCATTGCAGAATCCATCTTGAATCACATTCTGAATTGCTCTGGAATCATTGACTCTGACTGTTACTATTGATGGGTTCCAAAACAGGCATTGTCAGGCAGTGGTCTGGATCTTCTACAGGAAACAGAGTGGAGGCCAGTGCTGCAGTTTGTCATAGAGTGTAAGTACAATGTGGTATCCAGATGCTATATCTGCTGTTTGGAGAAGAGATGAGTGATCGTATGGTGCCATTGTCTTGTTATTTGATGTGGCCAACAGCATAGCTGCATGATGCTTGTGAAGGAGCTGCTAGCCTGGCCTGTACCAGTTCAATCTTTATAGTGGTTCACACAACTGTGCACAGAGCAAGCATTTACCCCTCTGGTGACATACCACAACAACAGGTTGGTGGTTGCATCTGTGTACTTGGAAGGCATTATGAAGGGTCCCTTGGCAGAGGTTTTTCATTCACTCTGCATCATTAGTGCATCAACAGTTTTGATTGGGACCTGTTCCATGCTGAGGTCCTGAAAGTGGCTATAATTGGAGAAGTCGGGCTGCCTCAGACAGACATAGTGGGAAGAGGAGCAAGTGCTGTATGTGCAGATGCATGTGTAGTTTCCTACAAGAGTGCCAGCTTGAGTGTAGCAGCATGGAAGAGGCCAAATTCTATAGATGTTTGGTTGGTGGTAGACATGATAATGCATGCAAGTCTGTATTGTTTCATGGTCTAGCAAAGCTCTTATCATGTACTATAAATGACAAATACTCAGATTGCTACTGAACTTTCAGGCTAGGTCATGAGGTAGGTCACTTTGCAAGTGGCACCTGTTTTTGAAAACTTGAGGCAGATTACCATTCCATGCACATCTTATACCAAGCAAGGTACTTCTGAGCCAACAGTGAACATTGATGGACACTGCCCTCCTCCCTTGTACTTGAACTTACTCTGCATTTTATTCTTCGTTAGCCCATTGTAGTGTTCGGTTTCTTTCGCCTGCTAGCCATTACATCTCGTTGGTATTGTTCGAGACTCTTCGCAACTCCATAGCTTTCTCTCACTATTTACATCTCATCACCATCTCTCGCTGATCTCAAGCCTTCGTCGACGTGGGTACAAAGTTGGCTCCCTGGCATGACTCTCGGTCAGGAAACCCTTATCATCGGGGTAATAAACGGATTGGAGTCGACTCGGGCACATTTGCGCTGTCAAAGGATCAACTTCATCGTGTGTCTACCAGTCATGCCCTAGCCGTTCCTTGATGACATTCACGCCCTGCAGCTCTACTATTTTTACCCTGCTGTGGCGAATTGCGGACCCGCACCCCAAATGCACGAGAGGCACGGTGCATTTCGAAGATGCACGGTCATGCTCACATACTCAGGCGACAGCACCTGGACTACGAGCCAATTTAGTTCGCTCCCGAAATACGACGTCCTTTGGGCTATCTCCGAGTCACACGATCTACTCGCATCGCCTCACAACGTCTTCACCAAACTCGATCTTCACAGACCTCGCAAATACCAGAAGATTGACTCCCTATCACCTCTCCATCGTATCACCTGCAACTCAGGAATCGCTCGCGCGATTGAATTCTCCCAGCATCCCACACACTTCATGCCAGAAGTCTCTTGGCCAGCAAGAGGGAAGATGTGCCGCCATCGGCGAGCGAGCTCTAACATTGCCTATGCCACCACCGTCTACCGCCATTTCGACGCCAGTCCATAAGCAGGTCATGATTCCTGGCGTTAGTGCCTGGGACGGCTGCTGCATCCAGCTCAAGCCCTTTCGGCTGTCCCAACGACCCGAAGGTCTCTGCACACCGCTTCACATCGAATTCCCTCGTCGTCACCACACAACACGGACCGCACGCGCGAGAGACCTTGGCCAAGAGTCGTCCCTCCAGAGTCTTCCTCTCTTTTCGGCACTCGCCACGAACTCAACAGGCGAAGGATTAATCGATGGAACGACCAAGCTTGAGAATTGCAAGGGAGATGAGGCATTATCGTCATCTATGGTCACGATCGGACCGGGTGTATTGTCCTGCTCTCAGCGCACTTAACTGCGTACTTGACCTCTGTCGTTGCAGTCGGCATACCCCGCCTCTCTTGCTTTCCCTTCGCCATGATGCTATACGCTTGGAGTGGGCAGCCCCGTTGCATGTCGCTGAACCTGTCGTCGTGGTGGCGTGTGCTCTCCGGTGCTGTCAGCATCAGCCATGCGACCGAATTCTGTGCGCTAAGCGGCACAAGTAGCCGCCATGCGTGTATGGACGGGGAGGAAGGAAACCCGAGGATAGCGTCCCCGTTCGCACCGTCTATCCATCCCGCGCGCAGGGTGAGTCGACTCATCACATGCATCGCAGCGCGTTCTTGGAGACGAGAGGCGCTGGGTGGAACAACTACGGTGGCACCTGCCGCGTAGCGTTTGATCATTGATGCAACTTTCGGGACCCCACACGAACGAACTGCCCGTGCTCCAGCGTTTCGATGGGCGGGCTGGGGAGATCGTGCTGAGGCTTAGTCAGCGCAATACACAGTGCCTTTGGTGCCTGCGTGCTCAGGGCCACGGTCCATGGCGATAGGTTGGGCAGGTCGAGCAGGTCTTCTGGAGGATGGGACGCTCAGTGCTCACAGGCTGCCTCTAGGCGTGTGTGTGCAACGACACGCTTCGCTCCTGGCGTTCCCTATCGGGCGAGCCAAGTCAGCACATTGAGTTCCGCAACAGAGATCCTAGGCGTGTGCGCGCAACGTCCTCTTTACTCTTTACTTACGCTGTCGGCCCCCCCGGATGTTATTCTGGTGAGATCGAGGCCATGGGCCAGCTTGGACATCATTCCTTATAGTAGAGTCCCGCGAGCGTGGATGCAGAGTAGCTACCCGGAGGTGTTCGAAGGGCAACCACTTTGTGAGAAACGTCGAGCATATGTATTACATAGTGGTAGGGTATAAATGGTTCAACAAAGTGGAAAACACGAGATAGAGAGGGAGCACATGTAACAAGAGAAAGCAGCGAGAAAGCAGCGGGAACGATCTAAGAAAGCGCCTGTAGTAAGTGTATATTCCAACTCCCTCATGGCTGTTCGTCCATTTTCCCTACAGATCCAGGAGGCAGACGCGAGGAGTGGAACCATTTCAGTATCGATAGGCGCGGCTGTACTCGAGCATGATGGAAAGTTTGCGGGGTTGGTGCTTCCACAGTCAACGACGACAATGGCATAGAGGTTCGTGGTAGAGAGGTGTTTTTTTTTTTTTTTTTGGTCTCTGTTTAACGTCCTTCGGAGAGTCTCCATGCGGACGGCACTGTACTACGATACTCTATGTCTACCAGTGTATATATGATAAATATAAAGGGCCCCTATGCCCGCCTTGACCCCCTAGCTCTTCAAGCACGACAGACGGACGGTCCAAGACCTCGTCCCCCTGCCGCCCAGCGAGTGGAACTGCTGTTAATCCGACGCTAGTGTATTATGGGGAAGCTTCTGGTGTGGGTGAATCGGCTGCTTGGCTCATGGCCTCCCGTGTGAGGTGCTCGTCCCGAGGGAGAGCGAGATCGAAGCTGTCAAGGTAAGAAGAAGAAAGTGTCTTGAGGAGTCTTGAAGTGTCGTAACGCCACCAGAACGGAGTCCTCCCTGCCAGAATCCGACTTGCACTTCGAGCAAACCGCGGTAGCCGACCTTCATGACCGTCGCTCCGCCCCTACCCGCCCTTTCCTCTCTTTTCCTGCCTTCCTTTTGGCTCTCTTTTCCTCCAGCCTCGACTTCTTTTCTTTCAATACGGCTGCCCTCCTTGGCGCCACCAGGTCTCCTTCTAGATTTCCGAATGGGTTGTTGAGGCGCCCAGTACGCCTGGCGAAGGCGATAGTTGCCTCCATGCCGTTCGTCGTGGAGAGAAGGACCTTCAGAGGAAGGTCAAAGTTTTTGCTCTCTACCTGTAGTATGGCTCTTTCGATGTCGTATGCTGGGCATTCGATGAGGAAGTGCCGTACCGTTTCCTCCTTGTTGTTGCAGTGTGGGCACATAGGTGAGGCGGCTTTCTTTATTCGGAAGAGATGCTGATTCAGGGGGACGTGTCCAGTGCGAAGTTGCGTGATGATGCTTGTTCGACTCTTTTTCCAGTCGCCAACCAGTCCCAGGTAGTTCCCTACCTTGAGCGTTGGGTCGATCCTGGCCAGTTTGGCCCTGCGAGTGGACAGGCGCCATGCAGCTTCCCAACGCAGCGGAATCTGCAGGCGGGCGGCCTGACGTACCGCCGCCTTGCTGGAGGGCAGGGTGGACTCCAACAAGGTAGGGGGATGTGCTGCTGGGCGGGCAGTACCTTGGGCGGCTTCCTTTGCCAACGCATCAGCACGCTCGTTTCCCGGGACATCGTCATGCGCAGAAATCCAGTGCAGGCTGATCTGGGGGGGAGGGACAGGCCCTAACGCATTCTCCGTTGCGCGGACCAGGGTATCCTCGATTTGCATGAGGATGTATTGACCCGTGCCTTTCCTGCCTGTCTCCACTCGCTGGATGACTGATTGATTGTCCATGTAGATTTCGATCTCCCCCTGTAAGTTGCCCGTTAGTATCTCATTCGATGCTAGTAGGAGCCCCACCGCTTCAGCGTCAAAAGTAGTGTTGTGAGTGAGTGGGCCCAGAGTGTGGCTCATAGCTGCGATCTCCTCGTTTCCATGGTAGACCACTGCCGCCGCTCCTGCCCTACCTTCGTAGCCTGAGCCGTCGACGTAGATCCTGTAGTCTGCGATTGAGGTGGCTTCTCGTGCTTTTGAGTCATCGCGAGAGGTGGCGATGTGCACAGGGATGGGGCACGCTGCGCCTAGAGCTCTGTGGGAGGTGGGTAGGATGATCTCCGTCTTTGCTGGTTGGATGCCGTACAGTCGCATCAGTGCAATGATGGGTGGTATGTGACCGCCGTGGTAGCAGTGAGTCCAAGAGAGGATTTCTCCTATGGGATGGGTGTCTGGTAGTGTCGCCGCCCGTGCTGCGTTCCTGTGGCAAATGAAATCCAGGGTGTACTCCAGGGGGGGGGATGCTGGCGTGGAGGTCCAGGATATCGTTGGCTGTGGTGCGCATGGCCCCGGAGATTGCCAGGGCCGCTGTACGTTGTGCTTTGACCAGGGTTCTCAGTGTTCTAACTGAGCTGACCCGTCGTTTGCGTCCTGCTGGCAGACGAACCGGGGTGTACCACACGTCCAGTGCGTATGCTAGTTTGGGAATGGCGACTGCCAGGTAGAGTTGTCGAAGGAGCCTGGAGCTAATGCCTCCCCCGACGCGCCCTAATCTTTTGAAGGTGTTGATCCACTGAGTTGTCTTGCTGAGGGCTGCTGCCATTTGCTCCCTCCACTGGAGGTGCTCATCGATGATTATCCCTAGGATCCTGTAGGAGGTCTCGCGTGCCACCTCCTTATCTAGCAAAGTCAGTACGGGGTGCTCGGCTTGCCTGGGCGTAAAGTTCATAACTCTAAGCTTGTCTGCTTCGAAGCGTGAATTGTGATTGGCGGACCACTCATAGGCGCCGTGCCGACGAGTCATCATGTTCTTCAGTTTGCGATGTGCGCCCTTGATGGTGTTTGCCTCTGCTAAGAAGGTGACGTCGTCCACGTACGCAATGGCTGCCTCCCCTTTTGCGGCTATCGGGATGTCAACGAGGTCAGCGTTATAAAAGAGGTAGAGGATCATGGAGATGGGGTCTCCTTGCCCGATACCATTGTCGACGTTGATCCAATCGGATTTGTAGTCGTCAAAAAACCATCGTAGTTTGTCTGTCGACCAAGAGACTCCGTATGAAGGAGACGAAGTTGGCTGGGATTCCTCGCTTCCGTAGATTGGTGAGAAGTTGGTCCGTCACTGCATTTGGGAAGGCAGCCTCGATGTCGAGGAAGAGTGCTGACGCCACTCTCCCCCTGCTCCAGGCCTGCTTGATCTTGGTGGTGAGTGTGTGCAGTGCGTCGCTCGTGGTTCTGCCAGGTCTGCCTCCGAAGTGGTGACTTGGCAACAGGTCGTGTTTCTCGCACATCTCCACCAGGTCCTCCGTCACCAACGCCGTGAAGACTTTGGCCATGGTATTGAGTAGCGCGATTGGTCTCCAGGCCTTGGCGAGATCGTATCGTGGTTTTCCTGGTTTCTTAAGTACGATGGTGGTCCATCTCTTCCAAACCTGCAGGTAGTGGTTCAGCTGGAACGCTGCTTCGTATATTCTGGTCAGTATCGGCGCAAGTGTATCACTACACCTCATGAGAACCACATTGGGGATGCCGTCTGGCCCGCAGACTTTGAATGGCTTGAGTCTCGCAATCACGTTCTTCGTCCTGAACGTCGATGCCACAAAATTATGTTCCACCGGCTCCGGGAGCACCTCTGGTGCTGTTGCTGTAAAGTTGACTGGGTGTTTGGGGAAAAACATGTCAGCAAGCATACGGCCCTTCTCTTCGTTGGAGGCGGCCTCCTTCTGAGAGCCATCGGGCATGTTGAATTTCAGCGAGGGAACACGCACCTTGCCTCCGTCTGAACCTGGGCTGAAGATGTACTTATTGGCGATCCAGAGCTCCTGCGGGTCGAGGTCCTCCAGAAAGTCTTCCCAGTGTGCTAGCTTGACCTCTTCAAGTCGCTGCTTGTATTTAGTGCCGAGTTGCCGGGCTTCGTCATGAATTGGAGAGGGGACGTTTCGCAGCTTGTGTGAGGCACGCTTGGCTCTCGTGTGCTGGGTGCGTAACGATTCCAGTTCTGCGTTCCACCACCTGCGATTGAAGGGGGCGGTGCCGCTCTCCTTGATGGTCTCTGCGATGGTTCCCTGCAAAAGCTGTGTAAGTGCGTCGACAGCCTGGTCGATATCCTGGGGTGTGCGCAGGTGGTCGGGGATCCCTGCAAAAGGGAGGCGGGCTGTGAGCTCCTCGTTGAAGACCTTCCAGTCTGCCAGACGGAAGTTGCGCGTACGGCGTTCCTCAGCGAGGTAGGTGGAAAGGTCGAGAATGGTGTCCACCGGGTAGTGGTCGGCGCCTGCAGGGGACTCCCCTGGGAGAACCTCGCATACCAGGATTCTGTCCATAAGGTCAGCTGAAACGAAGACATTATCTACCCGATACTCGTTCTTCGTGACCATATGCTCCAGAGTGGGAACACCAGGTTCGAGGGCCATCTCCATGTTGAAGTCGCCAGTGAGGTCGATGAGGAGCTGTGCATCCTCGCGGGCCCTGTCGGTGAAGAGGTGGTGGTCGGCTGGATTATCCCACCACTCATGGTGACGGTTGAAGTCTCCTGCCCAGATCATTAGAGGATTCCCATGTTTTCATTGCAGTTCCAGGGCGGCTCTCCGGGTGCTATCCAGTGCGCATGAATGGTCGCAGTCATTGTAGATATTGAAGATGTAGATGTTGCCAGCGTTGGAGGTGAGGCGTAGGGCCGTAACATCACCGGTACCTGGTATAGGCAGCTGGTCGTATGCGTCAGTGCTAATCCTACTGTTTACCAGGATTAAAGAACGTGTAGGGTAGAGATTATCGCCCTGTGAGTAGGGATATAGCGGGATCCAATTGCGATTGGTACGCGTAAGTTGGGCGTGGCAGAGGTATGGTTCTTGAATTAGTAGGATGTCATATTCTTCGTGGAGCGGGGAGTTAGAGATGGTGTGCTGCGCTATGAGAGATTTGTTGAGGTTATATTGCCGGATTCGAATACTATCAGGGGATCTATCAGTCATGAGTCAACGGGCGTGGGGGACTTCTCTGTAGTTTGCGAGGGGGGGTCCTGGTCCATGGGCAGGTCCTGAAAGGAGTCCGCCCAGTTGAAACCGGGGGGGGAACGGGTGTGAGGTCGGCGAGTGGGTACAGCTTCTGGGTGTGGTCTAAGGCTATCTGCAATCAACGTCTGGCGGAGCTGGGTCTTCTTCGACTGCCGCCAGTCGCAGTCCAGAAGGGTATGGGTCGAAACACGCCCTGAGTAAAGTGGGGCGCATCGCTGGGTCCAAGGCTCTTCTGTGGAGAAGAAAGGGAGGCGGTTGCTCTCGAGGCGTTCGTCCAGTGCCCGTTGCAGTTTGAGACGGCTCGGACAGGTTCGTTCCCAGCTTGCATGCCCCCCAATCCTGCACGCGACACAGATGTGGGCTTCTTTGCGGAACAGCTGGGGGCAGTCCCCTTGTTCGTCGTGTTGCTGGGCGCAAGTGGCGCAGGTTGTAGGGCCGGCGGTACAGGCGCTGGCGACGTGACCGTAGTTTTGGCACTTGAGACATCGAAGCGGTTCTACTTTGCATTTATGACAGCGATAGTTGGTGTCCATGAAAAGAAGACCCTGTCGAAGAACAAGGTTAGCGCTGCTAGGGGAGTTGAAAGTAATGGTTGCGTGTCCGAATTGCTGGTTTTTCCCTCGTCTTTCAGCCGGTTTCATCCACTTTATAAGGGTGATGGAGTGCGGCGGGAGGTCGTTCTCCTCTTCGATGTTTCGGCAGGTTTCCTCGTCATCGATGCAGTGTTCCACCGGGAGATAAAGAGCCTTGACAGTGTATTTCTTTTCTTTAATAGTAGATCCTGGGCTGAAGGCGGCGACGAAGTCGCCTAGGCGCCCCTCCGCGGTGATCCATTCTTTGGCAGCTACAAGATTAGCCTCCAGAAGTATCCCGCCTTTTTCGAGCTTGGTGCAGCCGACGAAGGCCCAGGCGGGCTTACCCCCAATTCGGTGAAGTGCCTCAGTGGCTTCTTTGGCGATCCTAATGGTCCCCACTGTGGCGGGGTAAAGGAGAGTCTTGCCTGTGGGTGGGTCCACCAGGATACGCCTGCGGTCTCGTTCCAACCTGGCTTGGGTGGAGGGTTGGAGAAGTGTCCGATGTGAAGGTGGGGGTGGGGGGGAGTCGGCGGCAACCACATTAGCGAATGACTTTGGAGCACGTTCCGTCGTGGCATTTAGATTTCCAGCGGTAACCTTAAGGATGTCAGTGCTTTTGTCCAGTTCCCGACTTGCCTTAAGTACTCCTTGTTTGATTGTGATGAGGGTGTCTGTGGAGAGATCCTCTAACTTTTTGGCGAGGTTCCCTGAGATCTCTTTGGCAGCCTCCCGCAGGGTAGTCGTGGCTTGTTCCGAAGCTTGACGAAGGAGGAGCTCGTTCTGAATGGTTGCGAGGGCGTGCAAGAGTTCGCTGGTTCCTGTATCTTGCAGGCGAGCAGCTACCTTGAAGAGGGCGTTGGCGACGAAATGCAGATCTATTTTGCCTATAAGGCGGAACAAACCCGAGTTTCGAAGATGCTGGGTGGCTGCGTCGAAGGGAGTGTCTGCCGTCTTCTGGGGTACTGGGGGCTTGGCTCGTTTCTGTAGACGTTTGTTGGATTTGCGTGTGGACGAGGAAGTCGGACCTGATATGTTTGCTGGAGCTGCGGCGGTGGGGGAGTGGGAGGATGCCGTATGGACGTCCTTGCGCTTGAGACCTGCCAGGGAACTGGTGGAGAAAGAGAAGGGGAGTACGCTTTGCTGAAGTGGAGGGTGAGGTGTTGGGTCTCGGGGTGTCTCTAGATGTGGAGGGGGATCCCGTCGTGCTGGCGTGTGAACGGGGGTACGTTCCTTTCCCCCCGATTTACGCAGTGCTACTGCTTCGTTACGGGCTTTCAGCGCTGCCATGGTTGAGTGAAGAGTGGTGTCGTCGAGGGCGGGGTGGTGATCGTCTTCATCGTCGCTGTCCTCATGTGAAGCCTTGCGCCGCGTGGCCTGACTGCTGGTGACTGATCTCACGCGATTTGATGCCACATTACTCTCAGTTGAGCGGGTAGGGCGTAGCCAATCGCTAAGATTGAACCCGGGCTTGCTTCCCGGGTTATTGTTGTTCATATTACCTCTATTTCTTCCCTTATCTTGCGGGCCTACCTTTGTCGTGCCCGTTGACGGACGGGCGCTTAAACTTTAGGTCGTGGTAAAAGGAAGAGAGAGGTCCCAGAGAGGTGTAGTGTGAGGTAGCATGGGCGATCGTGGCCCCGATTGGAAGCTCGATGACGTACCAGCTGCGTCTCGGGGCGAGGATATTCGTCTTTGAACTGAGAGCGAGGAACACCACGCCTACATCGCAAACACATTCTGTTCGTCATACACCGCTCGTGAAGCTATCTCCTCAGCTTCTTCTTCAGGTGCCGACACCTCCCGGCGCATATAGCCATGCTCCAAATATTCATTTTGAGGCCGTTCCAGAGGTACCTATGACATTTAGCTACAGCATCTACCAACTAGGGACCACACTCTGTACTCACTGAGGAGCAGGCAGCATCCAAAACACTTTCGGGCAGTCTATTGTTGTATAAAACAGCTCTCTCGCGTGCCACAGCGTCCATGTATATAACGAAACCGTTGCTCCAGGATACCAACTATCATCAAAGTCAATCCAAACACCTATGTTTTGTTACACTCGTCAAGTTATACGCGAGCGAAACTCGAACAAACGCCTACGTACTCACACAATTGCGGTCTCTTTGTCATAATGCCGACCCATACTTCAGGCTGGACACGAGCGGCGGGAGACGGACACAGAGGATGCAGATGCGGGAGAGCGGGAGATGGTCGTTCGAGCGAACGAGCTGTAGCATATCGCTGGTTCATGTGTGCCTCACCGCGACCACGCCTCAAACATCTCACGTATGTTACTCTACTTATCCAATCATGGGGCATTATCCTTGATGGGGGCTATCTAAAGCTGTAGAGATCACGCCTTTCGGCCGGTCCATGAGGAGGGCCGGCGTCAACCGCATATCGCGCCCCCTCCCAAGCTCACGCTGAGGTCGAGCTCACTGCTCTCCAGCGATTTCCTGGCCATTTATACATCCGCAAATACATAGATAATCAACTAGCGGTGAATGCATCCAGCATAATGTCGTCGGTACACACTTTGCGCCTACATCCTCCCTCTCAGCCCGTGAAACTCCTCGTCCACATCCAACCGTCAAAGCCCCCACACAGCGCATGTATCTCCATTTGCTACCCCCACTCACGGCCACTGAGTGATGCTACGAGTGATTAATGTGCGACCACCAGTCATCACCCACCATTATTGTTGCTCACGGGCTCAGCAATCTTGACATGCGACCACGTTCAGGCCCACGACATGGCGGTAGTAGCTGGAAATGGAGGGTATGGGCCAGGCGTTGCGAGTGCAGTACATGTCTATGGAATCTCGGAGGCTGAGAGTGTCGGTTATGACTGGCGCTCCGTGCATGTCTTTCCAGGAGCAGAGAGCACTGGCGGGTATCCAAGGAAGGGACATAAAAGAGGGAGATGAGTCCTGGTGCGATTCCTCTCAGGCGCTGCCGCCATATGCGAAATAATTCCGATCTTTTGTCAAGGAGCCGCCATTTCAAACTACCCGTCCCAAACGTCGTAGGCTCTTGAGTGACAGTATGCATGCGTATACAAGGACAAATTCGGCGACAACGCTGCTCGAACACCGACTCCTCCATGCCTCCGGTTGCCCGTTGTGTGTAGCGGCCTCGCTTAGCATCAAGACGTTGAACGCCTGAACCATGATGGCAGCGAAGCTAGAACCTGTCGGGGGCAGATGGAGGGATGTGGTGAATTGGAAGAAGGGGGGACTGTCCAAAGCTGTGGCCGTCTTCTCGCCAATACGCAAGGTCGACCAGCGCCAACTGAGAATCGCGGCCCCTTCCGAGCTTCCAGTTATGCGCTCGCGCGAAGGTCGTCCGTACGACAAAGTATACACGAATACCTAGCAGCCCAAGGAGGTGGCCCGCGTTCACAGGAGACGACAATCGTGAAAAAACTGCCTGTGGCCTCGAGGCACCATAGCCTTGTTCCGAACAAGGAATAAAGTCCATACAGCTGTAAACCTAGCAAGTAGATGGGGAAGCCTGATGTGTTGATATCGATGTCTCGATAGGCACCACGATACGCGCATGGCCTACGGGCTGTAGAGTAGACCGTCCATCCGCAGGTTGGAGGTTCGAAGGTCGAGCGCGGGTGGTTGCGGTCTTGGGGTTTGGCGGTGCTACGATGAGAGATTCAAACGTTGGCTGGAATGCACACGCTCTTGGTCGATAGCGCTGTCTGTCCATCCTAGAGGATATGCGCTCAGTCGACTGTTGGCTGTGGAGGCGGGTTCGGGATACAATGGGTTCGGGGTAGACAAAAGAATAGGCTCGAGAAGTTACCGGTTACTCCCAGTCGTAGATGCAAGACGGAGGAGTATCGACTAGATCCAAACGAACGGGGAGGGATCACAAAATTGACTGAACGAGGGAGCAACCACGTGGATTCGAGAACAGCCGGTTGTTTCGACGGGCTGCAGGGGGGAAGCGCTCGAGAGGGGCGAGGACACGTTCTGCCACATATTGACGGAGGTATTGCGGTAAGTGCCAAATCGAGAGGCCGACGGTGCTAGATCGCACGCCGCGATATATGCGAGCGAGTGAGGCGATGAGACAGCCAGCCCACCCCTGGACGGCGAGTGCGAGTTTGAGACAACGAACAGAGGAGATGATCGTCCTTATCGATGAAGGTGACGCAAACTGACGATGAGACCAAGATTATTGCAGGATGGGCTACAAAGGAAGTGTTTGCATAGTGGTAACCAACACCCACGCCTGATCGAGGGTAGGAAGTGAGTCTGGGATATGGAGTCGTAGGATAACGGTCTGGAAATGAGTGATTATCAGCGAGTGTTGATAGCGGGAGAAGGGTGTATAAAACGTACATCGACGTCTTTCCGATTATTTATCCTCCAGTAGAGAGCGCTCAGCTATGCGCGCAATATAGGGCCTATTTTTGCAAGTGGCGTGTCGTGACCATCGTCGTCGAGCAAGGTCCGCAAAACCCTAACGGCCGCACGCGTTCTTCGCGCCGTCATGCAATCCACAAGTATCGGTGTCGCAGGATCTAGGCTCATGGGTTCGGCACGGTGGACCTCAAGGAGGGGAACAGCCAGGCGTCCCTACTCCCTGCTCTACTACGCTGCGTCGTGGAAATCACTGAAAGCTGGTATTTGCTTAGTTTCGGGGCGTTTCGGGCATTGCGGACGAGGGCGGGAGGTTCCCAAGGATAGCAGCGAGACGCAGAACATATCCCGCACGCCCCGCACAACCCCCAGCGCCCGACCCAACCCACGCGGTGTCAGACGCGCGGGCTTTCGACCGCCTACTCTGTGGTCTCGGGGGTCGGCCATGCGTCAATAACGTTTCGATGGTGCCACAGCCGTGTTGCTGACATTAGCGGAGCCTGCGATTGCGGCCTCAGACCAATCGCGCAGCATCGACGGTAAAGCCAGGCGAGAACCGCGCAAGCCACGGCGAGCACGAACGTAGGCTGCGAGCACTTGCAAGTCCTGGTTTTGACAAGTTCTGCGTTCTAGTACCGTCTTCGCACTCGTGCAAGGGAGACTACGCGTTCCCAAGATATATGACATGCTCCGTCGTTCGTGACGCATCAAAGAATCGTGAGGATCGAGGACTTGTCGATTATTGTTCGACACGTTTGGGCCAAAGATGTCCGGTCGCATGGGAATCTACCCAGTTTGCAAGGATCTACTTGCCTCGAAGTGTACGTTGTATTCAGCAGGACTTACAAGGCGCTTCCGCCGTCAGCCCCATAATTCCTAACCGTACTCATGCAACGTGGGTCAGTAAGGACTCTCTAGGGCGGGAAGAAAAACGCACCAAGAGACCAACAGATTTTGACCCACTTCTCACCACAAAATCAACTGCGTCCAAAGCAGAGCGTGAACCGAGCACGAAATGCGAGGCCACGACCAAGGAACCTGGCTCTATTCAAGGTGTGTGCTTGCATAAGTCGCATTGAGGCGCGTTGTGGCCGACGAGTGCCAGGCGTTGTCCCAGGCATGGTGTCTGCTGGAGGAGCTTGGCAGAACATCGATTACTCGGAAGAAATACAATCTTGTTGGCTCGTTGGAAGGACAGATGTTCGGGCCGGCGAGACCCGATGCCAAATTCGCGCCCTTACTCTCATCACTTTTTCGGTTCTCTCCCGTTAACGGCGCTCTCTTCTCCAAACCTCACAGAACACGCGGACGAGGGGTATCTACTCCGAGAACCGAAATGGGTTTTCAAGGTGCAGGGTCATAGTACCTCCCCGGCCGAGAATTTTGGACTCACCTTTCCAAAGCGCTCACGGACTCGTACATCTTCAACACTTCGTACCTATAAATTGGCGTAGAGGAGGAAGGAAAGAGACGGGGAGTCGTGTCGAATGGGGTACCTTTGTCGGTGAGTTCATCTCACCACACTGTTTCCAGCAGTCTGCTTTCAGTCTTTCATGCCCATATGATCAGTTCCTAATGATCCTTCACGTATAGGAACGGCAGGAATGCGCAAGTGTGTCACTTGTCTTACTCCGCCATCTCTGCATTCGAGGCGCATGTGCATTCCTTGCAACATTTGGGTCTCCGCTCTGTTCCACATCGACATAGTTTCCTCTGCGTTGACCAAGACCCATTCTTCCGAGCCCTCGGCTCTTGCTGCAGTCGACACATACTGTGGCTTGTGTGTATCAGCTCGTGGACCTTACCCAAGGACCGCGCCAACACTCACCCGGCTCAACGTCATCCAAACGCTCTCCACAATAGTGCATAAATCTCCATTTTCTGTTCTCTCTCTTGCTTCCGCTGCTCAGTGGTAATGCTTCTGATTCAAGATATCGAAGGGATTGGGTCCGAAACTTGCCAGCCGCAGGTTGGAGACCGGGAGACACGTTCAGGGCGGTGATTGTTTAACGGATGGAGCGTTCCCTGAAGCAGTTCGAATAGCACGAGGAGGGGTTTCTCGTCGTTATCGGAAACCGCGTTTTCTGGCAGGGGCTTTAGAATCCACGTACGCCTGGTCAACTTCTCTGCTACCCCCGTCACTCGTCGACCTTCCGCTGATCGAATCTATGGCGTATCCACGGGGCAAGTCCTACTCTTCAGATCGACTCCACAGCTACCCGTGGACTCCATGCCACTGTAGGATGTGGGGTACTACACGTTGCACTGCGCGCCGACGAACCCGGAACAGAATAACCCGGACGTACCATCATATCATCCTGCCAAAATCACCATACCACCACAGCCGACTCCAGCATCTAGGTCGAACAAACTTAGCATACACTCTCCCTTTCTCCACGCCACTGCTCGCGTCTTCCGCCTCGCTGTCTCTGCCAACCTCTGCCCGGCAATCCAGTCTCGAGGGGTCACCATTCCCGAACCCTCAAACCCGTCCTACCTGTTGCAAGTGTCGTAGAATCGCGGACGATACCGTGGATGCGCATACAGGGACGAGTTACGAGAGCACACAATTCTCAACACCGCCTTATCTACGCCTCCACAGAGCCTACAAGTCGCGCAACGCGACTTGGCTTAGAATTAAGACGTTGTATGCTTGAATCGTCTGCCTCGTTGGCGGTGAACCGAGAGCTAGACGGGGGAGGAGGGGTGAGGAGAGGAGAAGGGATTGTGGTGGATTGGAAGAAGGGGAGGAGGGCACCGGGGCAGTTCTGGGTACGGGCCAGAATTTCCTTTGCTCGGATTTCAAGCTCCGGTCTCCATCGATCTGGCTGTCTACCCATTCCCCTTGGCTTGAGCTTGAGCCATCACCTCATTTCTACGACGGTAGCCCGCCATGCCCAACATTCCGCAATCCAAGTTCAAATGCCCCCCAAGCCCCTTGTCGTAATGGAATTCTAGATGGCGCTTTAAAGCCCAACGGTGTTAATGATAACCACTCACTCGCAGTGAGGCATTGGCGAGAGCAGGCGCGGAGGATTGACAATGTTGCCCATCTGGCATAAGAAATGGGTACGTAGATGCAGCTGAGCCCCCGAAATACATATGCGCCCTACGCAGTCTTATTCGTATAACACTACGTCTGTCTTACAAGACCGTGGTCCGATGGTCTGGTAACCGTCCAAGTCATGAGAGTTTGAGTCCGTGTCTCTATAAAGCCCAAGAACGCCCGCGGAATCATCACGATAACCAAGCGCACCCTCCAACCCCCACCTGTCCTTCGCTGGGCCTCCACTCAGAAGACGGCGACTTGGCCCGACCATCTAGTACTGCCCAACTGCCCACCCCAAGCCCATAACCGCAGCGCCCAGCACCCACGACCCCATCTCAACGGACACAGCACCATTAGAGTTTGAGTTCGTAGCGCCCTCCCGCGCCGCCGTATTCGTCCCGCTCGCCGTCCCGCCCGCACTAGACGCCCCCGAAGTGCCTGGACGCGAGGAAGCTACCGGCGCGGAGACAGTCATGCCAAACGCTGACGTTGGGGGGACAGAGAGGATGGTCCCGCTGCCTGAGACCGTACCGGGGGTGGAGGTGGAGGAGGCGATTGAGGAGCTGGTGGATACTTCGGGGCCGATGGAGAAGGGCGAGGAGGCGGCGAACTCGTTGTTAATGTCGCCTACGTCTGTTGCGCGGAGGGTGTACCCAGCTCTGTTAGAAGGAAACGCAGTTAGAGCGTATAGAGTATGTGATACGAAGAAAGAGAGAAGGCGCAAACAAAAAAGGACGAGAGGATAAAATAAGGAAACATGAGGAAAGTGTAACAAGTAGGGTAATGGGACGGTGGTAGGCCACTAAGCGTATTGGAGGAAGACACGAAAATGACGCCAAAGGATCTACTACGTACTGAACAGGGACTGCGGGGAGCGTTGTTTAAGCGAGCATCTGTCCTACAACCCTAAGCGGGGAGGACGAGCGTGCGCTGAGTGAAAGACTATGAAGCCTACTCACTGGTTGTTAACTAGTACTACGTTGTAGCTACGTTAGTGCTTATGCGACTCCTTAGACTTCTCTGGGTAGAGCAGTTGTTATTGAGTACAGTAGGATACAGGCTCCTTATATACTGTACTTGACCTATTCTAAAGATAGGTGCGCAGTCAATACTAAGCGTATATGACTCAGTATGAGTCATGGCTGACTCACGTCGTTAGTAAGAACCTTCTATGAAGTTCTACTGCGGACTGCGCTCTGACTCATGTCCTGATGGAAGCATGGTCATGTGTGCATGCGCAACACTCCCCCTCGCTAAGACGTTCCTCTGAACTTCGAAGCGGATAGTGAGGAATCAAAGAATTTGATTCCCAGCATGGATCTGAACAGTTCGAACTTCTGGAAGCCCAGATTTTTGGTGAACATATCTGCAGGATTTTCTGCACCATTGACGAAGAAGAGTTCGACGTCTTTGAGCTCAACGCGATCACGAATGTAGTGATAGCAGATATCGATATGTTTAGTTCGTCTGTCAGACACAGGGTTCGAGGCAATGAAGATTGCACCCTGGTTATCAGCGTATATGGGTATACGTCTGATGTCTATGCCGATCTCTTGAAAGAGATTCTTTATCCACATGATCTGACGACAGGTGTCGGAGAGAGCCATATATTCGGCTTCAGTGGATGATAGCGCAGTGGTTTTCTGAGCATGTGATTGCCAGGAAATTATCCCACCGGCTAATTGAACAAAGTATCCGGTCGTGGATCTGGGGCTAGACCAGTCCGAATCCGTGTACGCAAGTAATCCTTCTTGGTTGTTCTCAAAGCAAAGGGAGTAGTTTGGGGTCCCTGCGAGATAACGCAAGATGTAGAATGCTTTCTTAAGGTGATCCTTGGAAGGGTTTGCGCTCTGTTGTGATAACTTGATCACTGCATAGGAAATGTCGGGACGAGTTCCTAGCATGATGTACAACAAGGATCCTATGACCTGTTGGAACTTTGATCGAAGCGTGGGGTCCACAGTTCCCTTGTAGGGTTGCGGTTTGTATCCCATGGGAAGTGGAGTCCAGGCGGTTTTTGCCGTTCGAGAGATTGAATCTCCTCAGAACTTTTTGTAGGTAGGTCTCCTGATCTATGTAGATACTGGAGCCTTTCCTAAGAATTCGCATTCAAAGGAATTCTTTGGCTTCGCCTAGATCGCGACATTCCCATTGCTTCATAAACTCGGTTTTTAGTCGTAAGACAAGCTCCCGGTTAGAGCCACAGAATAGTGCATCGTCCACATAAACAATTGCGATAACAATTAAGTTTTTTGTGACGGTAAATGAATACTCCACTGTCAGTGGATGCACGTTTGAATCCAAGCTCTTCCATAGACTTGGAGAGTTCTTTCCACCAGGAAAGAGCTGCTTGTTTGAGTCCGTAAAGGGCACGCCATAAGCGGAGAACGAAGTCCTCTTTTCCCTTGACTCTAAAGCCTTCTGGCTGTTCCATATAGAGCTCCTCTTCGAGTTTCCCATATAGGAAGGCGGTTTTTACGTCTAGGCCTTCTATATGCCATTGCTCAAGCACAGATAATGCGAGCAGCATGCGGAATGTCTCGTAGCGTACAACTGGTGAGAAGATTTCATTGAAATCAATTCCCTCTCGTTGTGAGAAGCCTTTGGCGACAAGCCTAGCTTTTTTACGGCCATCTGACTTAATGTCAAATACCCATCGGCATTTAATTGCCTTTCGACCCTCTGGGAGTCGTGCCAGACTGAAAACCTGACGCTCATGGAGCGATTTAAGCTCCTCATGGCAAGCATCAACCCAGGGTTTTCTCTGATCAGGCGGTAATCGCATGATGTCATGGTAGGTCCATTCCCGGACGTTATCGGGTTTAGGATCTGAACTGTTTGTCGTCAGGTGCGACGCAGCTCCTAGCTCTGTCTCCGAATCTTCAACCGCTTTTGAAAGCAGGAAATTCATCAGACTTACTCCCCCTTCCTGAGTAATGCGGATTAAGTTCGCATCAGAACCAGACATATCCCAGTCATTATCGACTTTGGGATCGGAAGGTGGAAATTCCTTCCTTTCAGGGATGCTATCATCAGGTTCTTGAGTGCGAGGTGGTCGGTTTACGCCTGCGTGTCGAACTAGTGGGCAATCGGGAGCTACCTGGTTGATCGTCCCCAACTTGTCGACACCAAGTCCTATCCCTGTTTATGTCTCTTTGTATTTCCGATGGAAGACGTTGGTCTCCCGGATCGTTATAGACATTGTCTGGTTTTTCGTATTTCCTCTTCAACCTGAGAGGGTTGCGTCGTGGTAGACGTCTAAACTCCTCATTGTCTCCTGGTCTCGGATTGAAGTCCATTCTATCTGGATCTATAGGAGGTACCGCAGGTGAAGGGGAGCGATCTCGAGGCTGATCATCCTCATGACCGTCTTGTTCAGGGGAAGGAGCACGGGATGGCTCATCACGGTGTCCGGGGTGATCAATGTCATCGTCGGCATCGGAGCCTGGTGGTGGTCCACCATTTCTCGTTGGTCCTGTACCATGGTCTGGTTGATCGTCATCACTATCGTGATGGTCACCGTGTGTGAAGTCTTTGGGCTTGTTAGCCTTCTGACACTTCGGTAATAATTCTTCATCGAAGACTGCTTTAGTCCCGTGAAAGATATTATTATTGTGGATACACATAAATTTGTACCCTTTGATGCCTTCCGTAAAGCCAATGAACACCATTAGTTCGGCTTTCGGGTGAAGTTTGTTATTTCTAACTGCATCAGGTAGGTGCACATATGCGCCACATCCGAGAACTCGTAGATGAGTCACATCAGGAGCTTTCTCATACAGAGTTTCAAATGGAGTTTTCCACTTTAATCTCCGTATGGGTGTGCGGTTGTAAATATGTACTGCATACTCGACTGAGAATTCCCACCAGGAATTGGGTAAGCAAGAGTGGTGTCTCATCGCTTCTGCCTTATCCATAATGGTGCGATTGAATCGCTCAGCGCGCCCATTTTGTTGTGGTTGATGCGCAACTGATTGGTGAGTGATAATTCCATGACTCTTGAGCAGCTCATCGAATTCTTGAGATTTGTATTCTCCCCCTGCATCGGACATCCATACTTTGATGGTAGTACCGAATTGGGTTTTTCACCATGGCGATAAAGTCACGAGTTGCTTTTACAGCATCGGACTTGTGCTTTAGTAAGCGAATCCAGCCATGTGAGGAGAAATCATCTAAGAACGAGATATAGTATCGATATTTATGATACGATATCACAGGAAATTCTTTGAGATCCGAATGGATTTTCTCAAAAGATTCCTGGGCTCTAGATTCTGATTGTGGAAACGAGTCTGCAGGCATTTTGCCTTTTGCACAGCCTTCGCAAGGTTTCTCACGATCAGGGAATTTCAACTCTGGGAAATTCTCTGTGTGCTTCCTGAACTGGCATATAACGTCTTTGGACAGGTGTCCTAATCGACGATGCCAAGTGTCAAAGTCAACACTGTTCAATGCTGCTGGCGCACAGTCAAACGATTGTAGTTTAGACCCATTTCGTGACTGGAGACTGGAAGATGCTCTAGTCCAGTAGCATTGGTCATCAAGACCACGGTGGTATCCCATTAGGAATATCCGATCGTGCAATTTTTTATTGATGTATTGCATAACATCACGGTTACCTTCGAGTGTCACGTCTGGATCCATTAATAGGGTACCAGTGGACAGCAATCGAGTGGTTCCGAGTGCAGGCATGTAATATGCCAGATAAAGCCTTATGGTTTTAAATAGTCGCACGATATTGCCTTTAGCGTCATTGCGGAGTTGTTCGTACTTGAGTATGATCGTTCCGACTCCACTAATGAAGGCAGGTGTACTGGCTGTTTTGACATGAATGTAGTCTTTCGGTTTGAAAGATACAAAGTCGACGAAGTCAGACTTGTCGCCAGATACGTGCTGTGAACAGCCGGTATCGTGTAACCACCATTCCATGTTTGGTGTAGCTTCGATTTCTTTATTGGAGAAGTTGTATACATTTTTAGCATACAAATCATTAGATTGTCTACAGCAATCTATTGCGCGAGACAGTTCCAATGTATCTACTGAAATATTTACATGGGCAATGGCCCGTCGGCGGCGGTGTCTTTGTAGAACCACGCGCTGTAGTAAGCATTTCATTAGAACTTCTTCCGAATAAGGAAAGAGCGTGTGAAGGAGGTCGTACCTGTCATCCTCTTCTTGGAAAGCTTTGTCCAAGAAATTGGGTTCATGACTCGGTTTTGTCCGCATCTTCGCCGAAGATGGAATCGCTGTCCATGCTCACATCCGGTTTTTTTTCCGGGTAAGGCGTTAAGGACCTTTGCCGTTTCGGCGTTCGTTCCATTTCTTCATCGTCTTCCCCGTCAGAAGAGGTGTCTGGAATCTCGACGATATTGGGAGTGGATTTCTCAACCATATCGGAGTTTTCCGACAGATCAGGCAGTTTACCAGCGATCTTTTCCAATCTTCTGATACGTTGCGCACTCTGGGGAATCCCAGGCATGAGATCAAGTAACTGTCTCGTTCTCTGGTGCGTTTCGTAGTCACCACCACCACGGTAAACAGGCTTGGAGTTGCCATGATACTTTTGTGGGGTGTCTTCCCTATGCCGTTGGTTGAAGAACTTAGGCTTGGGAATTTGGGGAAGTCCGGCGAGTTTAACAGCTTTCGCTGTACTGCCGGAGATTACGACCGAAGGACGTGTGTCAGGTGTGAATTCCGGTCCATTGAGTCCGACCATCTGTTTTGGTGGAGTCCCAACTTTGAATTCAAATTGGGGACCTTGTGGACGTGATGAACTCACCGCAGTGGTTCTTTCACTCCAGTATTCAGGCTGGTTCACGATCCGATCGATCAGGCATTTGGCGGGATCCATGGGGAGAGGCGGCGGAAATTGCCTCTGATCCTCCACGATGGGAAGCCTGCTGAAGTTCAGCATTTGGGCGAACCCTGTGCCAGTTTGGTTTGGTAATGCCATGTTGGCATTGCCGTGTCCCTTAGTGCCCTTGCGAACACATTTGCGCTTCGGCTGCTGCTTGTCTTTCGACTGCGGCTGCTTCGAAGGCCCAGCTTCAGCATTTTCATGCTTATGCTGCTTCTGTTGCTGGAATTGGGGAGGTTTTCCCTTCCCTTTCACGGCAGACAGTTTGTTCGCATTGGAGCTCTGGCCAGACGAATGCTGCTGCTTTTGCAGCTGCTTTCGTTGCCATTCTGCCTCTATGTAGAGGATGAGCTCGTCCAAGTCCAGATTCTCAAGTTTTTTGCTAATCTGTGCTTGGGCGACACTTTCATACTCTTTGGGTAATCCCGCGAGCATGATAAGGGCGAGGAGCTGGTCCGAAATCGGTTGGCTCAACTCTTTTAGTTTCGACTGGGCAGTCTGAAACTTGGCAATATCCGCGTGAGGTGCGGAGTGGGAGCTGATCTTGAAGTTCATGATCTGCTTCAACCACTCGAACGCTGCAGCAGTATTGGTGCCGGCGTACGCAGCCTTGAGAGATTCCCAGGTTTCTTTGGAATTCCCTCTCACGTGGGTGTTCAGGTTCGAGGCTATGTACAATGTAATGTACCCTAAGGCCATCCCATCCTCCTTTTCCAATCTCGGATAATCTTCACCTCTTCGGCGGTTATCGCGGTTTGGGTCGGAGGGGGTCGGAAGCGTGTAGCTTCCGTCGATGTACATCCACAGTCCTTTGGACTTGAGGAATGCGGTCATTGGGCCTTCCCAGGCGTTCCAGTTGGAACCGGTAAGAACCTTGAGGGATTGGGTGTGGTTTTCGGTTTGGTTCGACATTTTCGCGACTTGAGTTTGTTTCGGGTTGGCTAGACCTGAAATTAAAGCTCCGTCAGTGAACTGAACTTCAATCCATGAGAGCAATCGAAAGATGCTCGATCAACGAAACCCCTTCTCCCTAAGTTTGCCCCGTTTGGCTAGCATATAGGGGGTGCATGAGACCCTTCAAGGTGAATCACTTTACACCAATTGGCTTTAACCATTCTGAGTCCGGTTTCAAACCGGCTTTCAGGGGTGCGCATACCAGACGGAGTTCAAGATCTTGTCTTGAACCTTATCGTCCGGGCTAGCTTTTAGCCAGGGTTAGGTTATGGCTGACATAGTCACCACAGTGTGTACCGCCGCTAGTTTTTTAGACTAGGAGTGCGGCTACACATAAGTGGGCGTCTCCAGGGCCCATAACCTGTTTAAGCGAGCATCTGTCCTACAACCCTAAGCGGGGAGGACGAGCGTGCACTGAGTGAAAGACTATGAAGCCTACTCACTGGTTGTTAACTAGTACTACATTGTAGCTACATTAGTGCTTATGCGACTCCTTAGACTTCTCTGGGTAGAGCAGTTGTTATTGAGTACAGTAGGATACAGGCTCCTTATATACTGTACTCGACCTATTCTAAAGATAGGTGCGCAGTCAATACTAAGCGTATATGACTCAGTATGAGTCATGGCTGACTCACGTCGTTAGTAAGAACCTTCTATGAAGTTCTACTGCAGACTGCGCTCTGACTCATGTCCTGATGGAAGCATGGTCATGTGGAGGTGCATGCGCAACAAGCGTGACGTTGGCGCCACCATCTGCGGAGCGCTGGTTGTTAAGGATGGTGAAGTCAGAGCCAAAGGAGGGGTGATGGAGGAAGACCGAGAAAGCTGCGAAGCGGCTTCTACATTTGCAGGCATAGTGTCAGCAAGGTTCTAAGTATGAGAGAGATGACAAGGAAATCAACGGGGTTGGAGAAGAGTTCTGATCGGCGGAGTAGAGTGGGTAGAGGGCAGAGAAAGCTTGAAAACATATGGGACACTCATGCATCATCAGCCTCGCTGATCCATGTAACCCTCACATCGCCCTGGGTATGAGCATTCTCGAGAGGTTGAATCTGGAGAGCGCCAGCGAGCGAGGCAAGGAATGCGAGTGTGCTACAGAGACAGGACATTAGAAACTGAGACGGAGAGGACGACCACCTCAAGATAACGTCAACATCAACGATTGTGCTCCTGGTACTGTAGTAGTGAATATACGTGTAGACCTGTAGATGGGTCTAATAAGAATGCGAGGGTCCGCCTCCGGCAGGACAAGTCCGTGTGACACCCGAGTGAACTAGTGTGAGAACGATGAGTCCGAGAGTTATAACAAAAAGGATAGGAACTTCGGATGCTTCGGGTAGCTTTGGATGTGCTCGTGCTCGGAACGGATGACTCGGCTTCGGATAGTATGACGAGGATGGCAGGAGAATGATAAGGATGGCAGGAGAAACTGGCTTTGGATCGGACTCGGACAACGGCGAACTCTGACAACGGATGAGGGGAAAGCTTCGGACTTCTTAGGTTCTGACTCTGACTCGATGTGGGGGG
This sequence comes from Pleurotus eryngii var. eryngii, assembly GCA_029467805.1. Taxonomy (NCBI): domain Eukaryota; kingdom Fungi; phylum Basidiomycota; class Agaricomycetes; order Agaricales; family Pleurotaceae; genus Pleurotus; species Pleurotus eryngii. Next base: position 2,880,116 of record SZVJ01000015.1, on the reverse strand, counting down.
GAAGCAAGCTGAATTTACTAACTATGAGTACAGAAGTATTTGTAGCTAAGTGATAATCAAATGTATGAAAGGACCGAGACAACAAGGCACTAAGAACAAATAATGGGGATAAGAAAATCAGAGAATTAGAGTACGAGACAAAAGAGATACGAAGAGTCGGTCCGAAGTGTTTGATCCGTTATCACGTGTGTCCAATGCAGGTCCGTGACGTCCGAGTCATGTGCGAGCGAGTCCGAGGAGTCGGAGAGGAGTCGATAGGAGATAGGGGCAGCTGGAATACACGGAACGAAAGGGTTCCACCCTTACATCCCCCGGGGACTTTATGTGTTGACCCTCCGGGGCAACGTACACGGCGAGCAAGCATTGCGAAGTGGGAAGGTGGGCGGGTGAAGGAGAACGGGGGGTGTGGGAGGAAGTATAGGCGTGGTCACATGACGGATGGTTAAAAATTTATTTTTGAAGCCTACCGCATTCTCCCACTTCCCTTCTGCCATCCCGACGCAACTGACACCCAACATGCCAGCGCACATCCCAACACACACCATCGGAGAGCTCTGCGCCCTCACGAGTCGGAAGGCTGTCGTGAGCGCGTACGAGAAAGAGGTGGAATACTACGCGGACATGGGCACGGTAATGCCGGAGCTGGACCACGAGCACCAGGAAGACGTGGAAATCGCCGTGGCGGACATGGAGCGGCAGCAGGTAAGGCACATGGTTCCAGCATCCGCGGACAACTAACCAAAGGTGCACAGGCTTGGTTGAAGAAGGCGGAGGAGCTCCTAGTCGAGCTGGTAGTCATAGGCACCGTGGAGGACGAAACTCGCGCGAAGATGGCACGTGCGACTGAAGAGCTGAGCGGGGCGCAAGCGAAGGTGGCCGAGTGGCACGCGGAGGCGGAGCGGTGTGAGAGGGAGGCACGGGAAGCGGACCAGGCGCGACAAAGGGAGGACGCAGTGGTTCAGGAGGAGCTGCGACTTGGAACACAGACGGCAGAGGACCAGCCTGAAGAGACGACAACGGCAACACCAGGCAGGGACACGCCCGCGCCGGCCGTCGAAGTCCAGACGGACCCGGCTGCTACCATCGCCGTGCAATGACAATCGACGACGACCCGGGCAAAGGGCAAGCGAAAGGCTCTGGAGGCTGAGCCTGAGGAGCCATTATCAACGGCGGGGCCACGGCTACAAAAATGCCTGGCGACAGGCGCGACGAGGGAACAAACGGAGGCAGGGGAGACGACTCCAAAAAACAGACGTAACGGTGTACGGTGAGTACAACCCGGCAGGTAAGTCGATCCGTCAGACGATACGACACAGACTAACGGAACCCTCAGACGCAGGCTCGAGCCCGAACAACGTCGAGTGGGGCTGCGGGTTCGGGGCTTCGAGGGAGTCCTGCCGGCATCCGGTTGTCGAATTCACGGACGCTCGACGGTGCCTGCACTGCCAGCAGGCCCACTTCACCTGCGTCGGCACCGGCTGCCATGCATGCGAGGCATGCACGGGGTCGAAGGTCCGATGTTCGCATGCGAAGACGCGCGCTAGGTCGGCGAAGACAGCGGAAGGGGAGGCATCAGGCGGCAAGTCGGGTGGCAAGGGAAACAGCGGGCAGGCGCGGGGCCGAGGGCAAGGCGACGGGCAGTAGAAGTCGGGAAGACGAGTCGTGCCACGCGGGCAGCGTCGGGCAGCGTCATGATGCCGGAACTCGTGGAGGCGTCCGCGGACCATGAGCTGCGGAGCCTCGTCCAGGTGATGTCAACAATGGACGCGCGGATTGCCACCCTCAAGCAGGCAACAGAGGAGGCCGAGAATACCCAGGCAGCGGCAACACGGAGCTTGGCAGCCTTGATCCTGCGGAGGGAGCTCGAGGACGCGCAACGGGCGCATGCGGCTGACACGGAGGAACGGGAAGAGGACAGGCGAAGAGACAAAGGCGCGGAGTATGATGGGGGAGTGAGGAGAAGGTGAAGAGGGAAAAGGAAAAGGGTGCTTGGCCCGTCGGCACACTTTTGACAGTATATAGCTAAAAATAATGAAATTGGATTTCTTGGGAACAATTGAGATAATAAGTGAGTGATCATAAATGAAAGAAAATGGACGCAGCGTGAAATTGGAAGAAGTCCGAAGTACTCGGAAACAGAAAGGATCACCGGAGCCGTCGGATGGCGTGTATGAAGCTACAGAAGCGGACTATAAGTATCGGATAGGAGCGGATAAATAAGAGAGGTGAGAGATGAGAGACGGAAAGTGACCGAGGTCTGGTATACAACACAGGGCGAACCCTGGTCTGGGTGGAAAAATTTAGAGTACTAGACGGTTAGGCTGCCGCGAAGGCGTCAAAACTCAGTCTTTCGTCATATTTTGTAGTCCGGCGAAGTTCACGGCGGACTGAGGTTCCGGGAGGTCTTCGGAATCGTCGGAGCTGTCGGGTTCGGGAGAGTTGGGAACGGGAAGGAGATGGCGGCGTCGGGCGTAGTAAGGAATAATGCGGAATGCTGCGTAACGTAGAGTCGAGACGGAGCCATCCAGTTCGGAAAGGATGTAGGATCCGCCAAGAGTGCGTCGGACAACAACCATAGGTCCCATGTAGCAAGGCAGATGCTTGAGAGAGTGGTCTCCTTCTATCTTTTTGTCACGAACGAGAACAAGCTGCCCGGGAAGAAAGTTGAAGTTCTTGATCGTCCGGGGCAAACCGACGTTCGAATTCTTCAAGGGAGGCAATCCGACTCCGAATAACTTTCTCGCGCATACATTCGATATCGTCCGGACGCTTTTGGAGTTGTCGGGCGCGCATGGAGATGAGTTGTTCTGTGGTGAGAGTGGTATCAGGAGGAGGGGCGAGATAGGGTGGCTTCGTGGAGGTCGAATGGAAAGAGAGGCTCGATGCCATGTACCATGTAGTAAGGAGACATTCTGGAGGTTTTGGAGATGGTGACACGCTCAGCCCAGAAGACGGATGGTGCGACTTCAACCCACTTCTTCTCGTTGCCATCCGCAGTCTTCAGGAGTGAACCCTGAACGTCCCGGTGTCTGCACTCAACGAGTCCGTTGGCTGGGGAGTTGTACGGAGAGATTCGGATGTGTCGGATGCCATACTTCTCTGCGAGATATTCGACTGCCTTCACAAACGGGGGTACCGTTATCTGTCACAAGTTCTTCGATGGCGCCCCAGCGGCATAGAATCTCCTGGAAAATAAACAAGCCAAGCGTCTCCGCGGTCTCCCGGCGAAGAGCGCGCCATTCCGGATAAGAAGTAAGAGCGCACCGTGCATGGATGATTTTGTTGAATTTGCTGGCAGAGGGCATAACCATGCAGTCGATGTGGACGTGGCGGAAAAGGGAAAGGGGGATAGTCGGACTCGGCGGAATATGTAGTTTGAAACTGGAGCGGATCTGACACTGATGGCAAGTCTTAACGAACCAGCAGACGTCTTGGTCAAGGAAGGGCCACCAGAATCGTTCAAGGAGGCGAGTCCGGATGACAAAGATACCCTTGTGTCCGAGAGAGTCGTGAGCAGCTTGGATAAGATAGAGTCGGCGCCTCGGATGGATGTAGACCTTATGCTTCCCGTGGTTATCCTTGCGCCAGAGCTTGCCATCACGGTAGAAAAAGTTGAGCGCTCGTCGGACAAAGTTGCGCATGGCGGGCTCAGTGAGTCCGTTGGGGGCCTTGCTAGTCTGAAGAAAGGTTTCTATCTCCAGCATCCGTGCGTCTTTATCCGCAGCCTTCGGAGTCCGGGGAATGTCGTCAGATTCGTCGGAGTCGTGGAATCCAGCAGAGTCTTCGTCATAGATGAAGGTGCGCGCGAGGGATCCGAGATGACCCCGGAAACGGTTTTGAGCAACCTGAGAGACGGAGGCGTCAGCGTCCGAATGAACCTGTAAAGTAAAACCACAAGCTTCGTCTATCCAACCTCACATCTTCTACGAGTACCGGGTCTTCTTCAGCTCTTCTTGGTCGTGAAAGGCCATCGGCTGGAGTGTGATCCCGAGTGGGAACATGTTTGAGTTTGAAGGAAAAGGTAAGGATGGCGGCGATCCAGCGGTTCATTGCAGCGTTCGGTACGATGTCGGGATTGTTGATCATGCCCTTTATATATTTTGCGTCGACTTCGACAGTGAGATTGCGTGCTCCGACGAGCCAAAGCTTCGTGGCCTGAAGCGCCCGGAAGAGTCCGTAGAGCTCGATTTTGGATTGGGAATAGCGGATTCGCAGTCGTTCCAAGTGATAGACCCGAAACGGGACGGATAGCATTTGTTGTTGCGCCCATCTGGGAGAGAATGAATCCGACGGCAACGGTGGAGGAGTCGACGGCCAGTATGACTTCGTGGTCGGATGAATGGTCGATAGCTCGGAGCGCAGGGGAAGAGATGGCGAGGTTCTTCAAAGTGTCGATGGCAGCAAGTTCGTCCGGACCCATGACAAAGTCAATGTCCTTCTTGGTTAACTGCACAAGTGGTTTAGCATGCTTTGCAAAGTCTCGGATGAAGATACGCATGACTCCGATGGTGCCCAGGAAACCCCGGACGTCGATGACGTTCTCGGGTACGGGCCAATCGCGAATCTTTTGGACCCTGTCATCGTCGGGTTCTCTACCCTCATAAGTGCACATGTGTCCGACAATAGATGCACGCTGAAACACAGATACGTAGCTTGACTCCGGAGAACGTTCCACCAAACTTCTTCATCTGGTGAGCGATCCGATGCATGTTTGCGATATGTTCATAGACGAAGCGCCAGATGTTCGGATTATCGGAGAGGGTTTCGTAGGAACCGTCGGGTTGTTCGTATCGGGTACGCAGACCCTTGACAGGGCAATCGTCGATGTACGGATCTGTGACATGGGGAATTTCGTCTCGCATAATGAAGGTAAGGTCTCCATGCTGTATCTGGACAGAGTTGGTGAATCCCATAGGAATGACGGTGAGACGCTTGGCTCCGAGAGGTGTCTGGAATGTTGTGAGATTGCGCGAGCTCTCAGAGAGCTTCCATTGATCGAATCCGACGAACAAGTCGTAGATACCGTAGCAAGATCGGCCTCCGAAAGCTTCGGCATAAGTCTTGACCCGAGGCGGAATAGAGGCGTCCTTGATAGTAGCGGCATTGAGTGGCTGAAGATCATGGACCAGACGGAGAGACTTTCCATCCTTCTTGAGAACGCAGAACCAGCGAGACCGGTAAGAAGAACTGGATTCCTCATAGACTCCGGACTTGATTTTGTCTCGGATGACATGGACAACTTCATCATAGATGCCCAGAGGAATGGGAATGTTCCGGAGTGCCCAGGGAACGTGCTCGATAGTAGGCATCACTACAGGATCAAACCAGTCGTCAGAGAACTTGCCTCGTTCATCCTCGGACCATGCGAAGGCATCCTCGTCAGTCCGGATGAACCAGTGCGCCAGTTTGATTTCTTCGGGAGAAAGCCAGTTACCCGGGTCGACAGCCTGCTTGTCAGCACGTTCCTGAGTGTACCGGAGTCCCGGAGTGAAGTCGGGTGGTCAAGTAGGAAGAGGTAGAAGGTCGGCTAAGATGTCCAGTGGTTCGCGTCGAACAATCCGATACTGTTCCGGAAGCGTAGTGGAGACAGGTACTGTGCGATTGGCGACCTTTCGATAGGGCTTCTTCCGTATGTCGGCATCCGGGCAGTTGTTGCGAAGACTCCTGCGGTCGGAGTCGGAGCGGAGTCATCGAACGAGGGAGGAGGGGCGTTGGAGTCGGAAGGGTTAAACCAAGATGTAAAGGTAGAGTAGGACGTAGTGGTGGGAAGGGGAATATCAAGATAAGAAGCACTCTGAGCAATGCCATCCTCGATGATATCAACAAGGACCTGTAGAGATCCGTTGTGTATCAGGCAAATCGTCATACGTGCGAGAAGAATGAGTATTAGGCACGGGCGCGTGGTCACAAGTATACACCGGAGTCATCGGATCGGGGACGGAGTCATGCAGAGCATTATATGTACTTTTTCGGTTCATGGAAGGGGGGACAGACAGAAGAGGAAGTGATGGATCGGACACGGAAGGAGATGTATCATATAAAATTGTTTTTGGATAAGTAAAGCAGTGGAACGGAACAGAGGGAGGAACAGAATCGGACAATGACATCATAAGGGAGGAATATAACGGGGGTATAAATGATTCGTCTCGCCACGCGGGTTCCTCGACGGCATCTAAAAATGCTCCTTAGGCTCACGGGAATGGTGAACTCTTTTGAAAGTGGGGATGAGGAAACGGCGGCTGGAGTTCGGATCGTGTATGGTCAAGTCCTGACGACCATCGGGGTAGTTGTGGGTGACTGCGGACGTGAGACAGAAGAAGGGGTGTCCGAGGAGTACTTCGTAGGGCGCGTCGTTCACGATCTGAGCCTGGACGTAGAGATCGACGGGTCCAAGAGACATCTTCACGTTGTGGGCAAGTCCGATGGTCTGGTTGGAGGATAGGTTCGCGGATTCCATGGTGATGAACTTGTCGATGTTGATGAGCAGTCCGAGATTGTCGAAGACGTCGCGGCGCATGGCGATGATCTGGGACCCGGTGTCCAGGATGCATTCGACCTCATACCGATTGTTGAAAATGGGCCGTATGATCCGGAGTGACTGGGTTGGAGCTGCGACAATGCATTCTTTGTTCGTATCGCGGGGTTGCGGACATCAGAACTTCCACAACGTCTTCGGGGTCTTTGTAGCACGCGGCCATGTTCACGGACGCGTAGTTAGATTCCGTAGAGACCCGTTTTGAAGAAATGAGATCCCAAAGTCCTTTCCGAGCATCGAACGAGAGTGCGAAGAGTTCCCGTTGCGTGATAGTGACCGTGGTGTTGAGGGCGCGTTCCAGGACATCGGAGGCTACCTTCGGATTCTCGATGTTCGACTGAACCCGATAGTTCGGACGGTTATGTCGTGCGGCCGGTCTCGATGGCTTCCGCTAGCTGAGATCGGGCTGAGGAGGAAGGGAAGGGAACCGGAATTGGTGGAGGAAGGGGTGCTTCGGACGGGGACTTTGCTGGAGTGCTCGGAGTTGTTTCGAGCGGCTCGAGAGAAACGGACGTCCTTCTTCTTCTGAGCTGAAGTGTACTTCTTTGCGACTTCGGGCATCCGCTGCATGAGGACCTGTAAGAAGATCTCCTCTTTTTCTTTCTTCTCCAGATCGAACAGGCTCGGAAGCTCCTCGATGAATGCCCGAGACTCGGACTCATCGGACTCGGTATAGTGGAAGGTGCTAACTTCAACCATGTTTGCGGACGCTACTCTGGAACTCGTGGCAGTGGGAGTGACGGTCAGGTGAGGAGGTGCATCCCGATCCTGCGATCTATTGTTGGCTCTCATCCAGTTGTCGACTTGATCCTTGAAGGAGTCTCCGGGGAAAGAACGATTGATGGTTTCCCTGCTCGGAAGGACCATCCATCGACCTTCTTTGTTCCGACCGATCCATCTGTTCCGTTCGTATCGGACAGCCTCCGGACACGAACCCATCATGTGGTAGAGGGAATGACAGAAGTGGCACTTTCGGGGAGGTCTCGAGTCCGTCCCTTGTGGCGCAGGAGGAGGAGGAGGACGCGATTGCTGAGCTTGGGAAGGCTGAGGTGGCTGAGACGGATACTGATAGTTTTGTTGGGGAGGGACGGGCTGATAAGTGTATGCTTGGGCAGTCGGAGGCGGAGGATACGGATAGAATGAGTTCGGATTATACGGATATTGCGGAGGAGGAGGGGGAGGATACTGCGGATGCGATTGCTGAATCGTCATGAACTGCTGCATCATAGCTTGCAGGGCACAGATGTCAGCGGATTTGGCCTTGACCGGAGCTGGAGTCGTCGGACTCACAGTCGGAGATGTCGAAGACGTAGTGAGAGTTGCCAGAGTCGAAGTCCCGAGAATGAAGTTTGCTTCTGTATAGATCTCCGTGATCGTATAAGGATCGTCCGGATGATGCTGCATGTGGACCATCGCCAATCTGTCCTTGATCTTTTGACAGGTGCTCGGATCGAATCCTGCGAGATAGTCGCGTCCGACATCCTGGGTGGAGACACTATTTTGGAGAGAAGCCAGTTGGCAGGGACGAGGAACTTTCTGTGATAGACTCCGAGATCGTCCTTTGTGAGCATCGGGGTCTGAGACTGGAGAGCAGCGATAGTGGACAGATCGGACGGACGCCATCGTCGTTCGTTATCCGATCCGGGGTAAAGCTTCCCGATACATGTTTTTGAAAGCTTGCCAGTCGTCTCCGTCGGCTGCGTCGCCGCTGCTGCGCCAGATCTCCCAGTCGGAGTCGTCGAGATATCCGATTGTAGCTCGGATGAGATCCCGGCCTTCGACCTGAGCACGGGCAGCGAGGTACTCCACTTCGGAAGAAGAAGCGATGGAGTCCTTCGGGCTTTCCGTTGAACTTCGGAGCGGTATGGTGACCGCGGACGGGCATAGTTGTGGCCATCGTAGGAGGAGGAATAGGGGAAGGTGAAGAAGTGGGCGGAAGGTTTTCGGATGAGTCGGTGAGTGATGAGGGTGTCCCGGACGTAGTGTCGTTTGACTCCGGAGTGGTTCGGTGAAAGGCTGTAGTGGGATTATAGAATAGGCTGTGTCGGAGTGACGAAGGATTAGGGCGTGACAGGATACTCGGATGTTCGGATTCTGGGTGTCCGGTAAGTGCGAACTGCCAAACAACAGTGTCTGGATCAGGGACCCAAGAGTGGACTATTTGAATGGGAAATATGCGGATGTCTTCTCAAAGAGGAAGTTGATAGCCCGCTGCATCGGACCTTCCGGAAATATGTCGTGGAGAGGATCAGAAGGGAATTCGAATTCAATGATGGAAGAGATGGATTAGGTGACGGTGAAACAGGGGGGGGGGTGTCTTGAACTTAAAGCCCTCGCGGTGGGCTCCAGAATGTAGTAGTGAATATACGTGTAGACCTATAGATGGGTCTAATAAGAATGCAAGGGTCCGCCTCTGGCAGGACAAGTCCGTGTGACACCCGAGTGAACTAGTGTGAGAATGATGAGTCCGAGAGTTATAACAAAAAGGATAGGAACTTCGGATGCTTCGGGTAGCTTCGGATGTGCTCGTGCTCGGAACGGATGACTCAGCTTCGGATAGTATGACGAGGATGGCAGGAGAATGATAAGGATGGCAGGAGAAACTGGCTTTGGATCGGACTCGGACAACGGCGAACTCTGACAACGGATGAGGGGAAAGCTTCGGACTTCTTAGGTTCTGACTCTGACTCGATGTGGGGGGGAAGCAAGCTGAATTTACTAACTATGAGTACAGAAGTATTTGTAGCTAAGTGATAATCAAATGTATGAAAGGACCGAGACAACAAGGCACTAAGAACAAATAATGGGGATAAGAAAATCAGAGAATTAGAGTACGAGACAAAAGAGATACGAAGAGTCGGTCCGAAGTGTTTGATCGGTTATCACGTGTGTCCGATGCAGGTCCGTGACGTCCGAGTCATGTGCGAGCGAGTCCGAGGAGTCGGAGAGGAGTCGATAGGAGATAGGGGCAGCCGGAATACACGGAACAAAAGGGTTCCACCCTTACAGTACGATGACATATGCTGCTACGGCTGCAGGCTGCTGCGTGCCGTTTTGCGCCTTCCTCAGTGCGACCGTGGGAAGGCGAGGCAGGGGCAGCACCAGAACATCGTCATTGAGGACGAAGAAGCTGTTTGAGATGAGAGTGAAGCGCGTCCAGTACTCACACTAGTTTTGCGAACATCTTGACCTTCTCTTCCTCTCTTTCGGGCGTTTCAAGTTTGAAGATTGTGGGGGCAAGGAATGAGGCCTGAGGGGGCAAGGTTTCGACAATTGGCTTTATACACGTAATTTTATGCATCCGCTCGAAGCCTCGAAGCGTGTCCTTTTTTAATGACCACGGACGTCCTCAAAGCTACGGCGAAGTTCACTTCGAGACGCTTCAGGGAGCACTTAGGAGGATAGGAGTACATAATATTCGAACATTGTAATTAGAGCATGTCATCTACACCCGAATATGTTATATTCCTCTTACCATTCCGTTCTTCACACCCACACAGTCGAGCACCACAGAGATCAGCCTTCATGGACGTCTCGCCTGAGAAATTCTCGAGTGTCACTGCGCTCCGCAACCAATGACTCCGTACTCAGCTGGCACTAATGCCTGAGGTAGGTAAGAGCCTTGAGCCCATGAAGAAAGCAGACGTGAACACGAAGGCCGAGAGGATTCATGACGTTAATTCCAGACCGTGAAGGTAGCACAATCCAAAATGTTCATAGAACCAAGATACTTCATCCGCTAGTCCATCGCCAATCTTAACCTGTCTTTCGGGGGGACCTCACCGGCACCTGTCAAACAAGGAATGCCGTTTGGGCGTATGGAGCCGTGTCAGGGAGGGGGGAGAAACGGACTATATGTGCTGGTGTAGGTAGTGTATGGGTAACGTGGGTGTTGAATGCGACATTTAATGAGCATGAGCTCCCACAGGCTGGGAAAGCGGACAAGTAGCCAGCGAACGTCAAGACGGGAGATCGTACGAGCGAGTCTAAGCTGGTTGGAGCGACAAAGAGGAAAACCGACGTAGATCCATTGAAACAGAAAGAGAAAACCGGAGTGGGACACCTCGCTATCGGGGAGCGCTGAGATGGGCGCAGGAGGTGGTATGGCCTTGCACTTTGAACAGCTGATTCATTCCCGGAGTAGATACCTCCTCCTTCGCGTGTTCTGTGAGGTTCGAGTTGCAATTGGGGAAGGGGACGTCAGGATAGAACGAATCTGACCGAAAGAGTCACGAGCGGGGGGTTGCAGCATCGGATGTCGCCGGCCCGAACATCTGTTCACGATCGCAGTAGTACTTTCCAAGTTCCAACGATCCAGATATCCAACAGCCATGAACTCGATCCCAACGATTCCCACGTTGAGAGACACGCTATAAATGATGGTCTACCGCAATCCTTTGACGGACAAACTGACGATACCACGCCTGGCATTAATATTTAACGTTTAGCACGCACCTTGGTTGGGCCAGCCCGCTAGTTTCTTTCTTCGTGGTCTCCCTCGCTCAGTTCGCACTCTGCTCTAGATGTATTGCGTTTACTTCGCGCTCGGAAGTGGGTAAAATCTGCTGGCTGCCCGGTGCGTTTTTCTTCCTGTCCTAGAGAGTCCTTGCTGATGCATGAGATGGAAGTGTAGGGCTGACGGCGGAAGGTCCTTGTAGCTCCTGCTGCGTACGAAGGCAAGTAGATCCATGCAAACTGGGTGGATTCCCATGCGATCGGGACATCTTTGGCCCAAACGTGTTGAACAATAATCGACAAGTCCTCGATCCTCAAGATTCTTTGGCGCGTCACGAACGATGGAGCATGTCATATATCTCGGGATCGCGTAATCTCCCTTGCGCAAGTGCGAAGTCGGTACTGGAACGAAGAACTTGGCACAACCAGGACTTGCGCTCTCGCAGCCAGCGTTCGTGTTCGCCGTGGCTTGCGAGGTTCTCGCCTGGCTCTACCATCGATACTGCGTGATTGCTCTGACGCTGCAATAATCGCAGGCTCCGCCGATGCCAGCAACACGGCTGTGGTAATATCGAAACGTTATTGACGCATGGCCGACCCCCGAGACCACCGAGTAGGCGGTCGAAAGCCCACCCGTCTGTCACCGCGTGGGTTGGGTCAAGCACCGGAGATTGCGCGAAACGTGCGGGATATGTCCTGCCTCTCGCTGCTTTCCTTCGAAACCTCCCACCCTCGTCCGCAACGGCTCAAGGCCTGCCCGCGCCCCGAAACTAAGCAAATACCAGCTTGCAGTGACTTCCACAACACGGCGTGGTAGAGCAGCGTGCAGGGGACGCCTGGCTGGTCCCCTCCATTGAGTTTCACGGTGCCGAACCCATGAACCTAGATCCTGGGACGTCAATACTTGTGGATTGCATGATGGCGCGAAGAACGCGTGCGGGTGTTAGGGCTTGCGGACCTTGCTCGATGACGATGGTCACGACACACCACTTGCAAAAATAGGCCCTATATCGCGTGCATAGCTGAGCGCTCTCTAATGGAGGATAAATAATCGGAAAGACATTGAGGTACGTTTTATCCACCCTTCTCCCGCTATCAATACTCGCTGATAATTACTTATTTTCTAGGACCGTTATCCTACGACTCCATACCCCAGGCTCACTTCCTACCCGCGATCGGGCGTGGGCGATGGCCACCACCATGCAACACTTCCTTCGTAGCCCATCCTGCAATAATCTTGGTCTCATCGTCAGTTTTGTGTCACCTTCATCAATAAGGACGACCATCTCTTCTGTTCATTGTCTCAAACTCGCACTCGCCGTCCAGGGGTGGGCTGGCTGTCTCATCGCCCCAATCGCTCGCATATCTCACGGGTTGCGATCTAGCACCGTCGACCTCTGGACTTGGCACTTACCGCAATACCTCCGTCAATATGTGACAGAACATGTCCTCACCCCTTTTGAACCCTTCCCCCGGCAGCTGCGCTCAGACGGGTCCCGTACCAGCCAGCCGTCGAAACAACCGGCCGTTCTCGAATCCACGCGGTCGCTCCCTCGTTCAGTCGATCTTGTAATCCCTCCCCATTCGTTTGGATCTAGTCGATACTCCTCCGTCTTGCATCTACGACCAGGAGTAACCGGTAACCTCTCGAGCCTTTCTTTTGTCTACCCCGAACTCATCATATCCCGAACCCGCCTCAACAGCCAACAGTCGACCGAACGCATATCCTCTTTCACGGCTATGTTCCCACCTTCTACGCCCATACCCAGACCGAATAGCGATGTCGAATCACGGCCCTTCGGACTTGGTCATACGCTCCCATGCATGAGTCTCGGCGCACTGTAGTAGGACAGACAGCGCTATCGACCAAGAGGTGTGCATTCCAGCCACCGTTTGAGATCTTTCATCGTAGCACCGCCAAACTCCAAGGCCACAACCCCCCGCGCTCGACCTTCGACCTTCCAAACATGCGGACCGACAGCGCCGAGATGGTTTGCAGCCTGTAGGCCATGAGCGCATCGTGGTGCCTATTTAGACATTGATATCAATACGTCAGGCTAACCCATCTACTCGCTAGGTCTATGGCTGTATGGGCTTTATTCCTTGTTAGGAACGGGGCTATGGTGCCTCGAGGCCGCGGGCGGTTTTTTCACGGTTTGTCGTCTCTTGTGGACACAGACCCTCCTTGGGCTGCTAGGTATTCGTGTATACTTTGTCATACGGACGACCTTCGCGCGAGCGCATGACTGGAAGCTCGGAAGGTGGCGCGATACTCAGTTGGCGCTGGTCGTCCCTGCGTATCGGCGAGAAGACGGCTACAGCTTTTGGACAGCCCCCATCAATGATCATGCGGTATGATTGGCTGCCCAGAGGGTGGCATTCATGAGATATCCGGGGCGTGGTCACCGTGAGGCATGTATAAAGCAGTGAGATGTGAGCGATCCGGCGCTACCACTCTTTTCGCTCTTTTGCTCGGACCACCATCTCCCCCTCCCCTACGTCTACATTCTCCGCGACCATCTCGAGCCACTTGCATTCAGTCTGAAGTATGGGTTGGCAAGATGACAAAGAGACTGGAATCTGGTGAGTACGGAGTCAAGGACTTGGACGCCGCAAGGCTGACGATTGCATCGGTTCAAGTACGTGCTACGAATTGCATATTGAAGGTAGTGGTTATTTCGTAGTTTCGATTGGCTGTAAAGCTTGACGAGTGTCCGACAAAATCTAGGTATTGAGGTCGACTTTAATCGTAGTTTGGTGTCCTGGAGCAGCTATTTCATTATATAATCATGATCTTTTGGAGTCGGGCAAGAGAAAGCTGCTGTTTACGAACGATAGACTGCCCCAAAGTTTTGCGTTTGACGCCAGCTAAACTTTAGTGAGTAGTCTCTAGTCAGTAGATGCTGTAGCTGATTGTTACAGCTTTCTCTGGCATAACGATGTCGTTGAAATAGAGTACTGGGAGGATGGCTATATGCGCCGGGAGGTGTTGGCAACTGGAGAAGAAGCTGATGATATAGCTTCACGAGCGGTGTATGATGAATGGGGGAATGCTCATATCGTGGTTACACGCACATTGTCCGTTGGGACAAGCACTGTCTGGCTCAAGGGATCTCGGGTGAGGATAAGTGTTCCTGCGTATGCTCAACTAATGCTGGTAGACGTAGGAACGATGGTACCATGAAGCCGCAAACTACAATGTCCGCCTTGTTGTTGAATTTGGGAATTCGGAGGAGTGCACCCGCTTTCTTCACGAAGATATGGTGTGTGCATTCAATGTCTTTTTCTACTTATAACCCACTCTGATTGCATGCGAAAAGAGGGAATTGAAGCTTCGAGACATCCTTGATGTGAATACTGATGTCGCTGTCATCAATGACATCATGCGTGCTCTGGTCCCAATCCGTAACGATCTCGATGCTGGTATGCTTTCACGGTCCGCGACGACCGACCGTGCTATCTCACACTGCATATCTCTACCACCATGTCCTCCATTTCCAACGTTGATTGGAGTGCCACCACGATCCCCCCAACCCTTCCATTGCGCTCCGACGCCTTCCGGTCTCTCAACAGCCTCCACCTCAAATTCCCCTCGCCCGCATCTCAGGATCGCAACCCAAATTTGTCCTCACAATCCCACCAAGACAACCTCACCATCACCATCTCAGCGCGTGAGATATCTTTCACAACGGGTACAGATTCTGTTTCGCTTGGAAGCGGCTTCACTCTTAGCAGCGAGCATCACACAATCAACGTCAACTACATCAACGCCATCATGGGCGATGCGTTCCTGGGCACCATCAACGGCGGGAACAACGGCGGGAGGAACAATGTCAACACCAGTACGTGCTAATTTCTCATAATCACTCTTGGGTGCATGGCTCATTTTGTTTTGTTATTTAGTTTGCATGACGAGCCCTGTTGGGTCTCGTTCAGGCCTATACGGCAGACTGATACATCCACTAAGCCTAGTCACCCTTCATCCATGATACATCCCTGATTGTAGGCAGAGTTAGCGACTGAGTGATATATAACACAGTCAGTACACGTGCTGCTGAGCCTGATATGGATACCTATGCACGTGTGGGCGCCTGGGCACACTTCCCCCGCCATCCCGTACCAGCTCCCCCAGCACCCCTTTCTGAATTAGGACACGAGCGCGTTGATGGAGATCTTGGATCTCCAGGTCTTCATTTGGGTGCGCCCTCCACTTCCATAGAAATTACATATCCATTTTCAGGCTCGATACAGATCTGGAGCCCTATGACATTAATTCATCTCCGAACGCTCCTGGAAGTCGGAGAAACACTGGTATGTTTGCCTGTAGCTTTCTCGTCATTGCTTCCCCTCCATACCTCCTCTTCCCTTACTATTCACCTAACATAAATGCAGCCATATTTCTCTCACTTTTCCAGTATCTGAGCTGTGAATTGGATGATTTTTGGTTGTGTCAACATGGCATATGTTCAGCATATGTTTCCTCAATTTTGAGAGCTGGTGTTATTCTCGCAGTAATGTTACGTATATTTGGAGGAGCATACATACTTACTACAGGATGGTAGACTACACATACTGCGCTGATGTATGTAATATCTATATAATGACAGCACTTGCTGTTCACCGTTGCAAGCTTCGGGGGAGGCGATTCTCCTTGCTGCGAGGTCTCAAGTCCTCGACCTCCTCACGGACCTTCACTAGTTCCTGGCTGTGTGATACATCAGCTAAGCTAAATAGCATACATTCGTGATACATCGGTAAGGTGCATGCAGCGTAGGTTGCCCTTCCTAATTTGTACGCTGCCTACGCTGTAGCGCCTGGTCGTGCACCCAGATATTCCTCATATTCCCATTAAATAGCTCCCTTTATTCATTTATATTCATTTGACAGGTCTCCGCCGTCCATAAGTGGCATGTTGTATTCATTTGACAGATTTCCAGATTTCCGTCGTACTTCTCTGTTCTGTTCCGCACCTTATTCTGTCGCATCCTTTGTACATATGATATTTCATGTTTTTCATTTCCTGACATACAACAGTTTACAGTAGAACACTAATAATATTGCCCTGTAAGGTCGTCGAGTCCGCCAGCTGCCGCGATGGTGTCGTATTCGAGGTCGTCGAGTCCGCCAGCTGCCGCGATGGTGTCGTATTCGAGGTCGTCGCGTCCGCCAGCTGCGCCGATGCCGATGCGCTAGCCCCAGCGCCATTTGAATCCTGGGCGACGTTCCAGGCAGAGAAAGATGTATAGGGTTCATGGAATGATAGTAACGCCGGGACAGATCCCCATATGCGGCGGAATTCCGAGGCTAATGAGCGACGAATGCTGGCCTGTCGTTTGGCATACGCAGATGCTCCTCGTTGTATGTCGGCGTCACCGCTGCCTCTAGCTTCAGCGCGCTTTTCCCATTCGCTGGCCTGCCAGTCCATAAATAGTAGAACGCGGCGCATTTCTTCTACGAGGAGCTCGACTTCTTCGGACCATCGCATAGCCCGTGCTCGACTCTTGCACCACTCCAGACGGACGGCTAGGTGGGTGGCTCAGTTAAGTGTTTGATTAAAGTAGTGAGGACTTACAATCGTTGATTACCTCGCTTTGCCCCGCTGTCGCCGCCACTCCATCCACCAGCCAGATCCATGATATTGTTCGTCTGCCCTCCGTCTCTCTCATCTCTCCGACCGAAATTGGGCGGATGTCCCCATCTCGTAGCTCGCGGATCGAATTGGACCAGTCTTGAGGGGCTTTGTTGAGGATGGGTGCGAGCGCCACAAGAGCACGACGGGCTACCCGGTAGCGCTCGGTACACTCGTCGATCTTATCTTGCAGCCGAGCCAAAACGGAGCGTGATCTTGTCATGGCTCGCTGGCCTCGCTCGAAACGGTCCTTCTGCTGGAATACTCCCACCCGGATCTGTAAGTTGGCGCGGATGTCGTGTAAAGCATCGTTGGCTTGGGCATGCCGAAGCTGCCATTCGATCTCTCGTAGTAACTTGGGACATGTTGCACGACTCCCTATACTGGATGGTAGCCATAGGTTTATCATGGGCACGGCAGCAATGGGGTCCGTCGGGGAATTTGACTCGCCTGTGCGAAGAGCGGACGCCGAGGGACAGTAGAGTTTTGATGGTCTATCCAGACATTGACTTTGTTTCGAACGATGTTGGCCTTCTGGACCAGCATCAGTCGCTGGCGATCGGTCGCGTGCATTCCCAAGTTGGCTGTGTCATGGGCCAGGGACCGTCTAGGGTAACGTTTAGTTGGAAAGGCAATCGAGCACTGAACACGACTCACTGTTGCTCCTCTAGGTCCAGACCCGTCGATATGAGAACACAGGGAGTGACGTGTTCGTGGAACAGTTCGAGCTCGCCCTTTGCCAACAACAGCCCTTCTTGGCGATTCAATTCTAGACGAACGGAGTTCTGTGACACCGCTACCGACAATAAGTCACTATGAGACCAAGAAACCAGAACCACTTACTATTTACGACAGCCGAGAATGGGTTATCAGCGGTTGGATCTGCTTCCCATTTCTCAACGTCTCGACGCCAAGGCTCCACAATTTTAGAGCCAAGTCGCTTTTCGAAGTCATGATGACTCTCTATCTGCTCGCGGCAGGTCGGAACAGCAGTTTTGAGGCGGCGAAGCAAAGTCTTTCCTATCGACTGAATGTTAGCATGGCTGGAGATTCAACGTAAGGTATACAAACCCATCCCAACAGTTTTCTTCCAGTTGCGGTCCCCCATCAGATCCTCCAAGAGTTCACGACGAGCGCCGGGTCCCATCTCCTTCGTCTGGCCAGCAGCGGGGTTCAAGAAGTCCCACCCTCGCTCTGGGGCCTCTCCGTCTGTTCGCCCAACACCACGAGTATAGTTGAACGAGAAGGAAGATTGGCACGCCATGATATGCGCTGGCAAGTGGAACTTGGGGACCAGGAATGTCACTTCACGCTCCGACGATGGTGCAAGCTGAAGATCTTCAGGCATATCCGACATTCGCGACCAAAGGTGTAGGCCCCACTGGCAGGCAATGTCGTATGACACCACGAGCCGCTTGTGGGGAGTGTTTGCAATACTTGAGAAAAATAGGTAGTCCATTACCGAATATCTAAAGTGAGGAACGTCATGGCGGGCAGGACGACTCTAAGAATACCCGTACCGTTCTCCTTTCTTTAGGTCACCACTTGAGTGCGCACGCTTGAAATCGTGGCGAATGCACTCGATGGTGCCCAGCCCACTGACGGCGAGCCCCTTCACGTCTCGCTTGTCGGCGTCATTAACTGCCTTGTGAGCATTACAGGTACTTTTCTAAACGACGAATTTAGTGACGAGGTTACAGATGTAATTAAAATCTTACCTGCACTGGCTCCTTGCAGGTTTTTAAATAATCTTGATATTTTCCTTCTTCGACAAAGTAGCTCCACCCTCTCCCGAGCCCGGGATCGGCACGATCGCTTGATACATCTTTGCGCTTGAGCCGAAAGTTGGCATCAATGCCTACGAATAATGTGTACAGCCAACTTCCCCCACCATTAGATGTGGGCTTCACGCGGACTGATCGGAGTACTTACGACGTCTGCGGTGGTGCCTTCTCCCAATCGGGAGGCAGGTTGATCTTGGGATGAGGGCACGCTGGGCATTTGAGAGCCAATTCCCCTTGTCCAGTGCCGGTAGGGCCCTCAGGATCGTTCATACGTCCACCGCTGTCATACTTCAAATTGGAATTTGAAGTAAGTGACATGAATATTGTGGTTTTGTAGCTATTTCATATGCTACTATGAATATTGTGTTTTGTGGCTATTTCATATGCTACTATAAAACCAAGACATATTTTGGCAAGTTGAATCAAATCAAATGGACCTCCCATTATGATATAGACATTATTTCTTTCTTTCCCCTATTCCCCTATCAACTCCTGGGACCCCTAATTATTATTCTAACATTCTGCTCAAGTTAAATAACTTCATATAATCTATGATGTCATAGGAATTTG
Organism: Pleurotus eryngii var. eryngii; assembly: GCA_029467805.1. Classification (NCBI taxonomy): domain Eukaryota; kingdom Fungi; phylum Basidiomycota; class Agaricomycetes; order Agaricales; family Pleurotaceae; genus Pleurotus; species Pleurotus eryngii. The sequence goes on along the minus strand of SZVJ01000015.1, from coordinate 2,861,143 downwards.
AAGAATAAGCTAGAATGTATAGATTAGACCCCAATAGGCAGTGAGTCATCATTTATTAGGCTTAGCTATTACAAATCAAAGATCTACTCTGCCAAAAGTATGAGTCATATGACAATAAGAGTCATATGGAGTCATATGACAACATGGGTCATATGACAATATGAGTCATATAGAGTCATATGGCAATATGAGTCATATAGAGTCATATGGCAATATGAGTCATATAGAGTCATATGGAGTCATATAGAGTCATTTAGCATAGCCTTGAGATGTTTGGCACTGCACAGCCTCCCTCCCCTTGTAGTCTATATAAACCCCCAAATTGTAGTAGATAGGCATTGTAGAAATTTGAAGAATTGTAGAATTCTACTTTCATTCCCTTCCCCTTCCTTCATTCCTCATCCTCTTTCCTCCATTCCTTTTGCAGTACCTACTTTTTATTAAGTAGAATATTACTGTTAGGTTACATAGTAAAGAATAGACTTGATTAGTTGATAATTGAGTACTTTTGACCTGTGAAACCCTTGCTAGAGAAATAAGATTAAGTGTCTTGTGTACACCTCTAAGTCTTTATACTTTAGTGATTGCTCCCCAGTTATATTGATTTCGTATAGACCGTTGCTGGCTAAGCATTAGACTATAGAACGATTCTATAGGTGTTTAGTAAATATTGGAAGTGATCTAGCAGAAACGTCTGATCTAGAGCTTCAATCAGTTGAATTGTCATATTGCAGTTTTGTATTATTGGAGCCATTGCTAGTATACTCAGTCAGGATTATCCTTCGTCTCAGTATTACTTGTCCCAGTCAGTTTACTATTTGTTTGTGTCTACCTACACATTATTCACTTGTTGAGTAGTCTGTATTGTTGTGTTGGGAAGTTTATCTTAACTTGTTCTTACCTCCGATCTTTTTCCCCTTTTCACTCCTATTTCCCCTATTTGTACTACTTCGTAGTATAATCCCCCCCAAAAGCCATCACTATCGATAACACACCTCTAGCCTGCAACAACTTGGGTGACTGTCCGATCTATCTAGACTGATCCGACTACATCCAAAGCATTTAGTGAAAACCCCACTGAGTGTGACAAGAAAATTGGTGACCACCGCAGGACAGAGGATTACCTTCGTTAATATTGGCTTATTGTTTCTACCACATCATCGCTATTAGACATTACTATGTCCACCAACCCTCTTCCATCTACATCCGCCAATCCTTATAATTTCCCTTCCCCCCGTCAAAATATTGATTTCTCTCAGATGAGAGAACCAACTCGTACTATTGATTCCTCACCGGAATCTAACTTCACAGAACTATCTGATGTTAGTTTACACCGTGATGAACCTCCCCATTTACGTTATGATTATGCCAAAGGCAGATCACCAGACATGATGCCTGGTCCAGGAGAGAAAGCTGCTCCTAAGCGTTTTTAAAGGAGATTTCGATTTGGTCAAACAATTTATCAGAAAGTATAACCGTCTCTGTGCAGCCTATAATTTAGTTGATCCACAAGAAAAGTGTGAAAGACTGGTTGATTATTGTAGCAGACCTGTGAGACTATTCATAGAATCACTGCCTAGTTATCAACGTGGACAATGGGCACAATTAGAGAAGGATGTACTCAAGTACTATGATGCAGATCTTGACGAGACTAGATATATACCAGATCAGTTAGCAGAACTAGCTGAAGAATGGCAGCATATCAAAATCATTGATCTTGCTACATGGAAAGAATATCAACGTGAATTCCTTACGAAAGCCGGATGGCTTAGGTCCAGAGATAAAGTTACCAAAGAAATGGAAGCTGGATATTTTTGGCAAGGAATTCATCGCAAATTCAGACAGGATATAGAAATACGGTTATTTGCTACTAATCCGACTCTGACTCCTAAAAAAGCTTATCCTATTGATTTAGTATCTAGTATAGCTGAAGGCTTGCTTGAACGAAATCGATTTGAGTATAGTCTTATGGGAATCAATACTGAGAGACCAGATTGGTATATACAGACAGAGTCTGATGACTCTGATGATGACTCTACAGATAGCGACCGTCGTCGAAAATCTAGGAAACATCGAGAACACCGTAAATTCCATTCCAGATCATCTAGAAAAGATGATAGTGATTCTGAAGCAGATAATAAGAAGAAGAATAGGTCTTCTAAAATCAGAAGACATGGTCGCTATTCTAAATCCTATAAAGACACTGAAAATCAGGATGAAGTAGAACAGCTTATTTCACAAATGAGCAATATGGACATTTCAGATCCCGGATATGCAGTAGTCTATTATAAGGCTATTAAATTAGACCCAATGGTTGTGGATATTATGAGCCCACCAGCACTTAATCGTTCTACTTCCAGAAGACCACAGACTAGAGTTTCATTTGCAGATCAACCACAAAGTTATAATTATTCTGCACCACGTTCATCTACTCCAGTTAATGCACGACCCCCTATTCTTACAGGTGGCAATGCAGAACCATTGAAGTGTTATGTATGCGGAGAATTTGGACATACTATTAGAGGATGTTCCAAAGCTACTGAGTTATTCAGAGCAGGTACAATAATTAGAAATGGAAATGGAAAAATCGCACTTCGAGATGGAACAGTTCTTTCATTTGGACCCCACGATCCTCTTGTGGATGTCTTGAAAAGACGTCAGCAACCTTTACAGTCACACTTCGTAGCATTAGACTCTGAAGAATATATGTCAGAAGACTATTTGGATGATTATGATTTTGATGAATCTTACCCAGTCCAATCTTCAGCCGTCTATCCTGCACAAAGGGTAGAGAAAAAGACTACTTCTACTAGACGTCAGTCTATTGAAGAGCCCAACAGCCTCACCACATGTGAATAAGGAGAACACACCACCCATGAATACTCGATCAAGACCGCCAAGTATAAATCAATCAAGAACACAAACAACATTTCGGCCAGCAAATTTACCAGTAATTAAGCCTATTGATGTCAGAACACCTCGTATACATCCACCTTCCAATGAGGATATTATTATGAAAGATCTGACTCAAATAGAAAGCACACCGGTAGAATCAAAACCAACATCTCAAGATCCTCCACGACAGAAAGCACAACCCCGGCAATCAGAGTTATCTATTCAAACAGACATTCAGAAAATGATACGAGACGTACTAGATATGACAGTCCATGTACCTCTTAGTAAGTTATTGGGTGCATCAAGGGAACTCTCAGATGCTTTTTCGGAACAGTTAAAAAGAAAGAATCCCAAATCTGGAACCGGATCTAACCTAGTAACACCGCCAATGGAAAATCTCCCAAATCAGGACCTAAACGGAAGCAAACCTAAAATATCACAAATTAGGAATCAAGTTCGATCATCAGCAACTCAAAACGCTAAAGCTCATTTAGTTGGATCTAGCACCTCAGTTGCGCCACCTTCATTACCTAGTCAGGTACATTTACAAAATAGTAATATTACCACCGCTGGTAATTTGATCTATACTCAATGGAGTTGTGATGGTAGTACCACGCCAATAGAATCAATTATAGACACTGGATCACAGCTTAATATTATTAATGCAGATCTTGTACCTGATTTTATTAGATCGCCTATTGAACCAGACACAGTAAGACAAATTATTGTGGCTAGTAGCGGTGCAAAAGAACTTAAAGGACTTATCCGTGGAGTTCGGTTACGAAATGGTGATATAGAAACCATTGCAGATTTTTATATTGGTGAAAATGTACCATTCCAAGCATTATTAGGCAGACCATGGCAAGTAGAAAATCAAGTCAGCATTGAACAACGAGATACAGGTGCCTACCTAGTTTTTCCTACACAGGGGAGACCTGGTAGAAAGTTAGAATTGCCAACAGCAACTCGCCCAGCACGTGTAGAGACTTCACTACTAGCTTCAATGACTCCTTTCCCCTATCAGGAGGACCCCTATGACTCATTTTTCGATTCTGATACAGAATCTGAGATTGAGGACGAGATAGAAAATTCTGAGACTCATTCAGAAGCTTATACATTCAATGTCCAGGCTTATGACGAAGTTTCTAGAAAATCAGAACCTTTTTCATCCCTAGGAGGTCGAGACGACAACGGAATTTGGTATAGCGATACCCATCGACTTCTGTATCCTTTACAGAACTACTTCGACACAATGGAAGTAAACCTGTACAACTGTAATCCATATGGTATGCTTCAGAATTGGCTTAATTCACTTAGGACTTCAATGGAATTATTCCATAAGGTAGTATTATGGTGTCAACCAGCTCTAGCCTTATTTTTAACCGTTGCATTTGCATTACCAAGCCTTCCGCAGCTTGTGTACGCATCTATACGACTACTTATGAAGTTTCTAGAAGTTATAGGCTTATATTCTGTATATAAACGAGATCTACCAGTCATTTTGTACACTGGATCGCTTCATGCTGTCCCTGGACATGAAGATTACCCCATGATCGATCCCATAATCGATTCACCTTCTTCCAAAGCTCTTACTCGTCTCGCAGCTACCATTACTCAATGGCCACCCACTCCCAACCATTTATTTCGATATTGGAACTCTACCGACCTTCCCAGCATGCGTACATCGTTTTGTGATACACATTATCATGCACAACTTATCGACGAAGCCGCCCAAGCATATACCAACCGACCCTTGATCGATCAAGTGATCTCAGTTGCGTCATCAAACGAGTACGAATTAAATGACTATCTACGCACACTCAATCTGGAAACGCCGCCGCAACCTCTGGAACAACCTCCTCCGTTACCTCGACTTATTGAGGAAGAACTGAACTCTGCTACCTTAGGCTCGCAGTCGAGCGTGGTGTCCCTTGACATCGCTCCTGCTCAATCTGGCGACAATCACTCTCAATCAGTAAATGCAACCATTCAGACTGATGAACCAGTCAAGGACATGTCGCTATTTATCGACCACACTCCTCCTTGCATTACTATCAATCCACGTATTGAACCGAAACCACCACCTCATCTGCACGAACTGTATAATCATGGCGACATCCCAGCTTCATCTACTAGCTCGTTTGAATTCATCTCACATTCCCCTATTGAAGCTATACTGCGAGGAACTCAGATCATAGATGACTCTCTGTTATTGATAACAGAATCCTCGGACAAATGTAAGGAAAATGAAGATGAGGATAATTACAAATTAATCTTTCATTTTGTAACATTCTTTCTCATTTCCATTACCTACAATACGTTCAGTATGGACATTTGGTTTCGACTTTATACAACCTTGCAACCAATTCTTTCTCCAAACTTCAGAATGGACTACTTTCCCTTCTTTCTATTTGTATTTTGTACGGACTATTTCTTTCTTGGTTACTTCTACATATACAGCATGCTACGTACCATGTTGGACTTTCCTTACCTTCCTCTTTTCAGTATTTACTAAAAGTTTCAAATCAGTTTGGACTTGTATATTTTTGTACCTATTATTTCTTCCTTCTATTAGGGCTCTTGATATGACTTCACTATCTTTAGTAGATCAGTCAATATCAATGTTTTCTTACTGGTTGATGTTTTTGATAATACTGGTGTTATCAAGACAAATATTTCAACTTGGAAGAAATTATTTCGTAGATTCTTTTCTTACGAATGACACAGTAAATGGTAAACTGAATAAGATTATATCGGAGTGTTCCTTCATCTTTCAGAATACACAAAGATTATATTCTCAGTTATTACCTCAAGATTCTAATTCGGAGACATCATCATCCTTGGTTGGACTTATAGTCATTAATGATTCCACCAAAGATACTTCGAAATTAAATTATACACCAGACCAAGGTTTCTTCTACAGTACAGACGCAATAGATGATGAGATACAGCATATCCATACCTTTGCTAATGATATAAACTGGAATGAAGATATCCTATTTCTTCCTACAGAAAGTGATACTCCATCTGACTTTGAGTTTAAAGCTTTTACTGCCTATAAACGGGTAGCTGAAAAGATTCATCCAGTCTCAGGAGTGTATCCTGAAGATGTCAAAGTCACACGTAGCTTTCCTGAGGATCCGTTAGCTTCCTTACCTCAGCTTTCAAAACAACCACCAGAATTTCGTACCAGGAAAACGGTTGACTCTAGAAAGATTGAAAGGCATGGAAGTGAATAAGAATAACTTTCTCAGGCCAGAAGAAGAAAAGTTATTCAATCATATACTTCAAGTCAATGAAATGTCTCTAGCATTTGAAGAAACAGATAGAGGAACATTACGCAAAGACTATTTTTCGGATTACATTATGCCCACAGTACCGCACACACCATGGGAATACAAGAAACATTCCTATACCCCCAGGCATTAAAGATAAAGTTGTTGAAATGCTTAGGAGTAAGATAGATGCTGGAGTATATGAGCCATGTCAATCATCATATCGATGTAGATGGTTTTGTGTACTAAAGAAAAATGGATCGTTAAGATTTATTCATGATCTTAGACCCCTAAATGCTATATCAATTCGTGATGCAGGACTATTACCTATAGTGGACGATTTTGTAGAACCGTATGCAGGAAGTGAAGTCTGTACTACATTTGATCTTTATTGGGGATTTGATGCTCGTATCGTAGACGTTACCTCTCGTGATATGACAGCATTTTTGGACTCCATTAGGATTATTGAGACTTACTGCCTTACCAATGGGATATACCAACTCACCTACGGAATTTCAGAAATGTATGATGCATATTCTTCAAGATGAAATACCACATGTTGCGAATATCTTTATTGATGATTTGCCTATTAGAGGACCTAAAACTCAGTATTTAGACTCTAATGGTGAGCCAGAAACCTTACCTGAGAATCCAGGAATTCGCAGGTTTATTTGGGAACATGCTCAAGATGTTCATAGAATTATGCACCGCATTAAATGTGCAGGTGCAACATTTTCTGCAAAGAAGACACAGATTTGCAGACAAGAAGTTTTAATTGTAGGACAAAAATGTACACCTCAAGGACGGTGTCCAGATGATGATAGAGTTGCAAAGATTCTTAAGTGGCCTCAACTAACTTCTCCGAAAGAAGTTAGGGGATTCCTCGGACTATGTGGAACAGTTAGGATATGGATCCAAGATTATTCTGCATTAGCCCGACCATTGACCGAACTCGTACATAAAGACGCAGTTTTTGAATGGACAGAAAGACGTCAACAAGCATTTGATACTCTCAAAATTAAAGTCTCATCAGCACCAGCCTTACGTCCTATTGATTATTCCTCGGATAGACCAATTATCTTATCAGTGGACACTAGTTATATTGCAACAGGCTTTATACTCTCACAGGAAGATGATAATGGAAAACGCAGACCTGCTCGTTATGGATCTATTCCTATGGACAGTACTCAAGCTAGGTATTCCCAACCTAAGTTGGAATTGTATGGACTATATCGTGCACTTAGACACTGGCGTCTCCACATAATTGGTGCAAGGAAACTAATTGTGGAAGTAGATGCAAAATATATTAAAGGTATGCTAAAGGAACCAGACTTACAACCTAGTAATGCTATGAATCGGTGGATTCAAGGCATTCTAATGTTTGATTTCCAATTAGTTCATGTACCCGGTGTCAAGTTCAAAGGTCCAGATGCACTATCAAGAAGACAACCCAACCCAGAAGAGTTCGTGCCAGAAGATGAAGAATGGCTTGATGAAATTGCACTACCATTATTCATGCCAAATCCCTTCGATTCAGATACATTTCATATAGAAAAGCCTCTATATTCAACCCCTATGGTACTCCTCACTCTACCATCGTCAATTAAGTCATCTCAATATGAAACTATGTTTCGAGACATTAGTAAATATTTGAAGACTTCGGAGTTACCACCATCTTTGGACACTATCCAGAATCAAGATAGGTTCCTAAAGAAAGCTAAACCATTCTTTCTTTATGATGGAGAATTATATAGACGGACTACACAAGAATCTCCTCGTCATGTTATTATTGATCAAGGTCAAAAGGAGAAAATTCTATACCAGGCACATGACAGACTAGGACATAAAGGAGAACAAGCTGTTTTTGAATTAATTCAGCTGAGATTCTATTGGCCCAGTCTTCGTGCAGATGTTCATTTTTATATAGCATCATGCCACGAATGTCAGATCCGGAATACAAAGTTATTCAAGATGCCTTATGAAATATCTGCACCTGTACGAATCTTTGAAAAGGTCTATATTGACCTTATGAAAATGCCAAAATGTGGAGGATATGAATTTATTGTAGCTGCTAAGGATGATCTTACTGGCGTAACAGAAGCTAGAGCCTTACAAAATAAAAGTTCAGCTGGGCTTGCCAAATTCTTTCTGGAACAGATTTATTATAGATACGGAACCATTGGTCGAGTTGTTACTGATAATGGATCTGAGCTAGAAGGAGCATTTGCAGACATCATAAAACGACTTGGAATTCCACATGTTAAAATTACTCCATATAACAAAACAGCTAATGGAGTAGTGGAAAGAGGACACTATATCCTCAGAGAAGCTATAATAAAATCTTCTCCCAAACGATTTGATGGAACAATTATTCAATGGCATAAACAAGTGGAGTTGGCAGTATTTGCAGATAAAGTAACTGTCAGCTCAGTAACTGGTTATTCACCCTACTATCTGTTACATGGAGTACACCCAGTCCTACCGTTGGATTATATGGAAGCAAGTTTTCTTGTAACCGGCTTCAAACCAGAAATGGATACCTCAGAGTTATTGGCACTACGAATTCAACAATTGGAGAAACGTCCTAATGATATCATTGCTGCCTCAGAGACTCTCAAGAAAGCTAGATGCAAATCTAGAGAACAATTTATGAGACGTTTCAAACATCGTATTCAGAAAACTACTTATAATGTTGGAGATTTGGTACTAGTAAGGAATAGTCAAGTGGAAGATACCTTAAGTGCCATGAAGACCCAACCACGTTATCTCGGCCCCTATCAAGTTGTAGAAAGAACTCTTAAAGGAAACTATGTGGTACAAGAATTAGATGGCACCATATTAGCTAAGCCCTTTGCTGCATTCCGTATTATGAGTTATATTTCTAGAGATGACCCCATTCTGAATCAAGGAACAGCAATAGAAGAATTGTCAGAGGACGAATTAGAAGAAGAAACAGCCCCTGAGTCTGACGAAGAAGAAACCCCTATATAGAATTGTTAAGCGAGGTATGACCCTGAGTATGAAAAAACGAGCCACTCCCACACACCATTCCCTTTCCATTCCTTTCGACATCACACCACCAGCACCTACGCTCCATACCAGTAATGTCGCATAGCTCGCGCAGTTCTATTAGTGAAGCTGCCTTCACTATAATCACCACCACTCATTATGACTATACGCCATCATCACATAACGTCCCTTTACCAGTAATTCCCCCTGTGCCTATCACACCACCACCATCAGTACCGACTTCGTTGCCATCAGTGCCTCATGGTGAAGGTTTACCAAAACCAGAAACCATCATTGATGTGCCCAGCTTCTTCGCTGTCCCTCTCATGGAGCAAAGGTTTTTGCCCATGTTAATGGATCATCGCCAAAATATTATCAGCGTCGAAGAAAGAAAGGTAGAAATTAGGCCAGGTGGAGAGAGTCAGATCCTCCTCATTCCAAAACATCGACTTTATGTTGGAGATTGGATCGAAGTGCCAAAGAAAGGACTAGGGCATATTATCGAGCAGAAAGTTATGTGTGGCAGGTATATTTTGTTGCGTATTCGTATTCATGGCAGACCCCCCATTGCTCATGAATTATACCTATTCGAGTATCAAGCTTGGATTGATGCTGGAGATTTAGTTTTTATCCTGGCATGATCGTTGGAAAAGCCTTAAAGAACGCATACTTCGTAGGAGTTTTATACTTTCAGAACCTACATATGTATGATTCTTTATTTTACATTTTATATACTGCTGGTCAATGTATTCTTCCTTCTATATCATCATTTAAGTCGTAAATGATTCATAGAGGCAAAGAAACATATAAGAAGTGGATATTTAATGTTGCCTGCACCGTGTTCTTACTTAATGTTGCCTGCACATCAGCATTATCATTATGAAAAGCAGTTCATCATATCATAAAAAAAATGATAGCCAAAAGAAAAGAGATATAGCAGGAATACAATTATCATAAACAAAGAAAAGAAAATGGATAATTGGATAGCATCAGATTAATATAGGACACTATAAAGGATAAAATGCCCTCGTCACCCTACAATTGTTGAGTCCCAACAGGTGTATCGTATCTATGACGTTAAAGTACCAAAAGTTTGGCATGCTAATCTCCAATAGTAATTCTGATTCTATTACTATGCTTCCTGCATCAAACATGCTATCATCCTGATGAAAGAATAACAAAGCATTAAGCGGATAATAAGTCCTCTGAAAGAAAAAGGATTATATTTTTCCACGGTTCAACCAATGTATAAACACCACGTCTTGATAAAAAAAATGCTTATAGGCAGTCATATTTTGACAAGACCACTATACGACTCGAAAAATTATGGTCAACATACCAACTATTTCTACGCACCCACTCTTTATTATTCCTGCTGCCCTCACAAAGAATGGATCATTCTTTCATAACCAGTATATCATCGTTTTTGACTCATACCTTTTGTCAAAATCATTTCCCATTCACCCTGATGATGGCATCTTTGTGGACTTTTACTCTCGTTCAAATTGTGGACAATGTGAACAAAATTTAGTTGGCAATCGAGGACGATTGATTTAATGTTGCCTGCAGATGTCATACTTCAAATTGGAATTTGAAGTAAGTGACATGAATATTGTGGTTTTGTAGCTATTTCATATGCTACTATGAATATTGTGTTTTGTGGCTATTTCATATGCTACTATAAAACCAAGACATATTTTGGCAAGTTGAATCAAATCAAATGGACCTCCCATTATGATATAGACATTATTTCTTTCTTTCCCCTATTCCCCTATCAACTCCTGGGACCCCCTAATTATTATTCTAACATTCTGCTCAAGTTAAATAACTTCATATAATCTATGATGTCATAGGAATTTGAAGAATAAGCTAGAATGTATAGATTAGACCCCAATAGGCAGTGAGTCATCATTTATTAGGCTTAGCTATTACAAATCAAAGATCTACTCTGCCAAAAGTATGAGTCATATGACAATAAGAGTCATATGGAGTCATATGACAACATGGGTCATATGACAATATGAGTCATATAGAGTCATATGGCAATATGAGTCATATAGAGTCATATGGCAATATGAGTCATATAGAGTCATATGGAGTCATATAGAGTCATTTAGCATAGCCTTGAGATGTTTGGCACTGCACAGCCTCCCTCCCCTTGTAGTCTATATAAACCCCCAAATTGTAGTAGATAGGCATTGTAGAAATTTGAAGAATTGTAGAATTCTACTTTCATTCCCTTCCCCTTCCTTCATTCCTCATCCTCTTTCCTCCATTCCTTTTGCAGTACCTACTTTTTATTAAGTAGAATATTACTGTTAGGTTACATAGTAAAGAATAGACTTGATTAGTTGATAATTGAGTACTTTTGACCTGTGAAACCCTTGCTAGAGAAATAAGATTAAGTGTCTTGTGTACACCTCTAAGTCTTTATACTTTAGTGATTGCTCCCCAGTTATATTGATTTCGTATAGACCGTTGCTGGCTAAGCATTAGACTATAGAACGATTCTATAGGTGTTTAGTAAATATTGGAAGTGATCTAGCAGAAACGTCTGATCTAGAGCTTCAATCAGTTGAATTGTCATATTGCAGTTTTGTATTATTGGAGCCATTGCTAGTATACTCAGTCAGGATTATCCTTCGTCTCAGTATTACTTGTCCCAGTCAGTTTACTATTTTGTTTGTGTCTACCTACACATTATTCACTTGTTGAGTAGTCTGTATTGTTGTGTTGGGAAGTTTATCTTAACTTCTTGTTCTTACCTCCGATCTTTTTCCCCTTTTCACTCCTATTTCCCCTATTTGTACTACTTCGTAGTATAATCCCCCCCAAAAGCCATCACTATCGATAACACACCTCTAGCCTGCAACAACTTGGGTGACTGTCCGATCTATCTAGACTGATCCGACTACATCCAAAGCATTTAGTGAAAACCCCACTGAGTGTGACACCGCGTTTCAGAAAGTGGAGGTGCCGCCACTCCCGCATCATTCTCATGAATGGTTCGTATCGGTCCTAAGAAGCCAGCAGGTGAGTAAGCGGATGATGGGAAGTAAAAACGAGCTGACCGGGGGAGGTTCAATCTCTGTCTTGTCCGTTGTTCGAGCCAATGCTCGCCAAAATTCAAATGCCGATAACTTGCCCTCCAACGAGAGCATATGGAAGTGGTCAAGGGCTCCAAATGTAGCAGCAGATCGTGGGGCGACGGAGGTAGCAGGGAAGAGTCGATGGCGAAGTAACTGGATGATAGGTAACTTTGCAGTTTCGCACCCACAGTAATCCAGGCTGACGGAATGAACACTGAGGGAGTCGATGATAGTAAAGCCGTTGTCGAAAGCAGGTAGCGGGTTGGCACATGATTGGCCGCAGGGATGTCCAAGCTGGATACGTAGGCCAAACTCTTTGAGGGACTTGGGAGCGAAGAAATCACCGTTCCAATTCTGATTACGCTACGGTTAGTATATGCCGACGCCGAAGAATCTTTTAACCCACCTCAATGCGATGTAGTGGTGCGCGTCGATGCAGATTAACCACGCATTGAATGCAGTGGAGGCTTGTATCCAGGCACTCTCTGCACCGTGCTGTCGCAAGCCCAACCTTGCAGAGTGGACACATCGAAGGGGACGTATCGTTGCCCAGGCCCTCCAGGCGTGCCAATTCCTCGAGATAGGTTTCTCGGACAGCTAAAAAATTGAACAACGGTTGATCCTGAGTACTAGTTAGCTGTGGTTGTAGGAAACGAAGAGCAGGTGCCAGCTCACCGAAGGTTTACGCGCTCGAGAGACAGCCACATCATCGGTGTCCATGTCGGCCAGATGGGCAAGGTAGGCGTGGTCTAGAGAGAACATGTTTCCCAGCGTGGGGAGGCCAAGGCCCTCTCGATCCACAGGACCAAATAGTTGATCGTCGAGGGCGTGGATGGGAGGAAAATCCTCAAAAACTTCCATTGGCATCGGCGACGGTAGACTCTGAGCAGTCGTCCGTATGATATTCGACGAGGTGATAACTTCGCCACTTGATCTGACCTCGAACTGGCGTGCACGAAAGTTCTCCACGACGCGCGCCTGATACCTCGAGACATAGTGGGTCTTCGATTGTGCGATGTTTTTTTCGCGCCATGGCATGGGGGGGTGCCCTGATGGCAGCTCAACACGGCCGCGAATGAATTCACGAGTATATAATCATTGACTGGTAACGGCCCAATGAGGCGGCCGAATGAGGAAGTAAATGGCACTCTAAAGGTAAGGTAAGCCGCGCATCACTTAGCGGGTATCGCCTAGCGAAGTGTTGGCCTTGCCGCGGGGCTTCAGAAGGTCCCAAATTGGGTTTTGTCGGTATCCTCCTGGTCCATGGGCGTGCGTGCGGGAAATCGTCGTTTGAGGGATATCTTTCTCTTCGCACTCCCAGTCCCCTTCACTGTCACTGGCGGTGCTGGACTCAGCTTCACTCGAGTACTCGTACTCGCTGTAGTTGTCGTCGTTCTCCGAAGCATCGAAGAAGCCAAGCTCACGAAGCTTCCGCCTGGCATTTAAGTCACGCCACGTCAGTCAAGCAACCCTAATGTCCGAGTAGATGATACACACATCTGCCGCCGGCGGGCTTCCTTTTGGCGTAAAGCCTCGCGGTTACTACATATGACACTCTCGTTGAGGTTCAGAACTGTCCTTGTGTGTAGAAAACTTACGCCTCACAGTATTTGGCTTGCGATGCCCGAGAGGTCTGCCTAGCGGAAGCTTGTTCTTCAGGCGTGCTTTCCGATGCTTTGCGTGCTCGATTCCTGGGGGGAAAAAATCAGCAATGCGGGAACGAGGTGTGTATTTACACGTACATGGCCACACGGACCTTTGCGCTTGCTATTAGCTTCTCGCGATTCCTACATAGCCAACAGATTGAATCATTAAGTGGCGATTTGGTGGTGGGATACTATTCTCACCGTTCATAATACAGCTTCGTTGAAGCTTTCCGAGAAGGCTGAGAGGTGGTCTTCATAATGGTGAGGGCTTTGACGGGGTGGGGTGCAGAGAGGCATGAGTGGCTCAGATGACGAGTAATAAAGGTATTCATTTGACGCGCTATTCATACAGAAGGACGTCGTGGTGACTTTGCGGATATCGAGAGCATGCTTCGGGGGTGCTTCGGGGCCTGATGTGATCCGAGGGGTAGCATGCTGCCAGTACTGAAGCCATTGGCATGGCAAGTTCGTGCAGTCGAGGCGGGTTCGTGAGGGCGGACGTGGTGAGTTCGCGATGACGTGGCGAGTTCGTGAGGGCGGACGTGGTGAGTTCGTGAATGGATCGTGGCGAGTTCGTGAATGGATCGTGGCGAGTTCGTGATGGTGTGGCGAGTTCGTGAATGGATCGTGGCGAGTTCGTGATGGTGTGGCGAGTTCCGTGGCGAGTTCATGAGTGTTCCATGGCATGTTTTCAGGATGTAGCGGCTTGATAAATGACATTTAGTCCGCAGAGAGGGCCGCAAATGAGAGATGAACATACCTGAGTATATCCTAGAGGTTTATCTGACCTCAGGATGCATAGGCGTTTGTCACTCAGCGTTGAAACTAGATCATGGAAGGCATGAGCGCAGTGCTGAATGGATGGTGTGAGTGAGTTACAATCGGCACAATCGGATCCAGTTTTGCGCTCACTGGTGACACAGGGAGCTAGCAACCAGTTTTACCCTCATTCTGTATTCACTACGCCCTCGTAGCCTGCGATCCACGGCTGATGCTGACGGTATGTCTTCACAACATACTACAATGTGCGTATAAGCGCGCAAGGCTGTTTGTGACTTGCTATGGCAATTCAGCGTCTAATCTCCATTTAAGGGTCCGTTGCGGCTGCCAGGTGAGCTGTGATTGGCTCAGAGGATTGTTCACACAGGTCGATGTGCAGCAAGAAAGTTCACATTTCGCAAGTGGTATACTACGTAGAACGGCTAAGTAGTATAACAGTGTCCATATAACAGAGTGTCCAAATATATATTTGTACTGAGTGGGGGTTGTAGATAGTTCACGAGCTTAGACAGCGCACGGAGGGTCACACAATTCGAACAAGACCGGCGATGCGCGCCTCGTTGAAGCGGGAGAGGCCGACGTCCTGGCTGGGTTGCCTGTTGAAAATCGCTCCCCGAGCTCCGAGCACCAAAGGCGCCACATTCTCCCTGCGGCTTTGTTCAGCGAGGGTGACAGCGAGTGTCGATTGTGGCTTACCATCCTTGGAATAACGCCAACAGCGCGCCCGACTGTCACGAGGTACCAGCGTAAAGACGGATCAACGTCTAAACGTAACGTGTGTCAGCTCTCACGGAGAAGGTTGGGAAGTTGAACACTAACCCAAGGAGTGGTATTGCCCACCGGGCGGACCCCCGGCAGGAGGGCCTCTGGTAGGAGCAGGAACCGTAGCTGGGGCAGCCACAGGAGCGGCGGCAGGGGCAATCGCAGCAGGCTCAGCCTCAGCGACAGGGGGGGGCGTGGTGACTCCTTCACCTGGGTCGGTGATGTAGGAGAGCCTGTCCTCGTCGTCACTGTCGTACTCAGTGGGCGGCACGGCTGGGGCAACGAGGGTTGATGTCGGAGATTGTGATTGTGGGGCTCTGTGGAGGCCGGAGTTCAGGGTCAGAAGCGACTCGACTGCAGGGAAAAAAGGTATCAATAGTGTCGGCATCTATAGCGAAAATAGAACAAACCCATGAGTGTCAGTGACGACACTTGATCGGTCAGGGACGCGACCGACGATGTGAGTGAGCGATTAGCCTCGGCCAACGTTGCCAAGGACATCGGCGAGTCCTTGCCAGCTTTGGCAGGGGAGAGAAAGGACGACACCATGGTGAGCAGAGGAGGAAAGCAGAGGGAGCAAAAGTCGTTGGGCTCAGGGTTACGAAAGCCCGGTTTTTGTACGTCCCTGGCACGGTCCGAAGAAGCACGGTCCCGTGATCCAAGCCTCGTTGCGACGCCACTTTGCCCACGCCTCCCGTGTTTGGCTGACCGAAGGTCCGAAGAAGCACCACCACATGATCCATGCGACGCCACTTTGGTGTTTTGCTAACCATACCCTACCGTACCTTGATACATTGCAGGGATGGCACCCAAGCGCTGGACGACCACAGAAGAGTATTCCTTCCTCTCGTCATTCATTGGTGAGTACAGGACCGCCCAAGCAGGGGGCACAGCCGTGTTTGCCTTGTTCTGGCCACCCTTCTTCGAAAAATGGTTCTTGAAGTTCAGTATCGACGACGATGACCGACGGCGACAGCAAGCTGCGAAAGAAAACTCCGGTGCCAGTGACGATAATGAAGATGGCAAGGAGCCCGGTGACGCGGGCGATATTGAGCCAACAGACACTCAGACGGAGGAACCGACTGAACGAGGGGAGAAAATTAGAAGGAAAAAAGAGGTGAGTCTTCGCTTATTACTTACTTACCTTACCTCTGATAACGGTGTCTAGCAATTGAGAACATGGTTTCGCAATAATTCTCGTGTCGACACGCGTCCGAAATCTGCGTCATTCCTGTACACCATTGCGAACAACCTCACGAAACAAAGTCAGACGCGTACTCGTGCTCGACGCCCCGTCGAGCTTTATTCAAAAAGTCATTATCAACTGGACGGCATCAAGGCGAAGGTCGACCAGCGTATGATTGACGAAGCGCCGAAAGGCAAAGTCGAAACCAAAGCAGAGGTGAAGCGCCGCTGGACGAAGATCTATAACAAGGAAATAAGTCAGGCCTGGGGTGCCGTTGACCCAACGTTGCGGAAAGAGACGGAGGAGAAAGCGGTAAGGCTTGCCCGCGAAGAGAAGGAGGCGCGGGCGCAGGCACAGGCAAACAACTCTACCCCCGCCGCAAAGGACACGACAGTGGCCTTGTCGCCGACGGAACTGCAACAGCACATCCAATTGCTCCCCGTCCTCATTCCCGCCCTTCTCCAGCAGCTGCAGGCGAAGACTGGGTGGGCATTCAGCCTCCTCGCGGGAGGGCCACTTCCCATAGCTAACGGGGATATCGACGTCTGCGCCTTCCATATCGGAGAGACGGCGTTGGGGAACTCGTTCGGCCACGCGTACGGAGATTTTCAGGAAGGAGTACTCAGGCCATACACTGAGTTCGTGAGACTGGTCTTCAGTAAGTTGGTATTGATTTTCTAGCATCCTTCACTCATACTCACATTTCGGGCAGATCCTGAAGCACGCCAGGCGTCGGCTTTGAATCCACGTCCCAATTGGTCCTTAGCCCCTGACGCCACACCCTCAGAAGCTTCTTCAACTTCGGCTGCCAAGCCTTCGTCTCAGGCGACCGTCGAAAAAAACCTTGAACTCCCTGTCCCTAGCTTTCCCATCCTCGACGACCCTTTCGCTCTGCCTACCGGTGACAACGATCAGTCACTCACTGCTGAACTCTTCGGAGACCTCCCTCTGTTCGATCCTCAACTCATCGCAGCACACGCGGCCACCGACTTCAGGGCTCTGAACGACAGGAACGATGGAGGGCTGAACGATGGAGGGCTCACTTGGGAGGCAGGAACAGTAGGCTGGTCAGGTGCGGGAGGGGGGCACTCGGACTCGCTGTGGAGGATTACCACGCCAGAATTGAATCCCCCAGCGACGACCGCGAAGGATCACACATTGGACTCGCGAACCACACCACCCCCAGCGCCCGAAACGCCAACGGAGATAAACCGCATCACTGAAACAACGACCGAAGGTGATCGCGCACCCAGCATATTGCCCTCGCGAACGACACCACCCCCGGCGCCCGAAACGCCAACGGAGATAAACGACACCACTGAAACAACGACCGAAGATGATCGCGCACCCAACATATTGAACTCGCGAACGACACCACCCCCGGCGCCCGAAACGCCAACGGAGATAAACGACACCACTGAAACAACGGCCGAAGATGATCGCGCACCCAACATATTGAACTCGCGAACTACACCACCCCCGACGAACGAAACCAACATATCGAACTTGCGAACTACGCCACCCCCGACGAACGAGACGCCAGCTACCACGTCACCAGAGACGCTGGCTCAAAACTTATCGCCCAATGCCCCTGAGTGGATGAAGAAGGCGGTCAACTACATGCTGGGCTTGGGCCTTGGGGATGGCTGGCTCAGCCTCATGAAGAGCTGGGTTCACCTTGAGACAAGCCTGGCCTTCGGTGAGGGAGTGGATGGCCGGGTAAGCGTTGCCTCCATTTTGTATCGTTCCAATCTCACATTCCTGCAGAAAATGCGGCTCACTACTGAGGGACGACCGTTACAGCTGAAGGATTGGATGCAGAGACACAGGCCATACACGCCGAACGCCGTTCGTATTACCAACGTTGACGAATTCGGAAGGGATGTCAAGAAATGGTGGAACATCATGCAACCTGCATGGCGGCGAGTCGACGGAAACACTTCTCAAGTCTACGTACCCCCCGAAAACGAGGATTGGAGCGAGTTGGCCAAAGCCGGCCCCAATGGGCTATTGCTGCTCATGCTCTCTGTGGGCTGGTGGGGAAAGATAGAGACCTCAGACGCGTGGAGAGGTCTCCTCATGGATACGCTCAAATCCTTCAACGCTATGGCGTTCGCGATGGCTCCTGCGGCCTCCCCGGCTGTCTCCAAAGCCCCCACTCGTGTGAAACGCCGCCAGGCACCAGCTGAAGATGCGCCTGCTCCGAAGCGTACAAGGGCTCGTGGTAGAACTAGAACGTAGAACTAGAACATATATTACATGCTGTTGTATATACTTCTTGATATGTTATAACTGTTTCTTGATATCATAAAACGCACGACGTGAGTGAAACGTGAAACTTAGGAAATTGCGCCACGAAATCAAGCGCCCTGGACTTCGGCGTGTCTGACGTGTAATTAAGCGCTCGGGACTTAGTGACAATTCGTACTAAGCCGCGGTGTGGTGAATGTGCCACGCACGCAACATACAGGTGATATCATGAGAACACACCAGGCAATGTATTACAATAGCGCATAAGGAGGGGGTTATATAGAAGTATGGAAAACATATCAAAGAAAAATATCCACGAAGAAAACATACGAGCGTAGAAAACATATGAGCAAAGAGAACATATGACGAAAAGAGTCACAAAGAAAACATATAACAAAGGTATAACAAAAGAAAACATACCGATGCATACCAATGAGGCTAAAAATGGTATACTGGCCAAGGTTTGATGGGACGAACCCATAAATGGAAAGAAATATTAACGGCGGTAGAGAATAATACTGTGCGCATGCCATAAAGGGAAGCAAATATATTCAATATTGGAATATATGTGTGATGGTAAGGAGGTGATACATCATCTTATGCTGCTATTTCAAGGAACGCCACCCAGCTTTCATTCTTACGGAGGTGATACATCAGGTCCTAACGTAAGGTGCGTGACCGTTACGATGTATCACCCCGTGTATGCTACTCAGCTTCATTTGATGTATCAGACTAGCAGTACTGCCTGGGACCTTTGCCTTCCTAACGTGCTTCCCCATAACAATCAGCCGTTCGTCAGTGGGGTCCCTGGTGCGCTTGTTTGTGCCTTTCGTCGATGCCTGGGCCGCTTTCCCCTTGGCGCGTGGGCCTGTGGATGCTGCTGGAACGGATGAAGCGGCCACGCTAGTGGGTGCACACTCAGGAGCTGGGGATGTAGGCTCATTGGTCAGCGTGGTGATACCAAGGTCTGTTGAGGGGGGCATTGGCCAGAGCCGTCTGGTTGATGGATGGGATCAGTGGTGTGGTGGCATCAATGTTTGAAGTCGGTGTGATGACAGGTGGGATCACTGGCATGGTGGGGCTGTTTGAAGTGAAGGCGACTCTGGGTGGAGTCCCATTTACGACTGGCGTCCTGTGCGTGGGGATAGCTCCGGCTGTTGCCTCGATGTTTGCCGCGGCCGACAGGAAAGAGGGTGTGGGTAATGCCAGTGATTTGTTGCTGGATTGGAACGTGTCTGGAAGCTGGAGTGATGGTGCGGGCGTGGCTGCTGCATGGAATGGATACATAATAGGCCCCGCAAGTTCATCACTCAGTGATAACGGGGGAAACCCAAAGTCCAACAAGGGGTCGAAAAGGTTGAGCTCCTCCCAATTGATGTTCTCGTCGAGATGGTCGAACTGGGGCTCCGTTCCCCCTGTTTCCCCCAAAGGATCTGCTTCGCCCAAAGAGTTCTCTGCCGCCGGTGCATCCATGCCGGATGAAAGTGTGATGTTTGTATCGCTAGGGGTGATAACCACACAAGGTACACTTGAAGAAGCAGTGGGGGTATCAGGGGAGCTGGTTTCGCAATCGACTGAGATGGAAGCACCGTCCACGGCAGTAGTGGGGTAGAGGCTACGGGCAGCACACTCCGAGGGAGCTAATACAGGTGTCAGAAGGGTGTCGACTAAGTGATGTATCAGAACTTACTGTAGACTGAGCAAAGGAAGCTGCCGAATTGAGCGACAGCTTCGTCCTTGGCCTCCTGGTATGCTTGTCCGAATGATAGGCCGGCACGATTCTCTCCGAAGTGCACACTGAAGAGTATACATTAGTAGCTTCAAGGGTAACTGGTGGAGTTTAGTGGTACGTACGATACACTCTTGATTTCGCCTCCATTCTTAGGGTCCAGTCCGCCAGCGAGTAAAGTGAACCTCCATCCTGTGATGCTACTCAAAAATTGGGCGAAACCAGTGAAGTGGGCCGGGATAGTTCGAATGGCGCTGAAGGGAATGAATGAGTATTGCTTAAATGACCATGTGGACACCACATACTCAGCCATTGCCTGAGGTGTTTTATCTTCTTCCGCCTCCTTCTCGTCGACTTCTTCCTTGCGGCGTTTGTACTCAGCTGTCACCTCGGCTTTTACCTCCTCTGGTTCTGCGTCGAATAGCTTGATGGCGTAACTGCGAACGAGGCGAAGCTTCTGGCCATGGGTAGGTTTCTTGACATTCAGTATAGTGAGCCTTTCGACTTCAGCTTCGACGTGCCGCATGACATGCTTTTTGTAGTAGAGACGACAGTAGACTTCCAAAAGCTGAGGTCGGCGTTTCGGTTTGATAGTTTTCAGCGCCTGTTTGACAAGCCGGCCGTAGGGAAGAACCCGGTTTTGTTTCCCACTGTGGTTTTGGAACCAGCGTCTGATATACTATAAATATGTCAGGGTCATGATGATGTATTTCCATACCGGTTCGCTTACCTTCTTCCATCCTGCCACCTCCTTGCCGTACGCCTTTTGCCTTTCTTTAGTGTCTACTATCGTCATATCTTCGACCACCTCCCATTCCCGGAACCACTCTGCTTCTAACGGTACCCAGAATTTATCAAGCCGACCCTTCTTCTGTGCCTCGAGGAAAGCAGGGATAAGATCAACCAGAAACTCCAATTGCTTGGGGCTGCACTTCGAAGGAGGGGCCATTGCTGTGAAACGAGCTTGAGATCGAGAGCCTATCGCTGAGGGTAGGATATAGTTAGAGTTGGCTGATGTATCGCGCAAGCTCACCTAATTTTTCCTCGATTTTTTAAGGTTTTTCCTATGCTACTCCCTTCCTTCCCTCGTCCTTCCTCAGCCCCCGTCTCCGGCATTGCGCGAACGACTGTAACATTTAATTTCCCAAGGACGTATATAACGCATCAAGAAGTGTGATTGGAAGCCCCACAACAGCACCCCCAGCCATCATGCAAACGAACTACAGTGTCACCGAATTAGCTACTCTTTTCAGCCAACATGGCATTGCCCTACCGGATGTGCTACGGGCTGAGTTCGGCGACTCGTCGTCTGACCAGGCTGCTGTTGCCACTGCGCCAGCGTCTCCCACCGATGCTGCCGCAGCAGAAATCGAGCCCGAGGAAGCAGGTTCGTCATTATCCATTAATGTCACTAATACTCACTAATCGTTCTACTAGAAGGAGATGGGTACATTCGTTGCACCAACTGCAATGCCCATCTCGCTCTGTTCGCCGTCACGCATATCAACACTGTCCCGGCCATCCCAGCTGCACCTGCACCTGCCGCCAATGCCGCCCCAGCTGCCCCTGCCGCCAACGTTGCCCCGGATGCAGCTGCCACCAACACCGCCCCAGCAGATGGTGCAGCCATTGCTCTTCCAGTGACTACAATCCTCCCCCCGCCTCTTGCCTCCAATAGTCGTTCCAGCCACTGGTATGCCGTCACCGTTGGGCGCCAGACCGGTGTCTTCTATGCCAAATGGTTAGTACAGTGATAGCTGCACCTACAAGTCTGTACGCTAACATGTCATATCAGGGACAATCAAATCAGCAACCTAGTCTCCGGTGTTCCCTTCTGGAATGCCCCACGCTTTGCTACCGAGGGAGAAGCCCGCTACTACTTCGCCCGACAGGCTGCAGCTGGAAAGGTTCATATCCGTGCCGGCCCATAGAGTGCACAATCTTTGCTGTACAGCCTCTATATACGTACTACTCAATCTTGATGTCATGTTGATACTTCTGCTTGTATTGCCTGCCATTACTCTGATTGCTGCCGAATATATGTGTGTTCGTTTAGCTCGACTACTTGACACTACTAAGTACACTAAGGGGACTGATACATGAGCTGTCGCGTTCTGTGCATGTCAATGACCTCGGAGTATCCACACATCACGGAGCACATGACGTCCTCCAACCACGCTAACACCTCACCAACAGCGCGTCCCAAAGTCTGGACCACCCCTAATTCCTTTCCAACTCCTGCCAGCTGCAATATTCCGTTCAAGCAACGCGTGGTGACGTTGCAAAGGCCTTCAAGGTGAATACAAGTGTCGGCAAGCTTATCTTTGCGACGGCTGACCATGTAGTTTTGGCATAGATCCTCCAGGTATGATTGAGGGCTTCCCCCGGTGCGTGTGTTGAACTCAGCCAATGTTTTCGATACAATTTTCATCCAGCTGGCCACGGTGACAGGGTCGTCACTAGGGAAATTAGCCATATGTTGGTTGAAGACACGACAACTCACTTGGGGGGGGGTTCCCTTCTAGAACCTTTGAATAAAGAAGGTCGCCTATAAGGTGTTAGTATGTATGTCATATCCCTGTTAGTAGCACTAGTACGCACCCGCGGGTCTCTGCACGATAACGGACGGCTTTGCGAGCACTGATGGCTATTTTGCACCTAAGTTAAGATAATTATTCAAGGGGTATACTAAAATCAGGCGGGATCGGCTTACTTGTTGTAGCTGCGCTTGCTCTTAGCACAATTAGCCGCAGCCTTTTCCTCCGGAGTTCTGTAGAGCCTTGGATGTCCGGTTGGTTTGTACGCAGGTGGTGCAGCTGTCTGGGAAACCTCAGGAGTCACTGTTCGAGCACAAACACTTGGTTTGTTCCTGGGTGCGCATAAGCAAGCAATATAACAATTTAAAGCTATAGCTCACTTATAATAGCTTCGCTTACTTTTGGCACGATTGGCCAACAGCTTTTCCTCGGCAGTGAGGTAGATTTTGGGGCGACCATGACCCATGGTGATGTATGGTAGACGAGATGGGGTTGGTGAATAACGAGCTGAGTTGAAACCATGAATGAGTCCCGTCTGACCTTTAACCATTATTCTGACCTTTATTCATTGCAACAGTATGGCGACGATCGTGGATGCAATAAATAGCAGACATGTTTCATATTGAAATCAAGGATGTCACAAGCCATACAAATAGCCATGCAGCGACTGATAATGTCTGTCAAGGAATTATTCCTTGACTACCCCTATTCGGTGCGATACTTTGCCTAGCTGCCTCTTTTGGTTGTGATCGAGCCTCAGTTCAGTGTCTTTTCTTTGCAACTGTCCCTGAACCGGTGAGCTACAACATATCTCCGTGATCTCCGCTAATAACTAGGTTCAGATTGCCAATGCCGACACAACTCATCACTTCTGACATCACACTCATCGAGGCCCAGCGTATTGCGGACGCGAAGGCCAAATTTTCACTCCAACTATTACCCTTCTACCGCTGTGCACTGAGTGAGGACCGAGCTTTCTTGGCGGCTGCACGGGTGCTTGTGCTCGATCGATTTCCGCCCCTTGGCTTGGACCCTTCAAGCAAGGAGTATCAGGATCAGGCTCTCGTGGATGCAGAGGTATTTGAACTTCATCTGTTTGGGTGTGGGGCACTACTGAGCTCGGAATCCTAGGCTTTTGAGTTTGAATTGATGATTAGTTGTATTCATCCGGACTATCGCCATGTGGTTGAGAGTGCTGATGATTGGAGGCCATATCTTACGCTACAGGAAGATCGTAAACGATGGGTGAGTATGTAACACTAAGGGTGGGCATAGTAGCTAACTTTGCCTGTCTCAGCGCGAGGAGTGGGAAGCTACTGGAGGGGGGGTACCCCATGACCATCAGTACATTGTGGCATTCGACATCGACGAGCCAAAGTCCTCATACCTGGCTACCTTCCTTTCTTGTTTCATCGGTTAGCTTGTACTCGTAGTACCTCGTTCCACACGGGAGCCACAATTGTGACTGTGAGAAGACCTTTATGACCATGGGAGTAAACGTGGATGAACATCAGGCTATGAACTTGAGAACTCTGGCCTCACGACTATCCTGCAACTTTGTCGCTGGGCTGACTCCAGCTTCCTCTACCGATGACACACTGCTGCCTGCTTGCTATAAAGGTTTGAAGCAATGGGAAGAATCTGGTAAGTAAAAATGCACCGGCCAAAACGAGTTGCAATTGACTTTGATCCTTTCGACGACAACGAAGATGACCAACAACGTGTTCCTCCACAACCTACCCATCGACACACAGATTTCTCTATATCAAATATGAGCCAGATATCTCAACGTTCCTGCTATGTTACCTACGCTGCTCCCGGACTTGACCCAAATCTCCCATCTCCAAATCATCTGCCTCCTTCGCCCCAGATCAATCGCGCTGAAGAGCACTTCGTGCCCCTCCCAGATGTGGACCAAGATAACAACCCATCCGACTATGTCGACCCCACTCTCAAAGCTCGTTTCCGGAAACGTACATTTGCGGGGGTGTGTACTTTCTCAGTCCCGACCGCCATACTCTGACCCTGTCTTAGGACAATCCCATGCTCGTATGGATGCAAGAGCGAGATCTCTTTCTCGAAGAATTACTCAGACTCGAAGGTCCAGAAATCGACCAGGAGTACTGCGCCACGAACGCCTGCCCGTCAATTGGCCTTTACCGGTGTCCTCAGTGCACAGATAGCCGTCTCTTCTGCAACATCTGCACCGTGCAACGCCACGAAGCAAGCCCTTTTCATATAGTTGAGGTATGTATCACTACAGTTTTCCTGGCCTTAATGAACTCACCATCCTGGGCAGAAATGGAACTCGCGCTTTTTCGAACGCTGCTCCCTGCAGTCGCTCGGCCTCTCTATCCAACTAGGGCACCCCTCGGGTGTGTTGTGCCCCAATCCTACCCGCACCTATGAAAAGGGGTTCACTGTCATTACCTCCCACGGCATTATCCTTGTTACCCTCCGCTTTTGCAACTGTGGCCTTGCTGCCTCCCGTGCTGCTCAGCTTCTTCGTGCGCGCCTATTTCCGGCTACAACGATTGATCCTCACTCCGCTGCTACATTTGAAGTCCTCCGACTATTTCAACTACTGACTTTCGGTTCGAAAGTGTCCGGATTTGAGTTTTACACCACTCTGGCTCGTCTCACTGATAATCTCGGTGATCCCCCTTCGGTGAGCTTCAATGATAATCAGTCGCTCTGTTATACTGACCATCACTAGGATCGTTACAATGTTTTCATGCGAATAGTTCGACAGTGGCGCCATGTCCGACTCCTCAAGCGTGCTGGCCGCGGTCCATGCTGAAAGCGGCGTGGCCGGGACGACAGAGGGAGAATGTGCAGTGCTCTGTCCGGCATGCCCCCATCCCAACAAGAACCTTCCGAGCGATTGGAACAGAGCTCCGCCAGTTAAGGGGTAAATCTACTTGACCACTCACAAACAGGAACGATTACTGATGAACCAACATTTACTTAATATTTTAGATGGATATACTCACTGTTCCTGGCTATCGACGCCAACTTCCGACTGAAGCGTTTGTCGGCATCTGATGATACACGTGACCCCGGCCTTCACACAGGCTACGCCTACTTCGTCGAAGAAAAGAAGTACAAACAGTTTTCTTGCTCAAACGACGAGCATACCAGCAGAGACCAGCACCTGCAGTAACTACAACGCTGTCAAATCAGCCAGTATCCGTGGTGGGAAGGGTGTAACGGCAAGTGGTGTAGGTACTGTAGAGTGTAGCCGACATGACTTGAAGCG
Source organism: Pleurotus eryngii var. eryngii (assembly GCA_029467805.1). Classification (NCBI taxonomy): domain Eukaryota; kingdom Fungi; phylum Basidiomycota; class Agaricomycetes; order Agaricales; family Pleurotaceae; genus Pleurotus; species Pleurotus eryngii. The sequence continues at coordinate 2,834,726 of SZVJ01000015.1, read as the reverse complement.
CCCACTCTCAGTCGGAGACTTACAGCTCGGGGAGAAGTAAGATTACATTACCTCTGCTCATTTTGTGACCACTGACGCCTTCACAGGTACACCAACATGGATTACCTATATTTTTCTAGCATTACCAATCATTCGCCAGCATCCTGCGTAGTCTCTTACGATATCGCATGTCAGTGAAAGAGGAACATGGGAAACCGCGCAGCCATTTACCCTGCCGACGCTGTTGGTACTCGCTTCCATCAACTCAGCATCACATATCTTGTTCCCAAGTTCCACCTGTACGCTCATCGGAGCGAATGTCAAAACAATTACTCGTTCAATTTCACCCCAAACGTTGGCTGAACAGATGGGGAGTCCCCTGAGCGCGGATGGGCCGCTATGAACCCCGTGTCTAGTAGTACCAAGGATATGGGGCCAGGTTCACAGCGAGATACTCTTGATGACCATTTTGGTGACTATAATTGGCGCAAGGTCATTTCAATGCGTATGTATTCATCATTGAAGTCATGATATCAACTAACCCATATACCATTATACTATAGATCTGACGCTCCATCGCAAGATCCAGGAGGCCGTGCCGATGCGCAGCGAACATGTATCCGCATTCCTGGAATTCAGCCAGTCGCTTCCTGTTAACACCGTGAATGCCTTTTGCAAGATGGTTTGGGAATGGGAAGCTGGCGAATCGACGATCAATCCCTATGAGACCAAGCTTGCCACCGAATCTCAGTCCAAAGTACGTCTTGCACTTGCACAAGAGGATGCGGCAGCTATTGCTCGAGACGAAACCCTCAACGTACACACAACAGTATCACCGAGTGTCCTAATACACCAAGGAATCGAGCTAGAAGATCAGCAAGCACGACTTGCCAATGATTCTAAGGCCCTTGGTACATCGGCTACTGAGCATCAACACTCCCAACTCATTGAACGGCGCTCTTGCCTACAACGCAGAATCACGGCGTGATGTCAAATCCAATCTCTCTACATGCCCGGTGTCGTCAATTTACGAAGTGTAGCTGCCACCGACAGCTCCAGTGCAACGGCGGAAACGATCAAACTCCTTTTGCCTTCGAACATCATCACGACCACTCCCTGTGATTCCAAGCTAACCGCGTATGAGTGGCGACTTCGTTACGGGCTAGCATTCGATTGCCTTGCCAAGCTTCGCCGTCACCTACTCGTCCTCAACACCATGTACCAATCAAAGGACTCGCTTATACGTGGTCAACATCACAACACCCGGAGCAACACATTGATTCACAGAGTACATCGCGCATCAAATACATTAGCAACAAATACTGCGCCTGTTGAACGGCTCTTGTCGCGCTCAGCCAGCCCTTAGAAAAGACCGGCAGCTGGGAAAACATCATACGGCCACTCTTGGACACCGACATCCGAGGTCTTAGGGAAGGTGAAGATGCCTCATCTTCCGAGGGACGTCGCCAACTCTCGTGGATATGGTCGTCTCAGCGCACCAGTGATGCCGAACTTACAGAAGGCATGAACGAAGCGCTACAAATAGAATGGTGCAAGGCACGTGCTAGAGCGCAGCGATGGCAGGAGGAATGTATTCTCCTGTGGGAAGAGATGCGTCGTGTCATTGAATTTCACAAGTGGCAAGCCCAAGTCTGGGAGACACGCGCCAATGAAGCCTCCACTCCAGGTGCTCGTGCTTATGCTCTGAGGCAGCAGCAGACAAAGCAGGACCTGATAAGTAGGTGTCAGGATACTTGGGCAGGTGTTGAGCGGTTGTTACAGTCTGGTGAAGGGAAGGCAGTCGCGGGCGAGCAGTTAGTGGAGTATCGTTCACCTACCTAGATAACTTTTTGTACTTAGCGAAATTTTGTGTATTGGATGTACTTCGCGCTTCTTTTTGACGTTTTCAGTCGTTTGGGTGATGCCTATGTGACACGTCTGCCTTCTTCTCATAATAGCGCTCGACGAAGGAGATTAAGTGGCCGATTGACCCTCAAACAAGGGAAATAGTGGTATATGGTGCTCAAAGAAGAAGATCAAGTAGCCGATTGACTACCCAAACAGGCGAATGGCGGCATTGGTCCCCTTCTGGCAAGAGGCGCCACCATGAGGCATCAAAAGCGAAGGGACGGAAGGAGGGACGGAAGGTGCCGCAAGAGGGTGGGAACAATTTTCCTGTTTCTGGAGGAGAAGGGAAGCCACTACAGTTCGTTGATACATCATTCACTCATCGGTAGCTCGCAGTCATGGATGTATAACAGCCTCAGTGTAAGTACAGTAGTGTATATATAATGTGCACGTATACAGGTGTCTCGTTTGCCTCACTTGGTATAGCTATCTATACCCTACTACCTACAATGTGATGTAATATGTACGCACGACATTTCTTCAAGGCAGTCGCGCTTCAACCGTCCCCGGCTACTACTTTTTGTCTTTGCTCGTGGGATTTTAGCGTAAGAAATAATGCCCCAGCACGCTCGATCTCACCCATGGAATCCCAGATGCCCGAGCATGCGGGAATCAAAAGCACCCCGTATTGCCTTGGCAAAGCGTCAGCATGGTTTCCTGCGACTGTCTTCTGAACGGACGTCCCGCAGGGTGCATCAGACGCGCGGCAGCAGGCGCCACCGTAGTCGGTGTTCTACAGCTCGTTGCATATCCAAAAAAGCGTGCGATATGTGCGATAGGTTGACACACCCTGCGAGCGGTGCGAGCAGGGGACACTGTCCTTGAGCCTCCCTCCCCCACGTATACGCGTACATGGCAGCTGCTGCAGCGCTGGAGAGGAACTGCGCTCGGACTTATCTCCCTCTTTTATGTCGCCTCCTTGGATACCCGCTGACAAGGTCTGATTATCGAAAAAAGCACATGGGAGCGCCCATCGACGCCTTATCGTAGCTCGCACGCGTACGCGCAACCCTCCTCCATCGTCTCCTCTGCCGCCTGCTAGCAACGGGTCCCTGGCATGAATGGGGTTCCATTCCCCAAGGACTGAGCTTACGAGTAATGGCAACGGTGGGTTGAACCCGGGGTTTGTACATGCGTCGCCCGTAGCCTCGCTCAGCGGTGAGGGAGGCAATAAAATGGATATGGGTTGGTGTGGGGCGAAACCGGACAAAAGAAAAGGCTCGAGGGTTACCAGTTACCCCCCGGTCGTAGATGCAAGACGGAGGAGTATCGACTAGATCCAAACGAACGGGGCGAGATCACAAGATTGACTGAACGAGGGAGCAGCCACGTGGATTCGAGAACGGCTCGTTGTTTCGACGGCTGGCTGGTACGGGACCGTCCGAGGGCAGCTGCAGGGGAGAAGCGCTCAAAAGGGGCGAGGACATGTTCGCCACATATTAACGGAGGTATTGCGGTAAGTGCCAAGTCGAGAGGTCGACGGTGCTAGATCGCACGCCGCGATATATGCGAGCGATTGAGGCGATGAGACAGCCGGCCCACCCCTGGACGGCGAGTGCGAGTTTGAGACAACGAACAGAGGAGATGATCGTCCTTATTGATGAAGGTGACCCAAACTGACGACGAGACCAAGATTATTGCAGGATGGGCTGCGAAGGAAGTGTTGCATGGTGGTGGCAAACACCCACGCCCGATCGCGGGTAGGAAGTGAGCCCGGGATATGGAGTCGTAGGATAACGATCTGGAAATGAGTGATTATCAGCGAGTGTTGATAGCGGGAGAAGGGCGGACAAAACGTACCTCAACGTCTTTCCGATTACTTAACCTCCAGTACAGAACGCTCAGCTATGCGCGCAATATAGGGCCTATTTTTGGCAAGTGGCGTGTCGTGATCATCGTCGTCGAGCAAGGTCCCCGAAGCCCTGATGGCCGCATGCGTTCTTCGCGCCGCCGTGCAATCCACAAGTATCGACGTCCCAGGACCTAGGCTCATGGGTTCGGCACGGTGAACCTCAATGGAGGGGAACAGCCAGGCATCCCCTACCCGCTGCAATACCACGCCGTGTCGTGGAAGTCGATGAAAGCTGGTAATTGTTCGCAAGCCACGGCGAACACGGACGTAGATGGCTTCATCACTGCTGTGATAGCTGCAGGGAGATTCTGGCATCTTTCGACGAGTAGGAAGCTGCGAAAGGGGCGAGTATAAGTGGTGGTCGCTGAGAATATGGTCGTAGTAGTAGTATGGTGGAGGATATTCAGATAATTGGGCATATGACCGGGGGGGTGCAAGTCGTGATTCTCCAAGTGCTTCGTTTGAGCAACAACTTTACACCCGCGCAAGGGGTGCTATGTGGTTCCCGAGATCGATCCATACACTATTGAGATCCTATATGTGCTTCGCCCCCCCATCCATTCCATCCATGGGTGACGGAAGGCTCGAATTGTCCTTTACGCATCGAGATTTACGGGATTATTGATTTTAGTTCGAGGCGTTTGATGCCTGAGAATCCGCGCTGCTCCCTCCGAGCACGGACTTCAGATAGAGCTGGGAGACGTCTTGATCGTGCAAAATTCACTGAGTAGCCGGAAGTGACTTTTCCCGGTACGCGTCGTATACGGCAAGAACTCCAAGCAGGTCGCGGCGTCAATTATACACGCTAGTTTCCTCCCTGCTCTATATTCTATGCATCAACAACACTCTCTTTATGACAGCGAGGGGAAAAACGCACTGGGGGGACATCCTACCATGAAACAAACTCAACGCATCCACACCAGAACAGGAACTGAGTGCGACTGCGAATGCGCGATCACGATGTCAGCGGGACCACAAAGAGATGTCGTGCTCCATCTGAGGCAGATGCGCGCTGGCCGATTGATGAGTGCTGTGCAGTGTTTTAGCGAATCGTTCATTTGAACATGGATGAAGATACTCACCGACTCGTTGTGGGTATGGTTGATTGAGTCGGAATGAGACGTAACAGTGTTACGATCATGGCCGCTTGTTCGGGCCGTCAATAGCGGAACCGAACCACCTTCTTCCCTCAAACCACGTCCAATCTACTCGTCTCTCTAATGAAACCACAAACATTCCCAGATCCACCAACTTCGTAACCGTTGAGCGACGGGACCTCCTCGAACAGAACGCGCAAGTGGCGAGACTTCTACTCCAAGCACCACAATTTGCGAACATTTCCCCCACAAACTCAAGAACATGTAGCGATGCGATCTGTCGGCCAGGGAGAGGAGAAGGGGGATCTCACGGAATGGAGTGTGCTCGTGCCAACTTCATCGACGTCATCTAACGTCTTTTGAGTCGCTCTGATGGTGAACCGCATTGGTGCAGAAACAGCCAGGCCTCCTCGACTCGCTGGTCCACTACGTTGTATCATGAGTATCGTTGCAAGCCATGCGACATGCCGAATTGAGGAGCAAGGGTGGCCCTGGATTCGTTGTGGACGAGGGTACGACGCAACCCGTACGTGCTCGTGCAATCTTCCGAGATTTAGCTAACGCACGTAGTTGCCAGCGAACTGGTCATTTATACTACTCCGAAGGACAGCAATGCGTTCAATCCCGTAACGCCATCGCCTCGAACAATACGGTTGTGATGCGGGATGATCACACCGACGATATCGCGGCCTAGGACCGGCTGCGCAGTATCTGGGGCGGGGGGGAAACGATAGAGTACGAGATGTGAAGCCCGCAAGCCACGGTGAACACCGAAGAAGCTTGACAGGACATAGCCGTAGGATGGCGGGGGGATATGGGCATGCGACTGGGAGTGTGCAAGGCGTAACTTGCTAAATTCTTCGTTCAAGTACCGACCTCGCCCTCACGCAAGGGAGGCTATGTGCTCCCCGAGATATATAGTATGCTCTGCCGTTCGTGACGTGCCGAAGAATCTTGAGCATGGAGGAATCATCATTCGAGACGTTTGCACAAAAAGAACTGTGATGAATTGTCAGACGTGATGTTAACTATGACATGAGGCTGTGGACATACACGATGGGAAGTGCAAAGTGAGGCTCGCAGCTCATGATTGAGATCTACGCAGTTTCGGTGATCCTCGAGTGACATTGCGAGAGTCGATAATTTTCTCGATCACAGCAAAGTCCACCGAGTTTACACAGATCGACATACGCATCGTATGAAGCGGGAATTACAAGGACCTTCCGCCGTCAGCCCTATGATTCCCCGCTGCATCTCATGCGTCAATAAGGACTCTCTAGGACAGGAAGTGAGACGCACCAAGACGCCAGCGAATTTTGCCGACTTCTCACCACGAAATCAACTGCGTCCAAGGCAGAGCATTAGCGAGTGCGAACGCGAGATCACGAACTAGAGCCCTGGTTCAATTCGACGTGTGTGCTTGCATAAGTCGCATTGAAACACATTCTGGCCCCGACGAGTGCCAGGCGTGGCTCCGTGTGTCGTGTTGTCCGCCAACGGAGCCTGGTAGAACGTCGTTTACTCGGAAGAAGTCCATTCGAGTTCATGATGGATTGGGGATGGATGTTCGGGCCGGCGACATCCGACGCCAATTTCGCTCCCCACTCACGACTCTTTCGGTCAGTTTCGTTCTATCCCGATGTTCCCTCTCCCAACGTCGAACCTCACGGAACGAGCGAACGAGTAGGTATCTTAGTCTACTCCAAGAATCGAATGGGCTTTTCACAACTGCAGTGCCATAGTACCTCCCACCCCAATTTGTCCCAATCTCCCGCATAGAAACTGATCAGTCACACGATGTCACACTGTGTCAAGGAGTCAAGGAATAGTGAAATGCCCCAAACCCAGGCTCCTAAAACCAGCCTCTCGTATCGCGAGACATTTTTCAAACTGAGCGCTAAAGCGCTAAGACAAACAAGTACAACGTCAAGAAGTTTGAAAACTCTCGATAGAGAGGCTGGCGAATTGTACCCCCCGGCGTCCCCGAGCGCGTTCTCAGGCTGCTGAACTCGTCGTTCGGCAGCGTCGGCCTCTTGTCACGCTAGAATTGACTGGAAATCTTTCCGCGTTTATTTACATCTACTTTTGGTAATTAATAAAAATACATTTGCTGCCTCATCATCCGAACGCAAATGACTGCCGTACCGCCGCATGAATGGACCGTCGAAAGTATCAGAGAACTAGCCAAAAGGAAGTTTGGCAAACGGGCTTGTCTATTCCAGACAGAGGTCGCACTTGCACTCTACGCAAAAAAAGATGTTGTTGCATGTGCGCCAACAGGGGCCGGGAAGACACTATCGTTCTGGCTACCACTTCTCATGGTGTAGGAGGAGGGATTGAAGAGAATCACCATTGTGGTGACACCATTGAACCTGCTAGGGAAGCAGAATGCAGAGGAATTGGGCGAGGCCAGTATCCGTGCTGTAGCAATCAGTCATGAAACGGCGTCACCTAAATTATGGAAGGTGTGTGATTAGAAGTCATGTGAAGTGGTTGCCGACTTACCTCTCACAATCAGGAGGTCGAGCAAGGCCACTATCAGGTTGTCATTATCAATCCTGAGCTACTGTTAGGCAGTGCCGAAGCGAAAGCACTCTGGCAGAATTCACACTTCACGGCGTGGATCCTCAATATAATATTCGATGAGGGGCATTGTATTAGTCAATGGGGAAAGTTTAGAAAGGAATACTCACAATTGGGCTCACTACGATACTTGATTCCAGCCGCTATTCCATTTTACGTTGCCTCCGCCACCCTTCCGAAATCTGTTCTTATTGACATCGCAAATGTCCTCCGGTTACGCCCAGAGCAGACGGAATATATTATGCGCTCGAACGAACAGCCAGAGATTGCGTTATCGGTTTGAAGTTTCGTATATCCAGCCAACACCTTCAAGGACCTACTCTTCTTGCTTCCTGGTGAGCCCTACTGCGAAACGATACCATGGAAGTTCATTATCTTCTTCAATAACATCAAGAAATCAGAATCGGCGGCTTTGATGATGTGAAAGCGTTTACGACCTGGAAATCAACAGCGGCTTGTGTACTTTCACTCAACAATGACGCCGGCATATAGAGAGGAGAAAGTTCGGTGCTTTCGGAAAGGGAGTGTTGTTGGCTTATTTGCAACCGACACATTTGGTATGGTGAGCTTTGAGAATCTAACTGTTGTGCGCATAGACTCACTAAGACACCAGGGGATGGATCTGGCTGATATTGCAGTTATCGTTCAGTTCAAGTCAACATGCGACCTCAACTTGTTGTTCCAGCGGTTTGGGCAAGCTGCCCGTGGATGTGATCAGAGTGCGGTTGCGATTCTCCTCATTGACAAGAAGGATACAGACGAGAGCCGGATGAAGAGTCAGCGAGCTGCGCAGAAGCGCAAGGAGAAGAAGCTAAAAGGCACAGTTTCGTTGGGAAAGAGGAAGGAAGAGGATTCAGCTGCCAGTGAACGCCCCATCAAACGAGTAGCACTTACTGATGTGGATGGGAACATACGTAGTGTTAGAATGGACACGGCAGTAGTAAACAACGGACATATATCCGCCGATGAGAGTGATGAAGAAGATGGCGAGGGATCATGTGAGAGGGACGGTGAGAGAGTGGAAGATCTTGATGGAACATTGTCAACCTTTGATCAAAACGAGCGCCGTGCACATTATGCTCAGAATAGCAGTGAGTGTGACCGACCAGTGGCAAAGGAGTTGAAGTCGAGAAGAGTTGAAGTTGGGAGTGCAATGGATGATTATATCAACTCCAGCGAGCGAGGGATCAAATGCCAATGCATTGTCCCCACATTGTTTTTTGGGAATGACTGCCGACGTAAGTTTGCCAAACTGATCATGATCGGGAAGTAACTGACCTGTCTATTATTCACACCAGCCCTGGACACCCATCTTGTTTGCGACACGGCCACACCATTTGGCTGTCCCCGTTGCAGACCCAAACCCACGCTAATCTGTTGCGGCCTTTGCAACCCAGGTGCCTTTGACACGTATACAACACCATTCACCAGGATTACACGGGGCCCTCCGAAATCTCACATCAAGCCTTTCGACATGAACAAACCTGCACCGAAATCACTATATGTAGACCTACTCACATGGCGCTATGCCCATGCAGTTGAAGAGATGGATGTCGACGCAGTGGAGATGTACAGGGCGAAGTTATTCATGGGTGATGAGATCTTGGATAGGATTGTTGAATGTGCACAGGCCGGGAAGCTTCCTTCGCTAGGAAACATGGACAGGGAATTTGATTGGGAGGTGGAATGGTCAGCAAGACACAAGAGCTCGTTGTTTGACATTGTCAGGCGCCACTACCCTCTTCCTGCATGCCATCCAGCCTCGATTCCGACACTCACATCTGGACAACCAACAGGAGTACCAACAGCTTCGTCATCGAAGCCACGAAAGGAGAATCGCTGTGGCGCCTGTCATGCGGCAGGTCATATCCATACACTGTCTTTTCTTTACTATAACATGCTTCTCATTAGTAACTTCAATGGATAGGAACTAACCGCAAATGTCCCTTGTATGGACAGGATCGAGGACACCACACAAACAAGAATACAGCACCTCAACCACTCGGTACAGCAAACCACACACCCACAATCGCTTTAGCTCCAGTCGCAGGCCTCAGCTCTGTCATGCTGAGCAATGTGGACAGATGCATGCATTCGGTTCCTGCACGAAAGATACTGTACTACCGTTAACATCACAGATCAATACCACCGTCATCTTCAAGCTCAAGTTCCCCTAGGTCATCCATATCTAATTCCTCCCCCCTTGTTTCTAGCTGTCCCCTCTTTGCTGCTAATATTGTCGAACCCTTTCCTATCATATCAGGAATAGTATACTTCATTGTTCGCCCTGTTGCAAATTCGTTCACCCGTTCTTTTTCCATATAGGTAGCGAGGTGTTTGAATGTTTGAGTTATTTTCGGCGGTGAATGCCGGGTTGTCTTGTGGTCCAGGCAGAACATTCGTTCGAACTGGGCTCACATATCTTTATATACCTCTATTAATGGTGACTCCTTTATTATATGCCCTTTCGTGTGATTTGAGAACTTTCCGCAGTATATCTGTTATGGTTCGATATTTTCTTCTTCAATTTCCCTTATCTTTCTTTATCTTATCAGTCACGACACGGGTATACACGTGACCGATGACGCATCCCCTTACTAATTAGCATTACATATCTATTACGATAGCCTTAGTAAGAACCACACCGAAACCACATGTCCGCAGTCAACCCGCAGCCATGACAAGACACCATGCACAAACGGTGCGCTTTCCATGGAACGCTGGCTGGTTACAGTGTGTAGTAGTACATGAGGATATTGCATGTATAGTAGTATATATTCACCAATCCAACACCCAGAGACGACAGCTCGTTCTCTTGGGATTTCCGCTAGTTCCACTAGTGTCAGACTAAGTCAACCAGGCTACCCTTCTCCCATTTCTTTATCTTTTGGTTTTAGTATTCTTGTAGGAGCCACGTTAGTCTTGGACTAGTGTCGCCCTAACAATATCCGCTAGACCAACTGCTGGTGAGTGATTTCTACCGATGAATGGCACAACTAACTTTGATATATAGATTATTATGCTTGACAAGCCAATCAATCCCCCTGAATTTCCCTGGCTTCCCTGTGGGATTGCATAGTATATTCATGCGGATAGCATTCCTGTAACTGTCGAACCAATAAGTAAGCTTCATAGCTTATCATTTGTAGATTTGCTCACCATAGATCAACAGGAAAATTGAAGTGGACGTCTTCGAGGTAGTGTTGCAACTCAGCTGCATATTTATGCTTTCCACAGCCTGAGAAGATCATCATCCAAGGGAGGAAACAGGCCTCGACACATCCAATATCCCCCACGTTCATTGTGTATGATAGTTCTTCATATAGCAGGAAGTACTGATGTAGTATCAGTATGTTCTCATACTGACCGTCACGTTCTGCAGATTCCTTCTTCCACATCGATGTCTCTATATCAATAGGCGCCACACGCTCACGGCATAATGTAGTTGCCAAGGCCACAGTTTGCTCCCAGGTCGGCTCTTTGCTTGCAAAATCGTCCAGCGATGTGCATGATGGATCCTGTTCAACCACCTCCAGTCTCCACGCATCCAGCCGAAGGACAATGCCAATATGCTCGATGCACTCATGCATCCGCCGATAACCACGTTTGCTACCCAGTTTACCTGTTTCCCGAGGCTGTATCTCATAGAACAGATCCATTAGACAAGTTGTGTCTCCCCATACTGCCTTTGGTTGGATGAATATCCGCCAAATAGCATCTGTACATGCCATCTTTAGGTGGAACAATCCCATAACATATACCACAAACTGAAGCCGGCACCATGGTGTCGCCTCTTCAGATCGAGACACAAGGAGACTTCGAATTCGTTCGCCGGTAAGTAGGTCGCCAGAAATCAATACAATCTGGTTATCAACGTCTGTCACCCCAGGTGTCTCAGTTGGGTCCCCAAGTGCCGCTTGAGCAAGAAAGCTCTCGATGGCCTCAGCATTCTGCGCAGGCGTGCTGGGTGCTACGTCGAGAGTTCTGTTTGGAACCTGCTTTGTTTGTGTCATTGGGACAGCTTCGTATACCTCAGCTTGCCCAAGCTCACTCCCAAACTTGCGGAAATACTCTGGCCCGTAATGTACTAGATCGAAGAGGAATTTCCAGCGGTTGAATCGATCATGGCTGTGCAAGCCTTCGGAATCGGGTACGTTCGCATGTAGCTTGATTAGCTTCATAAGCGGTATTGATGGTCTCTGCCTAGGCTTGTATTTCTCCCACAGCTCCTGGCTGCAGTTGAGATGCTCGGGCATCGTCGTGGGGTGCAATGGTAGCATCATTCCAGTTGTTAAGTGGACCATTGTGTCATCATTATTCTCGACTGTAGGTACTGACTGCTTTAGGTCGATATCGAGATTGTTGTATGCAAACAAGGCCTAGATGGTCATCCCCAAGGTTTTCATATTCTCATCAGCTTTCGTCGACAAACTTGAAACAGCCTGATTTATCATTGTCGTGGATATCGAGATCCCCAAGGACGATAGAAACTCTCTTACAGTCTCCGGTGTGTTTGCAGAGTGAAGGAATATTCCAACAACACTTTGAAACAAGTTACACTGCTGATTTGTACTCTTCATCATGATACTCAAGCAGACAAGGGCCTGCTAGTTTCAAATCAGGTAAGCTCACTTCGTTGATTGGCCATTTTGAACACTTACAATATCTGTCAGCCACTCATGCCGTGTTTGCGATTGGTCAACTCCATCTTCCGGCTCATCCTCGCTGTCTTCTGGAAATTCATCCTCATCCCCTCCCTCCTCCTCTGGTTCACCATTAACAGCAGATGTTCCTGCGCCCTGGCTCGCTTGTGCTCTAGGCTGCTCCCTTGTTTGATGTCCTTTTAGGTGCTCATACCGACACTTGTGTCGCCGTTGCATCACCTTCTCGCACTGGCTATTGATGCCTTCTTCCGCAGATAGAAGCACCTTCAGCAGACCCCATGATATGGGCGCGTCTTCTGACAGTCTCTTGATCATGCCAGTGATCTCGTATCCTCGAATTTGCTCTTCCGACATTGTCTTTGCCGCGAAATGAAATCCCTTTGACTTCAATGCCAATCCTGCAACCTCTGCAGCACACTTTTTCGACATGATTCGATTTGCGCGCTGCACTATTGCCGCGGAAAGCAATGGGTGTGCTTCCATTTCCGATAGAATGTCATCTGTGTTACTGATGAGATCGGCTAGTGCATTGTGCTCGTCATGAGCTCTGCTACAAAGTAATGCTAGAATAACTTCTGCCAGAGTTGTTGTTTTTGCATGTAAGATGTTGAGCACCAGGTTCAGTTGGCTGGGAGGGAGAGACATCTCTCAGTGGGGTCTTACATCTGGATCTCTTTGCGTGTATTCTCAAATCAGATCTAATTCGCGCAATCGATGAACGACGAGTACAGTCTGTGGCATCTAAGTACAAGCTAACTGATTTACATCCATATTTAGACTTAACCTTATCACGTCCGCATTTAGATGTTGGCGTAACACTGTGACTTGGAGATTCGCCGACGCTGCCGAACGACGAGTTCAGCAGCCTGAGAACGCGCTCGGGGACGCCGGGGGTACAATTCGCCAGCGAGAGTTTTCAAACTTCTTGACGTTGTACTTGTTTGTCTTAGCGCTTTAGCGCTCAGTTTGAAAAAATGTCTCGCAATACGAGAGGCTGGTTTTAGGAGCCTGATTGTGAGTCCTAGAAATGCTTCTCTCGCCTTTTGCTCGCCTTTGTCGTGGCCAACAAGGCTGTCGGGCTGGGTTGCTATTCCACCTCGCCTTTCCACGATTGAGGCCTTGAGGCAGTCGTCCTGCTCGCAGTCGCCGTTACTATTACTAACGTCCTCCCACTCCATCTCTGCAGCGCATTCGCATTCGTCGCCTCCCTCGCTGGCGCTCTCCAGATGCAACCTCTCGAGAATGCTCATACGCAGGGCAATGTGAGGGTTACATGGATCAGCGAGGCTGATGATGCGTGAGTGTCATATTCGTTTTTAAGCTTTCTCTGCCCTCCGCCGATCGGAACTCTTCTCCAACCTCACCAACTTCCTTGTCGTTTCTCTCGTACTTAGAACCTTGCTGATACTATGCCTGCAAATGTAGAAGCCGCTTCGCAGCTTTCTCGGTCTTCCTCCATCACCCCTCCTTTGGCTCTGACTTCGCCATCCTTAACAACCAGCGCTCCGCAGATGGTGGCGCCAATGTCACGCTCCCCGCAGTCCCTGTTCAGTACGTAGTAGATCCTTTGGCATCATTTTCGTGTCTTCCTCCAATACGCTTAGTGGCCTACCACCATCCATTACACTACTTGTTACACTTTCCTCATGTTTCCTTATTTTATCCTCTCGTCCTTTTTGTTTGCGTCTTCTCTCTTTCTTCGTATCACATATTCTATACGCTCTAACTGTGTTTCCTTCTAACAGAGCCGGGTACACCCTCCGCGCAACAGACGTAGGCGACATCAACAACGAATTTGCCGCCTCCTCCTTCTCCATCGGGCCCGAAGCATCCACCACCTCCCCAATCGCCTCTTCTACTCCTCCCTGATTCCCCTCCGGATCTGCTTCCGGCATGGCCTCAGGCAGCGGGACCGTCCTCTCTGTCCCCCCAACATCGGCGTTTGGCATGACGGTCTCTTCTCCAACGGCCTCTTCGCGTCCAGGCACTGCGGGCGCGTCTGGTGCGGGCGGGACGGGGAGCGGGACGAATACAGCGGCGCAGGAGGGTGCTACGAACTCGAACGCTAACGGTGCTATGACTGTGGGGATATGGTCGTGGGTGCTGAGTGCTGCGGTTGTGGGCTTGGGGTGGGCCGTTGGGCCATACTAGGTGGTTGGGCCAAGTAGCCGTCTTCTGAGGGGAGGTACAGCAAAAGATGGGGGGTGGGGCGCGTGGATATCGTGATGATGCCGCAGGCGTTCTTGGGCTTTGTAGAGACGCGGACTTGAACTTCCTTGACATGGACAGCTTACTAGACGATCGGACTCAGATGGGACTATTCTTGTAATACAGGCGTAGTGTTGTACGATTGATTATAGATAGGAAGTGCTAGGGAGCATCTGACGCTGCTATAGCGCCTCTCAGTCCAAATTACAATCGACGACAGATCAAATAGTCCCCGTCGGCATGAATCCCCGCCTACTCTCAGCAAAGGCACCATGAGTGATTATCGCTAACACGGCCGCGTCAGGTTCTACGTGCAATCTGGGGATCCATTACGATAAGGCGCGGGCGACATACGAAGGATCGCAGAATGGCGGGCTTGGGGGTAGAAATATAAGATGACGGCTCGATTCACCGGTAGACAGCCAGATCGACGGTGGACGGAGCTTGATCCAATCCACCATATCCCTCCTACCCCGACTCACCGACAGCGAGGCAGACAGTTCAAGCGTCCAATGACTTGATTTGAAGCGAGGTCGCGATGCGCGCAGACTCTATCGAGAAGTCGGCTTCCGAAAATTGTGTGCCCCGTAGCTCGTCCCTGTATGCGCATCCACGGTATCGTCCGCGATTCTACGACACTTGCAACAGGTAGGATGGGTTTGAGGGTTCGGGAACGGTGACTCTTCGAGACTGGATTGCCGGGCAGACGTTGGCAGAGGCAGCGAGGCGGGAGACAGCAGTTGCAGCGCAGAGAAAGGGAGAGTGTATGCGAAGTTTACTCGACCTAGATGCTGGAGTCGGCTGTGGTGGTATGGTGATTTTGGCGGGAGGATATGATGGTACGTCTGGGTTATTCTGTTCTGGGTTCGTCGGCGCGCAGTGCAACGTGTAGTACCCCACATCCTACAGTGGCACGGAATACACAAATAGCCGTTGAGTCGATCTGAAGAGTAGGACTTGCCCTGTAAATACGCCGTAGATTCGATCAGCGGAAAGTCGACGAGTGACGGGGTAGCAGAGAAGTTGACCAGGCGTACGTGGATTCTAAAGCCCCCGCCAGAAAACGCCGTTTCCGATAACGACGAGAAACCCTTCCTCATCCTATTCGAACTGCTTCGGGGAACGCTCCATCCGTTAACCAATCGCCGCCCCGAATGTCTCTCCCAACCCAATCCCTTCGATATCTTGAATCAGAAGCATTACCACTGAGCAGCGGAAGCGAGAGAGAGAACAGAAAACGGAGATTTATGCCCTAGTGTGGAGAGCGTTTGGGTGACGTTGAGCCGGGTGAGTGTTGGCGCGGTCCTTTGGTAAGCTCCACGAGCTGATACACAGAAGCCACGGTATATGTGTCGACTGCAGCAAGAGCCGAGCGCTCGGAAGAATGGGTCCCAGTCAACGCAGAGGAAACTATGTCGATGTGGAACAGAGGGGAGACCCAAATGTTGCAAGGAGTGCGCATGCGCCTCGAATGCAGAGATGGCGGAGTAAGACAAGTGACACACTTGCGCATTCCTGCCGTTCCTATACGTGAAGGATCATTAGGAACTGATCATATGGGCATGAAAGACCGAAAGCAGACTGCTGGAAACAGTGTGGTGAGATGAACTCACTGACAAAGGTACCCCATTCGGCACGATTCCCCGTCTCTTTCCTTCCTCCTCTACGCCAATTTATAGGTACGAAGTGTTGAAGATGTACGAGTCCGTGAGCGCTTTGGAAAGGTGAGTCCAAGGTTCTCGGTGTGGGAGGTACTATGGCACTGCAGTTGTGAAAAGCCCATTCGATTCTTGGAGTAGACACCCCTCGTTTGCGTGTTCTGTGAGGTTTTGAGAAGAGAGCGCCGTTAACGGGAGAGAACCGAAAAAGTGATGAGAGTGAAGGGCGCGAATTTGGCATCGGGTCTCGCCGGCCCGAACATCTGTCCTTCCAACGAGCCAACAAGATTATATTTCTTCCGAGTAATCAATGTTCTGCCAAACTCCTCCAGCAGACACCATGCCTGGGACAACGCCTGGCACTCGTCGGCCACAACACGCCTCAATGCGACTTATGTAAGCACACACCTTGAATTGAGCCAGGTCCCTTGGTCGTGGTCTCGCATTTTGTGCTCAGTTCATGCTCTACTTTGGTTTCGCGGTGGGAATTGGCTCAAAATCTGCCGGCCACTTCGTGCGTTTTTCTTCCTGCCCTAGAGAGTCCTTACCGACCCACGTTGCATGAGTACAGCTGGGAACTACAGGGCTGACGGCGGAAGCGCCTTGTAACTCCTGCTGAATACGACGTGCACCTCGAGGCAAGTAGATCCTTGCAAACTGGGTGGATTGCCATGCGATCGGGACATCTTTGGCCCAAACGTGTCGAACAATAGTCGACAAATCCTCGATCCTCACGATACTTTGACGGTCACGAACGACGGAGCATGTTATATATCTCGGGAACACGTAGTCTCCCTTGCGCGAGTGCGAAGACGGTACTAGAACGAAGAACTTGGCAAAACCAGGACTTGCACTCTCGCAGCCTACGTTCGTGTTCGCCGTGGCTTGCGCGGTTTTCGCCTGGCTCTACCGTCGATGCTGCGTGATTGGTCTGACGCTGCAATAATCGCAGGCTCCGCCAATGTCAGCAACACGGTTGTGGTGATATATCCTGCCTCTCGCTTCTTTCCTTGGAAACCCCCCGCCCTCGTCCGCAACGGCTCAAGGCCTGCCCGCTCCCCGAAACTAAGCGAATACCAGCTTTCAGTGACTTCCACGACACGGCGTAGTAGAGCAGCGGGTGGGGGACGCCTGGCTGTTCCCCTCCATTGAGGTCCACCGTGCCGAACCCATGAGCCTAGATCCTGCGACGTCGATACTTGCGGATTGCATGACGGCGCGAAGAACGCGTGTGGGCGTTAGGGCTTGCGGACCTTACTCGACGACGATGGTTACGACACGCCACTTGCAAAAATAGGCCCTATATTGCGCGCATAGCTGAGCGCTCTGTACTGGAAGTTAAGTAATCGGAAAGACGTCGATGTACGTTTTATACACCCTTCTCCCGCTATCAACACTCGCTGATAATCACTCATTTCCAGACCATTATCCTACGACTCTATATCCCAGGTCATCTCCTTTGTTCGTTGTCTCAAACTCGCACTCGCTGTCTAGGGCTGGGCTAGCTGTCTCATCGCCCCAATCGCTCGCATATCTCGCGGCGTGCGATCTAGCACCGCCGACCTCTCGACTTGGCACTTACCGCAATACCTCCGTTAATATGTGACAGATTGTGTCCTCGCCCCTTTTGAGCGCTTCCCCCCGGCAGCTGCCCTCGGACGGTCCCGTACCAGCCAGCCGTCGAAACAACAAACCGTCCTCAAATCCACGCGGTTGCTCCCTCGTTCAGTCAATCTTGTGGTCCCACTCCGTTCGTTGGATCTAGTCGATACTCCTCCGTCTTGCATCTACGACCGGGAGTAACCGGTAACCTCTCGAGCCTATTCTTTTGTCTATCCCGAACCCGTCATATCTCGCACCCACCTCCACAGCCAACAGTCGACCGAGCGCATATCCTCTTTCACGGCTATGTTCCCTCCTTGTCCATCTACGCCCATACCCAGACCGAATAGCGATATCGAATCACGCCCCCTCGTGCATTGTTGTGCGCTCCCATGCATCAGCATCGGTGCACCGTAAGAGGATGGACAGACGGCGCTATCGACAGAGCGTGTGCATTCCAGCCAACGTCTGAATCTCTCATCGTAGCACCATCAAACCCCAAGACCCAACCCCCCGCGCTCGACCTTCGAACCTCCAACCTGTGGATGGACGGTCTACAGCCCGTAGGCCATGAGCGTATCGTGGTGCCTATCGAGACATCGATATCAACACATCAGGCTTCCCCCCATCTACTCGCTAGGTTACGGCTGTATGGGCGTTATTCCTTGTTCGGAACAAGGCTATGGTGCCCCGATGTGATGGGGCTGTTTTTTCACGATCGTCGTCTCCTGTGGACGCGGGCCACCTCGTGGGAGGACTTGATGTTCGCAGATAGCCCGCCATGCTTAGCTTGAGAGCAGAGCACGGTCTCAGCCCAAGCGTATGACTGGGAGCTCATGAGGGCGCGCAATACTCAGTTGGCGCTGGTCGTCCTTGCGTATCGGCGAGAAGACGGCTACAGCTTTGGACAGCCCCGTCAATGATAATGCAGTATGATTGGTTGAGCAGAGGGTGACATTCGTGAGATATCCGAGGCGTGGTCACCGTGGGGCATGTATAAAGCAGCGAGATGTCAGCGATCCGGCGCTACAGCTCGTTCGCTTGAACAACCACCTTCTGCTCTTCCACGTCTACATTCTCCGTGACCATCCCTTGTGTTCGGTCTGAAGTATGGGTCGGCATCATGACGAAGAGACGGGAATCTGGTGAGTACAGAGTCGAGGACTTGGAGGTTGCAGGGCTGACGATTGCATCGGTTCAAGTACGTACTACGAATTGCATATTGAAGGTAGTGGCTATTTCGTAGTTTCGATTGGCTTTAAAGCTTGACGAGTGTCTGACAAAATCTAGGTATTGAGGTTGACTTTAATCGTAGTTGGTGTCCTGGAGCAGCTATTTCATTATATAATCATGATCTTTTGGAGTCGGGCAAGAGAAAGCTGCTGTTTACGACGATAGACTGCCCCAAAGTTTTGCATTTGACGCCAGCTAAACTTTAGTGAGTAGTCTCTAGTCAGTAGATGCTGTAGCTGATTGTTACAGCTTTCTCTGGCATAACGATGTCGTTGAAATAGAGTACTGGGAGGATGGCTATATGCGCCGGGAGGTGTTGGCAACTGGAGAAGAAGCTGATGAGTTAGCTTCACGAGCGGTGTATGATGAATGGGGGAATGCTCATATCGTGGTTACACGCACATTGTCCGTTGGGACAAGCACTGTCTGGCTCAAGGGATCTCGGGTGAGGATAAGTGTTCCTGCATGTGCTCGACTAATGCTGATAGACGTAGCAACGATGGTACCATGAAGCTGCAAACTACAATGTCCGTCTTGTTGTTGAATTTGGGAATTCGGAGGAGTGCACTCGTTTTCTTCTCGAGGAAATGGTGTGTGCATCCAATGTCTTGTTCTACTTATAACCCACTCTGATCGCATGCAAAGAGGATATTGGAGCACCGATCCATCCCCGACATGGGTACCGGTGTCGCTGTCATCGGTGACATCATGGGTGCTCTTGCCCCAATCACTGACGATCTTTTGACTGGTATGCTTTCACGATCGATCTGAGCCTACGTATCGTCGTCTCACCTGCGATGTAGCGCTTAAGAACGCTCTTCGGCGCGGTCTTCCTTTCTCTCAGTTTCGAGATGAATGTCCCCAACCCAAGACACAGTTCATACGTCATCGATCTTCCGATCGGGCCTACGACCAACCATGCTATCTCACACTGCATATCTCTTTCGGCGATTTCTTCTACATTCTTCATGTTGATTCGAGTGCGACGAATCCCCCCCCGATATCTCCTTCGCACTCCGACGCTTTCCGGTCTCTCAACAACATCCACCTCAATTTTCCGTCATCCACACAGCACGATTGCCCTAACCATGATTGCCCCTCTCAACACAGCACAGACCCTCCAGAGCCTATCAATGTCACTGTAGAAGCAACCGGGATTCACGGTCTTACCGCCACAAACTCCGTGGTGCAGGGGAATTCAATAACAATCAAAAGCGAGCACCGCAATGTCCACGTCAACCTTGCTGGTCTCCATGGCGTCAGCCTCAACATCAACTTCATCTCTGGTGATAGCTATTTCGGTGCTATCAGCAACAGTAATATTGGCGGGACGAACAATGTCAACAACAGTGCATATCTCATAGTTGCTCTAGAGACTGAGCTCATGGCTGATTCTTTTGCTACTTAGTCCGTATAACGAGTCCTGCTAGGTCTCGTTCGCCGCAAGTGGCATTCCCTCGGCCTCGCAGGCCCATTCCGCTTCTGCATGAGCAAGCAGAGTCACATGCAGGAGTCGGTCGCTGGGTGCAGCCGCGACCATCGCGTCCTAGGCCATATTGAAGCACACGGAAAGGCGGGAGAAGTGTCTCGGGCAGTCGGACTCACGCCGAAAGCATTTTACATCCTGTTGCATAAGCTAGTTATCAGACCGTCTATCTGAGGTATCCTGATGGGGTCCCCATGATGAATGATTTTCTTGCTCTCTGCCTCCTTGTCTCCATCGGTGCTTGCAGATTTGCCTGCGATCGTTCCCTGTAACTCTATCATTGTTCAATGTAATTTACTCTTGGAAGTACCTTGAGTGCAGGAGAAAAAGTTCGTGCATAACGGAAATTATAGCGGGTGAACGAAGAATATAGTATAGCGTAAGCCTGAGTACGACGAACTCGAATACTGACGAAATGGTGCACATGAGCGGAATTCAAACCGGCGCAGCAATGAGGTGAGGAACCAAGAAGTAAAGTGGAAACCGGCAGGGAACCGGATCTTGAAATCGAAAAAGATTAGCACTGTTTCATCTACCGCATCCCGATGTTTTCCTCTCCCCCTCCAGTACTACGCCCTCTCCCCTACTTCCTCTCCCTCTCCACCACCTTTGCGCTTCTCGATTCCGCGATGAACAGATAGAGGCCGAGTGTTCGGCGTCCTGATGATCCCAAGGAGGCATGGAGATGCAGAGACGCAGAGCAAGGGGACATGAAGAGCCGGGCATTCCCACATTCCCATTTACTTCTCCTCGTACTTCCGTCGACGTTCCTATATGCGCGTGCATATTCCAAGTCGCTAGCTGAGTATGTCCGATGATTGGGACAAGCATTTCCGGAGTTCCGCATGGACGTTGGGCAGTACGGCATTCAATGGCTGAGGACGGGAGGATCGACGTGCAGCGCAGAGTGCGGGGTTAGCCGCTGGAGGTTCCGGTCGTGGAAGACGGGACGATGCGGGGAGCGAATTTGACAGGGGAATGGTGCGTCCACGACATCGTTTTTTCTCCATCAAAACGCGGTGCGCAACGTGGATGTCGCCTGTGATTATTGCCTGATGACAACGCGGAGAGGACCAGGCAGCTGCAGCGTTGCGCCGGAGCGCCGAGCCCGTAGATAGAAGAATAGGTAGATCCGATACGTCCTTCTGACTTCGCTACGATCTTTGATAGAGGCGCAGCGCTGGAGAGGAACTGTACTCGGAATCATCTCCCTCTTTTATGTCGTCTCCTTTATCCCCGCCGACAAGGTCTAATTACCGAAAAACGCACATGGGCGCGCCCATTGACGCCTTCACCTTCAGCGCTCAGCGCTCAGCTCCCAAAATCAGATAATTATGGCTCACACACGTTTCGCGCAACCCTCCCTCATCGTCTCCTCTGCCGCCTGCTACCAACGGGTCCCTGGCATGAATAGGGTTCCATTCCGCGAGGACTGAGCTTGCCAGTAATAGCAACGGTGGGTTGAACCCGGGGTTTGTACATGCGTCGTCCGTAGCCTCAGTCAGCGGTAGCGAGGGAGGCAATAAAATGGATATGGGTTGGTGTGGGGCGAAACCGGAGCGTCAAGCGGGGCGGACGTAGACGAGGAAGTTAGATGAGGTCCACGAGCTAAGACGAACGATGTGTAGCCATGATGTGCGTGCCGAATGCATCAAGTCAAGGGAGGCACGTAGGCAGGAAGTCGCGGAGAGGATGGACGACCCCGATGTCGATTTCAAACGGTATGCAACAGGCTTCGTGTCGTTGAGACAGCGGGGGGGCCTGGGGATGGACGCAGTAGACGTCATGGCGTACTAACGACAAGCATTATCGGCTAGGCCTGGGCTGTGAAAGTGATTGGCATGACAGACTCACCGGTACTCAAGTATTCACCAGCGAAGGCACTCCATCCTAGAGTCCCATTTACCTCTTCTCGAACAAGAGACCGCTGGTACAGCGATGTCAAAAAGAACATTTGAGAGGTTGATCTGGTTCTTGCGTTTTGGGCTGTAACATGTAACAGCTAAAAGGTACACGATTCAAGCTTTTGTTTTCACCTTCCGCCGTTCGCATGTTCCGTGAAATTCGAGCTTAGCAACAACGCTGT
The DNA here is from genome assembly GCA_029467805.1 of Pleurotus eryngii var. eryngii. Classification (NCBI taxonomy): domain Eukaryota; kingdom Fungi; phylum Basidiomycota; class Agaricomycetes; order Agaricales; family Pleurotaceae; genus Pleurotus; species Pleurotus eryngii. The sequence goes on along the minus strand of SZVJ01000015.1, from coordinate 2,812,370 downwards.
GGGATGGAGACGATGCGAGGTAAGAGGTTTTAATTGACTTCGTAAGCGGGACGAGTCGATTAGCTCCTGTAACTTCGGATGACGCCGGCCCGGACATCTCATCTCATCACAACGAACTCGACTTCCTCAAATTTGTGAATACTATCAATGATTCCAAGGCATGTTGAAATAATTCAGCTTCTCAACTAGTCCTTTTAATGGTCCGCTCCATGAAGGCTCCCAACGCTCATAGCGCCAGATAGCACTCGGCACGTCCTCAGCTCTGCCAATGATGGTGCACGAAGAGGCGAGCATATCCACGCAGACGGATACCTTCGTTTCTATCACGTATCAAGCCCCGGCTCCCCCGGGCGTCACAACTTGAGGTCTGAAAACGGAGAGAGAGGTGTTCTATTTGAGAAAAGAATGCAGAAGTCTGATCTCTTCATGCCTACTGGCGGCTGCGTGTAGCGTGGGCTTGCTTTCACGGATAGTGAGTCGTATAGTACGTATCCTGAGTCGAGGGTAGTGACTGTATTCCACTTGGGTTCGATCCCCAAGCTCGTGTCTTGATCATCCTCACATACGTCCCAGTCTGTGTCAAATTACTTATGCAGTACCATGCTTGGTGTTCTTGGGACTCGAGAGAATATTGACTATCGCTTGATCAGTTTGAGGCCCAGTTGTTCCCGGTTCGTCCTTTCGCAATTTAAGGTATTGGCGACGTATTGAGTACATCTATCCAGGCGATGACCGCGAAAATTCACGCCCGCGTCTCCGCACTCCTTCCATGAGCTGCTCACGCTCACCCGTTTCTTCCCTCAGATAGCTTTGACTTGGAGTTCATCAACTACCAACTTGTGGCCAACTAGAAACACGAATATGCTGCGCATGTGGACCGTGATGGTAGTTGGAGGTGGAGTTGGAGTTGGAGTTGGAGTTGGAGTTGTCGAGCAGAATCGGGTGACTGGGGACCCTCTGATTCAAACTTTGCAACTTCGTGGTGCTGCGTCATGCCAACAGGCTTACAGCTCTATCGAAGATTCTCGCGACACACTATCTGCAGGAGCCATAATACCGCAACAATCTCGGTTCCGCCGTCAGTCTACGCCCTCAAGCTTCGGTACTAGATACCTAGGATGTCCTTCTCCCCTAGTGGTTGTATTGAATACCTCCCGCGGTCCAAGATGACAGCTGCTGCTTATTCTTCAATATACTATAACGTCGCTCGTCCCCTCGACTCAGGACTTACTCGAACTCCTCCGTCGATCTGCGGCGCCGCTGGCCATGAACTTGAGGATGACAAAGCCTGTGTTCCTTCTATCCTCACCAAGATCCTGGCTGTACCGTCGTCCGTAGCAGATCCACGCACCTTTCGTCCGAAGTTAGACAACAACAATCCAAAACATGGCGTGGTGGAACAGCCAGTCGGAGATGCCTGGCTATCCACCTTGGCGAGTGGATGGGCACCAATTGTGCGACGTCGATGCCAAGGAGCGCGTGTGTGCGTTAGGGAGTTAGGGACCTTACGCGGTGACGACCGAGGCGCGTGTGCCACACCGCACGTATGGCTGAGAAATGGGAAGACCCCGACTGATGTACGTTCCACACCAAACACTTTCCGCTTTTCACGCTGATGACACACTGATGGTCGCTCCGCACAAGATCTCTGTCCTACCGCCTGCTGCTTCATGATACACAGAAATTCAGCGATCTTACCATGCCCTACCCGCTGCCTCTTGTGGATGTTGACGACCACCATTCAACACTTCCTTCGCGGCCCATCTTCTCTTCAAGTCTGCGATAAGTTTAGTGAATCAGTCTCCCTGTCGGTTTGTGACGCCTTCAGCACTAAGCACGCCCCTCTCTCCTACTCCTTGTCCTCAATCGACCGTTTGCGTGGTTCGTCAGCCGTCCCTTCCACTCAGCAATAGCAATTACCCCAGTTCCTCCGTCGTTCCGCGGCGGTGTGTCTTCGCCACTCAATGACTCACTACTCCCGCTCTCCGTGTAGTTTCTCAAATCGTTCGTTTGCGTAGCTCACGGCTTGAAATACAGTACCAATGCATGTCTCCTCGAAGCAGCAATCACTTGAACACCTCCTTTGACACCTCCGTCAATCCGCTGCACGTGTGTCCTCGCCACGCTTCAACGACTCTCCCCTCATCTCACTGTTAATGGATCACTTCCACGATAGCTAGCCAGCCACCGTACGACTCCCACATGCTGTCACTTCAGCAATCCCCCAACTTCCTCTTCTCGCATCTACCACCAGGCGTAACCAGGCGTACGAAGCCTCCAACCTCCAACCGTAAACCGCAAACTGCAAACTGCAAACTGTTAACCGCAACCGTTAATCAAACGCAAACCTCTTTCGCGACTTCTCCTTCGCCGTCTTGGTGGATACGCAAGCCAATTTGCGACCCTTCGCGCTTCGCCGTACGATTCTCGTGTATGGGTATCAGTTCGGCGTGCCGTAACGGAGTGGAAGGGCGGCATTCCCAACCAAAGGATTAGTCGACGTGTTTGTAATATATGGGTCCTAGCAATCGTTCGCAGTCTCTGATCATTGCACTGCCAAACCCCAAGGCTGCGTGCCCTAGGTCCTTGACAGCCCGTGCATGATTGTCCATGGGTGTATCGTGGCGCCCATCGAGACATCGATATCAATACATCAAGCTTTTCCTTACTCAACACGCCTGATCAGTGTGCTAGGTTTATGGCTGTATGGGGCTTTTTCCTATGGTGCCTCAAGGCCACGGGCGGTTTTTTCACGATTATCATCTCCTGTGGACGCGGGCCGACTCCTGGGCTGCTAGTTACTCGTGTATACTTTGTCATGGCCTGATAAGAGGACCCTTGCGCGAGCGTACGACTGGGAACTCGGGAGGGTGTGTGATACGTGGTTGGCTTGAAGATGGTGGTTTGTACAGCTCTGAATAGCCAGCATCAAATGATAACGCACCATGATTGGCTGACTAGAGGGTGACATTCGTGAAATATCCGAGGCGTGGTCACCGTGAGGCATGTATAAAGCAGCGAGACGTGAGCGCGACAGCACTGCCGCTCCTCTGCTCTTCTGCTCAAACGACATCCACCTTTCTTCTACGTCTACAATCTCTGGGACCATCTAAGGCGTTTGCGTTCAGTCTGAAGTATGGTACATAAGCATTATGACGAAGAGACCGGAATCAGGTGAGTACGTGAGCCGGGGACTTGGAGATTGCAGGGCTGACGATTGGATCGGTTCAAGTACAAAGTACCACTTGTCTATCGAAGGTGGTTATTATTTCGTAGTTTCTATGGGCTGTAGAGCTTGACGAGTGTCTGACGAAACCTAGGTGTTGAGCTCAACTTTAAAGATAGTCGGTGTTCCGGAGCAACCATTTCATTTTATAAACAGGGGACGTCAGGCCACGGGATCGAGAGAGAGCTGCTGTATTCAACGACAGACTGCCCCAAAGTGCTGCATTGGACACCAGCTGAGTCTGGGTGAGTATTCAGTTTAGTTCCTAGTTAGTCGACGCTGTAGCTAAATGTCATAGGATCCTCATGGATGACAATTACATCCAAATAGAATATTTGGACGATGGATATATGCGCCGAGAGGTCTTGGCAACAGAAGAAGAAGTTGTTGACATCGCTCGACAAGCGTTGTATGATGAATGGGATGAGGCTCATATCGAGGTTACACACACATTGTCCGTTGGGACAAGCACTGTCTGGTTCGAGGTAATACGGGTGAGGACAAGCGTTCCACCATGTGCGAGCCTAATTAATGCTGATAGACGTAGAACCGATACTACAGTTCAGTCCCACGTCTCGATATCCGTTTTGTTGTTGAATTTGGGAATTCGGAGGAGTGCACTCGGTTTCTTCACGAGGATATGGTGTGTGCATACAATGTCTTGTTCTACTTATAACCCACTCTGATCGCATGCGAAGAGGATATTAGAGCACCTATCCGCCGTTGACATGTGTACTGGTATCGCCGTCATCGGAGACATCATGCGTGATCTTCTCCCAATCACTAACGATCTTTTGACTGGTACGCTTTCACGATCGATCTGAGCCTACGTATTGTCGTCTCATTTGCGATGTAGCACATAAGAACGCTCTTCTGCGCAGTCTTCCTTACTCCCAGTTCGTCGACGACCTTCCTCAGCTAGAGACACAGCTGATACGTCATCGAGGCTCCAATCGGGGCGACGACCGACCGTGCTATCTCACACTGCATATCTCTTTCGGCGATTTCTTCTACATTCTCTGCGCTAATTGGAGTGCGACCACCATCCCATCAACTTTTTCATCACACTCGACCACATTCCGGTCGCTCAACAACCTCCACCTCAAGTTCCCCTCGCACGCATCTCAACATCGCAACCCAAATTCGTCTTCACAATCCAACCAAGACGACCTCACCATAACTATTTCCGCGCGTGAGATATCTTTCACAACGGGTACAGATTCTGCTTCGCTCGGGAGCGGCTTCACCCTCAGCAGCGAGCATCGCACCGTCAACGTCAACTACATCAATGCAATCTTGGGCGATGCATTCTTGGCTCCCATCAGCGGCGGAACCATCGGCGGGAGGAATAATGTCAACAACTCATGTGCGTACTCAATAATCCGTAGTCGTAGCACATCCTTCTCATTCTATATCTAGTCTCTATGAGAACGGATGAAGGAGCGAGCATGCTGAACAACTTGAGATCTATAAATGATCTGGCCAACAGCTCGTTGGCGAACAGTCCCCTCACAACTGGCTCTACCGATCTACGAAGTGACCAATCAATGATTGGTACGAAACCGGCGCGAAAAACCATATCCACATACGCCCGTAGGTTCGCAACTGCGATTCGATTTAGGCCCCCTTGTACTACAGAAAGACATGACGGGTAACACTACGCTTGTTGGAATATATTATACCACGGATTGACGGTGTCTATTTGAAGACAGGCTGTATTCCTTTGGATATTTATCACGACTTATCTCAGTACAAGTACTTCTGCGTGTCCTTACATTCCATCCTGCCGTCCCTAATTTATATCCCTTGCGGCGGAGTGTCCTGTCTATCGAGATACAAATGCCTCCGGCCACTCTTCGAGTCGCATAACTGTTGTATGGCGTCCCGTGTATATTTTGAGGCTGGATTTCGACGCAGGACACACCCTTGGGCCTCAGAACAGTGTGTTGCGAGAAGGGACAAGAGAAACATGGAGAGAAGGAGAGAAGAGACTGGTGGGCTCACAAAACAGAGGTAGGGGAGATTGAGACGGATGCACACCCTAGCAGGTGTCGAATCTGGCCGTCAAGCACCCTATATATCTGCGAGAGGTCCATTGCGACCACACGATGGCGTTAGCGGGTCCGTTTAATACGATGAGAGCAGGACAAACTGATATTTGGGCTCAAATGGCCATCGTAAACGGTGCAGCACGCATTGCGCTGGCAGTTCTTCACGAGCATTTCAATGGTTCGGGGACCTGACTGACATGCATGGCCTTGTAGCTAAATTTGAATGCGACCGGCGGAGATGCGCCACGATCCAAACGCCAGACAGATCTGTGAGCACTGTGGGTCCAGAAGCGCAGGAGCGTAACAACGCAGGAGAGGAGTGAGGACTGGGCGACATCAACATCAGACGGCGTAATGGATCAAAATGACCGCATAGACGTACCTCTCTCGGCCTACCGGACACATAAGCACAGCGTCCGGATCGCCTCGGGGACCCGATAGCTAGAGATTTTTGCTGTACATATCCGAGGCGAAGTGCTAGCTAGCGCGTACATGAGAGCATGAGCGGCGTCAGTGGTGGCGTCAACATGGAGTCTCTGTACGCCCACCGTGTCCGGGAGTTTCGTGAGTGGGGGTATCCCGAAGCCCCCCCTCCCCCTCCCCTACTCCCGCGGTCTCATGTACACCTAGTAGCACCGCCGTCATTCTCTGTACAGTTTGTCCATCTTGTAATGACAAGTAAAGTAACGCATGACAAAAGTGAAAATTATAGCGCGCTACAAATTGTAAATACCGAGTGAGTGCAAGTACAAGGAGGGCAGTGTCCATTCAAATAATCACACAATGGTGGGCATGGACGGAATACAAGTCGAAAGCGGTGCAGTAATGAAATGATGAATCAAGAAATAAGCGGACAGACGGCGGGGGACCGGACCTCGAAATCAAAAAATATCGGAACTGTTTCATGCGCCGCATCCGTCCCAGTGCTGCGTCTCCTCCTCTCCGGACCATCATCTACCCCATGCGCTCTCTTCTACTTCCCCCCTCACCCCCTCCTTTTCCGCTTGCTGGTTCGGGGATGAACAAATAGAAGCCGAGTGTTCGACATCCTGCTGATCCCGAGGAGGCGTGGACAGAGACGTGGAGCAGAGGAACACGAGGAGTCGGGCATTTCCGCATTCCTTCATGCTTGTCCCATACTTGCGTACTAGTCCCTCTATGCGCTGCCGTATCACCAGTTGCTGCCTCAGAATGTCCTGCGATGGCTAGCATCGGTATTTTCGAGTCGAGTGGCGTATAGTTGTAGCACGGATCACAGGCACAGGGGCCCGAGTCGGAGGCGGGGCGGGGGGACCCGAGAGGCAGCGCAAAGATGATTTAGGATGTCAAAGCCAGCTGAAGTGTCTGGCGAGCAGCTGGAGGTGCTATGGGAGGGTGGGAGGGTGAAGATGATGGAGGTGCGTCTTCCACGTCATCCTTTCTTCTCTAACACAACGTGGCGCAAAGTGTAGTAACTTTGTCTCTCTTGTCGCTCGTCCTTCGAGAGGAGCACCATCGTAGCACTGGTATAGAGAGCGAGCGGGATCGAGCGGCAGCGCAAGGGGAGAGACGTGTGGTCGACTGGGTGGAGGTGGTGGCATGGTGACTTCGGCAAGTGGATGGTGCGTCCGTGATGTTCTTCTTCCCCATCAAGACACAGTGCAATGTGTACCTGCTACTGTGATGCAGAGCTGTAGATCCGCTCGAATACTCGATATCTCAAGATCCCCCTCCTGCCCATACCCTCCCATTCTCCGTCGCAAAACCCAGTTTCCAGCGCTACAACCGTTAGGAACACGTCTTCCATTTTCCTCCCATACAATCAGTCAAAACCCTGCGGGGAAAGGGCGAACTCGTAACTCGACGGGATCTTGATCCGTTTGTGATGTGATAGGATGTAGGTATACGCCGGCGGACAGTACATTGAAAGTGCTGAGCCAGGTGGGCGTTGAACGGGTCGTTGGTGAGTTCCATGGGGATGTTGAGGAAGGTGATGACTGAAGATATTGAGGATGAACCGATGCTGAAAGGTGCGTGGGTTCATTGGCTTGTGGGACGAACGGCACAGGACGTTGGCAGTGTTGTCCCGGAGTAAGACCGGGAATACGCATGCGACGCGCTCGCTCGTACCGCTCGGGACAGTAAGTTTCCTGAAAGAACTTTGACTCCAACGTGAGGTGCAAACAAGAGCTGGGATGACGAACTCACCAGTACCAGTGAGTGTACATCGTTCTATACCTCCTTTCTTCCTGCCTCTCTTTCGAACGGATCTTGGGCACATCGAGCCAGCGACCTTGGCACATAGCTGCCAAATTGCAAGCTGGAAACGCAAGGCTTTCGCATTTCTCGTAGCCTGCGCGTGAGGATCAAGCTGAGTTGCCAGCTGTGCTGTTGAGGCAAAGCCAGTTAGGAGCGGGGATATCAGCAAAGGGACGCGTCCAATGACCAGACGTCGGCGCGTTCTCGTTCTCGTGGGCGGCGCCTTCTGGCGCAAGTGTCGAGGCGCAGAACATAAGTCGAAATCCAGAAGAGGCTGGGCGAAACTCATGTATATGTTTCGACTCTGAGATCTGAGGTTCGGGAGTCGGTCCGAGAGTGTGACCATGACCGTGACGGTTCAAACATTCACGACATTCGTTCGAACCAACCATGAATGATTCGATCCGGCGACTTAGAATTCATGTGAGTGCTTGGATTCCTGCTGATAGATTCGATGATCTAATAGCGTCCTTTGAACTACAAAGTTGCGAGACTGGGGCATTTAGGCATCTGGGTTGAGTTCTTTGTTGCGTCGTCAATCGGGACATTGCAAGCCCTGCACGCCTCAAATTGAACCAGGTATTCGTGCCAAGGTGCTCTATATGGTGTGGAACAACCGTTTCGTGGTGGAAAGCAGGTTAAGTTAGTTGGTCTCTTTGTGCACTTTCTCTTCGCTGTCCTGAAGAGTGCTTGCTGACACATAAGATGTAGGAGACCTGCATGGCGCATGATAGTGCGAAGGACGTGTGCGAGCTTTAGTTACCTTGCATGCCGACGACGATCGCGACGCACCTTCTGCAACGGCTGGGCCGCATATCGTGCACATAGCTGAGCGCGCTGTGCTGGCGAACGTCGGATCGGAAAGACATTGTTTGGGGTACAGAAGCTCGAACTCACGCACATTCTACGGCTCAGCGCTCGCGGCGGGATTCCAGCGACGCGCTTTCGATCGCTCATCGTCGATCGCCGCTCACCCAGATTCCCTTACGCGCGACGGAAGGCAGAACGAGAAACGGAAAATGAGGAAGCGACAGAGGAGGAGGGTGAATCGCATCTAGAGACTTTTCTTTGCGCTTCTCTGTGCGTTCCTTCCTCCACCTCCCCCGCTAGCAGCGCACCGATAATCGCTGCCCCAGGTTGCCGTCTCACTGCACCCTACCCGAGGACACGTCGTTATCGATCCCCTGACTTCTTACCCGCTACCTGTCGTGGATATCTACCGCCGCCGCCACCAAAACTTCCTTCGCCGATCTTGAAGTATGCGATAATTTCGGTGATTCGGTCTCACCGTCAGTTTGCGACGGCTGCATCGCCAAGCATGTTCATCTCTCCTACTCCTTGTCCTCAATTCGTGGCCCCCGCCCAAGATCCTGGCGTCTCGCCGCCTTGATCGTTTGCGTGGTTCGACGGTCGTCTCATCCCATCCCTTCTACGAGCTGCATTCTGCATTCTGATCATGATGTATCCAGCTTATCTCGAAGCCCGAAAGCATCTGGACCATGGTGATCGAGTACATTAGCGCGCAGCGTAAGTCTCGCCTGGAGTCCGCATACCTGACTGACAATGCCGTGTGTTGCGTGTTGCGTGTTGCTTGCAGTCTACGTCAACAGCTTCTTCGCGACGCTCAACTGCCACAATCGGCTGCGGCACATCGGCGGGCAGGACACTTCAGCATATATCAGCTCGGCGAGTCGCCCGCGCATCAGCGCCGTCAGCGCGCCCCGGTTCAGGCGCGAGAGTTGGGTGGAGTCGCAGCGCGGGGACGATGTTAAGTTCTCCGCTGAGAATGTTGGGGAGATTAGGATCAAGACGGAGACGCTGGCGTTGTCGGACTTCAGTGTCGACCAGAAGACGGCGGTCAGTCACCAATACGCCCCCTAAGACACGCTGCCCCATCAGCAGTTTAAATTCAAAATCTGTCAGAAGTGTTAGATAGAACGGAAGGAAGGAAGAATGAGTTTTTATGCTGTTATGATGGATTGTTTTACTTGTTCATTTTTCACTCGCTATCATCACTCGTTAGATCTTGTTGGACACATACATAAATAGTGGATACGAAGGAGTTGACATTTACACTTCTCCACTCCAGTAGGACCTTCACGGAAACTCTGCTCACCCGTCTCGACCTAGATTTCCTCAAAGGGGATGCGTAGGCATACGGGATCGAGTGCGCCCATGACGCGCACCGGGCCGTCGAACATGCCACGCCAAGCGACCCATCGCACTAACATCACCTCGAACTTCGCAGAATTCGAACCCGCGAACGATGGAATCAAATCAACATTCGAATCGCGGAAACCACCCGAAACAAGAACGAGATCAGCCTCTCAAATGTCTTTTCAACCTCGTTGTGCCGGCGGTCTCTTGTTCGGGAAGAGGAACAGAGGACTCGTAGGACGGAGTACCTTCACCGGTGAGTCGGTCATATTAACGCTTTTGCCACCACTTGACACCCCTCCAGTCTCGGAAACTTCAAGCCCTTTCGAGGCCGGTTTAGCGTAACCAGGACGCTTGTCGTTCGCGTTAGCACTCGTAAGCAGCTGGTCCATCGCTAACGCGAAAGCTGGTCCCTACATACCCTTTAGCACCGATATACCTCGTCGTCACTCCCCCATCCTCCACACGCACCGCGACTTCTCGCCTACCTGCCTGCCTCGACTCTGGATGCAGTCGGCGCATGTACTATGGCTACATCACCTCTTTTGGTTTTTGGAACTCCTCCAATGTCCACATCTACGCCCGCCCCGCTTGGCGCTCCGTTTCGCCACACTGGTGCATGTATTTCCATTTCTACCGTCCCTCTCTGCGCCGCCAAGCGATGCTACAAATGATGAATTTGCGAGCGCCGGAAGCCACCCACCATTGCCATCCCTCGCAGGATCAGCGTTTTGGAACCGAGTCCACGTTCAGGCCCGTGACAGTTGGTGGTGGCAGGTGGAAGGAGGGAGGGTGGGGGTGACGTTTGCTCCGTGTGCATCTTTCCAGGGGCAGAGAGCGTCGGCGGGTATCTAAGAAGGAGACGTAGCGGAGGGGGACAAGTCCTGGTGCTGTTTCACTCCCGTGGACCTCGGTGCGCCGTCATTGTGGGTCGCAGCAACGTCGGAAGGACGGATCACCTCTATCTACCCCTCAATGTATCTACGGGATCCAGCTCGAATTTACTACTGCCTATTCCTCCTCTCGGTGCTGCCATCAATTCAGAATCATGATGCTGCGCCTCCTTTAATGGAAAAAAAGCATGGCGTGGACACACCATCTGGTCGAATTCACCCTCCCGTCATCTCATCGACATTACTAGCACCTCCAGCTGCTAGCCAGTCCCGCGGCTAGCCACATACTCTCCCTGTTGCCTGTCGAGTCTCCCGCCCCCCTCGCCCCCACTTTCGAGAATGCCTTACCTCCGTGCTGTCGACGTTAAATACCCAACTTGGGAGTTCCAAAACTATGCCACCCATCGCTGAACCTTTCACGCTAGCGACTGGGGATATAGGCGCGCATATACGGACGCCTACAGGAGTATGAGGACAGGTATGGAGGAAAGCGGGAATGCCCGACTCCTTATGCCCCCCCCCTGCTCCACGTCTTTCCTCCACGCCTCCTGGAATCATCGGGACATCGAACACTCGGCTTCTGTCCAGTCGCCGACTTGAGAAGCACAAAAGGCGTGGAGAGGGAGTGAAAGTAGAGGAGAGGGCATGGCGTTTGTGAGGGGTTTGGAGAAGGGGTGGACAACACCGGGCCGGTTCGGGGTACGAAGCAGTTCAGGCCAATTTTAAGGTCCGGTCTCCTGCAGTCTGTCCATTTCCCTCTTGATTCATTGCCTCATTACCATGCTTTTTTCACTCGTGCTCGTCCTTATTTTCTGCGAATGAGAGGACAAGGCGATCCCCAGTGGCCTTGCTTACGACGGCAGAATGAGCGCGATCGGCACAAAGTACAAGCACCATCCGGTATGAAGCTGGGTAAGTCCGGAAATCTTGCGTCTCTTTGTAGCTGGCGATTGTCGAGGCTCATTACTCGCAGGATATGCAGTATGCAGTATGCGCAGGGCTCGACGCGCCCAGTTGGAGGATAAAGAACGGTTTGATCAGGTACGTTTCCCGTTCCTGCTTACGCTTGTCGCCATACCGATTCTTTGCCATTGCTTCACAGTCTCTTTGCCTTTTCTTTTCAGGAGCTCACCCCGTCTCTCATTCCTTTCTGCCACCAGCTCGTTTTATGCTTTTCGTCTCTATCCACAGCCACGCCCCAAATTCCCATCGTCCTGCTCGGCTACTTTGCCATCCAACATAAACTGCCCAGGCCATGCGACTCCCATATCGCTGTATCCATTACCTCATCAATGAGAACACATAATGCTTCGTCCAGAATAGAACAGCATTCGTGAGACGTGAAGTTGTGGTCACCGTGAGGCTGTGTCGTGTTCGGCGGCGGCGGATTGAACTCTTCTTCAACCCGGACCTCCCGGACGGAGAGCCAGCGCCAAACTGAACTTCCGACGCGGACAGGCCGAGGCAAGCGTTGCGCAAGGCCGAGGCCTACTGTTCTACTTGCACCCTCAACCTCGCTGTCTCCTCTCTTTGTCGATGCCTAAAAAATATCCTTACACGGAACCCGATGGCCGGGGCAGGGTTGTTACGAGTGCGCCAGCGAACGCTAGTTAGTACGTGGTCGAATGTTATTGTTTCGCTATATGTTGGGCACCGCGGGCGGGGTGGAAGGAAGAATGTTGTCTGATGAAGTATCATAATTACAACACAAGTTCAATGTATCTAGTTATTCTGATACCGCAACACTGTCCTAGGAAGATGAGAAGCGACGTGCATATGGTTTCAATATGGCCTCGGGCGCGATGGGTGCTGGTTTACCCAGCGACCGACGCCAACCCGTGAATGAGCTGATGACGGGAGCACTCAAGGCAGCCACGATTCCGCGGGAGTCACCACACCTAGTAGGTTGTATCAAACAAAGTCAGTCGAGGATAAAGGTCAATCTTAGGTAGCAGACGCGCACTGGTGTTGATATTGTTCCTGCCCCCGACATTTCCGCCACTGATAGCACCAAAAAAGTTATCACCAGAGATGAAGTTGATGCTGAGGCTGACACCCGGAAGACCAGCAAGGTTGACGTGGACATTGCGATGCTCGCTTGAGATTGTTATCGAGTTTCCACGTGCCACAGAATTTATGCCAGTGAGGCCATGAATACTGCTTGCTTCAACAGCGAAGCTGAGAGTGCCTGGACTGTTTTGAGAGGAAGGATTATTGTTGTGGCGATCGTCCCGTGCGGACGACGGGAAATTGAGGTGTACGTTATTGAGAGACCGGAAAGCGTTGGAGTGCGAAGGAGATACTGGGGGGGGAACTCGTCGCACTCCAATTAACACGGCGAATGAAGAAGCGCCAGTGGGAAAAGAAACTAATATCTTGTGTGAGATAGCACGGTCGGTCATGGCGCTGATTGGAGGCTCGATGTCGTATTAGCTGCATCTCGGGTGCAGGGCGTTCATCGAGGAACTGAGACAGAGGAACCCCGCGCCGGGCAGCGTTCTTCTCCGCTACATCGCAAATAAGATGACGATGTGTAGGCTCAGATCGACGACCGTGAAAGCATACCAGACAAATGATCGTCACGGATTGGGACCAGAGCACGCATGATGTCATCGATGACAGCGACGTCAGTAACAGAGATGCTTCGATGCAATTTCCTCTTCGCATTGCGATCAGAGTGGGTTATAAGTAGAACAAGACATTGAATGCACACACCATATGCTCATGAAGAAAGCGAGTGCACTCCTCTGAATTCCTAAATTCAACAACGAAACGGACATCGAGACATATGATTGAAGTGTAGGATTGAATCTACATCTATCAGCATTAATTAGGCTCGCACATGGTGAAACGCTTGTCCTCACCCGTGTTACCGTGAACCAGACGGTGCCTGTCCCAGCGGACAAGGTGCGTGTAACCGCGATATGAGCCTCATCATATGCATCATACACCGCTCGTGAAGCATCAGGTTCTTCCCCAGTTACTAACATCTCCCGGCGCGTATTGCCATCCACCAAATGTTCTATTTCGACACCTCCCGGGGGGGACCTATGATATTTAGCTACAGCATCTACTAACTAGGGACTACACTTGATACTCACAGAAACTGAGGTGCAGATGGCGTCCAATGTAAAACCTCAGGGAAGTTTATCATTGGATGCAGCGGGTTTTTCTTGCCCGACAGGCGTACTGAAAAAATCGCTCCGGGACAACAACTATCTTTAAAGTTGAGCTCAACGGCTAGGTTTTCTCGGACACTCGTCAAACTTCAGAGCCCATAGAAACTACGAAATAATAACCACCTTCGATATACAAGTTGTAAATCGTACTTGAACCGATCCAGTCGTCAGCCCTGCAACCTCCAAGTCCTCGACTCCGTACTCACTAGATATTTGTCTTCCTGTCATGATGCCTACGTACCATACTTCAGACTGAATGCGAGCGGCTCGAGATGGTCGCGTAGAATGTAGACGTAGCACAGCGGAAGGTGAGAGTTCGAACAAAAGAGCTGCAGCGCTGGATCGCTCACATCTCGCTGCTTTATACATGCCTCACGGTGACCACGCCTCGCATATCTCACGAATGTGTCACCCTCTGCTCAACCAATCATACCGCATTATCATCGATAGGGGCTGTCCAAAGCTGTAGCCGTCTTCTCACCGATACGCAAGGACGACCAGCGCCAACTGAGTATCGCGCCCCCTTCCGAGTTTCCAGTCGTGCGCTCGCGCGAAGGTCGTCCGTATGACAAAGTATACACGAATACCTAGCAGCCCAAGGAGGGCCCGCGTCCACAGGAGACGACAACCGTGAAAAAACTGCCCGTGGCCTTGAGGCACCATAGCCTCGTTCCGAACAAGGAATAACGCCCACACAGCTGTAACAAAGCGAGTAAATGGGGAGAAGCCTGATGTATTAATATCGATGTCTCGATAGGCACCACGATACGCACATGGCCTACGGGCTGTAGACCGTCCATCCGCAGGTTGGAGGTTCGAAGGTCGAGCGCGGGGGTTGGGGTCGTGGGGTTTGGCGGTGCTACGATGAGAGATTCAGACGTTCGCTAGAACGCACACGCTTTTGGTCGACAGCGCTGTCTGACCATCCTATTACGGTGCGCCGATACTGATCCATGGGAAGCGCACAACAAGGTACGATGGGCCGTGATTCAATATCGCTATTCGGTCTGGGTATGGGCGTAGATGGAGAAGGAGGGAACATAGCCGTGAAAGAGGATATGCGCTCGGTCGACTGTTGGCTGTGGGGGCGGGTTCGGGATATGATGGGTTCGGGGTAGACAAAAGAAAAGGCTCGAGAGGTCAACGGTTACTCCCGGTCGTAGATACAAGACGGAGGGGTATCGACTAGATCCAAACGAAACGAACGGGGAGGGATCACAAGATTGACCGAACGAGGGAGCAACCGCGTGGATTCGAGAACGGCTGGTTGTTTTGACGGTTGGTTGTTTCGACGGCTGGCTAGTACGGAACCGTCCGATGGCAGCTGCCAGGGGGAAGCGCTCAGAAGGGGCGAGGACATGTTCTGTTACATATTTTTTTTTTTTTTTTTTTTTTTTTTGGTCTCTGTTTAACGTCCATCGGAGCTACTCCATGCGGACGGCTCTGTACTACGAGAGTCTGGGTCTACCGCTGTAATCTACTTTTGTAAATACAAAGGGCCCCCGTGCCCACCTTGACCCCCTGGTTCTTCATGCACGACAGACGGACGGTCCGTGACCTCGTCCCCCTACCGCCCAGTGGTGGAAGCCACTGTTTGTCCGACACCAGTGTGTTTGCGGGGTAGCCATGACGGTGATGATTGGTCGTCTTCTTGGCTTAAAGCCTCGCATGTTAGGTGCTGTTACATATTGACGGAGGTATCGCAGTAAGTGCCAAGTCGAGAGGTCGACGGTGCTAGATCGCAAGCCGCGAGATATGCAAGCGATTGGGGCAATGAGACAGCCAACCCACCCCTGGATGGCGAGTGCGAGTTTGAGACAATGAACAAAGGAGATGGTCATCCTTATGGATGAAGGTGACGCAAACTGACGATGAGACCAAGATTATTGCAGGATGGGCTACGAAGGTGTTGCATGGTGGTGGCAAACGCCCACGCCCGATCGAGGGTAGGAAGTGAGCCTGGGAGATGGAGTCGTAGGATAACGATCTGGAAATGAGTGATTATCGGCGAGTGTTGAAAGCGGGAGAAGGGTGGATAAAACGTACCTCAACGTCTTTTCGATTATTTATCCTCCAATACAGAGCGCTCAGCTATGCGCGCAATATAGGTCCTATTTTTGCAAGTGGCGTGTCGTGACCATCGTCATCGAGCAAGGTCCGCAAAGCCCTAACGGCCACGCGCGTTCTTCACGCCGTCATGCAATCCACAAGTATCGGCGTCGCAGGATCTAGGCCCATGGGTTCGGCACGGTCAACCCCAAGGAGGGGAACAGCCAGGCGTCCCTACTCGCTGCTCTACTACGCCGTGTCGTGGAAGTCACTGAAAATGGTGGTATTTGCTTAGTTTGGGGGCGCGGGCAGGCCTTGAGCCGTTGCGGAAGAGGGTGGGAGGTTTCCAAGGAAAGCAGCGAGAGGCAGGATATATCCCGCACATTTCGCGTAATCTCCAGTGCCCGACCCAACCCACGCGGTGACCGACGGGCGGGCTTTCGACTGCCTACTCAGTGGTCTCGGGGGTCGGCCATGCATCAATGACTTTTTTGTCGATGGTGACACGGCTGCGCTGCTGACATTGACAGAGCTTGCAGTTATTGCGGCCTCAGACCAATCACGAAGCATCGACGGTAGAGCCAGGCGAGAACCTCGCAAGCCACGGCGTACACGAACGTCGGCTGCGAGAGTGCAAGTCCTGGTTTTGCCAAGTTCTGCGTTCTAGCACCGACTTCGCACTTGCGCAAGGGCGACTGCGCGTTCCCGAGATACATGAAATGCTCCGTCGTTCATGATGCATCAAAGAATCTTGAGGATCGAGGACTTGTCGATTATTGTTCGACACGTTTGGGGCCAAAGATGTCCGGATCGCATGGGAATACACACAGATTACAACGGTCGACTTGCTTCGCAGTACACGTCGTACGCGGCGGGGGCTACAAGGACCTTCAGCACTACACTTCCATCTCGTGCATCAGCAAGGACTCTCTAGGACAGGAAGAAAAAACGCACCAAGTGGCCAGCAGATTTTACCCACTTCCGAGCGCGAAGTAGACTCAATACGTCCAGAGCAGAGTGCGAACCGAGCGAGGGAGACCACGAAGAAAGAACTAGCGGGCTGGCCCAATCCGAGGTGCGTGCTGTTGGATATCTGGATCGTTGGAACTTGGAAAGCACTACTGCGATCGTGAACAGATGTTCGGGCCGGCGACATCCGATGCTGTAACTCCGCGCTCGTGACTCTTGCGGTCAGATTCGTTCTATCCCGACGTCCCCTTCCCCAATTGCAACTCGAACCTCACAGAACACGCGAAGGAGGAGGTATCTACTCCAGGAATGAATCAGCTGTTCAAAGTGCAAGGCCATACCACCTTCTGCGCCTATCTCAGCGCTCCCCGATAGCGAGGTGTCCCACTCCGGTTTTCTGTTTCTGTTTCAACGGATCTACGTTGGTTTTCCTCTTTGTCGCTCCAACCAGCTTAGACTTGCTCGTACGATCTCTCGTCTTGACGCTCGCTGGCTACTTGTCCGCTTTCCCAGCCTGTGGGAGATCATGCTCATTAAATGTCGCATCAACACCCACGTTACCCATACACTACCTACACCAGCACATATACTCCGTCTCCCCCCTCTCCCTGACGCTGCTCCATATGCTCAAATCGCGTTCCTTGTTTGACAGGTTAGAGCCAGCCAGAAGACGGATTAAGATTGGCGATGGACTAGCGGATGAAGTATCTCGGTTCTATGAACATTTTGAATTGCGCTACCTTCATGGTCTGGAATTAACGCCATGAATCCTCTCGGCCTTCGTGCTCACGTCTGCTTTCTTCACGGGCTCAAGGCCCTTACCTACCTCAGGCATTGGTGCCAGCTGAGTACGGAGTCATTGGTTGCGGAGCGCAGTGACACTCGAGAATTTCTCAGGCGAGACATCCATGAAGGCTGATCTCTGTGGTGCTCGACTGTGTGGGTGTGAAGAACGGAATGGTGAGAGGAATATAACATATTCGATGGAGATGACATGCTTTGATTACAATGTTCGAATATTAGGTACTCCTATCCTCCTAAGTGCTCCCTGAAAGCTTCCTTTTCCCACCGCGTCTCGAAGTTATATTCGCCGTAGCTTCGAGGACGTCCGTGGCCATTAAAAAGGACACGCTTCGAGGCTTTGAGCGGATGCATAAAACTACGTATATAAAGCCAAATCTCGGAACCTTGCCCTCATTCCTTGCCCCCACAATCCCCAAACTCGAAAACGCCCGAAAGAGAGGAAGAGAAAGGTCAAGATGTTCACAAACCTATTGTGAGTTCTAGAAACGCTTCTCTCTCCTTTTGCTCGCCTTTGTCGTGGCCAACAAGGCTGTCGGGCTGGGTTGCTACCCCACCTCACCTTTCCTCAATGGAGACCTTGAGGCAGCCGTTCTGCTCGCAGTCTCCGTTCACTAACGTCCTGCCATCCCATCTCTGCAGCGCATTCGCATTCCTCGCCTCCCTCGCTGGCGCTCTCCAGATGCAACCTCTCGAGAATGCTCATACCCAGGGCGATGTGAGGGTTACATGGATCAGCGAGGCTGAAGATGCGTGAGTGTCCCTTGCTTCTTACAGTGAACCTTTGTCCGCTCTCCACGCTATTTCAGCAAATCAGAGCTATTCTTCAACCTCCTCACCTTCCTTACCATTCCTCTCGTGCAAATAACCACGCTAACATCTTGTCCGCAATTGTAGAAGCCGCTTCGCAGCTTTCTCGGTCTTCCTCCACCACCCGTCCTTTGGCTCCGACTTCGCCATCCTCAACAACCAGCGCTCCACAGACGGCGGCGCCAATGTAACGCTTCCCGCCGTTCCTGTTCAGTACGTGCTCATTTTGCTTTTTATTTCGCAAGAATTCTGGATGGTTTAGCACCTTTCGCTACGCTGCTTGTTCGCCCGCTGTTTATGTGTTCCTCATGTTTCGTTCCCATTTCTGTCCATGTTCCCATCCTCTTTTATATTCATCCTCTCTGTTGTCCACACATTCTAAACATGCCCACTTCCTTCCAACAGAGCCGGCTATACCCTCCGCGCAACAGACGTAGGCAACATCAACAACGAGTTCGCCGCCTCCTCGCCCTTCTCCATCGGCCCCGAAGTATCTACCAGCTCCTCAATCCCCTCCTCCATCTCCACCCCCGGCACGGCCTCAGGCAGCGGGATCATCCTCTCTGTCCCCGCGACGTCAGCATTGGGCACGACGGTCTCTTCTCCAACGGCCTCCTCACGTCCAGGCACTTCAGGCGCTCCAAGCCTAGGCGGGACGGGGAGCGGGACGAATACGGCGGAGCAGGGGGGCGCTACGAACTTTAACACTAATGGTGCTGCGTCCATTGGGATGGGGTCGTGGGCGCTGGGCGCTGCGGTTCTGGGCTTGGGGTGGGCTGTTGGGCAGTACTAGATGGTCGGGCCAAGTCGCCGTCTTCTGAGTGGAGGCCCAGCGAAGGACGGGTGGGGATGTGTTGGAGGGTGCGCTTGGTTATCGTGATGATGCCGCGGACGTTCTTGGGCTTTATAGAGACACTGACTCAAACTCTCATGACTTGGACAGTTACCAGACCATCGGACTACGGTCTTGTAAGACAGGCGTAGTGTTATACGAACAAGACTGCAGAGGGCGCATATGTATTTCGGGGGCTCGGCTGCATCTATGTACCCATTTCTTATGCCAGATGAGCGACATTCTCAATCCCGCGCCTGCTCTCGCCAATGCCTCACTGCGAGTGAGTGGTTATCATTAACACCCGTCGGGCTTTAATGCGCCATCTGGAATTCCATTACGACAAGGGGCTTGGGGGGCATTTGAACTTGGATTGCGGAATGTTGGGCATGGCGGGCTACCGTCGTAGGCGTAGAAATGAGATAATGGCTCAAGCTCAAGCCAAGGGGAATGGGTAGACAGCCAGATCGATGGAGACCGGAGCTTGAAATCTGAGCAAAGGAAATTTTGGCCCATACCCGGGCGAGGATTTGCGAAACAGACCGAAACTCTTAGCGGGTGAGTAGCTCGCATGTTCACAGATGAAGTGCATGATACACAGACCAAAGCACCGGCCCATGTAGGCAAAGTGTCGCCACATCGGCTGTACGACAGAGGCCGAGGATTTGCAAAACAGACCAAAACTCTTAGTGGGTGAGTAGCTCGCATGTTCACGGATGAAGTGCATGATACACAGACCAAAGCGGCACGGCCGGCTAGTAAGCAGCTAGGTACGGTAAAACTCGGGTGAAGGCGGTGCGTATTTAGACAGAATGTCTACACATTGGATGTCTGGTGCAGACCGAGGTTTTGCGAAACAAGCCGACGGACTCAGCCGGTGGGTAGCGGGTATGTCCGAGTTTTGCAGTACCTGCCAATGTATTTTAGCCAATGAGTAGGGGGCATGTTCTACCATGTGGTATACAGTACCAAGTCTAAATAATTTCAACATCAGACCTCAGGCAGAGGCCGAAGGTTTGCAGGTTAGGCCGATTTGTCGGCAGGTGAGTAGCGGGTATGTACTGTAGTATGATATATTCAAAATGCAAACAAAGCATCATTATTTACATCAAGAATAATGGATAAATACAGAGCAATGTACGACGACTGTTCAATCACAAGACATCATCGGCAAACTCGGCATCCGGGATATGTTCAAAGTGGACATGTTGATAGCGCGCTTGGAGGGGGGGTGAGTTGACAATGTGAATGAAGAAACGAAGGAACGAACATACATTGAAATCCCAAAGTATGGGAGGTCTGTAGGTATGCCCGAACATCATTGGGAATGTCGACATCCCCGTCGGAGTCATCCGAGTATTCTGAGTACGCGTCATCCACTTCATCAATGGGTGAACCCCTGCGACCAACCTCAGGAGATGAAGGAATATGGGAGATATTGGCTTGCATCTCCACCATGCTGAATGCATGCGAGTTGTCGGCTTCATTGTCTGTATAGCCGCCAAGGGACATTGCATCCTTGTCATCTTCGGCCTCTTGCTCGGCAGGCGGTGTGTGCTGATGATGGCGCGATAAGTCGACGCCTGGGGTATTTTCCTCCATACTCTCATCATCGGCCATCTCATCATCAGAACTTGGGTCCTCGGTAGACTGACCACCCAAGCTCGCCTCATCGTCGGAAGCCGGGAGCGAGGCGTGATGATCATCGGCGATCTTGTCAGTGGAACTCGGGTCCTTGGTTGACTCACCACCCAAGCTCGCCTCATCATTGGAAGTTGTGACTGACTTGTTAGGTTCATATTCCATGGCCGATTCACCACCGAGAGAGGCATCAGAGCCACTGGCTGAACTGGCTAACGGCTGAGCCGAGGCTTGTCCGATGGCCAATTTCTTACCTACAATGCTTGACGATGTGCCTCCAAGGCTCTGGAAAGAGTCATCGTCGCTTTCCAAAACGTCCACAACAGGTATTATCGGAGGTTTCGGGGTATCAGAGCCAGATGGGACGTACTCTGGTGAATTGTGATGAGGAATAGTCAGCTCGGACCGGCGCAAGGATGACTGCGCACGGTCAAGGGCTGCAAAGCCGGTCATTTCCGCCTTAGCCCGGTGAGGAGTATATGAGTAGATATATGGAAAAGAGAAAAAGGAATCATACCAGTGGATCTGAGAGTTTCGGTGTTCGGAACACCGATGCAAGCCGATCATGTGGGCGATTCGCCGAGGTAATGTGCGGTATACCCCCATCATCTTTGGGTTGAATTGGTGTCAGCGGCTGGAGGTTGAAAATGAGGGGGAATTGCGCATCGCGAATCTTCGATGCCTGGTCAAGCGTGTCACCTGAGCGTTCGGACCCAGATGGCAAGGTCCTGAAGTATCCGTCGTGCGTTTCCGAAGGGCCGACATCGGAGTCCGGGCGAAACTCGGTGAATACCTCTTCCAACGATAAGTCGGGGCCCTCGCTCCAAAACGTGTTTGTCCGGTTCGGGATCGCCTTGAGCGACTGGCGAGCGACCTTGTTGATAAGGTCAATGAGAGCGTGATTTTTCCGCCAAAGGTCCTCCATGGCCTTCATCGCCTTCTTTCGGTTCGTGTGCTTGGGAGCCGGCTTGTTGTCATCCAAAATTCGCTGGATCTCAGCATCCAGCTCAGTGGCAGTTTGTTGCGTCTCAGCCTCGTCAGTGTTGTCAGCTTCCTTGTAAATTATGGCTTCATAAATATCGAAGAGGGCAGCCGCCTCCTGCCCGTGAGCCGTGATGTCCATCATTCTGTCATTCATCACGACCTCCAGTGTGGACATCATCTGCATGACAATGTCAAGCCGCTCGATACATCGGTCACAAGGCGGCGAGGTAATCAGAATGGCAGCTTGTGCCGCGTACCGAACGATCAGTACGCTGAGCGGGCAGTGTACCGCATCTGCATCTTTGTACAAAGGGATATTTTTCTCGCCTTCGCTTTCGGATAGCTGTTCTCCCCATGCCTCCAGACATTGAATGATCGTCGCTGCGGATAGAATGTGGGGTGAAGGGTCGGCCTCGGCTGCTTGGCGTGATGCCGCTGTTTCCCACCAAGCATGCCTATGAGCTAATGGTCGATTAGCTTGTTTCAGACGGTTGATTCGCGCGAGATTCAGCACCTTTCCGAGTTTGCGGGAATCTTGGAATGACGCGGGCGTGATCGAATCCTCCTCGAGGCCTTTGGCAAGCGCCCGAACAATTGGACCCGGCATCACAATGTGTCCCAGGGCAACCGATGCACCGATTGTGCCGAGGATGTATTCCTAAGGGATCAAGGAATCAACGGTTTGTGAGCACTGACACCACAGCATCTTACAAGTTCTCTGCGCAACAGCGCGACGGGGACCGTGTCCCAGCTGCGCCTCATAGCAAGCAAAATATCCAGGAACTGATGATCAGCATAATCAACAATTAATTGCGATGGAATTCGTCGATTGCATGCTGCGGCCTGGGGTCTCAGGGGTCCGGCATTGAGTTGATCATATGAAAAAAGAGGGATCACATTCATCGGCATGGTGGTAGTGAAGATCAATCTGCTCAACTTAAATTTGGGTAGTAATACAAGATTGTTGATTCACAGATACATGAATGGCATGTGATGTTAATTAAATCATGTGACGAGGTGAAGCTGTGCTCGATTGTATTTGATGAATTCCCCTTCAGCCACCTGAGCCTGCTGCAAGTACTGGGCGGCCTTGCGTCGGGCATAGGCTTGGGCCTCCGGACTACTGTCGGAGCTCCGATCCACCCATACGTCATGGTTGTGCTTGAAATATCTAACAGTGCACTCCATTTCTTACTTTACCAATAGAAGTTCTTCCCGCCAGCGGGAGGCGAGTGCGCGCGATTTGAGATAAAGCACACGATTACCTAGTTCGATGATGCGGTCATTGAGCACTGCCCATTGTCGTTAAAAATTACTCACTTTCTTGTAGGGCGGCTGGAGCTGATTCATCATCTCGGCCAACGTGCCAAATCCAGGACAGGTTCAAGGTTGTAGACCCCGGTTGGTTTGGGTTAACGACATATGTATTACTCTTGATGTCTGCTTTAGACAGCTCCTTGAACTTGCGGAGGATGGTATCATCGGCCTTCAGTGTCATCATCGCGTGCCGACATCGGGCATAAGCATACACAAGATCGCTTCGCTTCTTGTTCAGTGTGTTAATTCGATCGGGCGATCTCGTTTTTATGAGTTGCCGGCCAGCACCGCGCAATGTGTGACTGTATAACATTGACTTCTCGGCAATGATCTCGCGAAGCGACTTGAGTAACGCATCGGCCTGACGCTCTCGCAGTCCCAACTCATGTGATCTGAGTTGCAACGCACGCTGGGGCACTGTTGATGGCAAAGGAATGATGACGTTTTCAGCAAGCAGGTGTGCGCCGGTATGACTCGGTGATGCCGTCGTTGGATGCTCGGCCAGCGGAGGAGAAGTGACGGCTGCAGTGAGAACCGTAGGAACATCAGCTTCATCAGAGGATTCCTCGTCATCAGCATCAATCTCATTGTCTGGTGGCTCAAAGTCATTCAGGTTTGAAAATAATGCGTCACCAGGAAGTGGCTCGGTCCCCGTCATTGATGCCGGTGGGTCAACGTTGCGAATGTCGGACCCATCAATGCCCAACACACGACTCTGCAAGGCGATGTCGCTTATGCCCTTGGATATTTTCTCCTGCAAGTTTGTGATTTGCCTCGCCTCATCTGCTCAGCCGTTCTTCAACACGCGCTTAGCCCGGCATAGGACGTGCCATCTTGACAATTCGAATATGAGAGGGCAATATTAATGTAACAATCAGAACTAAACTTACTGCAACTCTTGGACCTCTATCGCTTCTCGTATCCACTGGTATTCGCCATTCAATGGCTCATCCTCGGCAGGAACCGCCAGATGGTCTTCATAGCTCGCAGACATCCCATAGATATCCATCACTGATAAATCAATGTAATGAGTGTTCTCTGCTTCTACAACGGCATCGGTCCATGCCGTGATGTTTTTCGCGCCGACACGCTCTGCGATTTCATCCCTTGTATCTTCTGCATCGGCTGCCCGCTTGTCGGCGAGAACATATCATTTACAAAGCATTCTGACTGAATCTGGAGTCAATCTGTTTATTCATAGGACACAGGAAATGGATCACACCAATGTTCAATGCTTTCTTGTGGTTCGAATCACAGATATGGTCGTCCAACATTTCCGCTCGGTGAGCGAGTGTGGCCATCCTCATCGCCGGTGTCACTGCATTGAGATTCGCCCATAGCGATTCCAAAATCTCGCCTATGACAACCCCGGATTGTGGGATGAACATTGACAAGAAGCGAAACAGGCAATTTTCTTTGTGCCCATGGACATGGAATTGGCCTATCGCAAAGTCCGTGTCAAGGCCGACGGGGAGCTGGTGGCTGATCCGCCTCTGGAAATGGACGCTGTATTGACAGGCAATGTCATAGAAGAATAGAAGCCCCTGCTCTGGATCCATGTTGGAGTACTTTAATGACTGAAGTAACACCCAGTCGACATTTTTCTGCTGTTTGCCTCTGTAGAGGTCGGCGACACCGCCTGGGGCGAAGCATCTGTGCCGTGGGCAGGCGATCGCCACAATGCCATTGATATCACATGTTTTGGCATACAGGAGAGTGTTCTCTATCGCTCGAAAGCTGTTCTTGCAAGGCGCTTTCTGTCTCTCGGTTAGTCACGGTTGGTGCTGCAGTCAAGCCGCTACACACCGTCTTGATATTCTCTGCTGCCCGCAAAAACTCGGTATACTCTTCACGATGTGGTAACATGCTTGACCCAGGTGATAGCCATACATCCTTGTCTCCGGTGGATTGTCGGATATGGTCAGCCTTGAAGTTTCCATCGGCCATGAGTGTTCGGTGGTACACCCACCTACACAACAATCTGAGCAATCAGGATTCTGAAGCTAACCACATTACGCACTTGTTTTCATCCTCTTTCCAGTTGTCAGGTAGGTTCACACCTGGTTGCGGACAACATGGACAAAACGGCGCAAGCTCGGCTGTGCGAACTTCGCCGATGGTGTTGCTATCGCTCTCTCGCGTCTTGTTCCGACCACCCCATTTCAGTTTCTTCAGCCATCGCCAGCATCGAGACAAGCGCCGGAGTTCCGCATATCGCTCAACGACTACCTGAGGTGCCAAGGGCTCAGTCTTTCGCCTTAGTAGCTGATAGTATTGGTATGCCGATGTCTTACACTCCAGATTGGCCAAGCGGAAGTCCTCCAGAACGTCAAAGGTGAACATAGTCTTGAATATGGTGAAGCTTGCCGGCATCAGTCGCATCCATACGGCACCAGTGATCCTCTCTTGCGGGCCCCCACATCCACATTGTATGTATGGCAACGAGGGAAGACCATTCGTGTGCACAAATAAAACATATGGATTTTGGTCAGGATCCATACTGGGAGCGATCGGGTGGTCAATCGGTGCATCGGGAAGACCGGCCTTCCTCTCGTTCTCCTTGTCGGCACCATCCAGGTCCTCTTCTCCACCATGTGCGTGCCTGGCTTCCTCTTTCTCAAGCTCTTCAATGATTTCATTAATGTCAAAAAGCTCCTCCACCCCACCATCGCGCTGCTCGACGGTAATGTCGGCGTCCGCTCGCCGGTCTCGGTATGTATCTTCCACTTCTTCAACTTCATCCTCCCCTTCATCCTGACTATCGCATGTGGCTTTCAACCTTATTTGTTCGTCCGCTTTGTGCTTCAGCCATTCGCATCGCCGATCGGTGTTACCGTGATCGACGATCACGCACACGCCGACCTCCCAGAGGCTACCTGGACGAAAGTATTGGCCAGTCCATTTCTGGATCCGATGAAAGGGCATTTCTAGGTGTGCATTCTGCATACATTCGCGACAAAACATTGTTCTCTGGTGACATTCCTTGCATCGCCAACTTGCTCTTCTGCGCTCGCATGCACAGCGCGTGCTAATCAAGGCCTCATGCTCCATCAAAGCATTCATCACAATGCCGGCATGCGCAACAAATTCCTCCAAATAGTCTCGTTGGCTCTATTGCAATTCTCTTTGTCTAGCTTTGGCAATAGTGCATGAATTAATATGCTCACCTTTGTCTTCGACACAGCAGATACTGCGATTTGTTCATCCTCCGTGTATTCCTGGTCAAGTACCATTGGTGTGGTCCTGTCGGGGACAACAGTCGGTGCATTTGTGGCAAACTGAATTCCACTATCCTGGTGTGGGACATGATCATAAGCGGTGTATTCATGCTCAGTGCCATCAACAGAATCAGTCTCGAATTGAGTTGTTGCCCAAGTGGACTGAGAAAGCCTCGGATGGTCGAGATCCAACACTCGTTGTCGCTTTCTGGGAGGCATACTGTTGTTGGGGAGCAAGCAACCTTCTTGTAACATTATTCACACGTGTAATAAGTGACAGCTGCAATGCATGGTGGCACACCTTGCGGTCAGGGCATGGTCCCATGATGTCCCTCACTGTGAACGCATGTATAAAGATGGGAAGTGTGGGTATTCATCACCCCGACATTCACCCACTTTCACAATGGCGACAGTCACGCAACTAGCGAAATACAATCAAGGGGAGAGAGCAGTTCTGAAATTGTGGAAGCCAGGCTACCTCGCTGCAAAGACAACCTCAGAGCGCAAGACAGCCTTTGCCATCGCGGCTGCAGAACTGTTTAATTACTGGATTACACAAATGAAGACTGAGGCGGAGAAGAAGAAGGGTTTCAGTCCAGAAGAGAAAAAACAAAGGGAGGGGGTGAATGTCATGGTTATCGTCGATCAGATGGTTATCTAAATCTCACCCCTTACACACTAGGAACTCCTTGTATGGGTTAGAAATAATTGGCGGGCCAAAAGACATCGCAAAAAGGTCACTGAAGATGGCGGTCGGCTGCTCCGCATCGGCTACCGAACAGTACTACCAAGAATGGACGCTTACAAGGAGCGCATTGAGGAGTATGCTAATCAATACTTGGAGGCCGCTGTGCTCGGTGAATTAGAAAAGGCGAAATCGGCTTACGCGGAGGGTCGTTCGCTGACCGAAAACGTTGGTGAGATGGTGCAAGAGGAGGAACCTGACTGGGTGGAGGTTGAGGCCAGGATACGGACAGCGGCCACAAAGTGAAATTCGCTCGGATATCGAAGCATGGCGATGCGGCAGATTTACTTTGCCATGGAACCATTGGAATGCGATGCAGTGAAGGAAGAGATAGCAAAGGTCCAGGCGGAAAGGAATTCTGAGCCAGTGCGACGACAGTAAGCGAGCGACGGCATTCACCGTGGAATGACCGGCATTGACTTTGAATAGATATGCGATGCTCAGGGCACTGAAGGCATTGGATGCAAATTGCCGCGACATGTTCAAGAGGTTTGGAATGCTCACATACAGTATCGCCGTATTCTTGGACCCAGAAGGAAACCTGAAGTTCACAAGGTAATGTGGTTCAGATCCCATTGCTTCAACGCCGATCTAACCTTCGGCTAGTGCGGACGCAGGTCGGCTTATTTTTAAGGACAATTTAATCAAAGACAAGCGACTCGAGGACCAAGTCTGGTACCACTTTACACAACAAGTGGTGGCGCTCAACAAAAAGAGGTTTGGAAAGGCAGACGATCCGACCGCTGTGGACAACAATATCCCGGTCGATGTGTTGGACAGCCAAATCCAACTGTCCAAAAATGCTGACAGTACACCGATACTACCATTGCGTTTCGTCGGCAATGTGCCTGTACATTCAAAAATTGTCAAGCAAACACTGCGTCTCTTTCTCAATGCCCATTACTGTGAGTAGGAACATTTTTAGCCATTGGCGGCTGACACCGATGCTGCCAATAGTCCTCGCTTCAGGCTGACATGACACGAAGGTGCCATGGACAGTGCTAAGTCAGCATTGTGAAGAGGCGGTCGGGGCCGACTATCTGCCGACTGCCCCGATGTTCAAGTTTGGGCAACCACATAACATGGTGGCGGAACTGGCAAACGAGTGGTACGACATACTGCTTGCTAAGCAGGAGACAGAATGACTGTTCAAGTTCAGGGTGTATTACAACACGAAGGAGAAGCAGATGATGCCAGCAAGGTACAGTGCCGACCGGTTGGGACGCACTCAACCGGTCACAACCCCAGCACCTATCCGATGGAAGGTCAAGGCAACGAAGATCATTACAAGTGATCAGTCAACGACAGTTGTAAACAGTAGTAGTCCAGCACAACCATTGACGGGTGATCGGTCTGTCCGCGCGGGAAGCGAGGCGAGCGACATGCTACCCAATGTGCCACCACTGGGAAGGGCGCGATTATCTCGCATGTCCAGGCATGTAATTATCAGCGACAATGGGACTCGTTCAGGATCGCCCGCACCGAGCATCCCAATGCAAAGCGAATCTCCCCCGCCCACACCCGCGTCTCCTCCGAGGAAGATTAAGAAAGGAGGAAAGACAAAGCCTGGCAAAAAAAACGATTGAAGGGAGGAAAAGCCAATGTATCGGCATCACTCGCCTCTGAGCTGATCGCTATTCGACCGAAGCCTCGCAGACTTCAACGCCCAGCCACAGAAGAAACGAATGATCCAGAGCCACAATATCCACCAGTACATTCAAACACGGCTGGCCAAGTTACAGATCGGTCCGAGGCGCGTGCGATCAACACTGCGCAGCATACAAATACGCTTACGACCCAGCCGAGTGCAACCACAAGGAAGAGAGTAACAGAGGAAGAGAGGCTTGCACACGATGCGGAGCGGTATCGGGCAGCCGAGGGCAGCAAGCGGCAGTCCAAGAAGTCGAGTTGCGCTCTTAATCAATAATCTCTCTCATGTGAATTCGAAGTCAACAAAATGTATTATATTACAATAACACTAAGAAAAACGATATTAAAATAAAGTTTGTATTTTACTTCTTCAATCTCTTTGTCTTGGTCAAGGCACTTCCTGTAGCCTTTCGCTTCGCGGCCTTGCTATCATCAGGCGCAGGTGTCCGAGATGTCGAGCGAGTTGACTGACGAAGGGTGTCTGTCGGTGTTGCTGACCGTGCTCTTGTCATCCGCAGGGGAGGTACTTGCAGCTGAGCAAGTGCGTGGCTTAGGTTTGCAAGGGCAGTGTTCCCATGTGGAGTTGGCTCTTGCACGGTGATAATCGGTGCCGCCGCAGCAGGCGACGAGGTGAGGTCCATGTTGACATCCTCGCTGACGGCTCGTGCCTGCAAGGGAGCGGGAGGCAAAGGGCCGGTCGGCAAATCATGCGCCAATGACGGTGAGTGCGTCGGGGATGGTGAATGCGGTGGCGGCATCGAAGGGGATGTGGGGGCTTGCGACGGGGATAATGGACGATGCAATGCCGGTGGAGGGGTGCAGGGAGGCGCAATGGTGGGTGGGGGTGGGGGCATGTCAGGGAGCGGCGGAGGAAGCGATGTGGCTGCTGGGGGGGCAGGCTCTGCAGGCTCTGCGACAATGGGGGCGATGGGTCTATTGGAATGGCGTTGTGCCCATTCGCCGACCAATGTTCTCTTGTCTGTTGAGCCCGCTGCCTGATACGCTGGCTCACTCCTTTGCTCGACCGAGCCTTCCGCGTCGGCCAAGCCGTTTCGACCGAGCATGTCGAGGACCAGCTTGAGTCCCCAATCCACGCTGTCTAACTTGTTGGAGTTTGACTCCAACCTTCTGTTTACCTCTCGGCCCAACTTGCCTATTTGTCGGGCCATGTTGTCCATCCGCCGATTTGTCTCCTGCATGAACGCTTGCCACTCGGCCGGCACCGGTGCGACCTCCTCCCTCTGTCTACGCATTTGCGAGATGAGGCTGTTGGGGTCATCGAGCTCCCGCACTCGCTCACACCGCACCTTCTTTTGTTGGCACCTTTGGCACGAGCCGACTGGGTTCCTCGCCAGGCGCTGACATGGGACGTCCGCCTTCGTGCACCGGCGACATCCTGGTTCAAACTCACTGTTAGTCGGCCCAAGCGACGGCAAGCGCGTCGTTCCACACATGTTTCGCTCGACTATCTCGACCTTCGGCAGGGCCATCAAACCCTTTCTGGGTTTCGCCTGCCGACGAGGATTGCGTCGTTTTGCCGGACTCGCTTTCTTCATCATCATCGCTCAGCTCTGGGAACTCCTCGCCCTCATCGCTCGAGGGCTCAGGCCGTCGGCAAGGCTGCTGCTCAGTCAGCGTCATAGGCGGTTGGTTATATGTGCAGCACTTACCTTGCTTGGGCCGGCCACTGGTTGCCCACCTTTGCCCACCTCATCCGTCTCCGAACCGACCATCGACTTCGACTTGGCGGTGGCACGCTTCTTCGGCGCAATCATCTTACGAACCGTTATCTCATCCATAGCCTTCCCCGCCCCCGATGCGGCCAAGTCCGTGGCCTTCCCCTTGCCCTTCTCCATCCGTCGCCTCATCGCCTCATCCAACGTCTCGATCCTCGGCCTGATGAGGGTGTCGAATTCCTCCTTTTTGACGACCTTCATCTGTTCTTCATCAACTGTCGGCGATCGTCGTGGCCCCCTTGGCTTCGATTGCACCCCACCTTGTCCCCGAACCACTTTTCGCCCCTCATGATCCTCCACGTTGTGTCGCTTCGGAGCAGTTGCCACTTTCTCCTTGGGCGCTGCTGCCTTCGGCACCCCCGATGGCCCTGTGCCATCCACCTCCATCGCGTCCTCGGCCTCGGCTACCTGCTCTCCTTTCTTTCTGCCATCCATGTCAGACTGATCACCTCGCCTACCTTCCAACTGCTGCCGCTTCCGTAGCTCCTGGGCGGCCTCGGCGATGGCACAAGCCGTCTTCGTGCATGGGTTATCGAAAAAGTCCCTTACCAAGTCGTCCGACTTCTCCTTCAACGCGCTTAGTGTCCTGGTGATGAGCCACTTTGCCTCTATCTCCTTTTTGAATTTCCGGTTCAATGCCCTTTTGGCGAATGCGTACTGTAATGATGGCCGTCACTCTGTCAGTCATGCAGGTACCACAGAAAATACACTTACCATTTCCTTTCGGTTGTCCATGAACCAAGTTAAGCCTGAGCCGGCGGCGACCTGGGCAAGCAGCTGCTGCTGCAACTCGGTGAATGTGGTGGTGACGGCCTGTTGGGAGGAGATATCGTATGCGATGATGGCAGACATGGTTTCAAATTTAGATTGAAGGGACTTGGAGTCGGCTGAGCGTGCTGGTGGTGCGAAGTGAAGTTGTTAAAGAAAAGTTGCTGATGTGACAGATGAACCATTTGCGGATCACAAGATCACTTCACTCACAGTCACGTGATATTGATGATCAGCCAAATCCTTATTGGCCCTTCATCGACCACCACTACCACCAATATGCAGAACAACGACAGCACTGTCCGAGCCCAATCAACATTCGCCCTAAGAGATGAAAGTACAAATGAAAGGATGGAGGTTCCATGGGCCCTCCTTGATCTTATCAGATATGAATATGAGAAGGAGAAGATCAAGGCTGCAATGGAAGTAGATGTGACAAACGATGACAAGGTACGTGGTGTTAGCGGTGGATGGCAAAGACAGTTTGACTTAGGTTTAGCTTCCTCCGGTTCACGGGGATACATCCTTCATTGGCGAACACGATATCCAGGTGCCGGCAAACCCAGTATGACATCGGTGTACCGACAGACAACAGCCACTAACAATGATTATTAGTTTCTCACAAAGGCACAAGTCATAGAACTACATGCATCAATCAAGGCAGCGCAGGAGCGGTGGGGCATATCCTACAAGGATGCTGCCCACCGGCTCTACCTTCAAAAGATGGCACAAGTTCAGGTGGAGATGGCCGAGGTCGAGTGACTGAAGGCGATGATGGCGCGATGTCATCGGTTAATCAATGAGACAATCCGACAGCACTCAGGTCGGGCTGGCAGTACTTGATGTAGTAGCTAATGTGCTCTATTGTATAATATATCATACTACATGCCTGCTACTCATTGGCTGACAATTTTGCACTTGCTATTGTGTACTTAACAATTGGACATACTGGATACTCCACTGGCCCAGACCGTCGGCTTGTTTTGCAAAATGTCAGTCCTCATCCGACATCCGATGTGCAGATGTTCTGGCTAGATCCACGGGTGCCTTTGCCTGGGTATTATTACATGTAGCAATCTCGCACATTCCCACTACTTACCAGCTGAAAGCGTCGGCCTGCACTGGACATCTGATGTGGTGACATTTGTGACTTGGGATTGTATGCTATATCATAGAACATGTCGGCCACTCATCGGCTGAAAGCTTCGGCTTGTTTCGCAAACCCTCGGCCTGCACCAGACGTCCAATGTGGCATTGCCTTCATTAAATCTGCATGTGCTTTGGTCTGAGCATCATGTATAAGCAATACAGTACACACCTGCTGCTCACCGGCTGAAAGCGTCGGCCCATTTTGGAAAATATCAGCCTCACCAGAAGTCCGAGGTGCCAATGTTTTAGACTTTGCATTATATCCTATATCATGCTGGCTAACTTTGTATTATATACTATGTAATTGGATGTGCCGGCTACTCACCGGCTGTAAGCTCGGCTCATCTCGGCAAGCATCGGCCTGTACCACACACCCGAGGTGCCGAGGTTTTGGACTTCATCTTATCATAGAACATGCTAGCTACTCACTTCAGATGTGCTGACATTTTGCCTAAATCAGCCAGCTATCATGTATAACAATACAGTACATACCCACTACTCACCTGGCCAAAGTGTCAGCCTAAACCGTACAATGTCGGTCTTCACCAGACGTGTGACGTGCTGATTCTTTATACTTGGTATTGTTTACTACACACTGTTGGACACACCTGCTATTTACTAGTGGACAACGTCGGTCTGTTTCAATAACCGTCGGCCTATCCTGGCTGACCAGTGTGGCGACGCTTTGCCTACATGTGCTGGTGCTTTGGTCTCGGTATCATGCACTTCATCCATGAACATGCGAGCTACTCAGCCGCTAAGAGTTTCGGTCTGTTTCGGAAATCCTCAGCCTCCATCGTACAGCCGATGTGGCGACGCTTTGCCTACGTGGGCTGGTGCTTTGGTCTCGGTATCATCCACTTCATTCACGAGCATGCAAGCTACTCACCTGCTAACAATTTCGGCTTGTTTCGTAAATCCTCAGCCTCCATCATACAGCCGATGTGGCGACGCTTTGCCTTCATGGGCCGCTGCCTTGGTCTCGGTATTATGCACTTCATCCGTGAACATGCGAGCTACTCACCCGCTAAGAATTCGGCCTGCTTCGCAGATCCTCAGCCTCCGTCGTACAGCCAATGTGGCGACGCTTTGCCTACATGGGCTGCTGCTTTGGTCTCGGTATCATGCACTTCATCCATGAACATGCGAGCTACTCAGCCGCTAAGAGTTTCGGTCTGTTTCGGAAATCCTCAGCCTCCATCGTACAGCCGATGTGGCGACGCTTTGCCTACGTGGGCCGCTGTGTTGGTCTTGGTATCATGTACTACGTGAAAGAATGTGCCAGCTACCCACCAGTAGAGAACGTCGGTCTGTTTCACTAACCGTCAGCCTATCCCGGCTAGCCGGTGTGGCGACATTTTGCCTACATGGGCCAGTGCTCTGGTCTGGGTATCATGATGTATAACAATACAGTACATGCACACTACCTACTACATGAAAACATTGGCCTGTATCCCAAAAACATCGGCCTGCACTGGACATCGGATGTACCGATTCTTTGCTTATTTGGGCTGACTTCTTTACTGATGCATCATATACAGCATCCCAGTAGGTCTCGGCTACATGCTGGCTGAAACCATCAGCCGCAATAGCAAAGAATCGGCCTACATCGGTAGCCCGATGTTGGACTGATTTGCTGACATTTTATCCCTGCTGCCTCATTGTACCTGTATAGGAATGATTGGAAACAACCTAGCCACCTCACTAACCGTTCCACAGCATTCTGCTGCATTGCTGGTCAATCCCTCGGCCCTTCCGATGTGCGAGGTGCTCCGCGCGGATGGTTGTTATTGCATACATTGTAGACTTACCATATTGGGCAATTTCCGCTGGGCTCCGCGCGGACTGTTCCTATCAATACAATGTATAACTCCGCTTTGATGTGTTTATTGGTACATTGTAACTCCGCTATGTGCATGTGCGTACTCAATAATCCATAGTCATAGCACATCCTTCTCAGTCTATATCTAGTCTCTATGAGAACGGATGAAGGAGCGAGCATGCTGAACGACTTGAGATCTATAAACGATCTGGCCAACGGCTCATTGGCGAACAGTCCCCTCACAACCGGCTCTACCAATCTACGGAGTGACCAATCAACGATTGTTACGAAACCAGCGCGAAAAACCATATCCACATACGCCCGTAGGTTCGCAACTGCAATTCGATTCAGGCCCCCTCATCCTACAGAAAGACATAACGGGTAACACTACACTTGTTGGAATAGATATATACCACGGATTGATGGTGTCTATTTGAAGACAGGCTGTATTCCTTTGGATATTTATCACGACTTATCTCAGTACAAGTACTTCTGCGTGTCCTTACATTCCATCCTGCCGTCCCTGATTTATATACCTTGCGGCGGAGTGTCCTGTCTATCGAGATACAAAAGCCTCCGACCACTCTTCAAGTCGCATAACCGTTGTATGGCGTCCCGTGTATATTTTCAGGCTGGATTTCGACGCAGGGCACACCCTTGGGCCTCGGGACAGTGTGTTGCGAGAAGGGACAAGAGAAACACAGAGAGAAGGAGAGGAGAGACTGATGGGCTCACAAAACAGAGGTAGGGGAGATCGAGACGGATGCACACCCTAGCAGGTGTCAAATCTGGCCGTCGAGCACCCTATACATCCCGTGAACGGCCCATTGCGACCACACGATGGCGCTAGCAAGTCCGTTTAATACAATGAGAGCAGGACAAACCGATATTTGGGCTCAAAGGGCCATCGTAAACGCTGCAGCACGCATTGCGCTGGCAGTTCTTCACAAGTACTTCAATGGTTCGGGGATCGGATTGACGTGCATGGTCTTGTAGCAAAATGTGAATGCGACCCGCGGAGATGCGCCACGATCCAAACGCCAGACAGATCTGTGAGCACTGTGGGTCCAGAAGCGCAGGAGCATAACAACGAAGGAGAGGAGTGAGGACTGGGCGACATCAACATCAGACGGTGTAATGGACCAATATGACCGCATAGACGTACCTCTCTCTCTACCATAGGATGGGCCTACTGGACACTCATAAGCACAGTGTTTGGATCGCCTTGGGTACCCGATAGCTAGAGATTTTTGCTGTACATATCTGAGGCGAAGTGCTGGCTAGTGCGTATGTGAGAGCATGAGCGGTGTCAGTGGTGGTGTCAACATGGAGTCTCTGTATGCCCACCGTGTCCAGGAGTTTTGTGAGCGGCGGTATCCTGAAGCCTCCTCTCCCCCTCCCCTACTCCCGCAGTCTCATATACACCTAGTAGCACTGCCGTCATTCTCTGTACAGTTTGTCCATCTTGTAATGACGAGTAAAGTAACGCATGACAAAATTGAAAATTATAGCGCGCTATGAATTGTAAATACCGAGTGAGTGCG
Source organism: Pleurotus eryngii var. eryngii (assembly GCA_029467805.1). NCBI lineage: Eukaryota > Fungi > Basidiomycota > Agaricomycetes > Agaricales > Pleurotaceae > Pleurotus > Pleurotus eryngii. The sequence goes on along the minus strand of SZVJ01000015.1, from coordinate 2,776,591 downwards.
AGTACGGAGAGGGCAGTGTCCATTCAAATAATCACACAATGGTGGGCATGGACGGAATACAAGTCGAAAGCGGTGCAGTAATGAGATGATGAATCAAGAAGTAAACGGACAGACGGCAGGAGACCGGACCTCGAAATCAAAAAAATATCAGAACTGTTTCATGCGCCGCATTCCGAATCCCGGTGCTGCGTCTCCTCTCCGGACCATCATCTACCCCATGCGCTCTCTTCTACTCCCCCTCCCACCCCCTCCTTTTCCGCTTGCTGGTTGGGGGATGAACAGATAGAAGCCGAGTGTTCGACATCCTGCTGATCCCGAGGAGGCGTGGACAGAGACGTGGAGCAGAGGGATATGAAGAGTCGGGCGTTTCCGCATTCCTTCATGCCTGTCCCATACTTCCCTACTAGTCCCTCTATGCGCTGCCGTATCACCAGTTGCTATCTCAGAATGTCTTGCGATGGCTAGCGTCGGGATTTTCGAGTCGAGTGGCGTATAGTTGTAGCACGGTTCACAGGCACGGGGGCCTGAGTCGGAGGCGGGGCGGGGGGGCTCAAGAGGCAGCGCAGAGAGATGATTTAGGATGCACAAAGCCCGCTGAAGTGTGGCGAGCAGCTGGAGGCGCTATGGGAGGGTGGGACGGAGGTGCGTCTTCCACGTCATCCTTTCTTCTCCGACACAACGCGGCGCAAAATGTAGTAACTTCGTCACTCTTGCCGCTCGTCCTTAGCGAGGAGCACCATGGTAGCACTGGTATAGAGAGCGAGCGAGAGATACGAACAGTAGTGCAAGGGGAGAGACGTGTGGTCGACTGGGTGGAGGTCGTGGCACGGTGACTTCGGCAAGTGGATGGTGCGTCCGTGTTGTTCTTCTTCCCCATCAAGACGCAGTGCAACGCGTACCCGCTACTGAGACGCAGAGCTGTAGAGTCGGTTGTGCCCCCGCAGATAAGCTGGATGCGAGCTCCTTGTGACTCGTGTAGCTGAAGCGCGGGAGGTATCCGCTCGGATGCTCGACATCTCAAGGTCACCCACCTCCTGCCTATAACCTCCCTTTCTGCGTCGCAAAACCCAGGTTCCAGCGCTGCAACCGTTGGAAACACGTCTTCCACTGTTCTCCCATCCAATCAGTCGAAAGCCTGCGGGAAAAGGGCGAACTCGTAACTCGACAGGATCCTGATCCGTTTGTGATCTGATAGGATGTAGGTATACGCCGGCGGACAGTACATCGAAAGTGTTGAGCCAGGTGGGCGTTGAACGGGACGTTGGTGAGTTCCATGGGGATGCTGAGGAAGGTGATGAAAGATGATACTGAGGATGAACCGATGCCTAACGGTGCGTGAATATCTGCAAAGAATGGCACTTGGACGTTGGCAGTGTTGACCCAGAGTAAGACCAGCAATACGCTTGCGACGCGCTCGCTCGTACCGCTCGGAACCGTAAGTTTCCTGAAAGAACTTTGACTTCAACGTGAGGTGAAAACCAGAGCTGGGATGACGAACTCACCAGTACCGGTGAGTGTACATTGTTCTATGCCTCCTTTCTTCCTGCCTCTCTTTCGAACAGAGCTCGGGCACTTCGAGCCAGCGACCGTGGCACATAGTTGCCAAATTGCAAGCTGGAAACGCAAGACTTTCGCCTTTCTCGTAGCCTGCGCGTGAGGGTCAAGCTGAGTTGCCAGCTGCGCTGTCGAGGCAAAGTCAATTAGGGTGAAGCGAGGATATCAGCAAAGGGACGCGTCATTTTGTACCCAATGACCAGACGTCGGCGCGTTCTCATTCTCGTGGGCGGCCCCTTCTGGCGCAAGTGTCGAGGGGCAGAATAGAAGTCGAAATCCAGAGGAGGCTGGGCGAAACTCATGTATATGTTTCGCAGACGTCGACTCTGACCGAGAGCAGGTTCCAATGTCACGGTTCGGGAGTCGGTCCGAGAGTGTGACCACGACCGTGACAGCTCAAACGCCCACGACCGTCGTTCGATCCAGCGACTAAGATTGACTTGTGCATGTGAGTACTTGAGTTCCGGCTGATATATTCAACGATCTATTCACGCATCTGGGTTGAGTTCTTTGTTATGTCGTCAATCGGGTCATTACAAGCCCGGCGCGCCTCGGATTGAACCAGGTATTCATGCCAAGGTGATCCATATGGTGTGGAACAACCGTTTCGTGGTGGAAAGCAGGTTAAGTTAGTTGGTCTCTTTGTGCACTTTCTCTTCGCGATCCCGAAGAGTGCTTGCTGACACATATGATGTAGGAGACCTGCATGGCGCATGATAGTGCGAAGGACGTGTGCGAGCTTTAGTTACCTTGCATGACGACGACGATCGCGACGCGCCTTCTGCAACGACTGGGCCGCATATCGTGCACATAGCTGAGCGCGCTGTGCTGGCGAATGTCGGATCGGAAAGACATTGTTTGGGGTACGGAAGCTCGAACTCACGCACATTCTACGGCTCAGCGCTCGCGGCGGGATTCCAGCGACGCGCTTTAGATCGCTCATCGTCGATCGCCGCTCACCCAGATTCCCTTACGCGCAACGGAAGGCAGAACGGGGAACGGAAAATGAGGAAACGACGGAGGAGGAGGATGAATCGCCCATCTAGATACTTTTCTTTGCGCTTCTCCGTGAGTTCTTTCCTCCGCCCCTCCCCCGCTAGCAACATACTGATAATCGCTGCCCCAGATTGCTGTCTCACTGCCTCCTACCCCAGGACATGCTGTTATCGATTTCCTGAGTTCCTACCCGCTGCTTGTCGTGGATGTCTACCGCTGCTGCCACCAACACCTCCTTAGCCGCTCTTGAAGTATGCGATAATTTCGGTGATTCGGTCTCACCATCAGTTTGCAACGCTTGCATCACCAAGCACGCTCATCTCTCCTACTCCTTGTCCTCAATTTGTGGCCCCCGCCCAAGATCCTGGCGTCTCACCGCCTCAATCGTTTGCGTGGTTCGACGGTCATCTCTTCGACTCAGCAACGGCGATGACCACACCTCCCCCGTCGTTCCGCGGCGGCGTTCCTGAGCCACTCAACGACTCTACCCTCCCGCTGTCCATGTATCCTCTCGACTCAATCGTTCACGTGGATCGCGGCTTGAAATACAGTATCATTGCACGTCTCCTCGAATCAGCAATTACTCGAACTCCTCCTTGACCCGACAGACCACAATTAAGACCACGATGCCCTATAAAGACATACCTCTCTGTCCCACAGCCCCTCATAGCCTCTCGTAGTGCCGTGGAGCTATATATTTTTGGAACTTTCGGCACACGCTTTTTCGTTACCCCAATACGCACTGACCCTGCTTTCTATGCAGCGTTTCCATCATTTGCACTGAATTGAAATATGTATAGGATTATAGATATCACAGCATACGCCACCCCTCTCTAGCGAGCCGGGGTCGCACCATGTCGGGTAAACATTGCAGTTGGCTGGCAGATTTTTACATATAACAACCGCTGCACAGCACTGCACCCTTAGGTGATTTCCTTTACTCCCCACGTCCTTCACGCACACATCCTCACGCCCACGCCCACCTGTTGCCCGCCCACGATGTCTGGCCTCCCCGACCGCGTCACGCCCATGCCCCAGTCGATATTCGAAGAGATTTTTGGTGCGCACCGCAATACGCTTGAAATATGGTACACGGACGATCATTGAAGGCTGTTACATGCCACTGGGCCCACAGGAAGCTCGCTGGTTGCGTCCCAGCTGATGCTCGTGCTGTACGGGATCGCAAGTTTGCAGGTGCGTGATCGTTGCAAAGTGAAACGAGATTCTCTTGCGTTGACGCTCTCGCTGCACAGGCATATATGTACTACATCACCTACCCCCGGGACTCGCTGCTGTAGGCGCGAAGTTGTATTCGCCGTGTGAATGCGAGGACCGGAAAGGGTGTGTTCCCACCAAAAGACGAAGTAAGAAAGAACGAATGAGCGCAATCCGAACGCCATGTGACGAACGGAACGGAGACGGAACGCGAACCAGACAGCGCCGCGTGCGACTGCTGGACTCGACTTCGCAACGCAACTGAGGGGGAAATAAGCTTCTTGTTATTATAGGTAGATAGGTAGGTACTATATATACTTGTACTACATGTAACTAAACATGCAAATTGTGCATGTGCGAGTAAGTAATATAATACCTAAGAAAGAATGCGGCCGCAGCTGATAACGGACCGAAACAAGAAGTAAACGAAACGAATGTATACGTACAATAAACCGAGATTCCGGGTTCGAACACAATGCAATCCCTACACTGCCCATGAAAGCTCTGGTATGCGCCCCTACTCGAGGATGTCCTGAATTTATATGAATTTGATATGTGTGGTCGATAGGTCGGTGGGATCTGGTGAGTCTCATCCCCCTTCGTGACCCAGCACATCCTCACCTTTGGCACTGTCACGGTCAGGGGGCTCGCAACGCTCCACGCAGGTCTCCGTATGCCTATCTCCCGTTCGTTCCTCCTCTAGCACTAAAATGTGTACAGTTGCGAACACCGTCTACCACTACGCCGTGAGCACCACCCACTCTCCGATTGACGTCGAAGCTGCAATTTCCACTGCGCACGTCATAGGTGAAAAGCTACACGCAGCCGATGATCCTGCCCGATGGTGAATGGTGCGTACTCGTGCAGCTACCTCGACGGTGCGGCTCATGTGGCACAGGTCTTGCTATGTGCGTACTATGTAGTCCTCTCCCCGGCCAGCTTGGTCTCTTAATCTGGAATGCACGGGGGTTAGACTGCATTGGCAATTGGGGTAAGTCCCCTGCCGTTGAGTTTCCCCAGTTTCGTCTCAATTTCGGTGGGCTAGATTGTTATATGCTTCATCATCCAAACGTATGTCTACATCCTACCATCCCGGCCTTGCTGACGCTGAGCCTCTCTGCAGCTACTTCATGCGTGTGATATTCCTCAGTACGCCCCCTCCCCTTTTCATACGTATCTCGCTATGGCTTAACGTCCCCCGTTTTTGACGGATAGTGACGAGCGGCCGATGGCGTGTCATACTCACGGCAGCGTTAATGCTGCTGCTTGTTGCTCAGTTAGGTACGTGCACGTATGTGTGTGAATCCCCAGACTGCTCTCTCTCTCTGACATCCGTGGCGGACTGCGTAGGATTCAGTATATGTACGTCAACACCCTTTCTCCGTCTGTCGTCTGTTGGATTACTAAACAACACATCCCACACATCAATCAGACTTCAGCTGCGTTAGCACTTGTACTCCGAGACAGCAGATGTGTCCATCGCTGACGTGAAAGCTGGTCGCTACATACCCTTTAGCACCGATATACCTCATCGTCACTCCCCCATTCTCCACGTGCACCGCGACTTCTCGCCTACCTGCCTGACTCGACTCTGGATGCAGTTGGCACATACATCATGGCTACATCACCTCTATCATCCCACGGAACTCTTCCAACGGCTACTTGCACGTCTGCCCCGCTTGGCGCTCCCATTTCACCTCACACCCAGTTAACGGGTGGAGCAGGCACAGAAGGAATTGGCAAATGTGACGAAGAAAGCTACGTTTTTCGGGGTCGAGAGCTCAAGTCGAGAGCATACCCAAACAGGTCGCCCGTTCAAGAATCCCAACCAATCGGTGTAGAGTAGATTTGTCTGCTACTTCTACTCATTGGACGAGCCTTTCCAATTCAACCTGCCGCAGTTATTCTAGAGCGTAGGATGAAAGCATGGAAGAGACTCTGGGAGGCGGGCAGAAAGCGCAGATCATGTGTAGCATCGTATCACTGTAAAGAAGATTACCGGGGGTGCCGCACGACCAACGGGAATACGAAAGGCATTGGTAGTAAATCAAAAGAAAGATCACGGCGCCCAAGGCTAGCCAAACGCTTGATGTCACCGCTGACGACTGCAGATTGTTCACCACATCTGATGAAAAGCTCGACAAGTCTTGCAAGATGCTTGCTTACCCATTGTGCTGGGAGCCCCTCAGTCCAAACTGCCATTTTCACTTCAGCTTCCGCTTTAACTAAGTGACGCCTCAGTGCAATGAGGCTCTCTTTGGGGAGGCTTGGGAATATCTGCGTTGAGAGGCCGTAGAGACCCCCCATCCCCTGGAACTCGAAAATATGGCCGCCCGGACCTGCTGTGACAGACGCCTTCGAGGTCTAGTGGTAGGACAGAAGCTACGCCGGGACTCGTTGTCTGCAACGAGTAACGAGTAAGAAGACAGATGTTCGGGCCAGCAACATCCAGTGCCCTCAGTGCCCATGGCTTCGCTCTCTCTCCCTCGACTTTCTGTCATTCCCCGTCCGGTCACCAACATGCATCCCCATCACATCTTCGAAACAAAGGTGATCCTCATGGAACATGGGAACGACCAACAAGCCACGACATATCTATTGTACTCCACGAATCGAATTGGCTTTCCAATACCACACCCGCCAAGCTTCTTGTAACTTACCAAAGCGCTTGCGGGCTCGCACATCTTCGTACCTAGGATGTGGCGTGAGGGGAATGGGATAGAGGGAGGTCGCATTGAGAGTGCATGCAAACATTTGGATGTGCATTAGTTAGTCTGTCATCCCATGCTATTACCCGTACCTAACTTGGGGGTGTGGGCCAATGCGTTGCATGGCATGTACGGGTCCTGTGTCTTTTCTCCCTACCCATCCTGTGCCCTGAAACTAACCACTATAATTATTTAAGATACTTTAACTATTGTATATATAACAAAGCCACAGAAATTGCAGTCAATTCAGCTCAGAGCACTCTTAACCAGATCTAATGTGAACTCTTGGTGATCAGTGATCGGACATACACAGCAGCAATGGCACACATTTGCCTACACTCAGTCAAATTGAAGCTTGGAATGTTGCTGTCGTATTCCATGACACCTGAGTTAGACATCCCATCATACACCCAAACCTGTCCACTCTCATCGATGTACCTACCAATGAAATGAGATCTACCATGGTATATGATACATTTGAGATAGTAAGGTACATTGGTTCCAAGTACAGTCAAATGAACCTCTCGGTCAATGTGTAAAGAATCCGCAGCAAAGTCAAAGGCAACAAAGTAAGGTGGATACTTGTACATCTGCTTAACCACCACCCTCTCTGTGCACACTGTGCACAAACAATGTGTTTCTGAGCCCTGGCTTGAACACCATGCAGACACTGAGTCATTATTGGAGCTTTCCAAAGATACCAGGAAGCTGGCATGAGGACCAGAGGACACAGACCTGCAGTGTCCAGCCACACAGCTGTAGGACAAAATGACCTGATCATTGTCAGCACTGAGAAGGACATCTAGGACAGCAGATATGGAGGCATACTCTCCATACACAAACTCATTTGGTCTCTGCATGCACAAATACTGCCTCAAGTAGTTACGGGCATCAGTTAGCCTTGTCTGACTATGTTCAACTTGCTCAAAACACTTGACAAGAGCAGGGAAAAGACCACCAGCCAATTCAGGAAGTGCAAGGACCGTCTGAGGCCTATCCAACCACACATTGTACAGAAGGGAAACCACAGTATCATAAGCACAACTATTGTCACTCCACTGACAACCGATGGGTACAAGATGGTGAGCAGCTGGGTGGTCTGCAGTGTCTGTGATTGCTGTAGCCTTAACACATTTTTTCTTTGGAACAGCAATCACGTTAGATGTCAACTCATCATGTAGGCCACATTTCAATGTATTGCCAAACAAAGTGTTAGACTTCTCAATGGGTGTTGGTGTCACATCTGTCTTACTTGGTTCAGTTTCTCCATTCTTCCAGAGGTTAGTTTTCTCCTTCATCTGCTCAACAAAGTCATTGGAAAGAAACTTTGTCATCCGCTGAGTTGGTATTATGCTCCAGTCTAGGTTATTGAAGTCTGGCTCAATATATGGCTGCTTCTTGTTCCAGCGGATTGCACTATGCACATGCTGGGGAACATATGAGTCAGACTTGTGCTGCCTGAATGCATGTATCAAAGTTCGTCTAGTTTCACCAGTTATGGATGCTGGAAGCCTACCTTCAAACTGTAGACATGTTATATCATCAAGGAGTTCAATATTCCAGAACTCCTGGCGCAGAGCACCAGAGCACTTCTTATCAGATATAATTGCAGGATTGAAAGCTTGTAATATCAAAGTGCCAGCTGCAGTGGTGCTCCAAGAGAGGGCAGTATAATACCCTTGATGGCTTGTTGTGTCATTCAAATGCACCACATTATGAACCCTGGTCATACCTTGAGAAGCAAAGTCCGTCATAGCATAGTTGACTGTAATCTCAACTTGACTTCTAGACACATGTAACCACTTGCCAGAAGGAAGCTCACACCATGTCTGGGATGCAGTCCTCAGAATGGGTACTACATTGACTGGCAAACTGTCAAACTGAACATCAACTGGTGGACTCTTCAACTCAACAAACAGAACATCCAACACAGACTGGCCATATACTCCAACTGCAGCCACCCAGTCATATACAAATCCTTCCTGACCATTTGTCATACACAGTTCAGTTGCACTGTTGTCTCTCAACATGACAGGCAGACCTCTGCACAGATTCAGCTTGGCTGGAATTTTTTTCTCAACAGAACAAGCAAGTTGTTCCCAAAGAATGCACTGAACACCTTCTTCTAGCTGCACTTTTGTGGCTCGCTTCTTGCCCCTCACCTCATCAAAATCTGCAATTGGTGCCACTGTATCTTCACAGTAGAAGGTGGTCAACTTAAGATTGTGCTCTGCAGCAAACCGCTGTTCACCCAGAACATTGATAGCATCTTTGTTGACATGCCTAGCAGTGATAATTGATACATTTCTAAAATTAGGGTTGCACACAGAAGGTCTGCCCTCAATATTTGTAGACACTCTTCCTCTCAAGAACTGTACATCTTCAAGGGTGCAGGATCTGTACCTCATGTTTTCCAATGCAGTGCAGAATTTAGCATCCTCTACTGTTTGTGATTTCTGTCTCATGTTCTTCCGCAGAATTACAACAGTGGTCACTTGATGCCACAGGACCTTACCAAAGGCCTCTTCTTATTGTTTCAGCTTCTTTAGTGAGCATCCAATGGTGTGGCTATACAATGAGACACTTTTGCTGCCAATGGGAGGCGGCAACTGTGCAAAATCACCAGCAAATATCATGTTCAGACCACCAAAAGGTGTACCAGGAAGAGCATTCAGAGACAAACATATTCTAACACTAATGTTGTGCAAGTCTCTTGCAGAGCACATGGATATTTCATCAAAGAAAACATATGAGACACCTTCCAGCCTCTCTTTTGTTGAAGACAGCACACTCTTTGAGACTGCAAAATTGATCCCAAATGCTGAGTGATAAGTCATACCACCAGGTAAGAGGCATGCGGCACTTGCAGTCGGTGCTACTACTAGTAGCTTGTGCAGTTTGTTCTGGCTTGTAAACAAATGCACAAAAGCTTTGAGAACTTGGGACTTTCCAGTCCCTCCCATCCCACCAATATACATCTTCAACTGGCCACTGTTCTCAGCCACAGAATGGTTGGCAACGATGGTGAAGGCTCTGTTCTGCTCTTCATTTAAAGAAAAGTTAGTCACACATTCTGTTACCAGTTCATGATGAATCTTTGGGATATAGGCTGCTTCAAGAAATGACTTATCCACAACCTTGACATAGTCATAATTACAGGGCTGTGAACGACTTGGTTTGGAATCACCCTTGAATGATCCTGTTTGTTTGCAAGCCTCTAGAACTTGCTGTCATAGAGACTGAACCTGCTGTTGCCATTCACGTGGTGGTTTTTTGGGTGGCTGGGACTGCTGTACAATATCATCATTGCTTATGCAGACACCTTCTGTTGTATGCAGTGGGGTTGCCCAATTTGTATTTTGCATCATTGCTTTCATGGACCTGATTGCTTTATCACGACGAAGTGCAGCTGTGCACATCTTATCAGCTTCTATCTTCAAGTTGATGTCACTTGCATCGGTGAGTATGTCATCAAGATCGTCCTCACACTTTTTAGCTATATACACATCATCACTGAATGGAAGCGACAATTCGCTAGAAGCACCAGCCTTCATTTCAGTTCTGAAATCGTCTTTAGCATCAAGACACTCATATCGAAGGTTGAAGTTATTCATTATCTTGCTGTGGTGAGTGCTGAAATCCTGCACAAGGAATGCTTCATCCCATGTGGTGTTAGCAGTCTTGAGGTCTTTGCCGCTTCACCATGGCACAAAGAAGGCAAGCATTGCACTGCAGTAGTACTCCATGTCTCCCTGATCTCTTCGTGGAGGTGCACTCATAAAGTTCAGCACTGTTCTGTTTAGCTTTTTATTAGTCTCCAACATGAGAGCACATCTGTGTGTTGATGACAGAGGGTGTCCTGGTGTATATTCAAGCAAAAATAGCTTCAATCGCTTCGAGCCAGAAATGAACTTGTCTGTGTCTTCATTTTCCCTATCGGCACTGTCATCATCATCATCATCATCATCGTCATCTGGGTTAATTTCCTTGGCTTCTGCTGCTTCCTGCTCATTGTTGTCATTCTCCAAACCTGAGTTCTTGTTTGTCTTTTTATTAATCTTGACTTGCTTGTAACGAATCGCCCAATCATACAGGCACATATTATGCAGTGATTCTGGTTGATGAACATAGTCAAACACAGGTGACAGTCCAATTACTCTGTCATTCGTTTTCATAAGTGCCACCTTATCAGTAACTTTGTATGCATCGTCAGAATGCCAATAGCTGCATGCTTCAGACACATAGGATGTCCAATAGAAAACTTTGAACTTATGACTGGTGTAATGGTCTTGATGGCCAAGTAAATACATGCATATCATAGGAGAACCCATTTCAAGTTTGGCACCCATCAAGTTAACAACCTTGGTCATAATCTGATGAGCCTTGTAGACGGACTCTACACCATTGTCATTCAGTATATCAGGATTATGTGCTAACACAGTCTGAATACTGGAAGACACCTGGAGGTGACAACACTCAAGGGCAGGACTAGGTGAAAGGATCAAATGCAGGGGTGTATTAGGGTAAGGACGGGAGTAACGGTACAAGAGGAAGTAAGTAGAATAAGTACGCGACTTCTGTATATAAGGAAATACCATAGTCACATGATTGTATCTAGGAGTCAGGGGATAGGGGAAGTGTAGTAAGATATGTAGAGATCTTACAAATACATTCAAAGACTACATGTGTCTTTAAGCCACACTTGGTTATATAGTCTGATACATAGGCAACAACTGCTTTGACCGCAGTTCCAGACATCATTGAAGTCATGTCTGTATTTGACCACACAATGTAGGTCACCAGTGGTGTAAAGGTATTTATCCATTGTTCGAGTTTTTTTAGAACAATAGAGCCTGTCTCCTTGTTTACTTCTGTCTCCTTAACTACTGTTCTTGGAAATTGAGCCTTACATTTCCCCCACTTATTGTCTTTGCATCCTTTGTAAACATGAAGCTTGCTTTGTGTGCCATCTTTTTTGAGGTACCGATCGCAGTCATGCACATTTGACTGCAGTATGATTTCGTCAGTCACATGCGAGAAATGAGACCACCAGTCTTTCATCCCAATACAGGATTCACAAGTCTCATCAGTGCAGTCACACTGAGGCATAGACAGTGGAATCTGAGGTGCATATAATGTATAATCCACATATGTGTTATCAAGCTTTGATTTTGCAACTCAAGCTTCAACTTCTTCATGGGTACCAGTCAGGAACTCATCCATATGACAACTTTCCAACCACTCAACAATTCTCTTCTTCCACTTGCCATCAGGGTTGACCACATTGTTCCGTGTTTCCTGAGAAGAAAGTGAGCCTGATACCCACAGCATTGCAAGCAGATGCAATGACAGCCTTCCTTGCTGCTCTACTGTACCATAGTATGCCTCTGCATCACCATAAATCCCAGGACCATCTGAGTCAAACCGCATGATCTCATTTATAAACATGTTGACTACAAACTTGAAAAATCTAGCACACACTACCAGATTGGAAGTAACAGTGTGCATTTGCTTGTCTGCTGGTATGACTGGTTGGAAAGTTTCATCTGTTCCAGTGTAATATATACATATGGGATGTTTGATATCAACTGGTGATAGAGTGATGTACCATATTGAGCTTCCTACATGATACACCAAGGACCATATCTCATTTCTTTGATATTTCTTAGACATTGGAGATCCACTAACACCCCCTGCGATGTGGTCCAAGTCCCTTACTATGTCAAAACAGTTTTTTTCCTCTGCTGATTCTGGCTTAATATGTTCTCCATTTGCTATGCAAGCAGCAATAGAGGCAAGCACATCTTCATCAATATTCATTATTCTCTCAGAAATTGCCTTGAATTTCGACTTTTCTGTTAATAGAAGTGCCTTTTTTGAACTTTTCATTATCTGCTCATGACTAAATGGTATGAATGGAAAGGTCACATCAGTTTGGAATCGCTTGTCATGGTACATCAGCAACCATCTTTTGTGAGAAGCTGTCGACATTTGATCAACTGATCCAATACCTCCCAGGCCATATGGGAATAACCAAGGAAACATTGAGGGATAGAGCTGTGGATTGTTCTATATTGATTTGAATTTAGACGACTGTCTGATTGCAAGAACTTGACCAGACTGACTAAAATACTGAAGTGCCAATGTCTTCAAATTATTGCTTGACATCTCTTCCATCTGAGCACCTGTTAGACCATGTATGACAAATGGACAAGGTCCATCCTCAGTACTGTCCTCTTCTTCCATGTCGTTCACTGCGGGTGTGCCACTTAATTTCGCTGTTAAAGTGGGTTTGTACTGGATAGTTACTGGTGCCATATCACTGTCAGTGTACTGACTCAGGTTTTTCCTCATTGACAACTATGTGTTCATAATCTGAGTGATTCAGTATCAGCCACTCTAATGCAGCTCTCACCTTGTTGGCTCTAACCAGGAAGGGTGTTCTTTTCAGATCATCTTGCTCAGGTCGTCTTGGGCCTGTGAATAGTATGACAAGCACTTCGTCCAATTCTCCTTTGGAAATTGGAAGTCGTGCATATATCTTAGGAACTGGTGATTCAAATGCCAACACATTTGCTATCATTTTTCTGAATCTGCTGGACACCCTCACAAAGCAGTTGCTGTACCAAACATGAGCTATAACCAGCTTTTCAACAAATCTCAGATCCTGCAACTCTGGTGGTACTTCACCTATCCACAGCCCCTGAGCTAGTGCATTCTTTGGCAGTTTGTCTTTCCGAAGAGTTGCACGGCATGTATCACATATCATACAGAGAGAATGGTCAGTCACAGGCCCAGGTATTGACCTAATGGGGTCTCGCTCAGATCGTCTTCTCAGTCTTGTCATGCCAGGCACCTCCAGAACATGGAGCAGGTTCTTTACCAACCTCAGCTTTGACAACTCAGTCCTTAACAATAGCTGGCCACACACCGCACAGCCTGCCTCTTCAATTGCTGAAGGCTCCATCTTCTTGGCACATGCTGTTACCATGTCTTTAATTGCATGCCTGGATGCTGGCAGCAGTGGAAAGTTTGCATCATCAACCTTCTCTAGCTGTGCCTTAACTATTCTCTGCTTCTCTTGAGTAGGAACACGACTTAAATGTGCAGTGAACTTTTTTGTATGTTTTAATTCATACACATAAGTGAGAGAGTAGCAAACTGCACAGGAATGGTTCTGAGCCATGTCAATGACCAGGGACTTTGTACACTTACTGCCACACAAGATGCCATGTTTTGCTGCCACCACAGTACACTCACGAGCAGTTAGTAGAGGCAGTATCACTGTGATATCCGCTTTGACATGTAAATAAGTGCTAGCAGGATACTGCAGCACCTCTATATCTGAATGAACCCCTTTGAATACAAGCCCTATGTGATCTGTGTCCTTTACAAAGGGACCATCTACAACAAAATTCTCAAGTTCTCCATAATGTACTATGTGTGCAGAGTGGCCACCCAGTGGACGTCATCCCATAGGTCTACTGGTTGGTGAGTTGGATAGGTTGAGAAACATCAGGGTCAATACAGCAGCAGAGAGCGCATAGGATAGCATGGACAAGGTGCAATGCTGCAGGAGCAGGACATGGGACGAACCCCGGACATGGTGGTTGACATCGCTGGGCAAACCTAGTGTAGACATACCGCACCCTTGACAAGTCATGCAAAGGGGTCTCACATTGCAAGAAGAGCCTGATGTTAGGGAACACAAATGGTCTGACGGAGCAAGGGATTGACCTAGGATGAGGGACCGCTCCATTATGTGGATGGAGTTGATGTGCTCACCAAGGGCAAGAAGTCTCCCGTCTGATGCTGGGGATCCATATACTCTCTTGTCTTTTGAGCAGGGTGGGTGAAGGTAGCCCTGGATGGGGGCACTGGCAGACCACCCCAAGGAGGTGGCAGTTGCATGGCCATCCGATGTTGGGGAGGGGAGACTTGCTCCATGTGGCTCTGTGGAGGAATAAAGGCCAGGAGGAGCGCAATGAGCAAAATGCCAGATGACAGAGGGTGGGGCAAAGGCTGTATGCATGGGAGGGGCAGGCGAGGACTGAGACTGACCTGCACAGCAGATATAATGCAAGCTGGAGCTTGTAGAATTGCACCCTTGAGGAGAAAGACATGCGGGAACAGTGGAGGTGCAATCTGGGAGATGTCAGAAAATGAGAATGTTGTGATGAAGAAGGACAGGAAGAGGGGAGAGGGGGCAGTGACTACACACCTATGCAACCCAGCAGACACTCAAGGGTCGGAGGGCAGAGGCAGTTGTAAAGAAGATCTACAGGTGTCAAAAGGTGCACGATCAGCAACTCAGAACATGGGGGGAAAGCAGTACAACCTCCAACTGCATGCACCTGTTGTACCCTCACCATCAAGGAACCAAAGGCGTCTGAGGTAGGGGGCGGAGGGGTACACCACTGTGGGGAGAAGGAAGAATGGTACACTGAGCATTCACAACACATAGATCCAGCAAAGACACATACCTGAGGCTGGGAGAAGCAGCACCAAAGATGCTGCACAGGTGAGAGCGAGGGAGAAGGTACACATGCTACAATATTCAACATTCAATGTTCAAGTGTTCCTTGCTCAAATCAGTTTTGCGCAGGTGAGAGAGCCGTTTGAAGTTCAAACCTCCTGAACTGCCAAACATCACATGACAGTCAATGACAGTCACACATCAATAAGTGGGAAACAAACAGGTTTGGGAGTCAAGCCCAGTGAGAAGTCTGTTGGCCGTAGTTGAGCTTGATAGAGCTGGATCGACCCAATCACGGTGGCTCGTTTGAGATCTCTGAATGAGACTGAGCTCAATGATCAACAAGTCCTATTGAGCCTATTCAATCCCTGTAGACCAGCTCAACACAGCTTGTTTTAGACAGATAAACCAATGCCATTTTATAGTAACTAATACAGAAATGATTTATTCTAAGTTCTCCAACCAGGACAGTGTTCCACCCTATCACAGAGCGCTAAGTTGAGCCCATCACATGTGTCAAGGAAAGGCATGGGAGCACAAGAGTTGTAGAAGCGGGTGCCGCAAGGAAAGGAGAGTTGAGACCAAAAGGCTGTATATAGGTCTGGTGTCTCCAACATCTGCCGTGTCGCGCCTAGCCGTGCAATGCAAGAGTCAGGTAGTAGGGATTAAGACAGAGGATACAGCTTACCTCATTTTCCCTCTCCCTTGTACAGTCTGCTCTTCTGCTGCCTGCATCGACTGCTTTGATCGTGTGGTTGATCCCAGTGTGTGTTTGTACTACCTATACCTTGCACGTATTGATATGCAAAGAAGAGCAGGAGCGTGCACCATGAGAAGAGGGGAGTAGGGAGTGGTCGAATAGTCGCAGATGTTGAACTTGTGTCTGGTTGCTATTGCATCCACAGTGTCCCATTTCCTATGCTGGCGAACTCAGTGTCAGACAGCATAGTAACCCAGGATATTGTGCACCTTATTTTGCCTCTCTTTCATGCCATTCTGAGCTGTCTGCTTTGATTGGCTGCTTGATCCCAACACCTGTAGGTACAATTTTATGAGCAGGCAGGCCAAATCCCAGTGGCCTTAGGGACATACCATGCTCTATGCGGCTTGGAGATTGGCAACATGAAGGGCATAATGGCGAGGAGTGCAGCATGCAGAGGAGAGAGGTGATTGGACTCTGTGGAGAGGGGGGGAGGAAGATGGGGCGAAGGAAGAAGCGCTAAACGTGTCATTTGCTTTCTATAGGTTTTACAGGGTTTGCCCTCAGGGCGCGCATGGGTGGGTGCTGGGTGCCAGATGCTTGAGTGAGGTGTTCCGGTGGCACACACCCCAATGGTGACGTGGGTGTTGCCAGTGGTATGCAGGCAGTCGGAGACACAGAGAGACTTGTCAGCCTATCTGAAGACATGTCTCCGTCGATCTGCGTGCTAGGAGATGTGTCAATGTTCATCAGCACATTGGGAGACAAGTCGACGTTGGTCTGTGCGCTGGATGACATGTCGATAGGTAGGCAAGCCTTGTGGAGTGGAGTGGGTGCTCAGGATTCATGGCTGTCTACCGCATGAGGAGTGCTTGGTGCATGACTGCCTGCTGATGTTTGGGCATCCTTCAGAAGGGTGGTGAAGTTCAGCTCCATGAGATATGGACTGAACTTGTTCCCCGACTGTAGCTGGATGAAAGGGGTCAGTGGGTAGGAGGGGGCTGCAGGCAAGGAGTGTTACCTTGCGCCCCAATTGGTGATTATCACCTAACCCAAAGCGAATTTGGTCAGCGTGTTTCCTGTCCGATTGGGACGTGCAGAACCCAGGCGCCACACACCACGTCTCGTCTGTGGATGCCATCCACTAGCCATAGGTGTGAGGCATTCTGGAGGGCGTTACAAACTGGGCGGAGCATACAGCGCCTGCACACTGCACGTATTGGAAAACTCACTGTCACTCCCCAGTCTAAGCTCCATTTGCGTGTATAACCCTTGTGATAGTGTGTGGCTGAGCATTGAATATTGAATGTTGAATGTTGCGCCTTGACTTCCAGTGAAAAGTCCATCGTGCCGAATCGACCTGTGGCAGTCGTGAGCGAGCCAGAGAGCCATATTGGGCCATATTGGCCCAAGTCAGTACCCCCTATCAGGCCACATGGTGGGCATCGTCAAGTTGATCTGTGCAGTGACGTCAAGGTGAGTTTCATAGAACGTCGGTTTGACTTACTCGCACTGAGTTCAATGTTCCGTTCAATGCACGCAGGTGACACACGACGCACAGACCAACAAGCTCTGCTTATATCAGCGCCTTATAACAACATGTATCACCGCCTCCAACCTTGCATCAAAAAAACGGCCGCTTGGCGTCCACCAAGACCAGGGCCAAAGCCCTGGATTCCTCAATTGTACACCCAACAGAGTTGAGCACCGTTGACCTCCCCACAGCGAGAGATGGGTACAGCAGCAAGAATGTGCACAGCGCATCAACAGAGTCCAAGTGAAAGCGGACCATAGAGAAGCTAATCGCAGAGGGCTTCAGCCTTGTAAAGTGGGACGGATGGTGAGTGGCTACTTGTACTGTAGTAGTGAATATACGTGTAGACCTGTAGATAGGTCTAATAAGAATGTGAGGGTCCGCCTCTGGCAGGACAAGTCCGTGTGACACCCGAGTGAACTAGTGTGAGAACGATGAGTCCGAGAGTGATAACAAAATGATAGAAACTTTGGATGCTTCGGATAGCTTCGGATCCACTCGCGCTTGGAACGGCTGACTCGGCTTCGGATAGTAAGACGAGGATGGCAGGAGAATGATAAAGGACGGCAGGAGAAACTGGCTTCGGATCGGACTCGGACTCAGACAACAGCGAACTCTGACAACGGATGAGAGGAAAGCTTCGGACTTCTCAGATTCTGATTCTGACTTGATGTGGGGGGAAAAGCAAGCTGATTTTACTAGCTACGAGTACAGGAGTATTTGTAGCTAAGTGATAATCAAATGTATGAAAGGTCCGAGACGACAAGGCACTAAGAACGAATAATGGGGATAAGAAAATTAGAGAATTAGAGTACGAAACAAAAGAGATACGAAGAGTCGGTCCGAAGTGTTTGATTCGTTATCACGTGTGTCCGAGGCGGGTCCGTGACGTCCGAGTCATGTGCGGGCGAGTCTGAGGAGTCGGAGAGGAGTCGATAGGAGATAGGGGCAGCTGGAATACACGGAACGAAAGGGTTCCACCCTTACATCCCCCGGGGACTTTATGTGTTGACCCTCCGGGGCAACGTACACAGTGAGCAAGCATTGCGAAGTGGGAAGGTGGGCGGGTGAAGGAGAACAGGGGCGTGGGAGGAAGTATAGGCGCGGTCACATGACAGATGGTTAAAAATTCCAAAATCGAGCTCTACGGACTCTTCCGGGCGCTTCAGGCCACAAAGCTTTGGCTCGTTGGAGCTCGCAATCTCACTGTCGAAGTTGACGCAAAATATATAAAGGGCATGATCAACAATCCCGACATCGTCCCAAACGCTGCAATGAACTGCTGGATCGCCGCCATCCTTACCTTTTCCTTCAAACTCAAACACGTTCCCACTCGGGATCACACTCCGGCTGATGGCCTTTCACAACGAAGAAGAGACAAAGAAGACCCGGTACTCATAGAAGATGTTGAGGGTTGGATAGACGAAGCTTGTGGTTTTACTTTACAGGTTCATTCAGACGGCGACGCCTCCGTCTCTCGGGTTGCTCAAAACCGTTTCCAGGGTCATCTCGGATCCCTCATGCGCACCTTCATCTATGACGAAGACTCTGCTGGATTCCACGACTCCGATGACTCCGACGACATTCCCCGGACTCCAAAGGCCGCGGATAAAGACGCACGGATGCTGGAGATAGAGACTTTCCTTCGGACTAGCAAGGCCCCCATCGGACTCACTGAACCCGCCATGCGCAACTTTGTCCGACGAGTGCTCAACTTTTTCTACCGTGATGGCAAGCTCTGGCGCAAGGATAACCACGGGAAGCATAAGGTCTACATCCATCCGGGCCGCCGACTCTATCTTATCCGAGCTGCTCACGACTCTCTCGGACACAAGGGTATCTTTGTCATCTGGACTTGCCTCCTTGAACGATTCTGGTGGCCCTTCCTCGACCAAGACGTCCGCTGGTTCGTTAAGACTTGTCATCAGTGTCAGATCCGCTCCAGTTTCAAACTACACATTCTGCCAAGTCCGACTATCCCCCTTTCCCTTTTCCGCCGCCTCCACATCGACTGCATGGTTATGCCCTCCACCAGCAAATTCAACAAAATCGTCCACGCACGGTGTGCTCTTACTTCTTATCCGGAATGGCGCGCTCTTCACCGGGAAACCGCGGAGACGCTTGGCTTGTTTATTTTCCAGGAGATTCTATGCCGCTGGGGCGCCATCGAAGAACTTGTGATGGATAACGGTACCCCGTTTGTGAAGGCAGTCGAATATCTCGCAGAGAAGTATGGCATCCGACACATCCGAATCTCTCCGTACAACTCCCCAGCCAACGGACTTGTCGAGCACAGACACCGGGACGTTCGGGGTTCACTCCTGAAGACTGCAGATGGCAACGAGAAGAAGTGGGTTGAAGTCGCACCATCCGTCTTCTGGGCCGAGCGTGTCACCATCTCCAAAACCTCCGGAATGTCTCCTTACTACATGGTACATGGCATCGAGCCTCTCTTTCCATTCGACCTCCACGAAGCTACCTATCTTGCCCCTCCTCCTGATACCACTCTCACCACAGAACAACTCATCTCCATGCGTGCCTGACAACTCCAAAAGCGTCCGGACGATATCGAATGTATGCGCGAGAAAGTTATTTGGAGTCGGATTGCCTCCCTTGAAGAATTCGAACGTCGGTTTGCCCGGACGATCAAGGACTTCAACTTTCTTCCCGGGCAGCTTGTTCTCGTTCGTGACAAAAAGATAGAAGGCGACCACTCTCTCAAACATCTGCCTTGCTACATGGGACCTATGGTTGTCGTCCGACGCACTCTTGGCAGATCCTACATCCTTTCCAAACTGGATGGCTCCGTCTCAACTCTACGTTACGCAGCATTCTGCATTATTCCTTACTACGCCCAACGCCGCCATCTCCTTCCCATTCCCAACTCTCCCAAACCCAACACCTCCGACGATTCCGAAGAGCTCCTGGAACCTCAGCCCACTGCGAACTTCGCCGGACTACAAAATATGACAAAAGACCGAGTTTTGACGCCTTCGCGGCAGCCTAACCGTCTAGTACTCTAAATTTTTTCCACCCAGACCAGGGTTTGCCCTGTGTTGTATACCAGACCTCGGTCACTTTCCGTCTCTCATCTCTCACCTCTCTTTTTTGTCCGCTCCTATCCGATACTTATATTCCGCTCCCGTAGTTTCGTACACGCCATCCAATGGCTCCGGTGATCCTTGCCGTTTCCAAATACTTTGGACTTCTTCCATTTTCACGCTGCGTCCATTTTCTTTCACTTATGATCACTCACTTATTATCTCACTTGTTCCCAAGAAATGCAATTTCATTATTTTAGCTATGTACTGTCAAAAAGTGTGCCGATGGGCCAAGCACCCTTTCCTTTTCCCTTTTCTCCTTCTCCTCACTCCCCATCATACTCAGCGCCTTCGTCTCTTCGCCTATCCTCTTCCCATTCCTCCGCGTCAGCCGCATGCGCCCGTTGTGCGTCCTCGAGCTCCCTCCGCAGGATCAAGGCCGCCAAGCTCCGTGTTGCCGCCGCCCGGGTATTCTCGGCCTCCTCTGTTGCCTGCTTGAGGGTGGTGATCCGCACGTCCATTGTCGACATCACCTGGACGAGGCTCCGCAGCTCATGATCCGCGGACGCCTCCACGAGGTCTGGCATCATGACGACGCCCGACGCTGCCCGCGTGGTGCGACTCGTCTCCCCGACTTCTACTGCCCGTCGCCTTGCCCTCGGCCCCGCGCCGGCCCGCTGTTTTCCCTTGCCACCTGACTTGCCACCTGACGCCTCCCCTTCCGCTGTCTTCGCCGACCTAGCGCGTGTCTTCGCATGCAAACATCGGACCTTCGATCCCGTGCACGCCTCGCACGCATGGCAGCCGGTGCCGACGCAGGTGAAATGGGCCTGCTGACAGTGCAGGCACTGTCGAGCGTCCATGAATTCAACGACCGGATGCCGGCAGGACTCCCTCGAAGCCCCAAACCCGCAGCCCCACTCGACGTTGTTTGGGCTCGAGCCTGTGTCTGAGGGTTCCGTTAGTCTGTGTCGCATTGTCTGATGAATCAACTTACCTGCCGGGTTGTACTCCCTGTGCACCGTTACGTCCATCTTTGGAGCCATCTCCCCTGCCTCCGTTTGTTCCCTCGTCGTGCCTGTCGCCAGCCGTTTTCGTAGCCGTGGCCCCGCCGTTGATGTTGGCTCCTCGGGCTCGGCCTCCAGGGCCTTTCGCTTGCCCTTCGTCCGGGTTGTCGTCGATTGTCGTTGCACGGTGATGGTAGCAGCCGGGTCTGCGTGGACTTCAACGGCCGGCGCGTGCATGTCCCTGCCTGGTGTGGCCGATGACGTCTCTTCAGGCCACTCCTCCGCCGTCTGTGTTCCAAGTCGCAGCTCCTCCCGAGCCACCTCGTCCTCCCTTTGTCGTGCCTTGTCCGCTTCCTGTGCCTCCCTCTCACATCGCTCCGCCTCCACGCGCCACTCGGCCACCTTCGCTTGCGCCCTGCTCAGCTCTTCGGTCGCACGCACCATCTTCGCGCGAGTGTCGTCCTCCATGGTGCCTATGACTACCAGCTCGACTAGGAGCTCTTCCACCTCCTTCAGCCAGGCCTGTGCACCTTTGGTTAGTTGTCCACGGGCGCCGGAACCATGTGCCTTACCTGCTGCCGCTCCATGTCCGCCATGGCAATCTCCACGTCTTCCCAGTGCTCGTGGTCCAGCTCCGGCATTACCGTGCCCATGTCCGCGTAGTATTCCACCTCTTTCTCATATGCGCTCACGACAGCCTTCCGACTCGTGAGGGCGCAGAGCTCTCCGATGGTGTGTGTTGGGATGTGCGCTGGCATGTTGGGTGTCGGTTGCGTCGGGATGGCAGAAGGGAAGTGGGAGAATGGGGTAGGCTTCAAAAATAATTTTTAACCATCCGTCATGTGACCACGCCTATACTTCCTCCCATGCCCCTGTTCTCCTTCACCCGCCCACCTTCCCACTTCGCAATGCTTGCTCGCCGTGTACGTTGCCCCGGAGGGTCAACACATAAAGTCCCCGGGGGATGTAAGGGTGGAACCCTTTCGTTCCGTGTATTCCAGCTGCCCCTATCTCCTATCGACTCCTCTCCGACTCCTCAGACTCGCCCGCACATGACTCGGACGTCACGGACCCGCCTCGGACACACGTGATAACGAATCAAACACTTCGGACCGACTCTTCGTATCTCTTTTGTTTCGTACTCTAATTCTCTAATTTTCTTATCCCCATTATTCGTTCTTAGTGCCTTGTCGTCTCGGACCTTTCATACATTTGATTATCACTTAGCTACAAATACTCCTGTACTCGTAGCTAGTAAAATCAGCTTGCTTTTCCCCCCACATCAAGTCAGAATCAGAATCTGAGAAGTCCGAAGCTTTCCTCTCATCCGTTGTCAGAGTTCGCTGTTGTCCGAGTCCGAGTCCGATCCGAAGCCAGTTTCTCCTGCCGTCCTTTATCATTCTCCTGCCATCCTCGTCTTACTATCCGAAGCCGAGTCAGCCGTTCCAAGCGCGAGTGGATCCGAAGCTATCCGAAGCATCCAAAGTTTCTATCATTTTGTTATCACTCTCGGACTCATCATTCTCACACTAGTTCACTTGGGTGTCACACGGACTTGTCCTGCCGGAGGCGGACCCTGTCATCATTGGGTTCCCTACCCTCATAAGTGCACATGTGTCCGACAATAGATGCATGCTGAACACAGATACATAGCTTGACTCCAGAGAACATTCCACCAAACTTCTTCATCCGGTGAGCGATCTGATGCATGTTTGCAATATGTTCATAGATGAAGCACTGGATGTTCGGATTATCAGAGAGGGTTTCATAGGAACTGTTGGGTTGTTCGTATCGGGTACGTGGACCCTTGACAGGGCAATCGTCGATGTACGGATCGGTGACGTGGGGAATTTTGTCCCGCATAATGAAGGTGAGGTCTCCATGCTGAATCTGAACAGAGTTGGTGAATCCCATAGGAATGACGGTGAGACGCTTGGCTCCGAGAGGTGTCTGGAATGTTGTGAGATCGCACGAGCTCTCCGAGAGTTTCCGTTGATCGAATCCGACAAATAAGTCATAGATACCGTAGCAAGATCGGCCTCCGAAGGTTTCGGCATAAGTCTCGACCCGAGGCAGAATAGAGGCATCCTTGATAGTAGCGGCATTGAGAGGCTGAAGATCGTGGACCAGACGAAGAGACTTTCCATCCTTCTTGAGAACGCAGAACCAGCGAGACCGGTAAGAAGAACTGGACTCCTTGTAGACTCCAGACTTGATTTTGTCTCGGATGACACGAACGACTTCATCATAGATGCCCAGAGGAATGGGAATGTTCCAGAGTGCCCAGGGAATGTGCTCGATAGTAGGCATCACTAAAGGATCAAACCATTCATCAGAGAACTTGCCTCGTTCATCCTCGGACCATGCGAAGGTGTCCTCGTCAGTCCGGATGAACCAGTGCGCCAGTTTGATCTCCTCGGGAGAAAGCCAGTTATCCGGGTCGACAGCCTGCTTGTCAGCATGTTCCTGAGTGTACCGAAGTCCCGGAGTGAAGTCGGGTGGTTGAGTAGGAAGAGGTAGGAGGTTGGCTAAGATGTCCGGTGGTTCGCGTCGAACAATACGATACTGTTCCGGCAGCGTAGTGGAGACAGGTACTGTGCGATTGGCGACCTTCCGATAGGGCTTCTTTCCGTATGTCGGCATCCGGGCAGTTTGCTGCGAAGACTCCTGCGGTCGGAGTCACAGCATAGTCATCGGACGAGGGACGAGGGGCGTTGGAGTTGGAAGGGTTAAACCAAGATGTAAAGGTAGAGTAGGACGTAGTGGTGGAAAGGGGAATATCAAAATAAGAAGCACTCCGAGTAATGCCATCTTCGACGATATCAACAAGACCTGTAGAGATCCGTTGCGCATCAGGCAAATCGTCATACGTGCGAGAAGAATGAGTACTAGGCACTGCCGCATGGTCACAAGTATACACCAGAGTTATCGGATCGGGGATGGAGTCATGCGGGACATTATATGTACTTTTTCGGTTCATGGAAAGGGGGACAGACAGAAGAGGAAGTGATGGATCGGACACGGAAGGAGATGTATCATATAAAGCGTTTCTGGATAAGTAAAGCAGGGGAACGGAACGGAGGGAGGAACGGAATCGGACAATGATATCATAATGGAGGAATATAACAGGGGTATAAAGGACTCGTCTCGCCACACGGGTTCCTCGACGGCATCTAAAAATGCTCCTTAGGCTCTCGGGAACGGTGAACTCTTTTGAAAGTGGGAATGAGGAAACGGCGGGTGGAGTTCGGATCGTGTATGGTCAAGTCCTGACAACCATCGGGGTAGTCGCGGGTGACTGCGGACGTGAGACAGAAGAAGGGGCATCCAAGGAGTACTTCGTAGGGCGCGTCGTTCACGATCTGAGCCTGGACGTAGAGATCGACAGGTCCGAGAGACATCTTCACGTTGTGGGCAAGTCCGATGGTCTGGTTCGAGGATAGGTTTGCAGATTCCATGGTGATGAACTTGTCGATGTCGATGAGCAGTCCGAGATTGTCGAAGACGTCGCGGCGCATGGCGATGATCTGGGACCCGGTGTCCAGGATGCATTCAACCTCGTACCGATCGTTGAAGATAGGCCGGATGATCCTGAGTGACTGAGTCGGAGCTGCGATGATGCATTCTTTGTTCGGATTGCGGGTTGCGGACATCAGAACTTCCACGACGTCGTCGGGGCCATCATAGCATGCGGCCATGTTCACAGATGCGTAGTTAGATTCCGTAGAGACCTGTTTTGAAGAAATGAGATCCTGAAGTCCTTTCCGAGCATCGAACGAGAGTGCGAAGAGTTCCCGTTGCGTGATAGTGACCGTGGTGTTGAGGGCGCGTTCCAGGACATCGGAGGCTACCTTCGGATTCTCGATGTTCGACTGAACCCGATAGTTCGGACGGTATGTCGTGCGGCCAGTCTCAATGGCTTCCGCTAGCTGAGATCAGGCTGAGGAGGAAGGGAAGGGAACCGGAATTGGAGGAGGTAGGGGTGCTTCAGACGGGGACTTTGCTGAAGTGCTCGGAGTCGTTTCGAGTGGCTTGGAGAAACGGACGTCCTTCTTCTTCTGAGCTGAAGTGTGCTTCTTCGCGACTTCGGGCATCCGCTGCATGAGGACCTGTAAGAAGATCTCCTCTTTTTCTTCTTCCTCCAGATCGAACGGGCTCAGAAGCTCCTCGATGAATGCCCGAGATTTGGACTCATCGGACTTGGTATAGTGGAAGGTGCTAACTTCAACCATGTTCGCAGACGCTACTCTGGCACTCGAGGCAGTGGGAGTGACGGTCAGGTGAGGAGGCGCATCGCGATCCTGCAATCTATTGTTGGCTCTCATCCAGTTGTCGACTTGATCCTTGAAGGAGTCTCCAGGGAAAGAACGATTAATGGTTTCCCTGCTCGGAAGGACCATCCATCAACCTTCTTCGTTCCGACCGATCCATCCGTTCCGTTCGTATCGGACAGCATCCGGACACGAACCCATCGTGTGGTAGAGGGAATGACAGAAGTGGCATTTTCGGGGAGGTCTCGGGTCCGTCCCTTGTGGCGCAGGAGGAGGAGGAGGATGTGATTGCTGAGTTTGGGAAGGCTGAGGTGGTGGCTGTGACGGATACTGATAGTTTTGTTGGGGAGGGACGGGCTGATAAGCGTATGCTTGGGCGGTCGGAGGCGGAGGATACGGATAGAATGAGTTCAGATTATACGGATATTGCGGAGGAGGGGGAGAATACTGCGGATGCGATTGCTGAATCGTCATGAACTGCTGCATCATAGCTTGCAGGGCACGGATGTCAGCGGATTCGGTCTTGACCGGAGCCGTAGTCGTCAGACTCACAGTCGGAGATGTTGAAGACGTAGTGAGAGTTGCCGGAGTCGAAGTCCCGAGAATGAAGTTTGCTTCCGTATAGATCTTCGTGATCGTGTAAGGATCATCTGGATGATGCTGCATGTGGACCATCGCCAATCTGTCCTTGATCTTTTGACGGGTGCTCGGATCGAATCCTGCAAGATAGTCACGTCCGACATCCTGGGTGGAGACACTATTTTTGGAGAGAAGCCAGTTGGCAGGGACGAGGAACTTTCTGTGATAGACTCCAAGATCATCCTTTGTGAGCATCGGGGTCTGAGACTGGAGAGAGCAGCGATAGTGGACAGATCGGACGGACGCCATTGTCGTTCGTTATCCGATCCAGGGTAAAGCTTCCCGATACATGTTTTGAAAGCTTCCCAGTTGTCTCCGTCGGCTGCGTCACCGCTGCTGCGCCAGATCTCCCAGTCGGAGTCGTCAAGATATCTGATTGTAGCTCGGATGAGATCCCGGCCTTCGACCTGAGCACGGGCAGCGAGGTACTCCACTTCGGAGAAGAAGCGATGGAGTCCTTCGGGCTTTCCGTTGAACTTTGGGGCGGTATGGTGACCGCGGACGGGCATAGTTGTGGCCATCGTAGGAGGAGGAGTAGGGGAAGGTGAAGAAGTGGGTGGAAGGTTTTCGGATGAGTCAGTGAGCGATGAGCGTGTCCCAGACGTAGTGTCGTTTGACTCCGGAGTGGTACGGTGAAAGGCTGTAGCGGGATTATAGAATAGGCTGTGTCGGAGTGACGGAGGATTAGGGCGTGACAGGATACTCGGATGTTCGGATTCTGGGCGTCCGGTAAGTGCGAACTGCCAAACAACAGTGTCCGGATCGGGGACCCAAGAGCGGACTATTTTGAATGGGAAATATGCGGATGTCTTCTCGAAGAGGAAGTTGATAGCCCGCTGCATCGGACCTTCCGGAAATATGTTGTGGAGAGGATCAGGAGGGAATTCGAATTCAATGATGGAAGAGATGGATTAGGTGACGGTGAAACAGGGGGGGGTGTCTTGAACTTTTAAACCCTCACGGTGGGCTCCAGAATGTAGTAGTGAATATACGTGTAGACCTGTAGATAGGTCTAATAAGAATGTGAGGGTCCGCCTCTGGCAGGACAAGTCCGTGTGACACCCGAGTGAACTAGTGTGAGAACGATGAGTCCGAGAGTGATAACAAAATGATAGAAACTTTGGATGCTTCGGATAGCTTCGGATCCACTCGCGCTTGGAACGGCTGACTCGGCTTCGGATAGTAAGACGAGGATGGCAGGAGAATGATAAAGGACGGCAGGGAGAAACTGGCTTCGGATCGGACTCGGACTCAGACAACAGCGAACTCTGACAACGGATGAGAGGAAAGCTTCGGACTTCTCAGATTCTGATTCTGACTTGATGTGGGGGGAAAAGCAAGCTGATTTTACTAGCTACGAGTACAGGAGTATTTGTAGCTAAGTGATAATCAAATGTATGAAAGGTCCGAGACGACAAGGCACTAAGAACAAATAATGGGGATAAGAAAATTAGAGAATTAGAGTACGAAACAAAAGAGATACGAAGAGTCGGTCCGAAGTGTTTGATTCGTTATCACGTGTGTCCGAGGCGGGTCCGTGACGTCCGAGTCATGTGCGGGCGAGTCTGAGGAGTCGGAGAGGAGTCGATAGGAGATAGGGGCAGCCGGAATACACGGAACGAAAGTGTTCCACCCTTACAGTACCTAGCAGACCCAGCCTGATCATCAGAACTTAGCACTCCTCACCCCCTCGTGGACTCCGCTGGCTGAATTTTTGCGGTTCTCGCTGGGTGACCAAAGGGCAAGTCCTTCAAGCAGGATTGCGCTTGCATGTACCAGGAGATGGAGTCCGAGCTCAAGGGATTCGATTTGAAGCCCTCGGAACACAGCCATAGACGCAGGAATTTCCCTGCTCTTGCCATAGGGATCTCTTATGGAAACGGCCAGACAGTACCTGCAAGATTGGCTGCAGGGGATACTGGACCCCATGCAGAGGGGCTTCATCATCTCCTTGGGATCCCTGCAGTCCAATGTATCGCAGCCTTCAGAGACTCCATGTTCCAGCTGTGGGCCCCTAGACTGTACTCTCACTACAGAGAGCATATAGAATCCATGCATCAAGCCCTCCTGCACCTCAGCAGAAACTTCCAAAGGTCCATCTTTTCTTATGCAACCTTCAATTTCAGCCCCAACATACAGACCTTTGCGCATCAAGACACCTTGAACCTGGCATACAGTTGGTGCTCGATCACTGCCCTTGGACAGTTCGACCACACCAAAGGGGGGCATCTGGTGCTCTGGGACGCTAGAATGATCATCAAGTTTCCTGCAGGCTTCACTGTCCTCATACTGCCCTCCGCCATCCTCCACTCCAATATTGCAGTTCAGCAGGATGAGGAGAGGGCCTCCTTCACTCAGTACTGTGCTGGTGGCATCTTTCAGTAGGTGGACAACGGATGCAGAACAAGGTGGAATTTCAGAGGTCTGACTTCCCTGCATATAGTAGGAGCATGGAAGATAGGGCACAGGGATGGCAGAAGGGACTCAGGCTATTCAGCATGTTGGAAGAGATGAAATCTTACCTCTAGCTTGTCCTTACGTACTCTTGTTCATTTCTAACAAACAGAATTATATTGTGAACTACAAACATCATAGCAGCTCAACAGGAAGTAGGGGACAGGGACCACAGATCTCAACGACAAGTAGATCTGCTGGTGCCAGCAGTTGCATTCGCGCAGACGTGAGCCATGCTGCTGTGGACACGATCCACAGCTGACTGGCAAGCTGCAGATGCAGCCTGAGTGCGAAGGATTGCCATCCTGTCCAGCAACACGTCAAAGGCCATTTCTTCCAGCCTTTCAGACCAGTTCCCCATCAATATGGAGAACATGAGGTTGAACGAGACCTGGGGGGAGGTGGGGGCGCCAAAGGTACCAATAGTGAATGCAACCAGCGCAACTGAGAACTGCTTGGATGTGGAGGATTCCATCTCCACCAGCTTGACATCCTTGGGTGGTTTCCCCACAGAGACAGGGGGTGTGCCCAGTCAAGGCAGGTTGGTGATATTCCCCCATTGACTTTCCTCCACTCGAAAGTTTCTGTATCGAGACCAGCTGTTGTACACAGGAACTTGGCAAAAATGTGAGAATCCAGTGAATTGTTGGTACCTGGAGGTGATGTAGGTGTAGATGGTGTCTTTGTTGAGAAGAGAGGTGATGGAGGAAGAGAATAGCTCCCAGAGCTCAGCAAAGACCCAACCAGTGAGCCGACGATGAGTCTCAGTGCCGAAATTTTCGTTGACAAGAGCCGGGGAAAGGAGGTTGCACTCATGCACAACAATGGGCATGTCAAAGACAACAGGGTTTCCTCGATTGACTCCATCCTTGAACATCACTTTCTTGTCTTTTATTTCAAAGGCCTTCGGGTCAGAGGTGAAACAGGTTTGCATATACGCCGATCCCATGAAAGTGGATCGCATCGAAGATGGACCTGGCAAAAGGGTGAGCACCCTGCTGGCCGGCGCACTGCAAGATAGAAAGCGACGTACACTACCGAATATTCACTCTTCATCATCTGGAAGACAGTCATGACAAAGGGCATCTTAGCCTCTTCCTCACCATTCGCAGTATACTTTGGCACAAGCTCACCGTAACTTAGTGCAGGTGAGCACTTTAAATATTCAGTGAGGAGCAGCTAAACTCACTGTATATTCCAAAGGAAACCACTCAATCAGAGGTAGTCAACCAAGCCAGAAAGAATGGGCAGGATGGAGGCAAATACTAACTCGTTGAGGAGCTCTTTGTGCTGGGCCTCTGCTTGAAGATCGACAACTTTGTTGGTAGATTTCAGAAGCCTCCTCCACCACTTCATCGACATCTGAGTCCATGTAGAATAGCGGGTTGTTGCTGAAAGTAGAAGAGTAAGCAAGGACTCCTTAGCTAGAAAAGGGGGGAACCTACTCATGGGCAGAGGCGGCGACAGGTGTACTACCCCCCAACACATTTGCAGCAGGCCCATTAACAGAAGCAAAAACAGGAGCAGCAGGAGTGCTCAACAATGCCTTGCCCTTCCCCTTGCCACGCACGCCGACAGGCTTGGGAGGGGGTGAGTTGTCCAGCCAGCCACTGAGTCCACCAGCTTCTTCAGTGTTCTCCTGGCTGCCAACGTCCATTTCATCATCTCCATCTGTGCCCTCCTCTGCTTCCAGGTCAAGCATTTCGAGAACAAGTAACTTCACCACATGTGCTGGCCTGGGAGTATCCGGCCAGAGTTCATCGACGTCTTCATTGGAAGCCACTCTTGCTTGTGATGAAGGTGGTGCGCGTTTGGGAGGAGGGATGTCCATGGGGGCAGATGAAGCGACTGAGTCCACCAAGTCCAGCTGGGCTATGGGCCAAATGCTAGTTGCAGAGTGTAAGGAAGACATTTGTTCTGATTTGTGAACCAAAGGTGCTTACCATTTGGCAGGGTTTGCCTGCCTGCGATCCCTCACGCTCAGTGAAACCTTTGAAGCCTTCACAGTGGACCTTCATCCAAGAGTCAGTGAGGAGAAGGAGGAGAGGGAGAAAAAGACAAGCTCACGGGGGGGAAGGGGAGGGAGTGAGGGTCGGGGTGAGAAACTCATGCCTGAGGAAGAGTGAGACGGAACTCATTCAGCAGCGGAAAGAGAAGGACCCCACTCACCTGCATTTTGAGCCCAAAAGTTTGGACAGGGTGTGGGGTGTGACCTCCAGCACAGTATCGTCATCCTGCACGGCCTTTCAAGGAGAAGGTCGCCCTCTCTTTGGGGACGGTGATACGACTTCTCCCTCTTCGACAAGGGTGTCCATGGTTCCAAAGGAAATATGCGGGGCAGGGTGATTGTCCCCCTCAGCAGGCAAGACAACCCTACAAACAGCAGGGCGCTGTTTCTTCAGAGACATGTCGACCTCTTCTGAATCAACATCGACATCATCGTCGACATTGATGGTGCCAAAAGAGAGGGGACAAGAGGGCACAGGAGAGGGTGCCAAGTCACTGACCAAACATCAATGTTACAACCAAGGCTTCATGAAGGCAGGGAACCAACAAACCTGATCTGAACAGCAGGCATGTTGGCAGGCAGCTCTCGCTTCCTTGGGGAAATCCTAGTGGCACGAGGAGTCGGCTGTACCGACACAGGGCTTAAGCCTTGTGAGTAGGCAATCATGGTGGAACGGAGAGGTAGACACTCATGCGGAGGACGGAGGGGGGGTGGAAGCATCAACATTCGCCATCTTACCAGCGGATGGCTTAAGAGCTTTGACAGAGGTGTGAGCACCGCGACTGGTGGATTAGAGAGTGTGCAAAACCTAGACGTCAGTGAGGTGCATGGCAGAGGCAGATCAGCACTCACCTAGAGTTTCTAGGAGGCATGTTGTAGCAGTGGTAGCAGAAGTCTTAAGATAAGTGAAGGTAAACAAAGGGCCAGAAGAAGCGACTTGTTTGAGAAACTCGTCCCCATCGTCATCTGTACTTATAGCCCACATCAAGCATGCTGTTGTCAAACGTGAAGTCATCCTCAGACAGCAGGGAAAGAAGCAGATATTGACCAGTCAAAAAGACAGCTATTACCATTGACATAGAGACAGACGATAGAGACGGGAGCTGCGGGAACGTTGCTGCACAAGATGCCAGCAGATGGAAGCCAAAATTGAGAAACAGGCAAGAAAGAAGGCCGCACAATAGGAAAGAAAGTTGATGAGCAGACATAGAAACATGCTGCATGCCACCGAGAACAACACACTGTAGATCGACCACATCTGACAAGAAGAGTGGGAGGAGTGAGACAGACCGTTGAATGAGGAGCTTGAGGCACTGTTCGTCAGGTGAAATGCCGAAGCGCCACTGAACACATGGTCACGTCACTCAGTTGAGTTGCCTGCGTCAGACCCAAGTCAGACCACAAGCACTTCAACTACACACCTTTCACCCAAAAGTATATAAAAGCAGCTGCAATCATTCGGACATGTAGCCAACCATGGACTCTTTCTATGACAAGGTTAGCGCAGGTAAGCTAGCTGCGAACGACATCTACCCTGTGCTTGAGCTAACCTTTGAGTAGTACAGGCTCTTGACCGAATCATCGCGGAACGAACCACAACTGCCGATAGTCTGCAAATGTTCCAGATGGATACAGCAAGTTCAAAACTGTATACAAATGAATGCTACTTACCTAGAAATGTGTCTTACAGGACACCATGGAAAGGTTCGGCCTGACCATCTGCAGAGAAGAGGCAGATGTGGCATCCAAGTTGACACAGCTCAACAAAGAGACGGGAGAAACAGAGGAGGCAACCATTGCGATCCAGGGCATTGTATGCAGCGTCAACCTTCTGCCTTTCGAAACAAAGTCAAGGTGAGTCAGATTGGCTGTTCAGATTCTGCCGCCCCTTGACGGAATCACTCTAGCCATCTGGATGACCTGAAACACCTGGCGCATGTCAGACAGAGTGTAACTCTCACTGGCTTAGGCTCACAGAGTTTTGAACAGACCATCGAAAACTGTCACCATGCCTACTCTATGTTCAGCCATTGCACACCAAACACGAAGCTAATCCCTTCACTGGAGTTCCTCAGCAAGTATGAGACCGATTTTGGCAACGGTGTTAACCAGTACGGGACAATTACTGCAAGCAATCGGTTCTTTACTCCAGCCAAACAAGCAGCTGGCCTTTCCACAGTCGCAGTTAACGATGAGATAGATCCCCGAGGAGCTCTTGCAAAGGTCAACCAAACAAAGTGGCTGCACACCGAGGATAACACCATGGATTACTACATGGCAAGAGACACAGATGGAGGGACCAGGTACCTACCAACCACACCCGTAATTTTCCAATCTGGGGATATCGTCGAGCTCCAGGCTTTGATGACATGTATCCTGATG
The DNA here is from genome assembly GCA_029467805.1 of Pleurotus eryngii var. eryngii. Lineage (NCBI taxonomy): Eukaryota > Fungi > Basidiomycota > Agaricomycetes > Agaricales > Pleurotaceae > Pleurotus > Pleurotus eryngii. Next base: position 2,743,606 of record SZVJ01000015.1, on the reverse strand, counting down.
AAAGGAAGCTTCACAGTGAAGCTGATACTGAGGAGTGTCATGTTGCTCAATGGCAAGTTCACCACAGTAAGGCAAGACAGCCTGATTTTGGTCACATACTAACAACTGGGATACTGGACCAAAGGAAGCAACTACTGCAAGAACCTTGATTACCATCACACCCACCACAGTGCCGAAGCGTCTGAAGCACCACAACCTGTACACAAACAGCTTCGATGCAAGGAAGAGTGGCTTCTACAAGCCGTACGACAGACCCCTTGCAAACGCCAATATAGACAGGAACGGCTACACAGGGACAAGCCAGATCGCCACCAACGACCTCCGCTCATATGCCAGGATTGATGGTAACAACTACAATGACAGCAATGCACAGGTTGAGGGCTCTGGGCCAGGAGCAGAACAGGAAGCAGGAGACATGCCCATGGAGGGCTGATCAAGATTTGTAGGTACAGACAAGAGTACAGATGCAGGTATAAGATAGTTAGGTAGCCTTTGTGAACAAAGACAAGGAACTAAGCTGGAAACACTGCAAACAAAGCTGCTTAGGAATGCAAGCAGTGGCAGATCGGCTCTGTAAGATAACCTCAGAGTGAGGGCATGTCACAGGAAAGAAGGACCCACTCACCAAGGGCAATGCCCAGAATGGCATACTGGACAACAGTGGACGTGGCAGCTTCATTGAGGCACAACTGCGCAAACGCGTAAACAAAATCGAATAAGCAGGAGAGGGAGGTCATGCACGGAGAACTCACCAAGACAACATGTCGAATCTGTGAGACAACGAAGCGTGCTTGTGCGGAGTCAAGGGTGTTGGGCGACCACCCGAGGTGGACCTCAGCACGATGCCTAAGAACATTGTTGTTCATCATGCTGTGAGACTCAGTCAGCAGAGTGGTATCCACATTTCAGCCATGCACGAGAGAGTTCCTGAAGCATATGCCTCAATCAATATGTTGCTCGACACGAACTGCACCCAATGAAGCTGTTGTTTGTCGAGAAGGATGCAGCGAAGCTGTTGCTTGGCAAGGAGGTCAGACTGCCAGTTTTGCATCTGAGAAGGACCTTTTGAGAGGCGTCAGACAAGTCGAATGAACGAGAGACAGGAATGTCAAGTCGAAAGCACCAAAAAACAACTGGGGTTTTATACATGTCAAGTGTGCGCAAGCAGCATGCAGAGATTTGGTCCGAGCAGAGAATACAAATCTCGCAAGACATGGAGAGAAGCCATAAAAAATAGAGGACACACTATCCAGATCCAACGTCCGATTTGCAGCACCGATTGCTGGAAGCTGTACAGGAACACGTTGCTAGGCATCCTCCTGGATTCAGATCCTACAGTTACCCATTTACAACAAGTTCCACATGTGACCAGATTGTTGCAGAAATGAGTTGGGAACATGGGTGCAGGTCGGTCAGACAAACGAGGCACAGAGACAAACAACAGGCACATACCTCAACACACTTACACCCCAAAACCCACTTTTCCTTTCCGTTCATTGCGAAGGTCGACATACCACTGTCCCAGGTGCTCCTATCGTCCATCGCACCCTCGAAGCCTCAGAGCCTCGTCTAGAGCCACGCGCTCTGCCAGGCGGTCGCCCAACACATGTTGAATTGAAGCAAGGATGAGAACAACAACAGAGGCACGTGCGGCCCATGTGAACCGTACACGTTCTCACGGCGCTTGACTTGTTAGCCGATGGACCGGCTACCAGGTAAGTAAGTACCCACCCTCTTGTGCAAGTGCCCGTCGATTCCCCAGGAGTAAAACGGCTCCTTTCATTTTATTACCTTGCTTTTCAAGCAAGGTCTAACACCTTGGAACTGTCCCGATTTGGGACAAAACGGCAGGTTTCCTTTTTTGGTACTGTGACTCACCAAGAAAGGGGTCAGTAAATATAATTGAATGCACTGACCCACCAGAATTGTTCAGAATGGAAGGGGGATTGACTGTATCTGTGACGACACTGTGAGAATCAATGCTGGGCCACAGCATGTCCATCTCTGACCTATTATCATCTATCTCAGCATTGTAAGGGGACACTCCTATTTTCTCCTTTTCCCCTGTCTCTCTCCCTTCCTCTTCATTTATTTCTCTTTCTTTTCATTCCACAGACTCCTATTTACTTTCCTCTTCTTCCCTTTCCATCCTACCATCCATCCAGGCCTTTTCCGACACATCTGAGCGACATCCAACTCATCCGACGCATTTCCCATGCCTCAGCCACACTTTGACTGCACATCTGATGTATCCGGGCCACATCCAACACATCTGATGCATTTTCTGCACCTCGGCCACACTCGGCCTCACTTGTGCATGCCCAGATGTGCTTCAGATGCATGTATACACTTTAGGGCATGTCTGGGTGACCCATACCTTCTTCCCACACCTCTTTACTTCCCATTTCCACCTCCCTGGATCGCTGGCATGACTCTTGCATATTCCCTCCACCTTTCTATCACATGTGCCTGCTCATACCTTGTGATATTCTCTGGACTTGTGGCGGGTGTACTATACAGTTCTCCCACCTTTCTCTCACGCTTCTACAGTATATACTTCGCCTCCTAGCATGGAGAATCCTTATCTTGTTCTCTTTGGATTCTCCCTCTGCTAGGTGAGCAGCCTCTCATGTACTGTAGTAGCTCTATTCATCTCTTTGGATTCTCTCTCTGCTAGGCTCGCGCTGTCAGCCATCTTGAGGTTGCCCTTACAAGCATGGGAAGCTGGCCTGGATGAATTTACAGCAGTGTCTGGGGCACAACATCAAGTTTGGGCTTACAGAGAAGCTCACACATGCAGAGGGATGTGTGGGGATGAATATTGAGGTGAGGCTGGGGTGCAGGGGAAACTTGCTCAGTTGTGGGTACTGCAGCAATAGGGCGTTGAAGGTGGTGTGGGTGAGGGTGTGGGACTTGGAAGGCATCATGAAGGGTACCTTGGCAGAGGTTTTGTTCACTCTGCATCATCAGCACATCAACAGTTTTGATTGGGACCTGTTTCATGCTGAGGTCCTGAAAGCAGCTATAATCAGAGAAGTTGGGCTGCCTCAGACAGACATAGTGGGAAGAGGAGCAAGTGCTGTATGTGCAGAAGACATGTGGTTTCCCACAAGAGTGCCAGCTTGGGTGTAGCAGCATTGAAGAGGCCAAGTTCTATAGATGTTCAGCTGGTGGTAGACATGATGATGCATGCAAGTCTGTATTGTTTCATGGTCTTGCAGAGCTGTTATCATGTACTATAGATGACAAATACTCAGATTGCTACTGAACTTTCAGGCTAGGTCATAAGGTAGGTCACTTTGCAAGTGGCACTTGTTTTTGAAAACTTGAGGTGCATTACCATCGCACACACATCTTATACCAAGCAAGGTACTTCTGAGCCAACAGCGAACATTGATTTCAATAAATTACAGGACCCATAACAGTCTCGCAGGAAGCTTGTCAGCGCCGCATCTGTCTCAGTGGCGTGAGCAGCAGGCGTAGAGCCTGTTCTCATGTATCATATACTCTGATGAGAACATGAGAGTGATGCATGAACACCAGTGATTAGAGTAGTAGTGACCGTGATGTATCACACTGATCTATGATACATCACCCCGTCAATAGCACATGCAGATCATGTGATACCACCCCCTCTCTTGCTCGCTGGCTCCGTCAGTGTGTCGGTGTGTCAGCTACGCTTGCTCGTTTAGGATGACAGGGCGGCGCTCCTGGATCTGGCGATGTGGGGCCCTTCTCTATGGGTGTAGATGGATCTCCAGCGCCATGTGGACACTGGAGCGTCCTTTTGTTGCCCTTCTTGGTAGTTCTTCGGCGATGTGATCTACTTCCTACCTCTGTGCCACGTGCTGGAAGAAGTATGTTTTAGGATATGTCAGAGCGAGCACTCCCTCGGCAGTAGTGATAGGGTCAGTCCCAAAATATAGGTACAGACTCCTTCTGACGTTAGCAGCATGCATAGACATTCCTGATCCATTTCCTCAATAGTTTCTGTATGTTATTTACAGAAATTAGTATTTTCTGCTTGTGGGATTGCAATAAAAACATGTGGTAGACAACCCATTCAGTTTTATAATAGCTACAGTGATATTTGATATTCGGAGGCGAGACGAAGGGTTCTACACTGAACTGGCGCAGAATTCGACATATTCTCTGGGCTATGAATTGGGCGCTTAGGACTTGCTGCTCGTAGCTCTGCAAATTGGACTTAGGCTCTACAAACCTGCCTTCCCTATGCTTTTCTATACATGTATCCACTTGTCGGTGTGATGAAGCAAATTGGCATGATGTATTAACTTATCAACGTGATGTATCGACTCACCGAACATGATGTATCAACTTACCGAACATGATGTATTGACCTACCGGATGTGATGTATTGATGTATCGACCTACCGGATGTGATGTATTGATGTTCCTGCGTAATGTATCAATCCATGACTCAACTCAGCTTATTGTGGACGGGTGATGCATTAACAGCAATATATAAGTACTAGTAAGTAATACAGGGTATGCAAAGTGGGTGAGTCAATCATTTGGGCTTAGGGGAACTGTAATGATACATTAATGTACATGAAAGACAATAGTAGAAGACTAACTCACTTGTTTTCTTTTTCCACAGCGCCTTTGTGAGTAAGTGCCTCAATTTCGGTTCGAACCTGCTGTCTTCGAACACGTTTGCCCTCTACGATGAACTTGGGGTCAATCTCGTCACTCCTGCGCTTGTGAGGGATGCAGGTAGACGGCTCGGGTACAGTGCTAGCATCTCACATGTCGTTGGTGTTTGATACAACTCCATCGTTGTCGCCACCGTTTGGGGTGTCATTGGTGTTCAATACAGCTCGATTGTTGATGTTCAATGTGACTCCCTCGTTTGATACATCGGCATTTGGTGCGTCATTGGTGTTCAATCCGGCTGCATCGTTCAATAGGACCCCCTCATTGACACCGGTGTTTGGTGCGTTGTCGGTTGCGTTGTCAGTGTGAGAAAACAAACCCATCGTTGACATTGAAGCTGGTGTTCAGCGCGTCATTGGTGTTGTATATGAACCCACCATTGACACTGGCGTTTGGGCCGACAAATAGTGTTGCATGGGGATATGGAAGGGGTGGTGCTGTAGGCATCATGCCAGCGGTCGTGGGGTACATGGCTCCAGCCGTCAGATGGTATGGGTTGATCTGAGCAGCTGCGCCCAACAAGTTGGTAGGCAGTGGGCCTCCGAGCTTGTCCAGTAAGGACATGTAAGTGCCGAGAGGGGGAACGACAAATGTGCTGGGAATGGTCATTGACATGGGGACGTTTGACACAATAGGGAAGGCGTCGGGGAAGTTGGCTGGGTCGTTCAGGTAGTTGAGGTCAGGAGGAAGCAGGGGGAATGGTAACGACTCCCAGGCGACTCCCTGGTCGGACGTGAGTGTCATGTCAGTGACAGAGGGCAGAGTGGCTATCACTACTTGTTCGGGAGTGGGAATCACGGCAGTGGCGACAGTAGTGGTGTTGGCATCAGGGAGCGTTGGTTCGGCAGAGAGCTTGCTGGCCCTCGCTTGGGTGGAGGCCTTGGAGGCCTTGGTGGTTTTGGTGGCCTTGCCTTTGGCAGCCTTGGGGGGGGACAGTGGCTTCGGGGGGAGCAGTGATGTCAGGAAGAGGTGAAAGGGCTTCTAACGGGGTCGATGCAGACGGGAAACCATTCACGATGGATGGGGCAGTATCTGATGGATGATTGAGGGCGCGAATCGAGCACTGCTCCGGACCTGAGGTTGTCATTAGTATACATTGCATGGTAGATGAACTTATTACTTACTGTAGCAGGTCTGCAAAAAGTTTGCGTAGGAAGGTAGAAACTTCTCTTTGAAATCAGGTTCGTGTTGACTGAATATGAGCCCGAACACGTTCTTCCCATAATGGAAGCTTTGAGTGTCATCAGCAGCAGCTCGCATGAACGCGCCATGCGGAAGAACTCACAACGCAGTCTTGACTTGTCCTGCATTCATTGGATCTGGCCTGCCAGCAATAAAAGTGAGCGACCACCCACTATCTAGCCCCACACGCTCAGCGAAGGCCTGAAAATTAGGTTCGATGCCTTTAATTCCACTGGCTTGAATGAGTACAAGGGAACGTAACACAAGGTGAATGTTGAACATTGAACACTTACGCTGTGTAGCACTCAGGAGTAGGCTCTACCTTCTGCTTCTGAGCCAGCTTTTGCTCTCCTCGTACACGCAGAGCCTCTTTGTGTGTGGTTGAGATTTCGTCCTTAATTTCGGGGGTTTCGTTGTCGAGCGTATCCTGGGTTATTTTGCAGCGCACTTTCAGGAGTTCCTTGGTTGTTGACTCGGGTTTCCCTACGAAAGTGTTGTCGACAAGATGAGCCACCTGTGTGGAATAGTACTTCTTCGAGTAGATCTCGACCTCTTGAAGATCTCGACCTCTGAAGGCATTGGGTCGCTTTTGGGAGCTTTGTCACGTTAAGTTCTTGGGCAACATGTGATGTTCGGGTTTTCGGTGCGGTACGATTTCGAAACCACATTTTGAGATACTGAATAAGGTATGTTAGGGTCACCAGTTCAAATGTTCACTTTGACACTCACATTCTCTTGCACCTTGATAGCAAGTCCACATGCCTCCTGTCATTCTTGCTCATCCTTGATACCCATATCGACTTCCACTGGCCATAGCTTAAACCAGGCTAGAAATAACCGCACCCAGAACTTGGTCAAGTCCCTGTGTTTCTTAACCTCGAGATAGTCATCTATTAATGCCAAAAGGTAAGTCTTTTGTTCAGTAGTAACCTTTTCCTTTGGGGCCATCGTGCGTGAGGGTAGAGGTTGAGTTAGAATGCAAGGGATGTATCACCAATACTTACCCTTTTTTTAAGGTTCGCCAGCCCCCATTAATGCATCCTACCACCTCTCAATACATCACTGACCAACGATATAAGGTGTGACAGTTTACTATGCTTCCTTACAGTGAGTACTCGGTCTCCTAATCCAACGCAGATAATGGTCAACACCAAAGCCACCGCTGACGTCGACGTCACAGAGCTCATGCGTCAGTTCGCGCTGATGTTCCCTGCCTTCGCTGCTGCTGCCACCTCTGCACCTCCTGCAGCTCCTACTGCTACCGCCCCCGTTGTTGCCCGCTACCGCTACTGCCCCTGTTGTTGCTGCCTCTGTTGCCGCTCCTACTGCACTTCTGTCGTCCCAAGAAGCCGAAAGCCAAATTATTGACATCTCAGCAGGCGGTAAGTGCCAATAATATGGTTATATACATTGGCTCATCCACATGCAGCTGTTTTTCGTTGCCCTTCATGCGACGCAGTGCACTACCTCATTCCCTCCCAAAGCGGTCCCTCCGACACTAACGATGGTGGGGCAAGCAGTGTCTCCACAGTTGCCAGTGGTTTCCACTGCAGTTTCCCCCTCTAATGTCCTCAGAACTGGGCATTTCAGTGCCACCACTGGGAGTGCAGGCGATCGTTGGTATGGGGTTGTTGTAGGGCGTCAAGTTGGAGTCTTTCAGAACTGGTAAGTATGTCTCCCCAACGAGGTTTACCCTCTCACATGGCTCGTGCAGGCAGGATCTTGTTGAGGATCTTGTCGCAGGTGTCCCGGGTTGCAAGTACAAGGGTTTCTCGTCCTTCACCGCTGCCGAGCGGTTCTTCCTCGATCATCTCCACATAGCCTGCATCCACCCACACCCCCACTAAGCCTTCCATGTGTTGTCATGGACATAGATAGAGGTAGTTCCTTGTACGCGCCTTACTGCTTTTCAATATGACCTTGTTGCCGTTCATTTGCCCAATTGCGTGTGCTCAAGCATGATATATTATGAGAACATAGCTAGTAATCAAGTTTCTGGTACATCATCTCATGGTTTTCGTAAGCATCGAGGAGCTCCCCCTTGCCGATCGAGGCATAGAACTCCACCTCATTGACACAGTTAAGGCCCTCGCAGACTGCTTTCCCTAGCTTCTCAGCAATTCTAAACTCCTTTGACACCCCGACAAGCTGTAATAGAGACTGTTTGCACCACTGCATTGTTTGATCAAGCGCTCATAGCTCGATAAGCGCGTCGGAGAAGGTATCCAATCAGTGGTTGTTAGTGGTATCCTGGTTGTACAGTGAGTCGATGAAGCGTCTTGTAGACCCTTTAGTCAGGGCATGGAATTTGGTTTGTGAGTGGGTAACTAGTTGTAGCCAACCAGGAGTATCGGCAGGGTCAGTGCTGATGGGATCTGGTCAGATGTTCATGGTCAATGAGTTTGGGCAAGGGGCATACTTTGGGAGTGCTGCAGCATCCGGATGCGCGCCATCAAGAGGCTTAGCCCTGGAAATTATGAGACTGAGTTGGAGTAGAAGGACAAATACTACTTACTTTGATGTATCTGCGTGATATCGGCGGCGGCAACTAGTATTGATTGCGTATTTCTGTCTGCAGGGATAATCAACCATGGCAAAGAGAATAAAATATATACCTACTTGTGATAGCTCCGCATGCTCTTGGCTCGATTGGCAGCAGCTTTATCCTCCAGGGTTTTGTACAGGTGTGGTCGACCGCGACCCATGACGATGTGGTTTGAGTTTAAGCGTGAGATGGAAATCTTGGATCACTGCACTCTGACCTTTATTCATTCGTCTGACCTTTATTCTCCCTGGGTCGTCACATATGGTAAACATTCAAACTAATGTAAGAATAATCAATGGAACATCATTCTTGGAATATTTGCCACTAAATATAAACATAACTAAGGTGATACAAGTGGCTATGACCAGTTCATCAGTTTCTCCCCTATCCGCTTCTACATCACGTGGTCTTGGTTCATGCACCAGATGGGCGACAAAGCGACCCTTGTTCCGACCCTTTCCCCACACCGGTGAGTTAACATACACCCTTGGGAGCTCGGCTGATGTTCTTTTAGATTGCCGTCACAATTACATCACTCTATCGCCCCAATATGCATGTTGCTGGTGCACCAAGGAGGCAACACCAATGGCATCCACAGGAAGATACATTCGCTGACTCCCTCATTCCCTATTACCTTCAAGCAAAGGAGCTCAACGACGAAGAGGCTTTCTTCCGTGCAGTGAACCAGCTGTTATTAGATAGATTCCCCCCGGCTAAAACAAACGGAGTTAGCAAAGCTTCTGGTTTCAACAAGATGAAAAGGGTGCGTCTCTATACCTATTTATCTTATCTTTTCTTTTACGGTAATGCACAGAGCTTGGCCTTGAGGATCGAGGTATCTTCACTCCTCCGAGGAAGAATAACGAAGGAATTTCCAGTACAAGGCTACTGGAAAGACCACATGTCTATCGCAGCAGATTGCGAATGCTGGGTGAGCCTACAGGTGTATTTATTAAATAGAGCTTGTGCTAACTCTTAATCTGTTACTCTAGCATAAAGATTGGCTTAGCGTAGGTGGTGTGCCTCGCCACCATCAGTACATGGTAGCTTTCGCAGGGCGCTCATTCTGGCCCTCAACAACTTGATCACACAGAGGATTTGTTACCGTGGGAATAGGCACTATTGACTGTGGGAATTCCAAGTCGCGGTGGCCACCTGCTTATCCTCATCCTATGTACCTCTTGTACCGTGTCTGTGCCTGTGTTCAAGGACAATTATCCGATGACTTCTTGCTTCGTTCATGAAGTCAGGTCTCTATTAAAGAGTGGCAGACTCTGCCTAGGTGAGCTCACTAATGCGCACCAAAAGAACTAGAGTTCAGGCGGACTGCTTTACAGATTTGGAGACAGCAGAAAACCCTCCCCCCACTACTACTCACCACCACACGGACTACAGTGTTGGCGCCAGTGTGGTCAAAGTGAAGCGCTTCGTTTACCATGTGAAACCGGCACCCCACCCTAGAAACACGCCTTCTGAAGACAATACTCCCATCACGCCAGTCATAGGGTTCCCCCAGCCCTTCGATTCCTCGGATTCTCACCATCTTGTGCCAGACGTGCTAGAACTTGAGAAAACCCGACAGTGCACAGCTGGAGTATGTCTCTTTGAGTCCCCCACCATTCATACTCACATCAAACAGGATCTACCTTTCTTGACATGGCTTTCCGAATGCAACGCATTCATCAAAGAGTTTCTATGGCACGAGGCCGCCGCTGACAATACAGCTGAGTGCCCTGGTTGCATGGAGGCCGTGGCTGGCTCCTACCATTGCCGACAGTGCTTCAACAAGCACCTTTACTGTGAAGAGTGTATGGTCAATCAGCATCAAGCACTCCCATTCCACAAACTGGAGGTACATAAAATAGACTTTCTTTCATACTACTTCACTCACGACTGATTTAGAAGTGGAACTCCCACTTCTTCGAGTGTTGTTCACTTCAGTCCCTCGGACTTTGTCTTCAACTCGGCCACCCTATCGACAGGAGATGTGTCGGGCCGATGCCTTCTTTTGGTGATGTTTTCACAGTTATAACGTCGCACAGCCTCATTCCTGTCAGTGTCGACTACTGCGGTTGCACAACTGCAACGTCACGGGATCTACAGCTCCTTCAATATGGCTTATTCCCAGCAACAACAACAGATCCACGGATGGCCACAACGTTTGAAGTGCTCCGCCTCTTCCAGATCCTCACTTTTGGGTCGAAAGTGTCTGGATACGAGTTCTACCAAGCGCTGATGAGACTCACCAACAACTTAGGTGGCCCTGTTCCGGTAAGTAACCACTTTCGATCTCTGAGCGTCAATCTAATTCCACCCTCAAGGATCAGTACAGTGCATTCATGCGGATTGTTCGAGAGTGGCGCCATATTCGGCTCATGAAACGGATGGGCCGGGGCCACGAGTCGTCTGGTGTATCAGGAACAAACAAAGGGGAATGTGCTGTCCTCTGCCCTGCTTGCCCTCAGCCTGAGAAGAATCTGCCTTCAAGTTGGAAAGAAGCAAATGAATCGCAACAGTTAGTCATTTGAATTCTTCTTATTGTGCCATTGTTAAGAATGTTTTAGATGGATTTACGCTCTCTTTCTTGCCATTGACGTGAATTTTCGACTCAAGCGTTTGTCAGCATCCAATGGTGCTCATGATCCCAGCCTTAATCGCGGCTGCGTGTACTTTGTAGAAGAAGCTCAATATAAAGATTTCTTGCGGGAACGTGCCAATACGAACATAGACAAAGCTAATACGTGCAATAATTATGACGCTGTCAAATTAGCTAGCATTCGAGGCGGCAAGGGAACAACCGCTAGCAGTGTTGGTACGATTGAATGCAGCCGGCATGATATGAAGTGTCCTGTCTCAGTTGGAGACTTACAACGGGGAGAACAGTAAGCACATACAAATAAACATGACATATATCCTCAACGCTAACATATTCACAGGTATATAAACATGGACTATCTCTATTTTTCAAGTATCAAGAATCACTCGCTGTCCACATTGGTTGTTTCCTACGACATCACATGTCAGTGGTCACGGAACCTGTTGCTTCGTTCAATGACCTACCCCTTGGAACTTGTGGGCACACAGGCAACCGATCTCCGCCTCACCTTCCTCATTCCCAAGTTTCACCTTTACGTGCATCGAACCGAATGCCAAATTAACTACTCGTTTAATCTCACCCCTGGTGTTGGTCGCACAGACGGAGAATCCCCTGAGCGGGGTTGGGCAGCCATGAACCCGGTCACCAGCAGTACGAAGGAGATGGGACCTGGCTCTCGACGTGATACCCTGGACAACCACTTCAGCGATTACAATTGGTGGAAGGTGACTTCGTTACATGAGTTGAAGCTTATCTACATGTTCAGTGATATATCAATGTATCATGGTCAGTGTCGCGAGTGAACATGATACATCACAACTCTAACAGATTCCAAATGATATATGACATTGCTCTAATGCGCTTTGGATTGACAGATGCTGCACTTCTTTCCAAGATGCAAGAAGCTGTCGAGATGCGCGCAGAACACATCGGGAATTTCCTCGGTTTCAGCGACTCCCTACCGGCTACAATTGTGCAACAGTTTTACAGACTTGTCTTGCAATGGGAATCAGGGTCATCTGAGCAGAACCCATACGAGGCCAAGGTTGAAGGTATATCCCTCCTGAGAGACTAAGGGAGAGTATTGCCTGACATCAAAATTTTAGCTATTTCGGCGAAGAGGATTAGGCTAGAGTTAGCTCAAGAAGAAGCTTCGGCAGTTGAGCAGGACAAAAAGCTTCTCATGCACGACACAGTCAGCCCAAGCATCCTGATTACTCAAGGCCTTGAACTGCAAGATCAGCAGGCCCGTCTGAAAATAGGCAATCAAGCTGTCAGTGCTCATCCAACCGAAATCCAGCATACTCACATTCTGGAGCATCGCAACCGTCTCATGCACCAAATCTCATCGTGGCAATCCATTCAAGAACTCTACATTCCAGGCATTGGACTCCACCGACATAGCGCAGAGACCAGTGGAAGCACCGACGGCACCTTCGACGCGGAGGAAATCAACCTTTTCCTTCTGTCTAACCTTGTACCTAGGTTTCATGTGGACACTAAATTAGCAGAATATGAGTGGCGCCTATGATACGCGATCGCTCACAACCTTCTTTCTGAGCTTTGTTGACAGCTACTCATTCTTGGTACCATGTACCAATCCAAGGACCGCTATGTTTGTGGGCAAGAACATAACACATGCAGCATAACTCTCATTAAGAACGTTCAATCTCGGATCAACTACGCTGCCACTCAATACCAATCAAACCGCGACGCGCTCCTCTCGCTGAGCACCTTCCTCAACAAGTCTGGGTGGGAAACCACTTTACGAGTCCTTCCGGACACAGACCTTCATGGTTTGAAGGAAGGGGAGGATGCCAGTGGTTCGGAAGGTCGCCAGACACTCTCCTGGATCTGGATGACGCAACGCGAGAACAAAACTGAAATGACTGAGTCCATGAGCGAAGGTGATTATCGTTACCACTTATCGTGACAGCGCGCTGAAAATGGCAACAGCTTTGCGAATCGAATGGTGCAAGTCCCGAGCAAGGGCTCATAGATGGCAAGAGGAATGCATCCTTCTCAAAGAAGAGATGCATAGGGTAATTCAATTTCACACGTGGCAGGCAGGGATTTGGGAGGCACAAGCAACAAAGGCGGAAACCAATGGTGGGCGTGCATATGCCTGGCGACAAAGCTGGACCCGGGAGCAATTGGCGTCTACCTGTGCAACATCCTGGGCAAACGTTGAGGGCTATCTGGGCATGGGCCGGGGTGTGGTGGCTGCTGGCAAGCCATTGGCAGAGGTGGTGTGCTGTAGTCATATTAATAGCACCTGATGTTTTTTTGTAAACCGTATTAACTGTATTAACCATATATTAACCGATCAGGGCACGAGTGCTGAGAGTGGAATCAAGCCACGTTTACTATTAACAAAACGATTAGCTACCCGATAATATCCATACGAAGGCAGTAGCGCAACTGTCCCCATCTAGGCAACGGGGCAGCATCGTCCCCAACGATGAGGACAGAGGTGACAGAGGGGTGGGAGCGGAAGTCAAGCCACATGATCAACACATGATCTGATATATCAAATTGCTGTAAGGTAACGCTTCCACTATTCCTCTAATCAGTGGGTTTTATGTATCACTCTCGTGTTCTCATTAGAGTATATGATATATGATCCCCCCATCTACAGGTGCGAGCAGGTGTGCCACAAGTGTCATGATGCTCCAGGGCAACACTCCACCCAGCTCAAACCAATCTTCGCATGGATCGAGCAATCACAGAAATCCACGCATCCTAGCCCATGTCAGCCCTTAGCTGGGCTGATCATTCAATCCAGCTTGTCGCTGCCTGCTCTTCTAGAGCCTACCCCTGCCTCGAGTGCGTTTCAACAGGCTCTCTTTCTCAGTACGTGGGCCTTGCCAATGTTCTCTTCCGCGTCTGCCCTGCTGGACGCTCCCATTTTCCCCCATACCAGCACATGCATCTGCATTTGCTACCCTTACTCACTCCCGCCTCTGCTCCTTGAAAAATGCACATGGCATGGCGATCACCTATCCTCCTCTCTTCCACCATGTCATGGGCCTGAACGCAGTCTGGTTCGGCAAGTAATGGCAACAATGGGTTGCGACTGGCGTTTGTACATTCATCATCCATAGCATTGGTGAATGCTAGAGAGCGTCAACTGATATCCAAGGAGCTGCCCTGAAAGAGGAGGACGAGTTCTAGCGTGTATCCACTCACGCACTGTGCCGCCATTAGGGATCATAACAAAATCGGAAGGATGGGTCGTGTCTATCTACCCTTCCATCTACGGCCTCCAGCTTGACCGCTTTACCCTCAATGGCGATGTCACACTGGCTTTTGATATTGTGGAGGAAAGAGAATGAAGTGGACGCACCATCTCCACAACTATCACTACATCAGAAATCACTACACCACGCCGCCAACAGCCAACAAGGCCTGGCTGCCACTCGAGAAGTCCCCCCTCTCTGTGCAGCCTCTCATTGCTTCCGCTATCTGTACCTCTCCCTGCTGCCACCATGGTGCTCCCCGCTCCAGCACTCCAGCACACAAGTACTCGGAACTTCAAAATTAGGAAACCTGCAGCTGAGCGTGCTGAATCTGTGAGCGACAACATGAATGCCCGATGCATATCTAAGTGCGTCTCTCACACTCATCATGTATTTCTTGTAGTCGTCTACCACCATAAAATCCACCCTAAACCCTCGTCATCGTCATCGTCACTTTGCAGTGCCTTCTAAGCCTCAAAAATACACCTTCGGGTCGTGCAGAGTGCACAAATGTCTAAGTCAGCTTGCCCTTCATCTATGAGAATACAAGGCGCAATGGGGCTTCAACGTATCCACGAATACTCCTACATCCTGCTAGCATATGAGCAGCTGCAGGGCCCCAATTTCCCTCCCCACCGTGGAAATGACTACTAACGCTTGAATCAGATGCATAGCTCTTATGACTTTGCGGCGGGAGCTCGGGCCCACATGCAGATCAGCACACACTGTAGCACTCATGTCTCGCCACTTTATGCAGGCATCACAGCAACAGTGTTGTCACTTCTCAGGCAAGGACAGCAATACATGTGATGGCAAGCGGTAGATTGGTGCTACATGGACAATTCAGACATGCTTATGTACTTAGGAGGAAATGTCCTGCGGTTTGTGGATATCCTTCCAACGAGAACCTATGGCAATATCCTGTATCTCAAGAAAAATGAGTTTCCGGGTCGATATCGCCATCAAACATGGGTAGAGCATCATAATGCAGTCTCCGAACACGGGAGGAATCCAGAGGATGTGAGCGTCTGGGAAGCCTGGATTGCTTGCATAATAAAGCCATTCTCCACAGCGAACAAATGGACGTGGCGGGGGACATCTTGGTTTGTACAAGGCATCATTGGCGCACATGTAATTGCCATGTCCTTTTGCTGTGTTGCTGAAGACTGTAGTAGAGAAGGCCACTGCGCCCTGCAGTTGCTGCCTTGTTGCAGCATCCCAGATGCGGATCGTCTTGTCGGATGACCCTGACACAATCTGCGCCCCGTCAGGCGAGAACGCGACGGAAGTCACCCAACCTTCATGCCCAGTGAGCGCATCACCAACTTGCTGTCCTGTTGCAGCATCCCAGATGCAGATCGTCTTGTCGTCTGACCCTGACACGATTTTTGTCCCGTCAGGCGAGAACGCGACGGAAGAGACCTGTATTTCATGCCCAGTGAGCGCATCACCAACTTGCTGTCCTGTTGCAGCATCCCAGATGCGGATCGTCTTGTCGGATGACCCTGACACGATTTTCGTCCCGTCAGGCGAGAACGCGACGGATCTCACCCAGTTTTCATGCCCAGTGAGCGCATCACCAACTTGCTGCCCTGTTGCAGCATCCCAGATGCGGATCGTCTTGTCGTATGACCCTGACACGAATTTCGTCCTGTCAGGCGAGAACGCGACGGAAGTCACCCAGTCTTCATGCCCAGTGAGCGCATCACCAACTTGCTGTCCTGTTGCAGCATCCCAGATGCGGATCGTCTTGTCGGATGACCCTGACACAATCTGCGCCCCGTCAGGCGAGAACGCGACGGAAGTCACCCAACCTTCTGCACGAATCACTAAGGTTTCTGTAGTAGGCCATATCTTTTCACGGCCGTTGATTACGGTTATGGGGATGCAAAATTCGGCTTCGTAAAGTTGCCTGACTTTCGATGCTTCAGGCGAGAAAGTAAGGCCTGAGTAATACAACTGTGGCGCAGAGAGCATGTAGCCGTGGCGAAATCGCTTCTCAAATTTGATGAAGTCCGCTAGGATTGAGACGAGCTCTCCAGGCGAGTGTAACTATTGATAATTAGTCAACGATGAACAGTGACGATGGAATACATCACACTCACTGATGCCCACTTCTGGAAGCACGGCAGCATCCCGCCTGGCCCATCTTGCCAGCTTTCCATGCAGCTATGGATCTCGAGCCAATACAGGAAACGATTCTTGAGAAAAAAAGAAAGAGCCGCTCTCAGGCGATTAAGTCCTTCAGCCCGCGATTTCTGGGGATCTGTGGGCGTGACCTGCTCGTCAAGTGCGCCGAGGGATTTGTCCAGGTGATACGCGGCGCATCGACACGCATACTTCAGCTCAGGATCAAGTTTCTCGGCTCGCTTCTGAATACCTTCGATTTCGCTGTTCAACGCATACGATGTGTCAAAACCGCACATGTTGAATCTGAGCTGGGCATTTGTGATGTCGAGACATGCCAGAGCCAGCAGTTCCTGATGGCGCGGCCCGATATCGACTGAGAAGTCAGGTCCTTTAGGCACCTTGACTTCGCCTTCTCCAGGCACCTTGACCGGCTCGACAAGGAAGTCGCGGAAGGAGGTATGAAGGGGTAAAACTGGTACTTCATTGGCGTCAAAGGTGCTTCCACTAAGCAGAGAGCCGAGCGAGGGAAGGATTGACTCCAAGGCTGACCGCTCTTCGCCTGACTGCTCTTCGCCTGACTGCAAGGCCGACCACTGCCCACATGGCTCCGAGGCCGACTGCCTTTCGCGAGAAAGGGTGGCAGTGGCAAGTGGCAGTAATGTGTCGCGGTGCTGCGGTGAGCGCACTAGGAAGATTGTTGCCATTAGGTGCTTGAACGCTTTCAACTGGAGGTCGTTTTTGTGTGTCGATGTACGCCTCCAGGACCTGCTCGTATGTTCCATACAGGGTATTGAAATCCCCACCTTTTAACTTCCTGATGAAGCGTTCTCTACCCACTGGTGAACTCGTCGTCAGCTCGGTACAGAGGAGAGCAGCACATTGGAACAGGCCCTCCGCCCCATTTGTGACACAATTCACGAGGTTCGCAACATCCGGCCATTTACCAAGTTTCCCATGAACGAAGATGCGGATGTCCTCAACAGTGGACCATTGCTCATCATCAAGAGATATTCGCGCTATGAGTGATGGACGGTCGAGCTTCGCAAGGATATCTGCATTTGGCCGGCAAGTGAAGAGAAAGCGACAATGCTGCGGAAGGTCGGATGAAGACGAAAAGATTTCGTCGAGAAGGTCGAGCAAGGGACGTAATTCCAGACATTCGTCCAGAGCATCGATGACGAACACAGTGGGTCTACGGCTATCCGCATGCTTCAGCCCTTCAATCAATAGAACCTTTACTTGATGGTTAAGGGGAGAGCCCTTAACGTGGGCCATGTCAAGGTCATGCAAATAACGAAGATAATGGGGGGTCACGTGACGCGAGGCTCCAGGCCCATGTAAGAAGAAGTTTATCGATGGAACGATTGGCCACTGATCGATTGAAAGCAAAAAAAGACACGTTGGCAAGAGACAACTGCTGTTTCTCAACGTTTCCGAGTGCTCGAGATACGGTGTGGATAATGGCCGACTTTCCCTTGCCAGCGACACCGTACAACAGCAAGGCGCGCCGAGCCCCCGGGAGAATGACCCACTCTTGAATGTGTGTAAGAATGGCTTCGCGTGTGCCGTGGGCACAGGACTTCGAGGAGTCAAGCCCTGCATCGTCCGCATGGGGAAGCGAATTCACGACCAAGTTATCCTCTATGTTTCGTCAGATATGGTTGTTTAGAACTGCATTGTACCCACCTATTTTGGTGACAATATGCAGTATGTCGCACAGCATTTCCTGCATATCCAGATCCCGGCTATGCTCAAGACGCTCCATGATCGTCCCAAGCTGCCCTTGAAGCTTCTTGATCTCTCCTTCTAAGTCGTGCAAGTTCGCAGCTGATAAAGACGATGAGCCATCATAAAGCTCCGTACGATGCAACACTGACCAATTTTGGTTGGCGACAGCGAAGCGACAAAGTAGAGGCATCGATATACTGCTGGAAACACGTATTGATAGACTTTAATTTGGTTCGGGCGATGTTGGTCTTGCTTGCGGTTGTCCCAGTCTGCAACGAGCGTGCAGACGTCACCGACAGCTTGTAACAAGCCGGCGACGGATTCACGGCGCTTGACGTAACCGTCGCATTCCTAAACGGAGGAGTTGGTGTCGATTCGCGCAAAGATGATTGAAGTCTTACTGAGGCAATTACTTCCACTAGCCCTATGATGACTTTACCAGCCGGGGTCGTAAGCTGCGTTTTCATGGATAAGTTGTCGAATGTGCGAAAATGGAAACAGGCTACCTCTGACAATGCTTTCCCAACTCCTATGAAACGCTTAACATTGGCGAAGGTAGCGAGAAAGATAGAGTTGATGGGAGGGAGATCGCCAATGCTCGTGAGCTTGCAGTCAAAACTCAGAGTGAGTGGTACGCTTGAAAGTCATAACGGGGTCCTCTTTCAAGGAGCGCAACGACTCGAGAGACGTCCAGGAGACTTTGACTATCGAGATGGTCAGCACATATAGCCGGAATACATGTCAGGTACGAACCATCACCATCCAGGGAGCCCAATGGCACCTTCGTCTGGGCAAGTAGTTTCTCTTCATCCCTGTCGGTCACATAGAGCCTGATTTCAACATTCGTGGTAGGCTTAGAAAAGCTGCGCAAGATCAGAGCAGCCACAGCGTCCAAAACGGCAGAACCTACAAGATCATGGGTGGGGTTTCCATCGATTTTGCTTCCTTCTTCTTCACGAGATTTTGCAAAGCTATCCAACCTGATAAGATTCGCGAAGACGCATAAACAGAGTACGGAATCTCACCGATTCGTAGATGGCTTTGGCGTAGCCTCCGTATCCCTCTTTGCAATTGCCTTGTGCAACGATTCGATTGGGTATCCCGCATCTTCAAAACCCTCGATGAACACAATGGCGCGCACCGGGCATTGGGACTTGAACACCTTAAAAGTTGTTTTTGAGAGGCCTATTAAACCTCGGCATCCAATATCTTGAAGAAAATGGTGAACAGTAGTCGTGGGCGAGACAGAGGGACTCACAAGTGATTGCGGTGTAAGCAAACTCAGTGTCGCTCTGCGTCGTCGCCATCTTTCGAGTCGATGAGAACAACGAGGCAAGCGTCTCTTTGGATGGGCATGCGTACATTGCGTGGCATACGTGAGACCCAGCTATTGATGGAAGCCGTTTTCAGCTCACCGCCTTCCGGCGCTCTTACCATTGCAAGCCAGGTTGAGCATAACAGAGGATGAAACACATCCGTTGATTTAGTCATGTAATATGTACCCTAGTAGCTGAGCTGTGAGCAAGAGGAGCCGTATGGCGGCGGGACACGATGGACCGCCCGCGGGAACTGATTTCCAAATACAGCAGAACGTCAGTGCGTCCAAAAAATCGATTTCTCTCAGACCGGCCGACACACTTTAGTGACTACAGATCTATCTTCAAGCTCTTTCGACACTGGTCTCGCGCGTAGCCAGTCATCTTCGCGACGGCGACCCCCAGTCTTTCCCGCTGTCTCAACAACACGAAGCTTGGTCTATGTACCACTACCGTTTGACAGAAATCCACGCCATCATCCCCCTCAATCCACGCCACGCACACCGCGACTTCCCACCTACAAGCCTCCCTCGACACTGGATGTTGTCAGTACGCACCTTGCAGTCACATCCTCCTTCTCAGCCCGTGGAAATCGACCAACGTCCACCTTCTCAGAGCATATATCATCCTTTTCTACCCTCTGCCGCTACCCACCATTGCGATCGCTCGCAGGTGCATCGACTGGGAAACAGGCCGACGACGCGGTGGTAGCCGGTGGACGCGGAGAGGATGGGGAGGCGTCGTGCGTGGGGGACACACCGGTGAGGTCTTGGCAGCTGAGGGTGTCGGTAGTAAAGGCCGCTCCGTATGCGTCTTTCCAGGGGCAGAGCGCGCCGGCGGGTACCCAAGGAGGCCACATAAAAGAGCGAGACGACGTCTGGCGCGGTGCTACTCACGCGCTGCGACTCCATCAACGGTCGTAGCAAAGTCTCAAGGAAGGATAGATCGATTCAATCTACCCTTCTGTCTATGGCCTCCAGCTCTACTCTGCAACTGCCTGGTCCTCTCTCTCCGCAGCGCCATAAGGCTATAATCGCGACGTCCACGTTGTGGGCTGCATTTTGGTGGAGGAAAAAGGATCTCGCGGACGCACCATTTCCCCGTCAAATTCACCCTCCCGTCACCCCATTGTCACTACTAGCCTACTAGCACCTCCAGCCGCTAGCCAGGCGTCGCCGCCGGCCTCAAAATCTCTACGGATAGCTTTCGAGTCTCCCCCCTCCCCGCCCCCGCCTTTGTGTCATGCTGCAGGCATCACATACCCAACGCAGGAGCTCTGGAACGATCAGGCCTACCTATCACTCTAAACCAGCGAGGGATATGAACGCGCATATAGGGACCTCTACGGAAGTACGAGGACTGGTATGGAGGAATGCGGGAAGGCCCGTTCTTCGTGTCGCCCCGCTCCACATCTCTGGAACTCCACACGTCCTGGGATCATAGGGACTTAGAGCGCTCGGCTTCTATCCAATCGTCTCGGAATCGAGAAGGGGAGAAGGGGAGGAATGGCGTAGGTGATGGTCCGGGGGAGGGAGAGGAGAGCACTAGGAATCGGGATGCGGTATATGAGTTTCTGATCGGTTTTTATTTCAAGGTCCGGTCTCCTACGGTCTGTTCATTTACTTCTCGATTGCGCCGCTTCTAACTTGCACTCCAACCATGCCTACCCTTCTGTAATTATTCAAATGGACACTGCTCGCACTTGAACCACCTAACTCTGTATTATATTCCTTTGCCTTTTCATTCCGTTATGTGTTACTTTACTCGTCAAAACTCAATAACTCAAAGGACAGATTGTACAGGGAATGACGGCAGTGCTCCTGGGGAATCGTCCGTGTATGAGACCGCGGGAGTAGGAGAGGGGAGAGGAAGCTTCGGGATATCTACTCCCACGAAACCCCTGGACACGGTGGGCGTGCACAGTACAGAGACTCCATGTCGACACCGCTCATGCTCTCACGTACGCGTTAGCCAACGCTTTTCGCTTTGGATATGTACTAAAAGAACCTTTAGATATCGATTACCCGAGACAATCCAGACACTGTGTATGAGCCTCTGATAGGTCGTCCTATGGTAGTGAGAGGTACGTATGTGTCGTATTGGTTCATTACGCCGTCTGGTGTTGATGTCGCGCAGTTCTCGTTCTCACTCTACTCCTGCGTTTTTTCTCTCCCGCGCTTCTTGACCCACAATGCTCGCGCACCTACCTGGCGCTTGGATTGTAATGCGTCTCGGCGGGTCGCGTTCACATTTAGCTACGGGACCGATCTCAGCTGAATCAATGAACTTCCTACGTCTATTCCAAGTAGTCCGGGTTCCACGGCATCGTGTAGCGACGAGGCGTACACTACCTACGTAGCACGAAGCTGTCTATGCACATTTTGAAGAAAGTCAACGCAACACGCGGTGCAGCATTACGAGGGCGCCAGGGGCTCAGATATCCACGATTTGTCGCTACCATCTTGCAGCTGTAGTCTGTCAAGCAAGGCAAACGGTGTCTACATCTCGCCTGGCTCAACGCTAGAGGAAGGCGTGCGGTTCGAAAACTGTCAATTCATCTGCTGAGGTGTGTGTCAACCGTCTCCCAGCCTCTTTACGACTCCCTCCACGCCCTCCCTACTTCCCTTGGGCATACTTTCGCGCACTCACCGCTAAACCTTTTCTCCTTCTCTACGTGTTTACTTTGTTTCTCGTTCCTGCTACTAGCATACTGATCTCACGCGCGCATCTAGGTTGTTGCCCTTTCTACTGCCGCTGGACACGCCATTCTTACCATCCATCCTTCCCGCGCTTCGTCTTCATTGAATTAGCCATTTCCTCAAGTCCGTCACTCATATTGCTTTCACTATCACTTCGCGGTGCCTCCACGGCCTTAGTACCGGCGCTTGACATGGCTCTACGCCTACAAAACAACCGTTCGCGCTTGCTCGCGGGTAGGCCTCATTCTCTATTCGAAATCGTGTCCTTCATGACTCAACAGCCATCGGATACACGTCAAAGGTCCATGTCGCCCTCTCGCACTACACCACCCACATCCATGGACTCATTCGCCGCAGGACTTTTGAGGAACAGAGAGTATACCCGTCGCTCTGCCGGCCTTTTCTTCAACACCTGCCTGGACGCGGGGCAGGATACAGTTCTGGTGCACCAAATAACTATAGGGCCTCCGTATCCGTCTCCGACGTAACACTACAAGCGTTGTAAAAATACGCCTGGGTACGCGCGATGACGTCACCGTTATTCGACTATTTCCCTGAGCGTCCTGTCACGCTGTGTATACGTGTCCCACTCGCAGAGGTTACGACTGCCCAGGCTCTCTCATCAGCTTCTTTCTCAGTTACCAACATCTCCCGGCGCGTATTGCCATCCTCCAAATATTCTATTTCGACGCCGTGCTGTAACGACCTATGACATTTAGCTACAGCATCTACTAAGTAGAGACTACACTTGATACTCACCGAGACTGAGATGCAGGTGGCGTCCAATGTAAAATATTGGGGCAGTCTATCATTGTATACAGCAGCTTTCTCTTGTTCGACGACCCCCAAGCTCGTTCATTTAATGAAATAGTTGCTCCGGGACACCAACTATCATTAAAGTCGACCTCAACGCCTGGGTTTTTTCGGACACTCGTCGAACTTCACAGCCTATAGAAACTACGAAATAATAACCACCTTCGATAAGCAAGAAGTATATCGTACTTGAACCGATTCAATCGTCAGCTTTGCAACCTCCAAGTCCCCGGCTCATGTACTCACGTGATTCCCGTCTCTTCGTCGAGACACCAACACATGCTTCAGACTGAACACGAGCAGCTTGATATGGTTCCGGAGAATGTAGAGGTAGAACACCGGAAGATGAGAGTTCGAGCGAACGAGCTGTAGCGCCGGATCGCTCACATCTCGCTGCTTTATACATACCTCACGGTGACCACGCCTCGGATATCTCACGAATGTCACCCTCTGGTCAGCCAATCATAGCGCGTTATCATTTGATGGTGGCTGTTCAGAGCTGTCAAAACAGGACAATCAGCACCAACCGCACATTGCATCCCCTCCCGAGCTCCCAGTCGTACGCTCGCGCGAAGGTCGTCCGTATCAAGCCGTGGCAAAGTATACACGAGTAAGTATACACGAGTACCTAGCAGCCCAAGGAGGTGGCCCGCGTCCACAGGAGACGACAATCGTGAAAAAAAACGCCCCGTGGCCTCGAGGCACCATAGCCTTGTTCTGAACAAGGAATAAAGCCCATACAGCCGTAACCTAGCGAGTAGATGGGGGGAAGCCTAATGTGTTGATATCGATGTCTCGATAGGCACCACGATACGCTCATGGCCTACGGGCTGTAGACCGTCCATCCACAGGTTAGAGGTTCGAAGGTCGAGCGCGGGGGGTTGGGGTCTTGGGGTTTGGTGGTGCTACGATGAGAGATTCAAACGTTGGCTGGAATGCACACTCCCTTGGTCGATAGCGCTATCCGTCCATCCTACTACGATGCGCCGATACTCATGCATGGGAGCGTACTCCGAAGCCGAGGGGGCACAATTCAATATCATTATTTGCGCTGGGTATTCACGTGGACGGATACGGAGGGTCATATAGGCGTGAAAGCGGATGCGATTCGTAGTCATTTGGCAGCCGGATGCGGCGTGAGATGTGTTCGGGGAGGCTCGAGAGGTCATGACTCCGAGTCGTGTATGCGAGACGTGAAAGGCGAAAGAAGCTACTGAGTTCGGGCGCGCGGAGGGAAGGGTCCACGAGGGCCGCAACGGCTGGCTGGCTGGCTATCGTGTAAATGGTACATGGACAACTGCCGGGGAGAAGCGCTCATAAGGGGCGCGGACGAAGGAATTGTTGGCTTGGAGAGACGAGCGACGCAACTAAAATTCATGCTACGATCCACCCGAGGGATTTGGGAGATGGTGCGGCCAAGTCATGATTAGTGGGCGCGAAATTGGGGGAATAACAGTGTAGAGGAGCGTCCTTGGTGATGAAGGCGTAACGAAATGGCGGTGATATCGGGTTCCCGAGGTTATAGCGAATTTGGAGCAAAGACGGGCGGCGAGGATGTGTTGGATATTCGTCGTACGCGCAAACGTCTACGATAGGCGACGAGGAAGTGGAGAAATTGATTCATCACTACGGGTCATGAGGCAGGGCGGCGGGACGGAGATCAATCTGCCGCAGAGTGATTACGAGTGTGTTGCCAGCGGGAAAAGGGGGGAGAAGCGACGAACTGAGGAGAATGAGAAGGTACAATAGTTGGTTAAGAGTGTACCACAGGCATTGTCATTCCGATTCGTCGTCCTCCGGCACATCGCACTCGGCTACGCGCAAAATATGGTGCCTAGCTCCTGCAAATTGCTCGTCTCGATAGTCGTTGTCAAGGAAGGTCCTAGCGCCCGCCCGTGCTCTTCGTGCCACCGCGCAGCCCGCAGCCTAGAGGCATCGACGTCGCAGGATCTGGGCCCATGGGTTCGGCACGGTGAACCTTGATAGAGGGGAACAGCCAGGCGTCCCCTACCCGCTGCTCTACCACGCCGTGTTGTGGAAGTCACTGGAAGCCGGTATTTGCTTAGTTTCGGGGCGCGGGCGGGAGGTTTCCAAGGAAAGCAGCGAGAGGCAGGATATATCCCGCACGTTTCGCGTGATCTCCAGTGCTTGACCCAGCCCACGCGGTGACCGACGAGCGGGCTTTCGACTGCCTACTCAGTGGTCTCGGGGGGTCGCCCATGCGTCAATAACGTTTCGATATTAACACAGCCGTGTTGCTGACATTGGCGGAGCCTGCAATTGTTGCAGCGTCAGAGCAATCACGAGGCCTCGACGGTAGAGCCAGGCGAGAACCGTACAGGCCACGGCGAACACGAACGCCGACTGCGAGAGCGCAAGTCCTGGTTTTGCCAAGTCCTGCGTTCTAGCACCGGCTTCGCACTTGCGCAAGGGAGACTACGCGTTCCCGAGATATATGTCATGCTCCGTCGTTCGTGATGCATCAAAGAATCGTGAGGATCGAGGACTTGTCGATTATTGTTCGACACGTTTGGCCCAAAGATGTCCCGATCGCGTGGGAATCCACCCAGTTTACAACGCTCGACTTGCCTCACAGTACATGTCGTACCCAGCAGGAGCTACAAAGACCTTCTGCCGTCAGCCCTATACTTCCATCTCACACATCAGCAAGGACTCTCTAGGACAGGAAGAAAAACGCACCAAGTGGCCAGCAGATTTTACCCACTTCCGAGCGCGAAGTAGACTCAATACGTCCAGAGCAGAGTGTGAACCGAACGAGGGAGGCCACGAAGAAAGAACTAGCGGGCTGGCCAAATCCGCGGTGCGTGCTGTTGGATATCTGGATTGTTGGAACTTGGAAAGTACTACTGCGATCGTGAACAGATGTTCGGGCCGGCGACATCCGATGCTGTAACTCCCCACTCGTGACTCTTGCGGGTCAGATTCCTCCTATCCCGATGTCCCCTTCCCCAATTGCAATGTCGAGCCTCACAGAACCCGCGAAGGAGGAGGTATCTACTCCAGGAATGAATTAGCTGTTCAAATTCAAAGGGCGGGGCCATACTACCTCCTGCGCCTATCTCAGCGCTCCCCGATAGCAAGGTGTCCTACTCCGGTTTTCTCTTTCTGTTTCGACGGATCTACGTCGGTTTTCCTCTTTGTCGCTCCAACCAGCTTAGACTCGCTCGTACGATCTCTCGTCTTGACGCTTGCTGGCTACTTGTCCGCTTTCCCAGCCTGTGGGAGCTCATGCTCATTAAATGTCGCATCAACACCCACGTTACCCATACACTACCTACACCAGCACATATACTCCGTCTCCCCCCTCTCCCTGACGCTGCTCCATATGCTCAAATCGCGTTCCTTGTTTGACAGGTTAGAGCCAGCCAGAAGACGGATTAAGATTGGCGATGGACTAGCGGATGAAGTATCTCGGTTCTATGAACATTTTGAATTGCGCTACCTTCATGGTCTGGAA
This sequence comes from Pleurotus eryngii var. eryngii, assembly GCA_029467805.1. NCBI lineage: Eukaryota > Fungi > Basidiomycota > Agaricomycetes > Agaricales > Pleurotaceae > Pleurotus > Pleurotus eryngii. Next base: position 2,717,203 of record SZVJ01000015.1, on the reverse strand, counting down.
TTAACGCCATGAATCCTCTCGGCCTTCGTGCTCACGTCTGCTTTCTTCACGGGCTCAAGGCCCTTACCTACCTCAGGCATTGGTGCCAGCTGAGTACGGAGTCATTGGTTGCGGAGCGCAGTGACACTCGAGAATTTCTCAGGCGAGACATCCATGAAGGCTGATCTCTGTGGTGCTCGACTGTGTGGGTGTGAAGAACGGAATGGTGAGAGGAATATAACATATTCGATGGAGATGACATGCTTTGATTACAATGTTCGAATATTAGGTACTCCTATCCTCCTAAGTGCTCCCTGAAAGCTTCCTTTTCCCACCGCGTCTCGAAGTTATATTCGCCGTAGCTTCGAGGACGTCCGTGGCCATTAAAAAGGACACGCTTCGAGGCTTTGAGCGGATGCATAAAAACTACGTATATAAAGCCAATTCTCGAAACCTTGCCCTCATTCCTTGCCCCCACAATCCCCAAACTCGAAACGCCCGAAAGAGAGGAAGAGAGGGGTCAAGATGTTCACAAACCTATTGTGAGTCCTAGAAACGCTTCTCCCTCCTTTTGCTCGCCTTTGTCGTGGCCAACAGGGCTGCCGGGCTGGGTTGCTACCCCGCCTCGCCTTTCCACGGTGGAGGCCTTGAGGCAGTCGTCCTGCTCGCAGTCTCCGTTACTATTACTAACGTCCTCCCACTCCATCTCTTCAGCGCATTCGCATTCCTCGCCTCCCTCGCTGGCGCTCTCCGGATGCAACCTCTCGAGAATGCTCATACCCAGGGCAATGTGAGGGTTACATGGATCAGCGAGGCTGATGATGCGTGAGTGTCATATACGTTTTTAAGCTTTCTCTGCCCTCCGCCGATCGGAACTCTTTTCCAACCTCACCAACTTCCTTGTCGTTTCTCTCGTACTTAGAAACTTGCTGATACTATGCCTGCAAATGTAGAAGCCGCTTCGCAACTTTCTCAGTCTTCCTCCACCACCCCTCCTTCGGCTCTGACTTCGCCATCCTTAACAACCAGCGCTCCGCAGATGGTGGTGCCAATGTCACGCTCCCCGCAGTCCCTGTTCAGTACGTAGTAGATCCTTTGGCATCATTTTCGTGTCTTCCTCCAATACACTTAGTGGCCTACCACCATCCATTACACTACTTGTTACCCTTTCCTCATGTTTCCTTATTTTATCCTCTCGTCCCTTTTTTGTTTGCGTCTTCTCTCTTTCTTCATATCACATACTCTATATGCTCTAAATGTGTTTCCTTCTAACAGAGCCGGGTACACCCTCCGCGCAACAGATGTAGGCGACATTAACAACGAATTTGCCGCCTCCTCCTCCTTCTCCATCGGGCCCGAAGCATCCACCACCTCCACAATCGCCTCTTCTACTCCTCCCTCATTCCCCTCCAGATCTGCTCCTGGCATGACCTCAGGCAGCGGGACTATTCTCTCTGCCCCCTCAACGTCAGCGTTTGGCATGACGGTCTCTTCTCCAACGGCCTCCTCGCGTCCAGGCACTGCGGGCGCGTCCAGTGCGGGCGGGACGGGGAGCGGGACGAATACGGCGGCGCAGGGGGATGCTACGAATTTGAACGCTAATGGTGCTGCGTCCATTGGGATGGGGTCATGGGCGCTGGGCGCTGCAGTTCTGGGCTTGGGGTGGGCTGTTGGGCAGTACTAGATGGTCGGGCCAAGTTGCCGTCTTCTGGGTAGAGGCCCAGCGAAGGACGGATGGGGATGTGTTGGAGGGTGCGCTTGGTTATCGTGATGATGCCACGGACGTTCTTGGGCTTTATAGAGACATGGACTCAAACTCTCATGACTTGGACAGTTACCAGACCATCGGACCACGGTCTTGTAAGACAGGTAGTGTTATACGAATAAGACTGCATAGAGCGCATGTGTATTTCGGGGGCTCAGCTGCATCTATGTACCTATTTCTTATGCCAGATGAGCGACATTGTCGATCCTCCGTGTCTGCTCTCGTCAATGCCTCACCGCGAGCCAAGGGGAATGGGTAGACAGCCAGATCGATGGAGACCGGAGCTTGAAATCTGAGCAAAGAAAACTTTGGCCTGTACTGCCCTGGTGCCCTCCTCCCCTTCTTCCAATCCACCACAATCCCTTCTCCTCTCCTCGCCCCCCTCCCTCCCCCGTCTAGCTCTCGGTTCACTGCCGAGGAGGCAGACGATCCAAGCATCCAACGTCTTGATTCTAAGCCAGGTCGCGCTGCGCGTTGTAGGCAATGTGGAGGCGTAGATAAGGCGGTGTTCGAGAATTGCGTGCTCCCGTAACTCATCCCTGTATGCGCATCCACGGTATCGTCTGCGATTCTACGACACTTGCAACAGGTAGGACGGGTTTGAGGGTTCGGGAAAGGTGACTCCTCGAGACTAGATTGCTGGGGAGAGGTCGGCGGAGACAGCGAGGCGGAAGACGCGAGCAGTGGCGTAGAGAAAGGGAGAGTGTATGCTCAGTATGCTCGACCTAGATGCTGGAGTCGGCTGTGGTAGTATGGTGATTTTGGCGGGATGATATGATGGTACATCCGGGTTATTCTGTTCCGGGTTCGTCGGCGTGCAGTGCAACGTGTAGTACCCCACATCTTACAGTGGCATGGAGTCCACAAATAGCCGTAGAGTCGATCTGAAGCGTAGGACTTGCCCCGTAGACGCGCCGTAGATACGATCAGCGGAAGGTCGACAAGTGACAGGGTAGCAGAAGTTGACCAGGCGTACGTGGATTCTGAAGCCCTTGCCGGAAAACGCCGTTTCCGATAACGACGAGAAACCCCTCCTCGTCCTATTCGAACTGCTTCGGGGAACACTCCATTCGTTAACCGATCACCGCCCAGAATGTGTCTCCCGGTCTCCAACCTGCGGCTGGCAAGTCTCGGACCCAATCCCTTCGATATCTTGAATCAGAAGCATTACCACTGAGCAGCGGAAGCGAGAGAGAGAACAGAAAACGGAGATTTATGCCCTAGTGTGGAGAGCGTTTGGGTGACGTTGAGGCGGGTGAGTGTTGGCGCGGTCCTTTGGTAAGCTCCACGAGCTGATACACAGAAGCCACGGTATATGTGTCGACTGCAGCAAGAGCCAAGGGCTCAGAAGAATGGATCTTGGTCAACGCAGAGGAAACTATGTCGATGTGGAGCCGAGGGGACCCAAATGTTGCAAGGAGTGCACATGCGCCTCGAATGCAGAGATGGCGGAGTAAGACAAGTGACACGCTTGCGCATTCCTGCCGTTCCAATACGTGAAGGATCATTAGGAACTGATCATATGGGCATGAAAGACCGAAAGCAGACTGCCGGAAATAGTGTGGTGAGATGAACTCACTGACAAAGGTACCCCATTCGAGACGACTCCCCGTCTCTTTCCTTCCTCCTCTACGCCAATTTATAGGTACGAAGTGTTGAAGATGTACAAGTCCATGAGCACTTTGGAAAGGTGAGTCCAAGATTCGCAGCCGGGGAGGTACTATGACCCTGCACCTTGAAAACCCGTTTCGATTCTCGGAGTAGATACCCCTCGTCCGCGTGTTCTGTGAGGTTTGGAGAAGAGAGCGCCGTTAACGGGAGAGAACCGAAAAAGTGATGATCGTGAAGGGCGCGAATTTGGCATCGGGTCTCGCCGGCCCGAACATCTGTCCTTCCAACGAGCCAACAAGATTGTATTTCTTCCGAGTAATCGATGTTCTACCAAACTCCTCCATCAGACACCATGCCTGCGCCCACGCCTGGCACTCGTCGGCCACAACACGCCCCAATGCGACTTGTGCAAGCACACACCTTGAATTGAGCCAGGTTCCTTGGTCGTGGTCTCGCATTTCGTGCTCGGTTCACGCTCTGCTTTGGACGCAGTTGGTTTCGCGGTGGGAAGTGAGTAAAGATGTACTAGCTTTTTCGTGTGTTCTTCCTACTGTCTTAGAGAGTCCTTACTGACCCACGTTGCATGAGTACAGTTGAGAATTATTGGGCTGACAGCGGAAGTGCCTTATAACTCCTGCTGCGTACGACGTGTACCGCGAGGCAAGCCGAGCGTTGTAAACTGGGTGGATTCCCATGCGACCGGGACATCTTTGGCCCAAAAGCGTCGAACAATAATCGACAAGTCCTCGATCCTCACGATTCTTTGATGCGTCACGAACGACGGAGCATGTCATATATCTCGGGAACGCGTAGTCTCCCTTGCACGAGTGCGAAGACGGTACTAGAACGCAGAACTTGTCAAAACCAGGACTTGCAAGTGCTCGCAGCCTACGTTCGTGCTCGCCGTGGCTTGCGCTTCTCGCCTGGCTCTACCGTCGAGGCCTCATGATTGGTCTGAGGCCGCAATCGCAGGCTCCGCCAATGTCAGCAACACGGCTGTGGTAATATCGAAACATTATTGACGTATGACCGACCTCCGAGAACACTGAGTAGGCAGTCGAAAGCCTGCTCGTCGGTCTCCGCGTGGGTTGGGTCAAGCACTGGAGATTACGCAAAACGTGCGGGATATATCCTGCCTCTCGCTGCTTTCCTTGGAAACCTCCCACCCTCGTCCGCTACAGCTCAAGGCCTGCCCGCGCCCCGAAACTAAGCAAATACCAGCTTTCAGTGACTTCCACGACACGGCGTAGTAGAGCAGCGGGCAGGGGATGCCTAGATCCTAGGACGTCGATACTTGTGGATTGCATGACGGCGCGAAGAACGCGTGCGGCCGTTAGGGCTTCGGGGACCTTACGTGGCGACGATGATCACGACACGCCACTTGCCAAAAATAGGCCCTATATTGCGCGCATAGCTGAGCGCTCTCTACTGGAGGATAAGTAATCGGAAAGACGTCGAGGTACGTTTTATCCACCCTCCTCCCGCTATCAACACTCGCTGATAATCACTCAATTCCAGACCGTTATCCTACGACTCCATATCCCAGGCTCACTTCCTACCCGCGATCGGGCGTGGGTGTTTGCCACCACTATGCAACACTTCCTTTGTAGCCCATCCTGCAATAATCTTGGTCTCATCGTCAGTTCGCGTCACCTTCATCGATAAGGACGACCATCTCCTCTGTTCATTGTCTCAAACTCGCACTCGTCGTCCAGGGATGGGCTAGCTGTCTCATCGCCCCAATCGTTCGCATATCTCGCAGCGTGCGATCTAGCACCGTCGACTTCTCGACTTGGCACTGACCGCAATACCTCCGTCAATATGTGATAGAACGTGTCCTCGCCCCTTTTGAGCGCTTCCCCGCTGCAGCTGCCCTCGGACGGTCCCATACCAGCCAGCCGTCGAAACAACCAGCCGTTCTCGAATCCACGCGGTTGCTCCCTCGTTCAGTCAATCTTGTGATCCCTCCCCGTTCGTTTGGATCTAGTCGATACTCCTCCGTCTTGCATCTACGACTGGGAGCAACCGGTAACCTCTCGAGCCTATTCTTTTGTCTACCCCGAACCCATTGTATCCCGAACCCGCCTCCACAGCCAACAGTCGACTGAGCGCATATCCTCTAGGATGGACAGACAGCGCTATCGACCAAGAGCGTGTGCATTCCAGCCAACGTTTGAATCTCTCATCGTAGCACCGCCAAACCCCAAGACCGCAACCACCCGCGCTCGACCTTCGAACCTCCAACCTGCGGATGGACGGTCTACTCTACAGCCCGTAGGCCATGCGCGTATCGTGATGCCTATCGAGACATCGATATTAACACATCAGGCTTCCCCATCCGCTCGCTAGGTTTACAGGTGTGGGGGCGTTATTCCTTGTTCGGAACAAGGCTTTGTTGCCTCGTGGCCACGGGGCTTTTTTTCACGATTGTCGTCTTCTGTGGACGCGAGCCACCTCCTTGGGCTGCTAGGTATTCATGTATACTTTGTCATACGGACGACCTTCGCGCGAGCGCACGACTGGAAGCTCGGAAGGGGCCGCGATTCTCAGTTGGCGCTGGTCGACCTTGCGTATCGGCGAGAAGACGGCCACAGCTTTGGACAGTCCCCCCTTCTTCCAATTCACCACATCCCTCCATCTGCCCCCGACAGGTTCTAGCTTCGCTGCCATCATGGAAGACGGTTCAGGCGTTCAACGTCTTGATGCTAAGCGAGGCCGCTACACACAACGGGCAACCGGAGGCATGGAGGAGTAGGTGTTCAAGCAGCGTTGTCGCCGAATTTGTCCTTGTATACGCATGCGTACTGTCACTCAAGAGCCTACGACGTTTGGGACGGGCAGTTTGAAATGGCGGCTCCTTGACAAAAGATCGGAATTATCTCGTATATGGCGGCAGCGCCTCAGTGGAATCGCACCAGGACTCATCTCCCTCTTTTATGTCCCTTCCTTGGATACCCGCCAGTGCTCTCTGCTCCTGGAAAGACATGCACGGAGCGCCAGTCATAACCGACACTCTCAGCCTCCGAGATTCCATAGACATGTACTGCACTCGCAACGCCTGGCCCATACTCTCCATTTCCAGCTACTACCGCCATGTCGTGGGCCTGAACGTGGTCGCATGTCAAGATTGCTGAGCCCGTGAGCAACAATAATGGTGGGTGATGACTGGTGGTCGCACATTAATCACTCGTAGCATCACTCAGTGGCCGTGAGTGGGGGTAGCAAATGGAGATACATGCGCTGTGTGGGGGCTTTGACGGTTGGATGTGGACGAGGAGTTTCACGGGCTGAGAGGGAGGATGTAGGCGCAAAGTGTGTACCGACGACATTATGCTGGATGCATTCACCGCTAGTTGATTATCTATGTATTTGCGGATGTATAAATGGCCAGGAAATCGCTGGAGAGCAGTGAGCTCGACCTCAGCGTGAGCTTGGGAGGGGGCGCGATATGCGGTTGACGCCGGCCCTCCTCATGGACCGGCCGAAAGGCGTGATCTCTACAGCTTTAGATAGCCCCCATCAAGGATAATGCCCCATGATTGGATAAGTAGAGTAACATACGTGAGATGTTTGAGGCGTGGTCGCGGTGAGGCACACATGAACCAGCGATATGCTACAGCTCGTTCGCTCGAACGACCATCTCCCGCGCTCCCGCATCTGCATCCTCTGTGTCCGTCTCCCGCCGCTCGTGTCCAGCCTGAAGTATGGGTCGGCATTATGACAAAGAGACCGCAATTGTGTGAGTACGTAGGCGTTTGTTCGAGTTTCGCTCGCGTATAACTTGACGAGTGTAACAAAACATAGGTGTTTGGATTGACTTTGATGATAGTTGGTATCCTGGAGCAACGGTTTCGTTATATACATGGACGCTGTGGCACGCGAGAGAGCTGTTTTATACAACAATAGACTGCCCGAAAGTGTTTTGGATGCTGCCTGCTCCTCAGTGAGTACAGAGCGTGGTCCCTAGTTGGTAGATGCTGTAGCTAAATGTCATGGGTACCTCTGGAACGGCCTCAAAATAGAATATTTGGAGCATGGCTATATGCGCCGGGAGGTGTTGGCACCTGAAGAAGAAGCTGAGGAGATAGCTTCACGAGCGGTGTATGACGAACAGAATGTGTTTGCGATGTAGCAGAGAGGAACGCTGCTTGGCGTGGTGTTCCTCGCTCTCAATTCAAAGACGAATATCCTCGCCCCGAGACGCAGCTGGTACGTCATCGAGCTTCCAATCGGGGCCACGATCGCCCATGCTACCTCACACTACACCTCTCTACCACGAACCTCTATGCCATTGTCGTCGTTGAAACGTTGACTGTGGAAGCACCAACCCCGCAAACTTTCCATCATGCTCGAGTACAGCCGCGCCTATCGATACTGAAATGGTTCCACTCCTCGCGTCTGCCTCCTGGATCTGTAGGGAAAATGGACGAACAGCCATGAGGGAGTTGGAATATACACTTACTACAGGCGCTTTCTTAGATCGTTCCCGCTGCTTTCTCGCTGCTTTCTCTTGTTACATGTGCTCCCTCTCCATCTCGTGTTTTCCACTTTGTTGAACCATTTATACCCTACCACTATGTAATACATATGCTCGACGTTTCTCACAAAGTGGTTGCCCTTCGAACACCTCCAGGTAGCTACTCTGCATCCACGCTCGCGGGACTCTACTATAAGGAATGATGTCCAAGCTGGCCCATGGCCTCGATTTCACCAGAATAACATCCAGGGGGGCCGACAGCGTAAGTAAAGAGTAAAGAGGATGTTATTGCGCGCACACGCCTAGGATCTCTGTTGCGGAACTCAATGTGCTGACTTGGCTCGCCCGATAGGGAACGCCAGGAGCGAAGCGTGTCGTTGCGTTGGGAACACGGGAATTTGTGCATGACCTGGGCAATTGGGAGGTAAGACACTTGGAATTGGGGCACGTATGCCGCTCGAGGGAAGAACTGAATAACAGGGGTGTCATTGCACACACACGCCTAGAGGCAGCCTGTGAGCACTGAGCGTCCCATCCTCCAGAAGACCTGCTCGACCTGCCCAACCTATCGCCATGGACCGTGGCCCTGAGCACGCAGGCACCAAAGGCACTGTGTATTGCGCTGACTAAGCCTCAGCACGATCTCCCCAGCCCGCCCATCGAAACGCTGGAGCACGGGCAGTTCGTTCGTGTGGGGTCCCGAAAGTTGCATCAATGATCAAACGCTACGCGGCGGGTGCCACCGTAGTTGTTCCACCCAGCGCCTCTCGTCTCTAAGAACGCGCTGCGATGCGTGTGATGAGTCGACTCACCCTGCGCGCCGGATGGATAGACGGTGCGAACGGGGACGCTATCCTCGGGTTTCCTTCCTCCCCGTCCATACACGCATGGCGGCTACTTGTGCCGCTTAGCGCACAGAATTCGGTCGCATGGCTGATGCTGACAGCACCGGAGAGCACACGCCACGACGACAGGTTCAGCGACATGCAACGGGGCTGCCCACTCCAAGCGTATAGCATCATGGCGAAGGGAAAGCAAGAGAGGCGGGGTATGCCGACTGCAACGACAGAGGTCAAGTACGCAGTTAAGTGCGCTGAGAGCAGGACAATACACCCGGTCCGATCGTGACCATAGATGACGATAATGCCTCATCTCCCTTGCAATTCTCAAGCTTGGTCGTTCCATCGATTAATCCTTCGCCTGTTGAGTTCGTGGCGAGTGCCGAAAAGAGAGGAAGACTCTGGAGGGACGACTCTTGGCCAAGGTCTCTCGCGCGTGCGGTCCGTGTTGTGGGGTGACGATGAGGGAATTCGATGTGAAGCGGTGTGCAGAGACCTTCGGGTCGTTGGGACAGACGAAAGGGCTTGATCTGGATGCAGCAGCCGTCCCAGGCACTAATGCCAGGAATCATGACCTGCTTATGGACTGGCGTCGAAATGGCGGTAGACGGTGGTGGCATAGGCAATGTTAGAGCTCGCTCACCGATGGCGGCACATCTTCCCTCTTGCTGTCCAGGAGACTTCTGGCATGAAGTGTGTGGGATGCTGGGAGAATTCAATCGCGCGAGCGATTCCTGAGTTGCAGGTGATACGATGGAGAGGTGATAGGGAGTCAATCTTCTGGTATTTGCGAGGTCTGTGAAGATCGAGTTTGGTGAAGACGCTGTGAGGCGATGCGAGTAGATCGTGTGACTCGGAGATAGCCCAAAGGACGTCGTATTTCGGGAGCGAACTAAATTGGCTCGTAGTCCAGGTGCTGTCGCCTGAGTATGTGAGCATGACCGTGCATCTTCGAAATGCAACGTGCCTCTCGTGCATTTGGGGTGCGGGTCCGCAATTCGCCACAGCAGGGTAAAAATAGTAGAGCTGCAAGGCGTGAATGTCATCAAGGAACGGCTAGGGCATGACTGGTAGACACACGATGAAGTTGATCCTTTGACAGCGCAAATGTGCCCGAGTCGACTCCAATCCGTTTATTACCCCGATGATAAGGGTTTCCTGACCGAGAGTCATGCCAGGGAGCCAACTTTGTACCCACGTCGACGAAGGCTTGAGATCAGCGAGAGATGGTGATGAGATGTAAATAGTGAGAGAAAGCTATGGAGTTGCGAAGAGTCTCGAACAATACCAACGAGATGTAATGGCTAGCAGGCGAAAGAAACCGAACGCTACAATGGGCTAACGAAGAATAAAATGCAGAGTAAGTTCAAGTACAAGGGAGGAGGGCAGTGTCCATTCGAATAATCACATGGGAATAATGATAAATCAAGAGGTGAATGGACAGACAGCATGAGACTGGACCTTGAAATCGAAAAATGTCTGAGTCTGCTTGGTACGCCGCATCCCGATGCTTTACTCTATCTCTCTCCCGGACCATCATCTACTCCATGCCCTCTCCTCTACTTCCTCTCCCTCTCCACTCCCTTTGCACTCCTCTATTCGGCGACGAACACATAGAAGCCGAGTTCGGCGTCCCGATGTTCCCAAGGAGGCGTGGAGACACAGAGACGTGAAGCAGGGGAACTCGGGCATTCCCGCATTCCTTCAAGCCTGCGATCGTAATCACGCACACGTCCATATATGCGCGCTCATATTCCCAGACGCTGGCTCGGAACATCCAACGATACGATGATGGGAGCGACGGCCTTGAAAGATAGGAGGAGGGAGCGGGAGACTTGACGGGCAGCGCGGGACATTCGTGGCTAAACGGATTGGCTAGCAGCCGGAGGCGCCAGTAGTGCCAGTAGCGACGATGGGAAGGTGGGAACGCGAGTTCAACGGGGAGATGGTGCGTTCACGTACTTCTTCCCCATCACATCGTAAGTTTGTCCCGGGCGCATAGACGCCTCCCGGCGAGCTGTAAATCGTCGATGCAAGCGTAGATACCTTCTGTGTACGCTTTCGATTGCTACTCTCGCTGGAGGTCGACGAGCGGCGATATGGCGTATGAGTCTGATTCGCCCCCTCGATACCCACTCCGATACGCACCACGTCTCTCCTTCCTTCCCCCTCAAAGGTGCATCAGAAGCATACCCCACGCTTTTAGATATGTTCCTCGCGCCTGCATCACCTTCCTTGAGCCAGCTACAAACACGCGCTGCAACTGAGTGAAAAGGGTCGAGCGCTGCAGGGAATGGGTGTCAGTAACAAATGCGTAGCACATGACTGGTAGACGCACAAGACAACGAGCTCTCTGATAGCGCAAACGTAGCCGACTCGACCCTCGTTGCTCCCTACTATAATGGGTTTCCTAGGTTCAAGCCGGACCTCAGGCTGCCGCCGTGCAGTATACGGGATATTGGATTGATGAGTGTTCGACGTCACGATGATCCCAAGGAGGCGTAGAGACACAGAGATGTGGAGCAGGGGGACGTGAAAAGCCGGGCATTCCCGCTTTCCTTTATGCCTGCATTCGTACTCCCGTGGACGTCCGTATGTGCGCGTTCATACCCCCAGTCGCTATCTTGGAAAGTACAGCGATAAATTGTCTCGTCTCAGAACACCGGAGTTAGGCCCGAGTTAGGCAGCATGGCGCGAGGAGAGAGACTACAGCGGTAGTCGGATTGGACGCTTGGGTAGCAGATTAAGGACGTGCTGGAGGGGATGCGTATGGGCTGTTGGGAAGGTGAGTTCGACGGGATGGTGCGTCCACACCATCCATTATTCTCCAGCAAAACGGTCACGAAGTGCGCAACGTAGACGTCGCCTGCGATTACGATGGTGAGAGGGTCGGGCGGCGAGCTGTAGCCCGTAGATAGAAGCGATCCATCCTTCCAACGTTGTTACGATCTTCGATGGAAGTGCAGCGCGTGAGTGGAATCGCACCAGGACTCGTCTTACTCCGCTATGATGCCTCCCGTATCGCCGCCGAAAAGCTCTGCTTCTGCTTATCGAGAAACGGAGATGCAGTGCCCTTCCAGCCGATACTCCCAGCTTCAGCTTCCAAAATCAGATAATCGTGGCTCGCACGCACACGCGCAACGGCTCCCTCATTGCCACTCTGCCACCTGCCACCACCACTAAGTCGCGGGCATGGCCGGCGTTCCACTTCCACTTTGTGAACCTGCGAGGAATAACGACGCCACCTGGCGCTCGCATACGCATCATCCGTAGCACGTTGGGCGGCAGCGCGGGAGGGTATGAGAGGGAGATACAGCTCTAATGTGGGGGCGAAACGGGGGCGTTGACGGGGTGGACAAGGACGAGGTCATTGGCTAGGTCCACATACTGAGATCTGAGAGAGAATTTCCGCTCTATGCGGGCAAGCAGTCAAGGCAGGGGTACATTGTAGAAGAGCAGTCGCAGCGGGGACGTCGTCGGTGAAAAGGAAAGCGACGGCAAGGGATTGAATGAGGGGCAAAGATAGGAAGCAGTGCGCAGATATCTGCGACTCGCGAGTTCTCACTCCATGGGAAGGTTGGCTTGAGCTGCGCATGGGCAGCGTTGCACCGAAGTTCCATGCTGCTTGTGGCGCACCTCCTAGCGTTGAACGGCCGACGCGCCATCGACGAGTTTCTATCCCCTCCCTCCCTTTTCGTATACGACAGATCCTAAGTACGATGAAGATGTGTGATCCCGCAAGCGCTTTCGCAAGTCTCAAGAGGCTCGGCGCGTGTGGCGCTATGGTGTTGATATTAAAAAGCCAATTCGATTCGTGGAAGATACTTCGTCGCTTGTTGGTCGTTCGCGTGTTCCGTGAAGATCACATTTGGCGAAGATGTGGGAGGGCCGCCTCGAAGCTCGTTGGTTACGGGACGCGGGATGACAGAAAGCGAAGGAGAAGGCATGGGCGCTGGTGAGGGCACCGGATGTCCCGGCCCGAACCTCTGTTTTCTTCCTCGTTACTCGTCCTGCTGTCGGCGTCTGACACTCCCAAGAACCTCCCGAATCTCCTTGCAATCCCCTCTCGTGCGTCCTCATGCAATCCATAAGGAACTGGACCCATGATGACCACAGGTACGTTCGTAACGGTTATTTTGCCTCCCTTGTCTCGTAAGATATCCACCCACGGCTGCGATATCCGAGCTTCATGGGACAAGCTAGCAAGTTTCGACTCCCGTAGCTTCCACGCTTCGAGGTCCAGCCTTTCTGCGCTGCGACGACCGTCATTGCGCAAAGGACAACCGTAGTACGTACGCTCCTCGAAACTGCGATAATCGAGCTAAATTGCGATTATGCACAGATTTACGCTTTCCCAGAGTCTTTAATCCCTCGATCCCATATCTGGCAACCTACCATCATACTCAAAGCTACAGAAATGGGCCAAACCTCGATTTGACCTCGTTGCATACCTGGATATTTTCTTTGTAACGGGTTGGAATGAATCGAGGTACGTGCTGAATCGAATAATATCTACCAATTATCGAATCACGTCAGGATTGATCACCCTCTGGACCTACTGTAGTAGTGAATATACGCGTAGACCTGTAGATGGGTCTAATAAGAATGCGAGGGTCCGCCTCTGGCAGGACAAGTCCGTGTGACACCTGAGTGAACTAGTGTGAGAATGATGAGTCCGAGAGTGATAACAAAAGGATAGGAACTTCGGATGCTTCGGGTAGCTTCAGATGCACTTGCACTCGGAACGGATGGCTCGGCTTTGGATAGTACGACGAGGATGGCAGGAGAATGATAAGGATGGCAGGAGAAACTGGCTTTGGATCGGACTCGGACTCGGACAACGGCGAACTCTGACAACGGATGAGGGGAAAGCTTTCGGACTTCTTAGATTCTGACTCTGACTCGATGTGGGGGGGAAAGCAAGCTGATTTTACTAGCTACGAGTACAGGAGTATTTGTAGCTAAGTGATAATCAAATGTATGAAAGGTCCGAGACAACAAGGCACTAAGAACGAATAATGGGGATAATGAAATTAGAGAATTAAAGTACGAAACAAAAGTGATACGAAGAGTCGGTCCGAAGTGTTTGATCTGTTATCACGTGTGTCCGATGCAGGTCCGTGATGTCCGAGTCATGTGCGAGCGAGCTCGAGGAGTCAGAGAGGAGTCGATAGGAGATAGGGGCAGCCGGAATACACGGAACGAAAGGGTTCCACCCTTACATCCCCCCGGGACTTTATGTGTTGACCCTCCGGGGCAACGTACACGGCGAGCAAGCATTGCGAAGTGGGAAGGTGGGCGGGTGAAGGAGAACAGGGGCGTGGGAGGAAGTATAGGCGCGGTCACATGACGGATGGTGAAAAATTATTTTTGAAGCCTACCGCATTCTCCCACTTCCCTTCTGCCATCCCGACGCAACCGACACCCAACATGCCAGCGCACATCCCAACACACACCATTGGAGAGCTCCGCACCATCACGAGTCGGAAGGCTGTAGTGAGCGCGTACGAGAAAGAGGTGGAATACTACGCGGACATGGGCACGGTAATGCCGGAGCTGGACCACGAGCACTGGGAAGACGTGGAGATCGCCGTGGCGGACATGGAGCGGCAGCAGGTAAGGCATAGGGTTCCGGCATCCACGGACAACTAACCAAAGGTGCACAGGCGTGGTTGAAGGAGGCGGAAGAGCTCCTAGTCGAGCTGGTAGTCATAGGCACCATGGAGGACAAAACTCGCGCGAAGATGGCGCGTGCGACTGAAGAGCTGAGCGGGGCGCAAGCGAAGGTGGCCGAGTGGCGCGCAGAGGCGGAGCGGTGTGAGAGGGAGGCACGGGAAGCGGACCAGGCGCGACAAAGGGAGGACACAGTGGTTCAGGAGGAGCTGCGACTTAGAACGCAGACGGCAGACGAGCGGCCTGAAGAGACGACATCGGCAACACCGGGCAGGGACACGCACGCACCGGCCGTCAAAGTCCAGACGGACCTGGCTGCTACCATCACCGTGCAACGACAATCGACAATGACCTGGGTGAAGGGCAAGCGAAAGGCTCTGGAGGCTGAGCCTGAGGAGCCATCATCAACGGCGGGGCCACAGCTACAAAAACGGCTGGCGACAGGCGCGACGAGGGAACAAACGGAGGCAGGGGAGACGGCTCCAAAAACGGACGTAACGGTGTACAGTGAGTACAACCTGGCAGGTAAGTCGATCCGTCAGACGATACGACACAGACTAACGGAACCCTCAGACGCAGGCTCGACCCCGAACAACGTCGAGTGGGGCTGCGGGTTTGGCGCCTCAAGGGAGTCCTGCCGGCATCCGGCCGTCGAATTCACGGACGCTCGACGGTGCCTGCACTGTCAGCAGGCCCACTACACCTGCGTCGGCACCGGCTGCCATGCGTGCGAGGCATGCACGGGATCGAAGGTCCGATGTTCGCATGCGAAGACACGCGCCAGGTCGGCGAAGACAGCGGAAGGGGAGGCGTCGGGCAGCAAAGCGGGTGGCAAGGGAAAACAGTGGGCGGGCGCAGGGCCAAGGGCAAGGCGACGGGTAGCAGAAGTCGGGGAGACGAGTCGCACTACGCGGGCAGCGTCGGGCGGCGTCATGATGCCGGACCTCGTGGAGGCGTCCGCGGATCATGAGCTGCAGAGCCTCGTCCAGGTGATGTCGACAATGGACGCGCGGATCGCCACCCTCAAGCAGGCAACAGAGGAGGCCGAGAATACCCGGGCGGCGGCGGCAACACAGAGCTTGGCGGCCTTGATCCTGCGGAGGGAGCTTGAGGACACGCAATGGGCGCATGCAGCTGACACGGAGGAATGGGAAGAGGATAGGCGAAGAGACGAAGGCGCTGAGTATGATGGGGAGTGAGGAGAAGGCAAAAAGGGAAAAGGAAAAGGGTGCTTGGCCCGTCGGCACACTTTTGACAGTATATAGCTAAAATAATGAAATTGGATTTCTTGGGAACAATTGAGATAATAAGTGAGTGATCATAAATGAAAGAAAATGGACGCAGCGTGAAATTGGAAGAAGTCCGAAGTACTCGGAAACAGAAAGGATCACCGGAGCCGTCGGATGGCGTGTATGAAGCTACGGAAGCGAAATATAAGTATCGGATAGGAGCGGATAAATAAGAAAGGTGAGAGATGAGAGACGGAAAGTGACCGAGGTCTGGTATACAACACAGGGCGAACCCTGGTCTGGGTGGAAAAAATTTAGAGTACTAGACGGTTAGGCTGCCGCAAAGGCGTCAAAACTCGGTCTTTCGTCATATTTTGTAGTCCGGTGAAGTTCGTGGTGGACTGAGGTTCCGGGAGGTCTTCGGAATCGTCGGAGCTGTCGGGTTCGGGAGAGTTGGGAACGGGAAGGAGATGGCGGCGTCGGGCGTAGTAAGGAATAACGCGGAATGCTGCATAACGTAGAGTCGAGACGGAGCCATCCAGTTTGGAAAGGACGTAGGATCCGCCAAGAGTGCGTCGGACGACAACCATAGGTCCCATGTAGCGAGGCAGATGCTTGAGAGAGTGGTCTCCTTCTATCTTTTTGTCACGAACGAGAACAAGCTGCCCGGGAAGAAAGTTGAAGTCCTTGATCGTCCAGGCAAACCGACGTTCGAATTCTTCAAGGGAGGCAATCCGACTCCGGATAACTTTCTCGCACATACGTTTGATATCGTCCGGACGCTTTTGGAGTTGTCGGGCGCGCATGGAGATGAGTTGTTCTGTGGTGAGAGTGGCATCAGGAGGAGGGGCGAGATAGGTAGCTTCGTGGAGGTCGAATGGAAAGAGAGGCTCGATGCCATGTACCATGTAGTAAGGAGACATTCCGGAGGTTTTGGAGATGGTGACACGCTCGGCCCAGAAGACGGATGGTGCGACTTCAACCCACTTCTTCTCATTGCCATCCGCAGTCTTCAGGAGTGAACCCCGAACGTCCCGGTGTCTGCGCTCGACGAGTCTGTTGGCTGGGGAGTTGTATGGAGAGATTCGGATGTGTCAGATGCCATACTTCTCTGCGAGATATTCGACTGCCTTCACAAACGGGGTACCGTTATCCGTCACAAGTTCTTCGATGGCGCCCCAGCGGCATAGAATCTCCTGGAAAATAAACAAGCCAAGCGTCTCCGCGGTCTCCTGGCGAAGAGCGCGCCATTCCGGATAAGAAGTAAGAGCACACCGTGCGTGGACAATTTTGTTGAATTTGCTGGCGGAGGGCATAACCATGCAGTCGATGTGGACGCGGCGGAAAAGGGAAAGGGGGATAGTCGGACTCGGCGGAATGTGTAGTTTGAAACTGGAGCGGATCTGACACTGATGACAAGTCTTAACGAACCAGCGGATGTCTTGGTCGAGGAAGGGCCACCAGAATCGTTCAAGGAGGCGAGTCCAGATGACGAAGATACCCTTGTGTCCGAGAGAGTCGTGAGCAGCTCGGATAAGATAGAGTCGGCGGCCCGGATGGATGTAGACCTTATGCTTCCCGTGGTTATCCTTGCGCCAGAGCTTGCCATCACGGTAGAAAAAGTTGAGCGCTTGGCGGACAAAGTTGCGCATGGCGGGTTCAGTGAGTCCGACGGGGGCCTTGCTAGTCCGAAGAAAGGTTTCTATCTCCAGCATCTGTGCGTCTTTATCCGCAGCCTTCGGAGTCCGGGGAATGTCGTCAGAGTCATCGGAGTCGTGAAATCTGGCAGAGTCTTCGTCATAGATGAAGGTGCGCACGAGGGAGCCGAGATGACCCCGGAAACGGTTTTGAGCAACCCGAGAGACGGAGGTGTCAGCGTCCGAATGAACCTGTAAAGTAAAACCACAAGCTTCGTCTATCCAACCCTCAACATCTTCTACGAGTACTGGGTCTTCTTCGGCTCTTCTTCGTCGTGAAAGGCCATCGGCCGGAGCGTGATCCCGAGCGGGAACGTGTTTGAGTTTGAAGGAAAAGGTAAGGATGGCGGCGATCCAGCGGTTCATTGCAGCGTTCGGGACGATGTCGGGATTGTTGATCATGCCCTTTATATATTTTGCGTCAACTTCGACAGTGAGATTGCGAGCTCCGACGAGCCAAAGCTTCGTGGCCTGAAGTGCCCAGAAGAGTCCGTAGAGCTCGATTTTGGATTGGGAATAACAGGATTCGCGGTTGTTCCAAGTGATAGACCCGAAACGGGACGGATAGCGTTTGTTGTCGGCACCCACCTGGGAGAGAATGAATCCGACGGCAACGGTGGAGGAGTCGACAACCAGTATGACTTCGCAGTCGGATGAATGGTCGATAGCTCGGAGTGCGGGGGAAGTGATGGCAAGGTTCTTCAAAGTGTCAATGGCAGCAAGTTCGTCCAGACCCATGACAAAGTCAATGTCCTTCTTGGTTAACTGCACAAGTGGTTTAGCATGCTTTGCAAAGTCTCGGATGAAGATACGCATGACTCCGATGGTGCCCAGGAAACCCCGGACGTCGGTGATGTTCTCGGGTACGGGCCAATCGCGAATCTTTTGGACCCTGTCATCGTCGGGTTCTCTACCCTCATAAGTGCACATGTGTCCAACAATAGATGCACGCTGAACACAGATACGTAGCTTGACTCCGGAGAACGTTCCACCAAACCTCTTCATCCGGTGAGCGATCCGATGCATGTTTGCGATATGTTCATAGACGAAGCGCTGGATGTTCGGATTATCGGAGAGGGTTTCGTAGGAACCGTCGGGTTGTTCGTATCAGGTATGCGGACCCTTGACAGGGCAATCGTTGATGTACGGATCGGTGACATGGGGAATTTCGTCTCGGATGACACGGACGACTTCGTCATAGATGCCCGGAGGAATGGGAATGTTCCAGAGTGCCCAGGGAACGTGCTCGATAGTAGGCATCACTACAGGATCAAACCATTCATCAGAGAACTTGCCTCGTTCATCCTCAGACCATGCGAAGGCGTCCTCGTCAGTTCAGATGAACCAGTGCGCCAGTTTGATTTCTTCGGGAGAAAGCCAGTTATCCGGGTCGACAGCCTGCTTGTCGGCGCGTTCCTGAGTGTACCGGAGTCCCGGGGTGAAGTCAGGTGGTTGAGTAGGAAGAGGTAGGAGGTCAGCTAAGATGTCCGGTGGTTCACGTCGAACAATACGATACTGTTCCGGAAGCGTAGTGGAGACAGGTACTGTGCGATTGGCGACCTTCCGATATGGCTTCTTTCCGTATGTCGGCATCTGGGCAGTTGTTGCGAAGACTCCTGCGGTCGGAGTCGGAGCGGAGTGTTCGGACGAGGGAGGAGGGGCGTTGGAGTCGGAAGGGTTAAACCAAGATGTAAAGGTAGAGTAGGACGTAGTGGTGGGAAGGGGAATATCAAAATAAGAAGCACTCCAAGTAATGCCATCCTCAATGATATCAACAAGACCTGTAGAGATCTGTTGTGTATCAGGCAAATCGTCATATGTGCGAGAAGAATGAGTATTAGGTACGGGCGCGTGGTCACAAGTATACACCGGAGTCATCGGATCGGGGACGGAGTCATGCGGAACATTATATGTACTTTTTCGGTTCATGGAAGGGGGGACAGACAGAAGAGGAATTGATGGATCGGACACGGAAGGAGATGTATCATATAAAAGTGTTTTTGGATAAGTAAAGCAGCGGAACGGAACAGAGGGAGGAATGGAATCAGACAATGACATCATAAGGGAGGAATATAACGGGGGTATAAAGGATTCGTCTCGCCATGCAGGTTCCTCGACGGCATCTAAAAATGCTCCTTAGGCTCTCGGGAACGGTGAACTCTTTTGAAAGTGGGGATGAGGAAACGGCGGCTGGAGTTCGGATCGTGTATGGTCAAGTCCTGACGACCATCGGGGTAGTCGCGGATGACTGCGGACGTGAGACAGAAGAAGGGGCGTCCGAGGAGTACTTCGTAGGGCGCTTCGTTCACGATCTGAGCCTGGACATAGAGATCGACAGGTCCGATGTCACACTAAGTCAGGTTAATGAATTAGTGCCCAGATGGTCGTGGACTACTGCGTCGAGTTGCACCTGGTCGTTCGTTGATTTCGGGATTGAATGGAATAGAGATAATACTCTGATAGGGGTAAGATGGGGTGAGGTCGGTTATTAGAAATAGTATGTCAAGCAACAGTACTACTCCTAAGTTGATAGGGGTGTGGTGAAATTACTTGTACGTTAAGTAGCAAGTATATACAGTGGTTTAGGTCTATATATAATAAACCTATGGGATGAACTAGATAACTAATAAACTGAAGTCAGTATGCCAGAGTCCTACTCGTTTCGGATCTGGACTTGAAAGGGTTTCCCTACTCGTTTCAGGATAATCAAACTGTCAAATTAGCGTTACTGACACCTACTCGTTTTCGGTGCAGACTTAGCTGTCAGTGCGTTACTGTCACCTACTCGTTTCGGTGCAGACTTAGCAAAAGAATTAGACCTTACTTACTTTTCGGGTCTCTACAAACAGGAATGCTAGTATCCTACTCGTTTCGGATACAGCTGAACTTAAGCACTAGAATGTGGGTGATAACTAGATTGTTATTTTAAACAGAGAGACCTGCTCCCTTTTATACCTACACTGTTTGTTCCTGAGAACAATGGTATCCTAGTGAGGTAAATACAAATAAATAGTAGAACAATAGTAAAGTGTCCTAGACAATATATTCCATTGTACAGACAATGGTTGTCATTAAGGACAATGGATAGGTATAATGGAACAATGAATGTACCATTGTTCCCAATGGTTGTTAGGGAGATCATAACAATAGGCAATACATTGGAACAATAAGAATGTGAAAGAACAATGGAAACCATTATCACTGGTTTCCATGACGAATTTAAGAAGATAAAAGAACAATGAATTCCATTGTCATTGGTTTCCATGGCGAACTTCCATGGTGGACTTCCATAATGACAATGGAAAGGTAGGACAATAACTAAGGGGCTCCACTCCTAGGAGTTCAGGAGTACATCCTAGTTTCTAAGGACAATAACTAATTCTCCTAGGGGCTTCGCTCCTAGGAGTTCAGGGGTACATCCTAGTTCCTAATGTCTTTATACCAAACCCGTGTTCTGGTATGACATTAATCGCGGGGAACTTAGAATTTGACTGTCCTCAGTCAATCCTTCATAGCCTTTAGGAAATGAAGTCAAACAAACAGTATATCAAGTAATAGACGTAAGTAAAAAAAAAATAAAGAAAATATAATTCCATCTGAATTCATAAGTAAGGAACGGCTAATTAAGTAGAAATGAATAATGAGGAGGAAGAAAAATTTAGTCTTTAATAAAAGATATGTACTTTGTAACGCGATGAAGAAGGCTCTACCATAATAGCAGGTATATCTAAAATCAAACTGTCCATTTCAAGGTAACGTCTATCCTCGTCATGCAGAATGATATGGTCTCGATGGACCCATCCAGCAACGAAAAGCTTACGTTCTACCTGTATTCCCTTTTCCTCCTCTCGCAGAATAAAACGTATGATGACCTTAACGAAATATCCGTCGGATGTCTGCGTGAAGAACCCGACAACGGCTCCAAAGCCATAATAACGTGGGTCAAAAACCAAGCTCTCCATTGAGAGCTGACCGTTCGTAGGACTGATGAGCAGCTGCCCTTCAAAGGGCTCGAGGATGGTTTCGATGTCGAGGGAAATGATGAAACAAGCGGCATGGAAGATACGAATTTCGATAACGAAGGCGAGAGTGGTTCGCTCGATTTTACACCCTTTTCCCAGCGCTTTCTTGATATCGGGGGTGGGTAGCTCGTCAAGGAAAAGAACTCCTTGGTCGCCTATGGTGAGAAGTTCCGTCATGGGCGTGATAACGACGTGATTGGAGTGCTTGAAAAGCTTCCTAAGGATCTTCCCAATTAGGCTTGGAACGGCGGGGAAGGGAGTCGAAACTTCGTTTGGCGATTCATGAGTAGCAGGGGATGGAGCTCGCACAAACGTCGGCGCAAAGGTGACTAGATCTCCTCCGATAACTTCAGCTTCCTCAGAAGCGAGTGGAGAGTTTGGCTCTTGGTTCGAGCGCGTGTCTTTCGATGAGCTGGTCGACATACTGAAATGCGAGTGATGATGTGGTTGAGGTCGTCAGGTAGGATAGTATCCGTGGACTATTCGTATTCAAGCGGTCTATCAGGGTCATACTACCCAACAACTTTTTAAGGGTCCTTTCCTCTTTTGGTCTGCTGCGCCTTTGATTCCTTATTGGAAATCCCTTTCTCCAGATGCAGGTCTTCTTCAATGGCAAAATCATTGTTTATGGGAAGCAGCTGCGCGGGGAACTTGAATTTTAACTTGGTCGCCTTTTCTCTAAGACAATGCTAAGGAACGCGATTCATTTAGCTAGTCTAGAAAAGTTTATACAACCAGTCCATTACTTGCTTCTTTGTAGCCTGCACCCATTCCTTAACTACAATCTTCCAACCGTCTTTTACTAGCCACATATCTACCCACAGGAAACGTTCCGCCTCAAACAAGCCAGTTTCCCGATTATACCAGTGGACAAGTATCTTAAAGTCTTGTCCCACATGACCTATGATTCGAATAACCCATCCGATCCGGGTTTCCGTCGTCAAGCAAGCTTGCTCATAAATACGGGCGGTGGTGGATGTGATGCGGTGCTGATGCCCTTGAGGCAACAAAGCAAAGTTGGAATGGTACATGATGCGAACGGTAATTGATGGCGGCTCGTTATTTCCATATCGAATGGAAGGCATATAGCTTTCGGCGATATTGTATGGTTGAGTTGGAGAATAAATGGGAGGTGGGTAAGTGATCAACGGATATGTTACAGAATCGTAACTGCTATTGTGAGGCATATTATCAATAAAATTATGGTGATCATGGGCTTATTAGTGGGAGGACATTGACCTTTCGGCAGCGAGTCCTTGCTCGGTGGTAGGAAGGGAAGTGATAGAGGGAGAGAGGGGTGATAAGCTCGACATAGTGGTTGATAATCTTTTTCGACGTTGGTGGTTAAGAAAGATGTTTTCTTACTCGCTTTCCATAAGCGAGTCTCCTTCAAGCCAATTCTCATATTCAGCGTCTCCTGGGAATTCTTCTTCGTCCAGGCTTCCTTGGGATTCCAAAAGAGGATCGTCTCGACTAAGGTACTTAATGATTCGAAAGGCGGCATAGGCATCACTATGTACTGCTCCATCCAACTCTTTTATCACATAAGTTCCGTTATTAGTTTGGCGCACTACTTCATAGGGCCCTAGATAGCGTGGCCGTGTTTTGAACCGTGTCAAGTGATCTTCCAATCGGGTGTTTCTAACCAGAACCAATTCACCTGGTTCATAGGATTCCTTTTGGATTCGGTGATGGTATCGCTTCATAAACTGGTCCCTTGAAGTGCATCTTGCTTTCCTAAGTGTTTCAGCAGCAGCTGCTAGGTCTTCCTCTCGCTTTTCTAGCTTTCTGAGTCGTAATGCCAATAACTCCGAGCTTGACATATTTTTCCTAAATCCTGCTACTAAAAAACTCGCCTTGACATAGTCCAGGGGCAATACGGGATGTACACCATGCAGTAAATAATAGGGCGAATATCCAGTAACGGAGTTTACAGTGACCCGATCAGCAAATAAGGCAGCATGAAGATGCTTGTGCCAATTGATGACTTCTCCAGTTGGTGATTTCTTGCAGCTCTTGACTATGGCTTCCCGTAAAATAAAATGTCCTCTTTCTACGACTCCGTTGGCATGTTTGTTATAACTTGATATACGAACTTGAGGAATTCCTAGACGTCTGACCAAGTCACTAAATGCAGCAGCTACTTCTCCTCCATTGTCTGTTACTACATGTCCTACTGCACCATAGCGGCAGTAAATGTGTTGCCAAAAGAATTCCGCCAATACGTGGGAATTTGCAGCACTGATGGCTTTGGCTTCAGTTATTCCTGTAAGATCATCCTTTGCAGCAACAATGAATTTGAAACCACCTGAATGTGGATTCATAGCCATCACGTCAATATAAACTTTTTGGAAAAGAGTAGCGGGGGCTGATATTTCGTATGGCATTTGTAGGATTTTGGTGTTCCGGGTTTGACACTCATGACATGTAGAGACATGATAATGGACATCAGGTCGAAGGTGAGGCCAATAATATCTGATTCTAATAAGATCAAATACAGCTTGTTCTCCTTTATGGCCTAAATGTTCATGGGATTCCAGTAGTATTCTCTTTCTCCGGTTTGGGTCTAGGATTACTTGCTGTGGAGGTTGGTTCACTATTCTTCTGAACATTTTTCCCTCATGAATAAAAAATTCTGAGGCCTTCTTGAGAAACCTCTTTTGGGCTTGAAGGGAGACTAGTGGTGGAAGCTCGAAAGTGCGCAAATATTGGGAAATTTCTTGTAGCCGTTCGTCCTTGTATGACACTTTTGGTTGTAAGGAGGGTAGAGTGAGAACTTTGGCGGGAGTCATAGTGAAGGTCCTATTGGCTTGGGGTCTCGTGGGAGGTAATGAAATAGTCAAGGCTATATTGTCAAGCCATTCTTCATCATCTTCAACAAAGTCTTCAGATAGGGGTCTTCTCCTAGACAGGGCATCTGGGCCGCGATGTCTGTCTGCAGGAACATGAACCAATTCAAAATCAAACAACAAAATACCTTGAATCCAACGATTCATGGCATTGTTTGGTTGGAGGTCCGGTTCTTTCAGCATTCCTTTTATATATTTTGCGTCCACCTCAACTATTAGCTTTTTGGCTCCGATTATGTATATTCTCCAGTGTCGTAAGGCTCGGTATAATCCATATAGTTCCAATTTGGGTTGGGAGTATCTTGATTCTCTATCTCCCATTGGTAATGATCCATATCTTGCAGGCCGTTTCTTGCCTTGATCATCTAATTGTGATAGTATGAATCCTACAGCTATATGACTAGTATCTACCGATAAGATAATCGGGTTACTAGATTGATAGTTTATGGCTCGTAAAGCAGGTGCAGTGGTAACTCTTGATTTAAGTTCTTCAAAGGCTTGCTGTTGTCGGTCCAACCATTCGAAGTCGGTATCTTTTCGGACTAACTCGGTAAGAGGTCTTGCCAATTTTGAGTAGTCTTTTATCCAAATTCGGACAGTTCCGCAGATTCCTAAGAATCCTCGGATCTCCTTGACATTTTCAGGAGTAGGCCATTTTAAGATTTTGGAGACTCTTTCATCGTCTGGACATCTTCCTTCTGGGGTACATTTCTGGCCCAGTATAACAACATGAGGTCGACAAATTTGGGTCTTCTTGCCTGAAAAGGTGGCTCCAGAGCACTTGACGCGGTGCATTATTCTATGTACATCTACCGCATGTTTCCCATATGAAACGACGAATTCCTTTATTATCAGGAATTGTCTCTGGTCGTCCTTCTGCGTCCAAATACTGTGATTGAGGTCCTTTTATTGGTAGATCATCAATGAAGATATTGGCTATGTGTGGAATTTCATCTTGAAGAATATGGACCATGCATTTCTGAAATTCTGTGGGAGAGTTGGTATATCCAGTGGGTAAGGCAGTCAACCTTAACATTCCTAGTGGTGTCCAAAAGGCGGTCATGTCCCTTGATGCAGGGTCTACTATACAGGCGTCAAATCCCCAAAATAGATCAAATGTGGTACAACACTGCCTCCCTGCAAAAGGTTCCACAAAATCATCTACTATAGGTAGTAACCCAGCATCACGTATTGATACTCCGTTTAGGGGTTGAAGGTCATGTACTATCCGTAGGGTCCCATTCTTCTTCAGCACACAAAACCATCGATTTCTATAGGATGATTGACAAGGCTCATAGACACCTGCGTCTATTTTGCTTTAAGCATCTCTATAACTTTATCTTTGATTCCTGGTGGTATAGGAATGTTTTTGTATTCCCATGGTGTATGAGGAACAGTTGCCATAATATAATCTGAGAAATATTCCTTCTTAAGTGTTCCCCGATCTTGTTTCTTCAAATGCTAAAGCACTTTCATTTAGTCGGAGAATATGTTTGAATAGTTTCTCTTCCTCGGGCCATAGGAAATTGTCCTTATTGACTTCTATAGAAGCAATTCTCTCCTCTGTGAGTCGTTGCGTGGGTATAAAGTCTGGTGGTTGAGTCGGTAACTCTGGGAGTGAGTCTAAGGGGTCTGTGGGGAAGGTGCGGTTGACTTTGGCATCTTCAGGGTACACTCCTGAGACAGGGTGGATTTTCTGGCCAACTCGTTTGTATGCCGTATACGCCTTGAAATTCCAGTCGTGAAACTCTCCGGGAGCTTCTACTGGCATTATTAAAGTGTCTTCCTCCCATTCTATATCCGTTAGTTGGGTGTGAATCTTCTGAATTTCGTCGTCTATGTGCTGGAGTAAATATACTCCAGATTCATGTTTATTCTTTTCCTGCATCTTTCTTCTGGTTGCCATGAGTAGTGCTGGCCAGCAGCAATTAGGTGAGTTTGTTGGTTCTAGGTAGTTGTGTACTAGTTTATCTTATGACTTGGGAAATTGAGACAACCAGTGTCTACAGCTGTATTAACCAATAATACCGTACAGGTGAAGGCAATGAACGTCCAGCGTAAAAGGTAGTAAGATGTATGGTTAGAAGTCAGTAGGAATAAAGTTTTTCCAAGTAATAGAACGGCGGTTTCCATATCCATCGAAATAGTATTCTGGGTCCAAATATCCATGATGAAGAAGGAGATATACATCTTCTTCCAGGACAATGTTCAGCTGGCGAAGGTGCCGAAGGGAGTTGGCAATAGGTACCCGATGTCCTAAATGAAAAACCATGGCGACGAATGTGAGGAATTCGTCTTCTTCATCAGTCAGGAATGGGCTTCCTGATTCTTGAGGGTATAACTCCAGGATAGGCGATTTGGGAAGTTGGGTTGAGTGGATGCAGCGTAGATTGAAACCCTGGAGAAGCACGGGGGTATCTGGCTCCAGGAATCGGAAAATAGGGCAATGGCAGTAGAAATAGTGTCGGATTGGATTATCTTGGCTAAGCGTGTCGACGATTTCACGGAAATTTCCATGCAGAAAGAAATCAGTGATATGTTGGAGTAGACGAGTGACTCGCAAACGGATGCGTCGAAGGCGTATGATAGTGGGTGTCCATGGGTTATTGCGAATAAGAATATTCTTCGATTCGAGGGGGTCGCGATAATTCGTCCTAAAAAAAGAATCTTCTGCGAAATCGTACCATGGTATATCATTCTTGGATGCGCCGTACTGAAATTGGGGATCGGCGTCTCCATTGAGGACGATAGATGTGTCGCTAGGAAGTGTGGTGTCGACGATACAGCATGGGCTGTCAGGAAGGGTAAAGGTCTCCCAAGCGGCGTTGACACGCTGTGCGACTCGTCTAGACTCCTCTGGTTTCAGGTCCTCACGAAGACTTGATGGGTGGACATATTCATACTGCGTTCGTACGCAAGCCTCTGCAACTCCTATTCCAATAGTTAAATCTCCGTCGTCAAGCCATTCACGCGCAGCAGAAGTCACAAAGTTGACATAGTGTTCGGCTTTGCAGATTAGGTTGTATTGATGAACGTCTCCATCGTAGAGTCGCATGGTTCGAATTCGCTCGATTCGGCCGAGATCTTCGTTCCATAAAGGATGATTTACCGGTGGGTCTATACATTCAGTCGCCTCGATAGTGGTAGCGTATAACGGGGCAGACTGGAGTCGAACGACTGTGGATTCAAAATCATTGAACCCCCAGATATCTGGCTGGTCCGTTCGTAACTCGATAAACGTTCCGCCTGGATGCAAAGCGTTGGGCGGTAGAATCGCTGGAAAGATGGGGTGCGGATGGACGGAGGGTCTTTCTTGGGTAGTCACGTCCGAGTCTATCATCGAGCGATCTTGTTCCGGCTCGGGGTACTGTAACGAGGGTGCCTTGGATCCTGAATCTACCGTATCTGGCTCAACATCGCCGTTTTCGGTCTGTAGGATTGTGGCCGCAACTTCGGCAATAAGGTCAAGACCTTCGTGGCGTCCAATCTGTTGCTTTTCCACAGGTAACGGTGTATCAAGAGGGCGGGGGTAGAGTGCTTCGAGTGGGGAAAGCGGAGGCTCGATTCGCATCATATAAGTCCGGGGTAAGGGTGCATGGTCAGTTTCTGCCATTGATGTAGGACGCATGGAGGATATCTCGGGGGGTGCGTGGGCTATCACCGAATTCGACGGAGGGCGCGTAGAGGATATGTCGAAGGGTTCGCTACTATCCGATGATTTCTTCTTTTCTTGACGTCTCTGATTTCGCCGTTCCTCATCATCTATTTCTTCATCTCTTGACTCTCCTTCTTTTCTTACTTCTACGCCTGCCATTTCATCTTCTTTATCCATTCGGTCGTCCGCTTGTTGTGTCTCCGTAGGCCGAATAAAGCCAACATCTTTAGTCAATTCGCCTTGACTCCGGTGATTCCAGCTTCCGTTATGCGTCAACGTTCCGCGGGGAAGGGTTTCGCCTTTGTTGTACTCGCTTAGCGTTGATTTAAGCGAATACGCTGATCGGTAGCGTCGTTGGAACTCGAGGAGCCACGGGTGCTCGAAAATTGTCTGTTCGAAGGTGTATAAGTAATCGAATTGGAGGCGAATGGTATCCTCTCGTTCGTTTCCTGATATCTCTATCTCGTTGGCGCGATAGCGGATTGCGTCGATGAATCTGACGGCTTCCGAGTCGTCAATAAGGAGGGTTTTGGAATGGGTCACCACCCACCCATTCGAAACATCGGAGCGCGCACATCCTAACATACAGAGGCTTTCGCAAGGGTAACGCCTAACGATGTCAAATCGTACGGCGCATGGAACAGCCGGTAGAGGACCAGGGTAAGGAAAGTCGGCGTAATTATCTTCCTTAGGTGCGGGAACTGTGTCGTAGCTCAAGCGGAGTGAGCACCCAGTCCTTCCAAGTTTCGTCGTCGAAAGGAGCGCCAGGCGATTCGCCGAGCAAACCGTAGCGTGTTGGGGAATTAATTTTAGAGAGTGGGGGCGGTGCGGAACCCGCGAGCGGTCGTTGCGACGAATCAACGGCGTTCGGCGCTACAGGGAGTTCGTTTAAGGCGGCAGGGAGGGGATATGTGGTTTCCGAATGCGTCGAATCGTTCGGGGAGCGAGAGGAGGTGCCTGAAACAATACTTAGTTGGTCAAGTATGTTGATCAACAACGCGAGCGCACCCATTTCGTGTGCGCGTTCTAGTGCTTCCGTTTCATACTCTAACGGAGCTTTATCGTGCTCATCGTCACCTTCATCCTCTTCCTCGTTTTCGGATTCCGTCTCGAAGTCCTCGAGGTATGGTTTCTTGATGGTCCGTTGGGCGGAGTCGATTTTGGCGCCAGCGCTATCTTCGTGGGTAGGAAATGAGTAGGTAGTTCCAGCGACAGGTTTGCGGGTTGGGCGAGAGCCGCTAGGGCCTCGTTTGCGACTTCGTCGTGTCGAACGACGGGTTGGCGGTCGTGCTGCGTGAGAGGCGACTTGAGCGCTTATCGATGTCGGATGAATGGCGCGATTTGTCGAACGCGTGACTCGTGGGGCCGGAGTTAGGTGGCTCGATCGGTTTTGCGGGGTTTGATTACTTCCAACTCCTCGAACACGTGGATCGGATTTAACGGTACGGGGCATAGTCGAATGATGGAGCGTCTGTCGGCTTAGCAACACGTGTGGGGATTTGATAGGAGTTGTTAGGGGATTGATGATAAGTCCTAGAGTCGGAATTTGGGGCTTATAAGTCCTAAGGACACAATGGATTACCCAAAAAATCGAAATCAATTGTCCCATTGCCCAAATAAGTATTTCCAGTGCTCCCATTATTGTGCAAAGTAGCATAACAATAAGAAACTGATTGTCAATTGGGGAAAGCTTGAATAAATTGAGTAATCCTTGTTTAAATCTTTCCGTGAGTGTGAGAGAACTTGTCAAGTCCTTTTGGTACACAATAACCGCCGAATCTTCTTGTTGTTTTAACTTAACAACTGTTCCCATGTCAGATTCTGTAACCATGGTTTCTGTGGGAGCTTCTGATATGGCTTCTG
The DNA here is from genome assembly GCA_029467805.1 of Pleurotus eryngii var. eryngii. Lineage (NCBI taxonomy): Eukaryota > Fungi > Basidiomycota > Agaricomycetes > Agaricales > Pleurotaceae > Pleurotus > Pleurotus eryngii. The sequence goes on along the minus strand of SZVJ01000015.1, from coordinate 2,687,544 downwards.
GAATTATTTGGGAGCCTAACAGGGTAATTTCTCCACTTGGATTTAGGAGATAGGAGACAACAGGAGCTTCTTCTTGGAATAAGGTGCTTTGAGCCATTAAATAGGCACGTCTTCCTCTACCGCCAGTGAAGAATTCATATCTTTGGTCTGAATCTTCTGGTTGGAATCCTATATAGGTTCCATCTTCCTTGTGTTCAATAGATACCTTGTTTGCAATCTGCCAGGGGATTCCTAGGAGCATATCATATCCTCCTTGGTCTCCGATATAGAAGTTTGCTCTTGTTACTATATCTCCCCAAGCAATTGGTACATTTTGAACAAAGCCACGTAATTCTCCACGCCCTCCATTTGCATCAGTCATAGTGAGCACTTCATTGGGATCATACGGTAGTGCAATCAAATCTTGGAATACTTTACGATTGATTACGTTAAGTTCTGATCCTGTGTCAATGATTGCTGATACTGCTTTTCCATTATACGTCAATGGGAGTCGGAGAAGTGGTCCACGATTGTGATCAGCCATGGAGTATGAATGAACTTCTGCGGTAAGTTCGTTCACTTCAGGTGGTTTGTTATTGCGATACTTCATGAATGAAAATAACTCCTCTGTTAATTCACGAGATGTTCCCAATAATTGTCGGACGGGTAAATTGACATGAGTGTCCAGTATGGTGTTAATAACTTGTCCCTCAGGAATCTGAGCAGATAATTCAGATTGACGGGGCACTGGTTTGAGTCTGGGTTGCAATTCTTTATTGGGCTGTCTTTTGCGGTTTGCTGGTACAGAATGTGTCTGATCTGCCATGTCAATTTCTTGATTAGGTGCTGGTGCTACAGGTGCTGGAATAATAACTCTTGGTGTGCGGTCATGGGGAATACCGTCGGGAATTTCCACTATGGGTTGTTGGCGAATTGGAGGAAGCACTGGAGGTGGTCCTAGATTATGTTGAGGATTCGAAATCACATTGGGTGGGTTATTAGGATAGTGAGGATTGGTTATAGCGCTAGGAGGGTTCCTTGTTACTGGCTTATGAGGTGTAGTTGGTGCTCTTGCTCTAGTAGTAGGTCCAGAGTATGGAACACTGCGGTCTACTGGTTTCGGAGCTTTTGAGACTTCTTCAATAGCATTTTTCCTTGCATTAGCAGTCTTGCGATTAGAATTCCTCTCTACACCAACATATACTTCTGCTGGATCCTCCAAATAATCTTCTTCTTCTGTCATATATCCTAGGTAGTCTTCTTCATCATCTTCGTATTCTCCGGCAGAGCTGAAGTAATCATCTGATTCTACTCCCACATAATGAGAGGAAGCCATAAGTAGGTTTGCCTTTGGTAAAGCATCTAAAATGCGCTTAACAGCTGCTATGATAGTCTCACCAGGCTGCCGAACAACTTTAGTTCCATTTCGGAATAAAAGAGTGCCTCCTAGGTCTCTAGTAATATGTCCTGAGTTAATCAGTTCTTGAAGTCCTTGACAGTCTCTTGCGGTATGACCATCTTTTCCACAACCAAAACAAACTCGTGATGGTCTTCTTGGTAGTTGACTATCATAAGACACTGAATTCATGGGTCGAGAGGTCGAGATTCGATTAAGTGATCCTGGGCGTGGTAAGAATAATTCTCCCATCCTATCCATGGTCACTGGATCAAGCTTGTAGGCTCGATAATATAAGGCACCATATTCAGGGTCTTGAATTGAGAGCTCTCCCATACGCTTGATTAATTCAGTGACTTCGTCTGCAACTGGATCTCTAATGGGCGTAGGTGCTGGAAAAGTTGAGCTAGTCTTCTTCTGTATCTTGTTAGTCTTGAAGTGAACCTTGGTTGGAGCATCATCTTTATCTGAATCAGAGTCAGAGTCACTATCCTCCTTTTTCTGGGTGGATTTCTTCTTCTTCTTCTTGGACGATAGTTTCTTCTTCTTGAGATACTTGGAAATCTTGCGTAGACTAATTTCTCCATCTGAGTCCTCAGTATCATCTTCTGAGTCTGATCCATGGGAGTACCAATGCGGAGAATCTGAATCAGAGTCTGCATAGTTGTATTCAAATCTTCCACGCTCCAGAAGATATTCAACTATCTTGGTGACTTCTTCAATAGGGTATGCCTTGGTGGATGGTAGTTCTGGTTTTAGAGCCCTAATTTGAAGTTTGATTTGATCCTTCAAGGCAGACGGTAAGCCTTTCCAGAAGTATGCAGATTCATCATCAGTCGTGATTAATTTCTGATCAACCAACCAACGTGAAATTGCCAAATACTCTCTTTGGTATTTTCGCCAGTCAGCCAATTCTGAAATCTCCTTTGATCTCCATTTCTTGGTGAGCTTGCGTAAGGCATGAAGATTATGGCGAGTCTTTTGCCTATCAGCATCGTAGAGTTGTAGCATTTCTGCTTTGAGATTAGCCCAGTCTTTGTTCTTATAGTGCGGTGACACTTTAATAAGATCTCGGACTTTCTTGGAGCAGTAATCCAAAAGCTTCTCGCCATACTCGGTTTCAGGTACGTTGAATGCAACACAAAGATTCTGGAATTTCTTGAGGAATTCCTGAATATCTTGTTTTGCTGAATAGAATTTGGCAGGAGCAGATTTCTCGCCGGCCCGCGGCATCATTTCTGGTGTCTTGCCATTGGTAAAGGGGTTTTTGCCTTGCTGATGAAGAACCATCAGCATCATCTCCTCGAGCCATTTTGTTGAGTAATGGGTGAGGAACTGGGTAAAGGTGTTGTTGTGGAGAGTATTAGATTCCAATTGAAATCCCTCGCGGTGGGCTCCAATTTTATGTCACACTAAGTCAGGTTAATGAATTAGTGCCCAGATGGTCGTGGACTACTGCGTCGAGTTGCACCTGGTCGTTCGTTGATTTCGGGATTGAATGGAATAGAGATAATACTCTGATAGGGGTAAGATGGGGTGAGGTCGGTTATTAGAAATAGTATGTCAAGCAACAGTACTACTCCTAAGTTGATAGGGGTGTGGTGAAATTACTTGTACGTTAAGTAGCAAGTATATACAGTGGTTTAGGTCTATATATAATAAACCTATGGGATGAACTAGATAACTAATAAACTGAAGTCAGTATGCCAGAGTCCTACTCGTTTCGGATCTGGACTTGAAAGGGTTTCCCTACTCGTTTCAGGATAATCAAACTGTCAAATTAGCGTTACTGACACCTACTCGTTTTCGGTGCAGACTTAGCTGTCAGTGCGTTACTGTCACCTACTCGTTTCGGTGCAGACTTAGCAAAAGAATTAGACCTTACTTACTTTTCGGGTCTCTACAAACAGGAATGCTAGTATCCTACTCGTTTCGGATACAGCTGAACTTAAGCACTAGAATGTGGGTGATAACTAGATTGTTATTTTAAACAGAGAGACCTGCTCCCTTTTATACCTACACTGTTTGTTCCTGAGAACAATGGTATCCTAGTGAGGTAAATACAAATAAATAGTAGAACAATAGTAAAGTGTCCTAGACAATATATTCCATTGTACAGACAATGGTTGTCATTAAGGACAATGGATAGGTATAATGGAACAATGAATGTACCATTGTTCCCAATGGTTGTTAGGGAGATCATAACAATAGGCAATACATTGGAACAATAAGAATGTGAAAGAACAATGGAAACCATTATCACTGGTTTCCATGACGAATTTAAGAAGATAAAAGAACAATGAATTCCATTGTCATTGGTTTCCATGGCGAACTTCCATGGTGGACTTCCATAATGACAATGGAAAGGTAGGACAATAACTAAGGGGCTCCACTCCTAGGAGTTCAGGAGTACATCCTAGTTTCTAAGGACAATAACTAATTCTCCTAGGGGCTTCGCTCCTAGGAGTTCAGGGGTACATCCTAGTTCCTAATGTCTTTATACCAAACCCGTGTTCTGGTATGACACCGAGAGACATCTTCACGTTGTGCGCAAGTCCGATGGTCTGGTTCGAGGATAGGTTCGCGGATTCCATGGTGATGAACTTGTCGATGTCGATGAGCAGTCCGAGATTGTCGAAGACGTCGCGGCGCATGGCGATGATCTGGGACCCGGTGTCCAGGATGCATTCGACTTTGTACCGATCGTTGAAAATGGGCTGTATGATCCGGAGTGACTGGGTCGGAGCTGCGACAATGCATTCTTTGTTCGTATCGCAGGTTGCGGACATCAGAACTTCCACAACGTCTTCGGGGTCATCGTAGCATGCGGCCATGTTCACGGACGCGTAGTTAGATTCCGTTGTCACACCTAGTGATGTTTTCACTAAAATGTTTTGGATGTAGTCGGATCAGTCAAGATAGATCGGACAGTCACCCAAGTTGTTGCAGGCTGAGGTGTTGTTACTAGATTGTTATGAGTGTTTATACTACAATGTAGTACAGAATAAGGGGTAGAAGGTAAGAGGATGAAAAAGGGGTCAGAAGTTTATTTGAATAAACTTCACAGCAGGTAATACTAAACTACTCAACAAATGAATAGCACAATAGGAACTTGATAAGTCGTAACTGATTGAATATAAAACAAATACTAATCGTGGGAATATTCCTGGATGAATATACTACTGACTAACTCCGAAATATAATGACTACTCTGTAACGCTACTGGTCAGAAGCTCTAGTCAGATGCTAGATCACTTCCTTTTTAGATATAAATGATACCGGACGCACACTTAAGCTATAGTGCGATATCACCTCTAATATATTACTAGACACCTATAGAATCGTATCTACAGTCTAATGCCTAGCCAGTAATGGTATACTCTGTACCTAAGATAGATGGGAGCTTGTAACTTTGAGTAACAAGATAAATGTACACTAGACACTTAATCTTTTATTCAGCAAGGGCTTCACAGTTTTCAGAGTACTTAATTATCAATGAATCAAGTATATTCTTTATCTATGTAACCTAATAGTACTATACTACTTACTAAGAAGTGGTACTACAGAAAAGATGGGTGAGGTCAAGTGAAACTGAGTTCTAGAATGGAGATCAACTAAGTGAAGGTGTCTTTAACTGAATCAGCTGTATAAAATTGACATTGACATTTGACATGTTCTATCTACTACATTTTGGGGGGTTTATATACTCTACAGAAAGTGGGGCTGTGTACTCCACAAGGGGCTGAAAGTGGAGCTGAAACACTACATGAAACATGTTTCAAGTATGCCAAGCCAATGATTGATAATGATTCTGCCAATGGCTTAGTAAAGCAGTTAATCCTTTGCATGTGGAGCTCCATAATGCTCCACAATGCTCCACAATACTCCACAATACTCCACAATACTCCACAATGATGTCATATGATGTCATATGATGTCATCTGATGTCATCTAATTTATTTTGGTCTTCCTGAGGACAGGCTTAGATGGCATTTTGTTTAGTAGTTGCAAGGTGCTAGAAGGTTCTGTAACATTCTTTGAAGTTCCATGACATTTCTACTAACTTCACAACTGCATTTCAACATGGCTTGTAAACTTGTTGAGTGGTTGGGATGTAAGGATATTGATTAGGGGTCCCAGGAGTAGACAGGGGATTTAGGGGAAATAGTAAAGTAAAGTAAAAGAGGTCTATAGTTCTAACATGAAGTCCGATTGACTTGATTCAAATTGTGCCAGGAAGCCATGGTTTTATAGCAGTGAATAGAATAGGTGTAAAACACTATAATTCATGTCACTTACTACAAATTCCAATTTGGAGTATGACACCGTAGAGACTTGTTTTGAAGAGATGAGATCCCGAAGTCATTTCCGAGCATCGAACGAGAGTGCGAAGAGTTCCCGTTGCGTGATAGTGACCGTGTTGTTGAGGGCGTGTTCCAGGACATCGGAGGCTACTTTCGGATTCTCGATGTTCGACTGAACCCGATAGTTCGGACGGTACGTCGTGCGGCCGGTCTCGATAGCTTCTGCTAGCTGAGATCGGGCTGAGGAGGAAGGGAAGGGAACCGGAATTGGAGGAGGTAGGGGTGCTTCGGACGGGGACTTTGCTGGAGTGCTCGGAGTCATTTCAAGCAGCTCGGAGAAACGGACGTCCTTCTTCTTCTGAGCTGAAGTGTACTTCTTCACGACTTCGGGCATCCGCTGCATGAGGACCTGTAAGAAGATCTCCTCTTTTTCTTCTTCCTCCAGATCGAACGGGCTCAGAAGCTCCTCGATGAATGCCCGAGACTCAGACTCATCAGACTCGGTATAGTGGAAGGTGCTAACTTCAACCATGTTCGTGGACGCTACTCCGGAACTCGTGGCAGTGGGAGTGACGGTCAGGTGAGGAGGCGCATCCCGATCCTGCGATCTATTGTTGGCTCTCATCCAGTTGTCGACCTGATCCTTGAAGGAGTCTCCGGGGAAGGAACAATTAATGGTTTCCCTGCTTGGAAGGACCATCCATCGACCTTCTTCGTTCCGACCGATCCATCCATTCTGTTCGTATCGGACAGCATCCGGACACGAACCCATCGTGTGGTAGAGGGAATGACAGAAGTGGCACTTTCGGGGAGGTCTCGGGTCCGCCCCTTGTGGCGCAGGAGGAGGAGGAGGACGTGATTGCTGAGTTTGGGAAGGCTGAGGTGGCTGTGACGGATACTGATAGTTTTGTTGGGGAGGGACGGGCTGATAAGCGTATGCTTGGGCGGTTGGAGGTGGAGGATACGGATAGAATGAGTTCGGATTATATGGATATTGCGGAGGAGGGGGAGGATACTGCGGATGCGATTGCTGAATCGTCATGAACTGCTGCATCATAGCTTGCAGGGCACGGATGTCAGCGGATTCGGTCTTGACCAGAGCCGTAGTCGTCGGACTCACAGTCGGAGATGTCGAAGACGTAGTGAGAGTTGCCAGAGTCGAAGTCCCAAGAATGAAGTTTGCTTCCGTATAGATCTCCATGATCGTGTAAGGATCGTCCGGATGATGCTGCATGTGGACCATCGCCAATCTGTCCTTGATCTTTTGATGGGTGCTCTGATCGAATCCTGCAAGATAGTCACGTCCGACATCCTGGGTGGAGATGCTATTTTTGGATAGAAGCCAGTTGGCAGGGATGAGGAACTTTCTGTGATAGACTCCGAGATCGTCCTTTGTGAGCATCGGGGTCTGAGACTGGAGAGCAGCGATAGTGGACAGATCGGACGGACGCCATCGTCGTTCGTTATCCAATCCGGGGTAAAGCTTCCCGATACATGTTTTGAAAGCTTCCCAGTTGTCTCTGTCGGCTGCGTCGCCGCTGCTGCGCCAGATCTCCCAGTCGGAGTCGTCAAGATATCTGATTGTAGCTCGGATGAGATCCCGGCCTTTGACCTGAGCACGGGCAGCGAGGTACTCCACTTCGGAGAAGAAGCGATGGAGTCCTTCGGGCTTTCCGTTGAACTTTGGAGCGGTATGGTGACCGCGGACGGGCATAGTTGTGGTCATCGTAGGAGGAGGAGTAGGAGAAGGTGAAGAAGTGGGCAGAAGGTTTTCAGATGAGTTGGTGAGTGATGAGGGTATCCCGGACGTAGTGTCGTTTGACTCCGGAGTGGTTCGGTGAAAGGCTGTAGCGGGATTATAGAATAGGCTGTGTCAGAGTGACGGAGGATTAGGGCGTGACAGGATACTCGGATGTTCGGATTCTGGGCGTCCGGTAAGTGCGAACTGCCAAACAACAGTGTCCGGATCGGGGACCCAAGAGCGGACTACTTTGAATGGGAAATATGCGGATGTCTTCTCGAAGAGGAAGTTGATAGCCTGCTGCGTTGGACCTTCCGGAAATATGTCGTGGAGAGGATCAGGAGGGAATTCGAATTCAATGATGGAAGAGATGGATTAGGTGACGGTGAAACAGGGGGGGGTGTCTTGAACTTTAAACCCTCGCGGTGGGCTCCAGAATGTAGTAGTGAATATATGTGTAGACCTGTAGATGGGTCTAATAAGAATGCGAGGGTCCGCCTCTGGCAGGACAAGTCCGTGTGACACCTGAGTGAACTAGTGTGAGAACGATGAGTCCGAGAGTGATAACAAAAGGATAGGAACTTCGGATGCTTCGGGTAGCTTCAGATGCACTTGCACTCGGAACGGATGGCTCGGCTTTGGATAGTACGACGAGGATGGCAGGAGAATGATAAGGATGGCAGGAGAAACTGGCTTTGGATCGGACTCGGACTCGGACAACGGCGAACTCTGACAACGGATGAGGGGAAAGCTTTCGGACTTCTTAGATTCTGACTCTGACTCGATGTGGGGGGGAAAGCAAGCTGATTTTACTAGCTACGAGTACAGGAGTATTTGTAGCTAAGTGATAATCAAATGTATGAAAGGTCCGAGACAACAAGGCACTAAGAACGAATAATGGGGATAATGAAATTAGAGAATTAAAGTACGAAACAAAAGTGATACGAAGAGTCGGTCCGAAGTGTTTGATCTGTTATCACGTGTGTCCGATGCAGGTCCGTGATGTCCGAGTCATGTGCGAGCGAGCTCGAGGAGTCAGAGAGGAGTCGATAGGAGATAGGGGCAGCCGGAATACACGGAACGAAAGGGTTCCACCCTTACACTACTCAGGTCTGTCGACGCCATCCGCGACTTGGTAAACGAGAGCATGGAGGTCCAGCTTGCTCCTTGCGGTCGGCGGTCAGTGCGAATCAGACGCTGCCAGACATGAGCTGTAGAAGAGATCGCCTGCGGAATACTACAATCGTCGGTGTACCTAGAATCACGCCAAGACGAGGTGAGTAGCTTCGTGCTTTGCACTATGTAGAACTAACAGGCACTTTCCAGGTCCGCTGCGCATTGTCGGCGGCTCCCGCTACTCGCGCCACCACTCCGACTCGCTCGATAAACCTCCTTTCAATCTCAAGTCACGTCGACCAACTCGCACCTCGCAAAATCCTTGATGACACTGCTCCTGTGGCGATCTTCGCGTACCGCCCCCGCTCCCGTTTCGCCACCAACTTGGCGCACGGAGTTGAATTTCCTACGTTCCTCGTGGATCTCATCGTGACCATCTTGAAAATTCGCCCCCACTTCGTTCTCTTCCACTTCATTGGTCGCTCCGCCCCTGCCCTTGTGTGGAATCCCGAGTCGGTCCAATGTCCTGGGTGCGCAGTTGTATATGTCTCCGTATTGGGGCATTGGAGTCCTGATCTCGTGATTTATTGAAGGTTTGGGGACTCGTTAACGCCGTCGATCTCTCTGATTGACAGAGTGAACTCTTCTTTAGCCTCCATCTTCAACATTCAACATCACCAACGCACTCGCCGCGTCCATCCACAACTCCGACTTCCCCGTGTACATCTGTGTCGATCCGCTTCAATCATCTCACTCGCTTCCACGAGCCTAGGCCCTCTACTGAAGAGTGAAGACTTCAAGGCGATCCAAGATGGTGTAATGTAGATGGCGAGACGGCGAGGGAACCAAGCCTTATGCGGCGGGCTTGTCTTCAGGTCGTCCACTTGTCCAGTGGCTTCCATCCTCTCAAACTACAGGCTTCACGCCCGGCTCTCGAGACATCTCCATGTCCGCATCCCAAGAGCAAGAGATTCCTCGCGCTAAAGCGAATCTGCAAACAGCTATACCTCCCCGTCCCACAGTTCTCGAACCACTCGTTATCCAGCCGTTTACGGCTACACCTTCGTGCTGTCGCTTCAGTGATTCGTCTCCGTTTGCTCCGATACAGTCAATACTTCCGCGTCTCGCATCGACTGGTATTACGCTCTGGAGTCTCCCCTTTGTTGTCCCCGAACGCCACCAATTGCACCTTCTTCCACGCCTACGTCGTCTTCTCTGTCTGCGCCCACATTCATACCAAGTAACGATAACGACTCACCGGCACCCTTCATTGTACACTTTCCTTCTACTATCAGTGTGATGCATCGTAAGGGTATAGGACGCTCAAGCAAGAGAGTGCGCATTCCGGCGAGCATTCGCAACCTCTCATCGTGACACTGCCGGAGCGTAGACCTCGTGCTCGACCTTCGAACCTCCGAGCCGTCGGATCGACAGCGCGAGAGGATCTGCAGGGTCATGGGCGTATCGTAGCGCCTATCAATACCGTATCGATATCAATATATCATGCTTCTCCTTGCTCTACTCGCGCGACTGGTGTGCTAAGAATACGGCTGTATGAGAACGAAGAACGAGGCTATGTTTCTGCGAGGCCATGGGTCAGCTCATTGGACTGCTACGTATCCATGTTGCTTTGCCATGGCTTGATAGGAGGATCTTTGCACGAGCGTACGATCGTGGGCTCGTGAGGGGGTCTATACGCAGTGGGCGCTTGTCGCCCTCGTATATCGGCTAGGAGGTACAGCTCTGAATAGCCCCCAGGCAATGTATTGATATTGCTTAGTTACATAACAGTCTCCGTCGTATCTTGAATACTTAATTTGTATACCTCTGAGCCATCTGTGCCATGCTTGTTGTGAAAGCTGTTGGCTATCGCCTATCAACCGTACTATGCTTCTATCCCGCATGAGCGTTGTGCATGGCGTCCTGTTAGTTGACAGATATGTACCTCAGCCAATCAGCGAGAACAGGAGCACGAAACGGTGTGAATGAGATCGAAGGGGCGGGATAATTCAACGGCGCGCAAGACCTCGAGTTCATAAGTGGTGGTGGGGGGTCGCAGCTTGTAAACAGACTGAACGTCTGAGACCGAGACACCGAATGCTCTGCCGCTCGGACGGAAGCAACGTAGTCGGACCTAGTGGTGGGGACATACTACACTATACTACGCTGGCGTAGGTGGGGGTGATGCACATCTGAGAATTGCAGCTCTACGTTGATGCCGCCGCGGACGTCGACTTAGCCCGCAGGGAACCTCGCAAGAGAAGCGCGTCGTTGAGAACGAGGGATCCTGGGTAGTCGTAATGCAGGACCTCTGCGAGTGGGACACGTATACACAGCGTGGCAGGACGCTCAGGGAAATAGTCGAATAACGGTGAAGTCATCGCGCGTACCCAGGCGTATTTTTACAACGCTTGTAGTGTTACGTCGGAGACGGATACGGAGGCCCTATAGTTATTTGGTGCACCAGAACTGTATCCTGCCCCGCGTCCAGGCAGGTGTTGAAGAAAAGGCCGGCAGAGCGACGGGTATACTCTCTGTTCCTCAAAAGTCCTGCGGCGAATGAGTCCATGGATGTGGGTGGTGTAGTGCGAGAGGGCGCCATGGACCTTTGACGTGTATCCGATGGCTGTTGAGTCATGAAGGACACGATTTCGAATAGAGAATGAGGCCTACCCGCGAGCAAGCGCGAACGGTTGTTTTGTAGGCGTAGAGCCATGTCAAGCGCCGGTACTAAGGCCGTGGAGGCACCGCGAAGTGATAGTGAAAGAAATATGAGTGACAGACTTGGGGAAATGGCTAATTCAATGAAGACGAAGCGCGGGAAGGATGGATGGTAAGAATGGCGTGTCCAGCGGCAGTAGAAAGGGCAACAACCTAGATGCGCGCGTGAGATCAGTATGCTAGTAGCAGGAACGAGAAACAAAGTAAACACGTAGAGAAGGAGAAAAGGTTTAGCGGTGAGTGCGCGAAAGCATGCCCAAGGGAAGTAGGGAGGGCGTGGAGGGAGTCGTAAAGAGGCTGGGAGACGGTTGACACACACCTCAGCAGATGAATTGACAGTTTTCGAACCGCACGCCTTCCTCTAGCGTTGAGCCAGGCGAGATGTAGACACCGTTTGCCTTGCTTGACAGACTACAGCTGCAAGATGGTAGCGACAAATTGTGGATATCTGAGCCCCTGGCGCCCCCGTAATGCTGCACCGCGTGTTGCGTTGACTTTCTTCAAAATGTGCATAGACAGCTTCGTGCTATGTAGGTAGCGTACGCCTCGTCGCTACACGATGCCGTGGAACCTGGACTACTTGGAATAGACGTAGGAAGTTCATTGATTCAGCTGAGATCGGTCCCGTAGCTAAATGTGAACGCGACCCGCCGAGACGCATTACAATCCAAGCGCCAGGTAGGTGCGCGAGCATTGTGGGTCAAGAAGCGCGGGAGAGAAAAAACGCAGGAGTAGAGTGAGAACGAGAACTGCGCGACATCAACACCAGACGGCGTAATGAACCAATATGACACATACGTACCTCTCACTACCATAGGACGACCTATCAGAGGCTCATACACAGTGTCTGGATTGCCTCGGGTAATCGATATCTAAAGGTTCTTTTAGTACATATCCAAAGCGAAAAGCGTTGGCTAGCGCGTACGTGAGAGCATGAGCGGTGTCGACATGGAGTCTCTGTACTGTGCACGCCCACCGTGTCCAGGGGTTTCGTGGGAGTAGGTATCCCGAAGCTTCCTCTCCCCTCTCCAACTCCCGCGGTCTCATACACGGACGATTCCACAGGAGCACTGCCGTCATTCCCTGTACAATCTGTCCTTTGAGTTATTGAGTTTTGACGAGTAAAGTAACACATAACGGAATGAAAAGGCAAAGGAATATGACACAGAGTTAGGTGGTTCAAGTGCGAGCAGTGTCCATTTGAATAATTACAGAAGGGTACGCATGGTTGGAGTGCAAGTTAGAAGCGGCGCAATCAAGAAGTAAATGAACAGACCATAGGAGACTGGACCTTGAAATAAAAACCGATCAGAAACTCATATACCGCATCCCGATTCCCAGTGCTCTCCTCTCCCTCCCCTGGACCATCACCTACGCCATTCCTCCCCTTCTCCGCTTCTCCGCTTCTCGATTCCGGGACGATTGGATAGAAGCCGAGCGCTCTAAGTCCCTATGATCCCAGGACGTGTGGAGTTCCAGAGATGTGGAGCGGGGCGACACGAAGAACGGGCCTTCCCGCATTCCTCCATACCAGTCCTCGTACTTCCGTAGAGGTCCCTATATGCGCGTTCATATCCCTCGCTGGTTTAGAGTGATAGGTAGGCCTGATCGTTCCAGAGCTCCTGCGTTGGGCATGTGATGCATGCAGCATGACACAAAGGCGGGGGCGGGGAGGGGGGAGACTCGAAAGCTATCCGTAGAGATTTTGAGGCCCGCGGCGGCGCCTGGCTAGCGGCTGGAGGTGCTAGTATGCTAGTAGTGACGATGGGGTGACGGGAGGGTGAATTTGACGGGGAAATGGTGCGTCCACGAGATCCTTTTTCCTCCACCAAAATGCAGCCCACAACGTGGACGTCGCGATTATAACCTTATGGCGCTGCGGAGAGAGAGGACCAGGCAGTTGCAGAGTAGAGCTGGAGTCCATAGACAGGAGGGTAGATTGAATCGATCTATCCTTCCTTGAGACTTTGCTACGACCGTTGATGGAGTCGCAGCGCGTGAGTAGCACCGCGCCAGACGTCGTCTCGCTCTTTTATGTGGCCTCCTTGGGTACCCGCCGACGCGCTCTGCCCCTGGAAAGACGCATACGGAGCGGGCTTTACTACCGACACCCTCAGCTGCCAAGACCTCACCGGTGTGTCCCCCACGCACTACGCCTCCCCGTCCTCTCCGTGTCCACCGGCTACCACCGCGTCGTCGGCCTGTTTCCCAGTCGATGCACCTGCGAGCGATCGCAATGGTGGGTAGCGGCAGCGAGAGAGGGCAGAAAAGGATGATATATGCTCTGAGAAGGTGGACGTTGGTCGATTTCCACGGGCTGAGAAGGAGGATGTGACTGCAAGGTGCGTATAGACCAGGCTTCGTGTTGTTGAGACAGCGGGAAGGGCTGGGGGTCGCCGTCGCGAAGATGACTGGCTACGCGCGAGACCAGTGTCGGAAGAGCTTGAAGATCTGTAGTCACTAAAGCGTGTCGGCCGGTCTGAGTGACCAGGGCAAGAGAAATCGATTTTTGGACCCACTGACGTTCTGCTGTATTTGGAAATCAGTTCCCGCGGGCGGTCCATCGTGTCCCGCCGCCATACAGCTCCTCTTGCTCACAGCTCAGCTACTGGGGTACATATTACATGACTAAATCAACGGATGTGTTTCATCCTCTGTTATGCTCAACCTGGCTTGCAATGGCAAGAGCGCCGGAAGGCGGTGAGCTGAAAACGGCTTCCATCAATAGCTGGGTCTCACGTATGCCACGCAATGTACGCATGTCCATTCAAAAGAGACGCTTGCCTCGTTGTTCTCATCGACTCGAAAGATGGCGACGACGCAGAGCGACACTGAGTTTGCTTACACTGCAATCACTTGTGAGTCCCTCTGTCTCGCCCACGACTACTGTTTACCATTTTCTTCAAGATATTGGATGCCGAGGTTTAATAGGCCTCTCAAAAACAACTTTTAACGTGTTCAGGTTTCAATGCCCGGTGCGCGCCATTGTGTTCATCGAGGGTTTTGAAGATGCGGGATACCCAATCGATTCGTTGCACAAGGCAATTGCAAAGAGGGATACGGAGGCTACGCCAAAGCCATCTACGAATTGGTGAGATTCCGTACTCTGTTTATGCGTCTTCGCGAATCTTATCAGTTTGGATAGCTTTGCAAATCTCGTGAAGAAGAAGAAAGCAAAATCGATGGAAACCCCACCCATGATCTTGTAGGTTCTGCCGTTTTGGACGCTGTGGCTGCTCTGACCTTGCGCAGCTTTTCTAAGCCTACCACGAATGTTGAAATCAGGCTCTATGTGACCGACGGGGATGAAGAGAAACTACTTGCCCAGACGAAGGTGCCATTGGGCTCCCTGGATGGTGATGGTTCGTATCTGACATGTAATCCGGCTATATGTGCTGACCATCTCGATAGTCAAAGTCTCCCGGACGTCTCTCGAGTCGTTGCCCTCCTTGAAAGAGGACCCCGTTATGACTTTCAAGCGCACCACTCACTCTGAGTTTGACTGCAAGCTCACGAGCATTGGCGATCTCCCTCCCATCAACTCTATCTTTCTCGCTACCTTCGCCAATGTTAAGCGTTTCATCGGAGTTGGGAAAGCATTGTCAGAGGTAGCCTGTTTCCATTTTCGCACATTCGATGACTTATCCATGAAACGCAGCTTACGACCCCGGCTGGTAAAGTCATCATAGGGCTAGTGGAAGTAATTGCCTCGGTAAGACTTCAATCATCTTTGCGCGAATCGACACCAACTCCTCCGTTCAGGAATGCGACGGTTACGTCAAGCGCCGCGAATCCGTCGCCGGCTTGTTACAAGCTGTCGGTGACGCCTGCATGCTCGTTGCAGACTGGGACAACCGCAAGCAAGACCAACATCGCCCGAACCAAATTAAAGTCTATCAATACGTGTTTCCAGCAGTATATCGATGCCTCTACTTTGTCGCTTCGCTGTCGCCAACCAAAATTGGTCAGTGTTGCATCGTACGGAGCTTTATGATGGCTCATCGTCTTTATCAGCTGCGAACTTGCACGACTTAGAAGGAGAGATCAAGAAGCTTCAAGGGCAGCTTGGGACGATCATGGAGCGTCTTGAGCATAGCCGGGATCTGGATATGCAGGAAATGCTGTGCGACATACTGCATATTGTCACCAAAATAGGTGGGTACAATGCAGTTCTAAACAACCATATCTGACGAAACATAGAGGATAACTTGGTCGTGAATTCGCTTCCCCATGCGGACGATGCAGGGCTTGACTCCTCGAAGTCCTGTGCCCACGGCACACGCGAAGCCATTCTTACACACATTCAAAAGTGGGTCATTCTCCCGGGGGCTCGGCGCGCCTTGCTGCTGTACGGTGTCGCTGGCAAGGGAAAGTCGGCCATTATCCACACCGTATCTCGAGCACTCGGAAACGTTGAGAAACAGCAGTTGTCTCTTGCCAACGTGTCTTTCTTTGCTTTCAATCGATCAGTGGCCAATCGTTCCATCGATAAACTTCTTCTTACATGGGCCTGGGGCCTCGCGTCACGCGACCCCCATTATCTTCGTTATTTGCGTGGCCTTGACATGGCCCATGTTAAGGGCTCTCCCCTTAACCATCAAGTAAAGGTTCTATTGATTGAAGGGCTGAAGCATGCGGATAGCCGTAGACCCACTGTGTTCGTCATCGATGCTCTGGACGAATGTCTGGAATTGCGTCCCTTGCTCGACCTTCTCGACGAAATCTTTTCGTCTTCATCCGACCTTCCGCAGCATTGTCGCTTTCTCTTCACTTGCCGGCCAGATACAGATATCCATGCGAAGCTCGACCGTCCATCACTCATAGCGCGAATTTCTCTTGATGATGAGCGATGGTCCACTGTTGAGGACATCCGCATCTTCGTTCATGGGAAACTTGGTAAATGGCCGGATGTTGCGAACCTCGTGAATTGTGTCACAAATGGGGCGGAGGGCCTGTTCCAATGTGCTGCTCTCCTCTGTACCGAGCTGACGACGAGTTCACCAGTGGGTAGGGAACGCTTCATCAGGAAGTTAAAAGGTGGGGATTTCAATACCCTGTATGGAACATACGAGCAGGTCCTGGAGGCGTACATCGACCCACAAAACGACCTCCAGTTGAAAGCGTTCAAGCACCTAATGGCAACAATCTTCCTAGTGCGCTCACCACAGCACCGCGACACATTACTGCCACTTGCCACTGCCACCCTTTCTCGCGAAAGGCAGTCGGCCTCGGAGCCATGTGGGCAGTGGTCGGCCTTGCAGTCAGGCGAAGAGCGGTCAGGCGAAGAGCGGTCAGCCTTGGAGTCAATCCTTCCCTTGCTCGGCTCTCTGCTTAGTGGAAGCACCTTTGACGCCAATGAAGTACCAGTTTTACCCCTTCATACCTCCTTCCGCGACTTCCTTGTCGAGCCGGTCAAGGTGCCTGGAGAAGGCGAAGTCAAGGTGCCTAAAGGACCTGACTTCTCAGTCGACATCGGGCCGCGCCATCAGGAACTGCTGGCTCTGGCATGTCTCGACATCACAAATGCCCAGCTCAGATTCAACATGTGCGATTTTGACACATCGTATGCGTTGAACAGCGAAATCGAAGGTTTTCAGAAGCGAGCCGAGAAACTTGATCCTGAACTGAAGTATGCGTGTCGATGCGCCGCGTATCACCTGGACAAATCCCTCGGCGCACTTGACGAGCAGGTCACGCCCACCGATCCCCAGAAATCGCGGGCTGAAGGACTTAATCGCCTGAGAGCGGCTCTTTCTTTTTTTCTCAAGAATCGTTTCCTGTATTGGCTCGAGATCCATAGCTGCATGGAAAGCTGGCAAGATGGGCCAGGCGGGATGCTGCCGTGCTTCCAGAAGTGGGCATCAGTGAGTGTGATGTATTCCATCGTCACTGTTCATCGTTGACTAATTATCAATAGGTACACTCGCCTGGAGAGCTCGTCTCAATCCTAGCGGACTTCATCAAATTTGAGAAGCGATTTCGCCCCGGCTACATGCTCTCTGCGCCACAGTTGTATTACTCAGGCCTTACTTTCTCGCCTGAAGCATCGAAAGTCAGGCAACTTTACGAAGCCGAATTTTGTATCCCCATAACCGTAATCAACGGCCGTGAAGAAAAGATATGGCCTACTACAGAAACCTTAGTGATTCGTGCAGAAGACCGTGTCAATTCCGTCGCGTTCTCGCCTGATGGGACGAAAATCGTGTCAGGGTCATACAACAAGACGATCCGCATCTGGGATGTTGCAACAGGACAGCAAGTTGGTGATGCGCTCACTGGGCATGAAAACTGGGTGACTTCCATCGCGTTCTCGCCTGACGGGACGAAAATCGTGTCAGGGTCATACGACAAGACGATCCGCATCTGGGATGTTGCAACAGGACAGCAAGTTGGTGATGCGCTCACTGGGCATGAACACTGGGTGAATTCCGTCGCGTTCTTGCCTGACGGGACAAAAATCGTGTCGGGGTCATACGACAAGACGATCCGCATCTGGGATGTTGCAACAGGACAGCAAGTTGGTGATGTGCTCACTGGGCATGAACACTGGGTGATTTCCGTCGCGTTCTCGCCTGACGGGACGAAAATCGTGTCAGGGTCATACGACAAGACGATCCGCATCTGGGATGCTGGGACGGGGCAGCAAGTTGGTGATGCGCTCACTGGGCATGAAGACTGGGTGATTTCCGTCGCGTTCTCGCCTGACGGGACGAAAATCGTGTCAGGGTCATCCGACAAGACGATCCGCATCTGGGATGCTGGGACGGGGCAGCAAGTTGGTGATGCGCTCACTGGGCATGAAGACTGGGTGATTTCCGTCGCGTTCTCGCCTGACGGGGACGAAAATCGTGTCAGGGTCATACGACAACACGATCCGCATCTGGGATGCTGCAACAGGACAGCAAGTTGGTGATGCGCTCACTGGGTATGAAACCGGGGTGACTTCCGTCGCGTTCTCGCCTGACGGGGGGCAGATAGTGTCAGGGTCATACGACAAGACGATCCGCATCTGGGATGTTGGGACGGGGAAGCAAGTTGGTGATGCGCTCACTAGGCATGAAAAACAGGTCACTTCCGTCGCGTTCTTGCCTGACGGGACGAAAATCATGTCAGGGTCATACGACAAGACGATCCGCATCTGGGATGTTGCAACAAGACAGCAAGTTGGTGATGCGCTCACTGGGCATGAAAACTGGGTGACTTCCGTCGCGTTCTCGCCTGACGGGACGAAAATCATGTCAGGGTCATCCGACAAGACGATCCGCATCTGGGATGTTGCAACAGGACAGCAAGTTGGTGATGCGCTCACTGGGCATGAAAACAGGGTGACTTCCGTCGCGTTCTTGCCTGACGGGACGAAAATCGTGTCAGGGTCATCCGACAAGACGATCCGCATCTGGGATGTTGCAACAGGACAGCAAGTTGGTGATGCGCTCACTGGGCATGAAAACAGGGTGACTTCCGTCGCGTTCTCGCCTGACGGGACGAAAATCGTGTCAGGGTCATACAACAAGACGATCCGCATCTGGGATGTTGCAACAGGACAGCAAGTTGGTGATGCGCTCACTGGGCATGAAAACAGGGTGACTTCCGTCGCGTTCTTGCCTGACGGGACGAAAATCATGTCAGGGTCATACGACAAGACGATCCGCATCTGGGATGTTGCAACAGGACAGCAAGTTGGTGATGCGCTCACTGGGCATGAAAACAGGGTGACTTCCGTCGCGTTCTCGCCTGACGGGGCGAAAATCGTGTCAGGGTCATACAAGACGATCCGCATCTGGGATGTTGCAACAGGACAGCAAGTTGGTGATGCGCTCACTGGGCATGAAGACTGGGTGACTTCCGTCGCGTTCTCGCCTGACGGGGCGAAAATCGTGTCAGGGTCATACGACAAGACGATCCGCATCTGGGATGTTGGGACGGGGCAGCAACTGCAGGGCGCAGCGGCCTTCTCTGCTACAGTCTTCAGCAACACAGCAAAAGGACATGGCAATAACATGCGCGCCAATGATGCCTTGTACAAACCAAGATGTCCCCCGCCACGTCCATTTGTTCGCTGTGGAGAATGGCTTTATTATGCAAGCAATCCAGGCTTCCCAGATGCTCACATCCTCTGGATTCCTCCCGTGTTCAGAGACTGCATTATGATGCTCTACCCATGTTTGATGGCAATATCGACCCGGAAACTCATTTTTCTTGAGATACAGGATATTGCCATAGGTCCTTGTTGGAAGGATATCCATAAACCGCAGGACATTTCCTCCTAAGTACATAAGCATGTTTGAATTGTCCATGTAGCATCAATCTACCGCTTGCCATCAACATGTATTGCTGTCCTTGCCTGAGAAGCGACAACACTGTTGCTGTGATGCCTGCATAAAGTGGCGAGATGTGAGTGCTACAGCGTGTGCTGATCCGCATGTGGGCCTGAGCTCCCGCCGCAAAGTCATAAGAGCTATGCATCTGATTCATGCGTTAGTAGTCATTTCCACGGCGGGGAAGGAAATTGGGGCTCTGCAGCTGCTCGTACGCTAGCAGGATGTAGGAGTATTCATGGATACGTTGAAGCCCCATTGCGCCTCATATTCTCGTAGATGAAGGGCAAGCTGACTTAGACATTCGTGCGCTCCGCACAACTCGAAGGCGTATTATTGAAGGGCGATTTGAGGCTTAGAAGGCGCCGCAAAGTGATGATGATGATGACAAGGGTTTAGGGTGGATTTTCTGGTGGTAGACGACTACAAGAAATACATGATGAGTGTGAGAGACGGAACAAAGACATGGAGAGAAAAGGACAAGCTGTGGGAATGAGTTAGGAAGAAGCGGAAGAAGAAAAGGGACTGGCGAGAGAACAGTGAACAGAATAGTGCATAACACAATGAAGCTAAAGTGTTGATAATCTGAGATCTAGTGTATGTTGGCGGCGAAAGCGCGGTAAGGAGACGGGGATACTGGGTGGAGTAACGAAGAGATCACAATGAATCCAGGATGTATGACCGATGGAGACCAGAGCTTGAAATCAGAGTGAAAAATAGTTCGTGCCCCGAACCACCACGGTTTCTTTCCCCTCTTCCGGTCCACCGCCCTCATCGTCTACCTCTCAATTCACCGATTCATGACGATGCAGAACACTCAAGCGTTCAACGTCAACGTCTTGGTGATAAACTAGATCGCTACGCTTGACCCGCAGACTGTGGAGACAGCACCCCTGTACACACACTCAGATACGCATCGGGCATTCATGTTGTCACTTGCAGGTTCAGCACGCTCAGCCGCAGGTTTCCTAATTCCGAAGTTCTGAGTACTTGTGTGCTGGAGTGCTGGAGCGGGGAGCACCATGGCGGTGGCAGGAAGAGGTACAGATAGCGGAAGCAATGAGAGGCTGTGCAGAGAGGGGGGGCTTCTCGAGTGGCAGCCAGGCCTTGTTGGCTGTTGGCGGCGTGGTGTAGTGATTTCTGATGTAGTGATAGTCGTGGAGATGGTGCGTCCACTTCATTCTCTTTCCTCCACAATATCAAAAGCCAGCGCGACATCGCCATTGAGGGTAAAGCGGTCGAGCTGGAGGCTGTAGATGGAAGGGTAGATAGACACGACCCATCCTTCCGATTTTGTTATGATCCCTAATGGCGGCACAGTGCATGAGTGGATACGTGCTAGAACTTGTCCTCCTCTTTCAGGGCGGCTCCTTGGATATCAGTTGATGCTCTCTAGCGTTCACCAATGCTATGGATGATGAATGTACGAACGCCAGTCGCAACCCATTGTTGCTATTACTCGCTGAACCAGACCACGTTCAGGCCCATGACATGGTGAAAGAGAGGAGGATAGGTGATTGCCGCGCCGTGTGTGTTTTTCAAGGAGCAGAGGCAGGAGTGAGTAAGGGTAGCAAATGCAGATGCATGTGCTGGTATGGGGGAAAATGGGAGCGTCCAGCAGGGCGGATGCGGAAGAGAACATTGGCAAGGCCCACGTACTGAGAAAGAGAGCCTGTTGAAACACACTCGAGGCAGGGGTAGGCTCTAGAAGAGCAGGCAGTGACAAGCTGGATTGAATGATCAGCCCAGCTAAGGGCTGACATGGGCCAGGGTGCATGGATTTCTGCGATTGCTCGATCCATGCGAAGATTGGTTTGAGCTGGGCGGAGCGTTGCCCTGGAGCATCATGACACTTGTAGCACACCTGATCGCGCCACTGAGACAGACGCGGTGCCGACAAGCTTCCTGCGAGACTGTTAGGTACAGGTAATAGCATGGGATGACGGACTAACTAACACACATCCAAATGTTTGCATGCACTCTCAACACGACCTCCCTCTGTCCCATTCCCCTCACGCCACATCCTAGGTACGAAGATGTGCGAGCCCAAAAGCGCTTTGGTAAGTTACAAGAAGCTTGGCAGGTGTGGTATTGGAAAGCCAATTCGATTCGTGGAGTACAATAGATATGTTGTGGCTTGTTGGTCGTTCCCATGTTCTGTGAGGATCACCTTTGTTTCGAAGAGATGGGGATGCACGTTGGTGATCAGACAGGGATGCATGTTGGTGACCAGACGGGGAATGACAGAAAGTTGAGGGAGAGAGCGAAGCCATGGGTGCTGAGGGCACTGGATGTTGCCAGCCCGAACATCCATCTTCTTACTTGTTACTCGTTGCAGACAATGAGTCCCAGCATAGCTTCTGTCCTACCACTAGAGCTCGAAGGCGTCTGTCACGGCGGGTCTGGGTGGCCATGTTTTCGGGTTCCAGAGGATGGGGGGTCCCTACGGCCTTTCAATGCAGATATTCCAAAGCCTCCCCAAAGAGAGCCTCATTGCACCGAGGCATCACTTAGTTAAAGCTGAAGCTGAAGTGAAAATGGCAGTTTGGACTGAGGGGCTCCCAGCACAATGGGTAAGCAAGCGTCTTGCAAGACTCGTCAAGCTTTTCATCGGATGGGGCAAACAATCAGCAGTCGTCAGCAGTGACATCAAGCATTTGGCTAGCCTTGGGCACCGTGATCTTTCTTTTGATTCACTACCAATGCCTTTCATATTCCCGTTGGTCATGCAGCACCCCCGGTAATCTTCCTTACAGTGATATGATGCTATACATGATCTGCGCTTTCTGCCTGCCTCCCAGAGTCTCTTCCATGCTTTCATCCTATGCTCTAGAATAATTGCAGCAGGTTGAATTGGAAAGGCTTGTCCAATGAGTAGAAGTAGCAGACAAATCTACTCTACGCTGATTAGTTGGGATTCTCGAATGGGCGACCTGTTTGGGTGTGCTCTCAACTTGAACTCTCGACCCCGAAAAAACGTAGCTTTCTTCGTCACATTTGCCAATTCCTTCTGTGCCTGCTCCATCCATTAACTGGGTGCCAGTCGTAGCCAGTGTCTTAATATCGCCAACTTATCAGCCCAGGAGCGCAACGCGAACTCATTTGGTTCATTTGTTGGAGGTGAGGGGGGAGGATAGGTAATGGAAGTATATGCACTGGTGTGGTTAGTGCATGGTAACATCGAGCGAGGCAGGGAAAGCTAACCACAGTATACATGCCCGCATCATTGACAGGTCAATTGGATAGGAAGGTGGAGTCGACAAGAGATGTCGCCACAAAGCCAAGGGATAAATCGTTGCAAAGGTGCGACACAACCATGGACCCCCGTCTACGCACACCTGAGTCATCACCTGCGTGCAAAGAACGATCAGAAACCAACGTCAAATAGGTTCGGAGTTTTTGAAACTGAGAGTGTTGGGTGCTGGAAACAGTGTGGTAAGACGAACTCACTGACAAAGGTAGACTCCCTTCATCTTTCTTCCTCCCCCACGCCAGATCATAGGCATGAAGTACTGGGGTTGTACGAGTCCGTGAGTGCTTTGGGAAGCTGAGCCAAAGAGTCTTGGCCCGAAAGGCGCTATAGCCCTGCTCTGTGAGAAGAAGCTGATTCGATTTCCTGGAGTAGATACCTCCTCTTTCGCTTGTTCTGTGAGGTTGATGTTGGGCAAGGGAACGTTGGGATAGAACGAAACAGAAAGAGTCATGAGCGGGGGAACAAATTGGTACAGCATCAGATGTCGCCGGCCCGAACATCTGCTCACGATCGCCAATCCATGAACTCGATACACCATTTCATCCAAGTAAACGATGCTCTACTGCAATCATTTGGCAGACAAAACTGATGAGACCAAGACGCATAGGACCACGCCTAGCATTAGGTTCCATGCCCATGTTGGAGATTTCTTGGCTTGACTGAGCTCGAGTTCATGGTACCTGAGGTGTGAATACTTCATCCACTCCTTTGCCTACGTACGCTTACATCCACCCCCACACTCAATGTCCCCAGAAATGACCATGCCTCGCCCTACGTCTACACACACACTTTAGGGCGCCAGAACTATGGGCGGAAAATCGATTTGAAGACCGTCGAGGCGCGGATCATTGGCCAGGGAACATGATGTATTGAAAGATCTCCTCGTTTGTATGTCCACTACCACATTCCTTTGAACTCGAATCCTGATGCTTGACACCCTGTTTTAGTCTTTACCTCACGCATTCCATTCCGTCTTGATCATCCGCACATATATCCCAGTCTGCGTCAAATTACCTATGCAGTACCACACTTAGCATTCTTGGAACTCGGGAGAATATTGACTATTGCTCGACTAGTTTGAGGCCCAGTTGTTCCTGGTTCGTCCTTTCGCAATTTAAAGTATAGGCGATGTATTGAGTAGATCTATCCAGGCGATGACCACGAAAATTCATGCCCATGTCTCCGCACTCCTTCCATGAGCTGCACATGCTCACCCGTTTCTTCCCTCAGATAGCTTTGACTTGGAGTTTGTCAACTACCAACTCATGGCCAACTAGAAACATGAATATGCTGCGCATGTGGACCGTGATGGTAGTTGGAGATGGAGTTGGAGTTGGGGATTGTCGAGCAGCATCAGGTGACTGCGGACCCTCTGATTCAAACTTTGCAACTTCGTGGTGCTACATCATGCCAACAGGCTTACAGCTCTATCGAAATCCACTTACGCTTGCTTCACGATGATTCTCGCGACACACTATCTGCAGGAGCCATAATACCGCAACAATCTCGGTTCTGTCGTCAGTCTACGCCCTCAAGCTTCGGTACTAGATACCTAGGATGTCCTTCTCCCCTAGTGGTTGTATTGAATACCTCCTGTGGTCCAAGATGACAGCTGCTGCTTGTTCTTCAATATACTATAATGTCGCTTGTCCCCTCGACTCAGGACTTACTCGAACTCCTCCGTCGATCCATGGCGCCGCTGGCCATGAACTTGAAGATGACACAGCCTATGTGCCTTCTATCCTCGCCAAGATCCCGGCTGTACCGTCATCCGTAGCAGATCCACGCACCTTTCGTCCAAAGTTAAACAACAACGATGCAAAGACATCCAAAACACGGCGTGGTGGAACAGCCAGTCGGAGATGCCTGGCTATTCACCTTGGCGAGTGGATGGGCACCAATTGTGCAACATCGATACCATGGTGGCGCAAAGAGCGTGTGTGTGCATTAGGGTGTTAGGGACCTTACATGGCGACAACCGAGGTGCGTAGGCTGCACACTGCACGTATGGCTAAGAAATGGGAAGACCCCGACTGATGTACATTCCACACCAAACACTTTCCGCTTTTCACGCTGATGACACACTGATAGTCGCTCCGCACTAGATCTATGTCCTACCACCTGCTGCTTCATGATACACAGAAACACTTCCTTCGCAGCCCATCTTCTCATCAAATCTGCGATAAGTTTAGTGAATCAGTCTCCCTGTCGGTTTGTGACGCCTTCAGCACTAGGCACTCTCCTCTCTCCTACTCCTTGTCCTCAATTTGTGCCTTCTGCAAAGATCAAGCCATCTCATTGCCTCGATCGTTCACGTGGTTCGTCAGCTGTCCCTTCCACTCAGCAATCGCAATTACGCAGCTCCTCCATCATTCCGCAGCAGTGTGCCTTTGCCACTCAATGACTCACTACTCCCGCTGTCCGTGTAGTTTCTTAACTCAATCGTTTGCGTAGCTCGTGGCTTGAAATACAGTACCATCGTACATCTCCTCGAAGCAGCAATCACTCAAACACCTCCTTTGACACCTCCATCAATCCGCTGCGCATGTGTCCTTGCCATGCTTCAACGACTCTCCCCTCCTCTCACTGTTAATGGATCACTTCCACGATAGCCAGCCAGCCACCGCACGACTCCCGCTTGCTGTCACTTCAGCAACCCCCCAACTTCCTCTTCTCACATCTACCACCATGCGTAACCAGGCGTATGAAGCCTCCAACCTCCAACCGTAAACCGCAAACTGCAAACTGCAAACTGTTAACCGCAACCATTAATCAAATGCAAACCTCTTTCGCGACTTCTCCTTCGCTGTCTTGGTGGATACGCAAGCCAATTTGTGACCCTTCACGCTTCACCGTACGATTCTCGTGTATGGGTATCAGTTCGGTGTGCCGTAACAGGGTGGAAGGGCGGCATTCCCAACCAAAAAATTAGTCGACGTGTTTGTAATACATGGGTCCTAGCAATCGTTCACAGTCATTAGTGAGCAGACAGCGGTTTGTACAGCTCTGGATAGCCCCCATCAATGATGATGCAGTATGATTGTGTGACCAGAGGGTGACATTCGTGAGATGTTCGAGGCGTGGTTATCGTCAGGCAGCGAGAGGTGATTGAGACAGCACTACAGCTTATGCTTGAACAACCACCTTCTGCTTTTTTACACCTACATTCTCCGTGACCATCCCTTGTGTTCAGCCTGAAGTATGGGGTGGGTATTATGACAAAGAGACAGATATCTAATAAGTACGGAGTCAAGGACTTGGAGGTTGCAGGGCTGAAGATTTGGCTTGCTTCAAGCACACTTTACATCTTCTTTATCAAAGGTACTTATTATGTAGTAGTCTCGATTGGCTGTAGAGTTTGACGAGTGTCCAACACAACCTAGGCGTTGAGGTTGACTTTAATGATAGTTGGTGTTCCGGAGCAACTATTTCATTATGTGAATGGAATTGGCATAGGTCGGGCGTGAGAGTGTTGCTGTATACGACGATAGACTGCCCCAAAGTTTTACATTGGATGCCACATGCATCTCAGCCTCAGTGAGTATCAAGTGTAGTCCCTAGTTAGTAGATGCTGTAGTTAAATGTCATAGGTACTCCAAGAGGGGTGTCGAAATAGAATATTTGGAGGATGGCAATACATGCTGGGAGAAGTTGGCAACTGGGATAGAAGCTGATGAGATAGCTTCACGAGCGGTGTATGATGGGCTAGATGTTGCTCATATTGCGGTTACACGCACACTAAGGGAAGTGGTGGCATTGATAAACAAGGTGGGTTCGATTGCTATTCAATGTCACATGACAATGAAAGGGAACAATATCAACATTGATCCCTGGGGTTACCCATCTTGGTTCCCGCTAAGACCAATGTTCAAGAAATTGTATGGACAACGCCTGGGGCAGTGAAACTGACATTTTTTCATTGCTTTATTAGTGTTGGGCACATTCCCTTGGAAGCAGTTACCTGGGTGCAGGGGCATCCAATTTGCTCTGTTAGGGCCTCTAGGCACAAAATACCAGCAAAACAATGTATATTCCTAGCTAATACATCAGATTTGAGGCTATGTATGGGTTGGCCGCAGGAGGGTGTTGATGCTGTATACACATTTGCTCCATGGGCCCACTGCAACAGTCTAATATGTAGCTCATCATTTGATGCCAAAGATAGAGAGTTGGGCTACACAAACTCACCAGATAGTTGGGAGATGAAGGGAGGGAAGGAATGAAGTAGTGCTCCAGCTACGGCCTTTCCAGACCCTGTAGAGAGGTCGGATGGTGCTATGCACTAGACTCAGATAGCATATATATAGGTGTTAATGGAAAGAACGACTCACCATTGACCAAGTGCAGGGATACCTCTCGTAGATCCCTAGTCACTCTCAACCAGATTGTACATGTATATGCTGACCTAATTAGGTACTAGCCTTATCAACCACAACCACCACCTCTGAGAACTGCTGGATGCTGGATTATCAATGAGGCGCAGCCATGTAAGTAGACTGGGCCTCACCGTTGTGGCCTAAGGCTCAAGGAATGAGTAATTGCAGCTCATGCACTACTATACAGTCTTTGGCTTTAGGGTGGAAGTGGCCATGGTGAGGAAGGAAGCGGCGGGAGGGAAGGAGGAAGTGGTGGGAGGGAAGGAAGACTATCGCAGGAGCGTCGGACTAAATGATGACAAATCTACTACCACATGATTGCGTTTGAACGAAATTTCGTTAAAGTTCAAAAACAACCATGAGGATTCTTACTCACTTCCCTGCGAGATATATGGTTTGAAATTGTTAACACACAACACATATAAGTAGAATAGATGCACTGGCAAGCATAAATACCAGTTTCCTCATCAATGTATGGGACATTGATGCAACCAGCACCATAAGCGTTGATCCTATGGCCTTGCTAGGAGCAACGCGCTAGGCACTGGGCTGATCAATGTTGGCGGCATATCCGAACAAAGGCAATGTCCAGCTGAATAGAAATGTTATGGCGTTCAAACTGTTCAAAAAATAATTGAGTGTAGAAATCTTAACTGACCTGATGTGGGTAGAAATTTTGAGTGATAGCACTGTGTAGAAATGATTTAGTGTTAGTATTAGTGTGTAGAAATCGATACAAATGAGCGTAGAAATCAGTGAAGTCGTTGTGAGTGTAGAAATAGGATAGGCGCCCACTCGTGCATGTGGTCTCGGAGGTGTTTGGAACTTCAGGACATCTTCATCGTTCTGTTCGTCCTTGTCCCCTACCACCAACACGTCGCTGCCAATATACCAACATACCGTAACAGCACAGCAAATCAACTTATAGAGGTACGTTATTGGGTGACCATCTAATACTCGGGAACTTATGGTCTCTCCTCAGATGCTATCACAGTTGATTGTGGTTTCCTAGTCTCCCGTTCTGGCTCAATACTTCTGTGTGGGTGGGGTACAGCCTGAGGGCAAGCGTTCACCACCACAGCATGAGCGAGAGGAGGAGTTTGGGGAGAGGTGAGTTGTTACGCACCTGGATTTTGTCCTCGAAGCTCATGTTCGGTTCACCAGTTTGAAGCAATACCTGTACCTTCCCTCCGTTCTCCCTTGCTTTCACCTTATCATGGATACCCCCTGCAGATGAAGGAGACAGAGCAAAACATATGGCTGCCAAACAGCTCTGCTTTGTAACCCTTGAACCTTCCTGAATCCCTTCTGCTCAAGCTGCCTTCGGTCCTCCAAAGCTCAGCCCTCCAGCCTTGATTTCTATTGATTTACATTATCGAAGAGTGCCGTCTTGGTTTTGTTCATCGCCACCTTAGAAACTCGTTACCCTGGTCAGCCTGCACCCGCGAACTTGCCCCCACTTTCCCCATGTCACACCCTTATGCATTATCCCACTATTTACACGAATAGAACTTTGTATTGATTAAAGGTGGCTATATGATATGGATGAAATTTGAAACCCGAGAAGTAAGAACGAAAAATAGGATGAGAAAGATAGCGAAAGGAAATTAAAGGGTGTAGCAAAGGAATGGTGTATTTAACAATGTAAGGTGAAGGATGGAATGCATTAATCAAAATCTAGAACAGGCACATGCACCCATGTATCTGCAAGTGACTCGTCGATAGTAAATGAAGGCAATTCTGGGATAGGATTAGTGTCAGAATCCGTGCCAGGGGATACATCAATGGTCGATGCTAGAACGGAGTGTGTGCTAGTGAGTTAAGTCTTCCAACAACCAGATTGGCCTTACATCGCGTCCGATATCTTTTCTTGGGCGGGGGGAGGTCCATTTCACTAACTGAGTCAGTTGAGACATCATCTGTCTCATCCAATAGCGCAATGGTTTTCCGTTTGAGAGTCTGCTTTAGCAAGGAAGTACTTGCTCCCTGTGTTGGGGCTTGAATCTGCATAGAATGGTTGCTGTCCATGGTGATTGGGTTAGGTAGTGGAAATGGTGGTGAGGAGTCGATATCTAACTGGGTTGATGATGAAGTTGACGCCGTGATGTGACTGTCTGAGTCGGGTTTCCAAGATCTAAGTATGTTGTTCGGGATTGGGTTCCGGAAGGCTAGTAGTGAGTAGAAGCCAGGTTGTAGATCAAGGCATGATGAGGCCACTATAGTACGTACCAATGATCAACATATGATCCTTGAATCCACAGGCTGTTATCTTTGTATTCAATTCCACATCAGCCCCCGTTGGGTACTCTACACCTAGTGCTATGCAGAGACGTGTCCGAGTACGGGTGCAAAGAAGGAATGGTGATTTGAAGAAATGGTCATCAGATGAGCCAGTGGCGAGCTCAGCAGGCTCTGTGTCGAAATAAGCGAATGGCTGCAGCAGATACCCTTGCAAGCGTGATGCAAGTTGGTGGAAATCTTCATCCCTCCGAAACTCAATGCCATTCACATGGTCAATGATGGCGAGCTTTTGTTGGCGAAGAGATTGAAGCTGAGCGATGTTTGGAACTTTGTTATATGGCGGCAGGATATAGTGTGTGAGGACAATCCCTGAAACGTTGTTACACTCATCATCCGACGCAATCTATCCCATCCAGTGTGAGGACTACAGATAGGAGTAAGGAGGAGGTCAGGAGACTTACTGGTGTCACTCCATGCGGAAGCATTACAACTGCGCCAACACGGTATACTGCATTCCTATCTCCATCATCGCCACTTGAATCATTCTCAGTGCTCTGAGTATATGTTTAACAGGATGCTCAAGATACAACAGGTTTGCTTACCTTGGATTTCGCTTTCCCCTTGCCTTTAGGGGCAGCTGGTCTCTTGCTTTGCTTGGAGAAACTTGCTAGTGCTAGATGAGGAAATCCCAGTAACAGCACTCTGAATACTTCCACTAGCTGAGTTAGACCGCCATTTGTTGACAATGTCTGCAAATGCCACCGCTGCACTCTTGCTTCCTGATCTGCTTTGCTGCTTGCCTGAATTACTGGTTGTGGGAATTGGCCCCTCATCATCTGTTGAAAGAATCTCTTCATGTTGAGAAACAGACTTGGTCCAAGCTGGCACAGTGGTCTGAGATGAAGAAGCTCGGGACTATGAGCTACTGTGAGCTTGTGAGTGTTTGCTGCGATAAGCTCCAAGGCGAGGCTTGTTACTGTAGTTCATGGTTTGGGTTGAGGAATTATGGTAGAGGATTTTGGAAAAGAGGATCGACGGCCCAGAGTTTGGAATAATTGGTTTTATAGTAGTCTCCAGGACATTTACATAATGGAAAATATGAGAGCATTTGGTGTAGACATACTCTAATTCATTATTTCTTGAAACATTGTGAACAAATGCAAAGATTGAACCCAAAGTTCAGTGCATGCATGCCAGACTTCATCAGGTAATGCCACCCAAAGATCCTTTTTACCTCGACCACTCTTGATAATTTCAAATGACGGATAGCTGGTATTCCCCCATTCTTCTGCACGTATTCTGTATCCAAACAGGACAATGCTGTCCTGACATAACTGCTGAAGTTGCTGTGCAAATACCTTTTGTTCTCCAGGACTGGCGAAAGGACATGATATACGTGGCACTTTCACGCCATCGTGCTGCTTTCTGTGAACTTCGTCACAAGCTCTTACCCATTCATCAGTGACTGGGGGATCGTCCTCCGTATCGGTCCAGCCACTGTCGGTGTCGTCTTCAACAAGTGGATCTGACATCTCGATATCCGAGTCTAAGTCTGGGTTGTGACCATTCTGTAAATGGACTTGATGAAGAACTTGCTGGATTGTTTGAGATAAGTCACCATCATACATGCCATGCTCAAGCTGCCCAAGGAACCGCAAATCCTATTGGTGCATCATGAGATCATCTAAGCATCACGCATTTAGAATTAAGCTCACGTTTGGGCTTTTGTCGTGACCAACACCTGAGATAGGATGATCGTTCCAATTTTCCTGAAACTGTTTGCAGTCCTCGTTGACAGCATCCAGGAAGACTTTTGTAAATGGGCCACTGCTTGTGCATGGCAGTTACAGGTTCCAGGTTTGCTAGAGAGATGTACTGTACTATTCTGATCAAGTGTTCAGTGTTCACACAGAATGAATGGCCAGACATATGAAACATAGAGTAGTAAAAGGAAGGAAGAGATGACTGTGACTGTGGCGCTAATTCAGTTGCTGAGCATTGATTTAATTACAAGTTAAGATTACAGTTGAGGACATCAGGCAACACAACCAAGACAGTATGCCATATAATGAGGAATTGAGTTTCTCATCATCACAATGAAAATATTTCCAAAGATCACCTCAGGTTGGTGGCATTGTTGGTTGACATTCATATGCAATCTTTTTTTGCAACCAATTTTTGTAGTGTAGGATATAGCCTCAAAGAGTCATGATGGTGGCAAGGGAGTACCATTCTCCTTGTATGAAAGATGTTGAGCAGTTTACAAGAAAGTCCAGTTCTTTTGAGTCTCTTTTGAAGCATGGAGATAGATATCTTAATGTTGTGATGTATAGCCAGGTGCCAGCATAGCTCACCAAGGTAGGCTTCTGGTGCCTTTTGTGGAGATCCTTTATGGCACCAAGAATTGCAAATCCTACTGTCTGGGGTCATCCTTGGATTGGAGAAGGTGGTGGGGTAACTATGCCAAACTTATCAAAGAACCATTGCCATTGCCAGAGACTTGTTGCTGAAACACCAAGGATATGGCAAACATCAGCACAACTCCATTTTGCTGATAGAAGGATATTATACACAAATGGTTCACAACCCAAAATGTTCATTTTGGTCTTTGTCACTAAGACCCCAGATAGAAAGTGGCTTGAAGTGTTCATTTCAGCCATTGGCTAAGAGAAACTTTAGCATTTTAAGTATTCAGCCACTGAATACACTTGATCACAACTGCCCACATATTCATTTTGAGCTTGTGTTAAGGACTGTATCAAGGGGCCTCCTGACTTGTCTGTTAAGGGCCCTCAGTGAAGACAAGAGATAACAAGGTAACAAAAAGGAACTAAGATTCAGAGTAAGGAATACATGTCTACTAGTGCTACTATATATACTAATTACATGTGCACACAGCGCCTATTTAATTAATTTTGATCATCGATCTACTGGCTACCAGGTAAGTCAGTACCCACCCTCTTTTGTAAGTGCCTGCGCAATCCCCCAAAGAAAAAACGGATTCTTCCATTACGTAAACTTCATTACAGAACCCGTAATGAATTGAATCAACCACAAATGATGTGGATTTGAATGCTTCAAATAGTGAAGCCGTTCAAGCCGCAAAAGAAATCCTCACCATGCACGAGCAAACTGACTCCCAACTTCCCCCTGTAAGGGGACACTCCTATTTTCTCCTATTCCCCTGTCCCTCTCCCTTCCTCCTCGTTCCTTTCTCTTTTCCTTCATCCCACGGACTCTTACATACATCCCTTTCATTCCCCTTTGTTCCCTTCCCTTTCCACTTCCTATCCGTCCACTCCTTTCGCATCCGAGTCATGTCCAGTGACTCCAGAGTCTTCCCACACTTCGGACTCGCTTCAGACTCGCTCGGACTTGTCTATACACTTCGGGGCTCGTCTGGGCTACCTCTATCCTCTTTCCCCACTTCATTTCTCTTCACTCTTACTTCCCCAGGCTGCTGGCACGACTCCTGTACATTCCCCTTCCACTTCATTATCACATGCCCCCTCGTACCTTGTGATATTCGTTCGGACTTGTGGCT
This sequence comes from Pleurotus eryngii var. eryngii, assembly GCA_029467805.1. Classification (NCBI taxonomy): domain Eukaryota; kingdom Fungi; phylum Basidiomycota; class Agaricomycetes; order Agaricales; family Pleurotaceae; genus Pleurotus; species Pleurotus eryngii. The sequence goes on along the minus strand of SZVJ01000015.1, from coordinate 2,654,555 downwards.
GGTATACTGTACAGTTATCCTTCATTCCTCCCACACTACTACAGTATATACTTCGCTTCCTAGCATGGAGAATCCCTATCCTGTTCTCTTTGGATTCTCCCTCTGCTAGGTGAGCAGCTCTCTCATGTATTGTAGTTAGACTTATTCATATCTTTGGATTCTCCCTCTGCTAGGCCTGTGCTGTTGGCCATCTTGAGGTTGCCCTTACACCCCCCATAACCGCTCAATGCGAGTATTGCGAGTGGACGGCCCCCACATGAAGCTTGCACGACTTGGACCACGAGCTAGGATCATGAAGAGAGAAATATCCCTATTCTCTCCACCTCGGTCACCCCGTACACACGACAGGATGCCATACAAATGAATGGCCTCCATGAACATATCCAACACAGTGGATGCCTTGTTGGATGTACTTGCACGGATTCCGGTGACCTACAGTCTCTGTGAGTCAGTAAGCTCACAGGCTTATCCAGTAGATTTAACTTGTACTGTGTGTGAGTATCCGTCGACAATGCCATGAATAACAATGCCCCACTGAATCAACTTGTGGTGGCCATCTATATGCCAGAGTGCGTTCGGTCGTGCTACTTGGTATTTCTGTCTCACAATCTTCAGATGACAACCACGCAAAGCATGTCGGACACCACTGGTTCGCTTCAATGAGGAAACCACTCGACGTCGGGGTATTCGTAGTCCGTACTTGCGCAGGAACCCTCTCAGATACCTAACCCCTGAGCCTGGATACCTCTTCCGAAACTCCCTGGTTAGGATGTCCAATTCATCGTCTTCAATGCCAGAAAACCCTGTTGCAATATCTTCCTCAGCCAAATGTTCCAAGAGTGTTCCACGAGCAATCTTGAGGTGGCGCGCAAGAGCTGACTTGGAGATTGCTCGGTGGGGTGCCATCACCTCATGAAGTAGTTGTTGATCTATTGTTTTCCGAGGATGCCCTCGACAACCAATACGGCGGATAGCAACAGGATTGGCTTGAATAGTGTGTGCTGAGTCTCTATTTAAAGGTAAATGCATCATCAGTTCTTGTTTCATCAGAGGCAGTCCCATGGCAGGCTTACTGTCCTGTTCCTGAAGCCTCAGCTTCATAGACTTGGACCAGCAAATCAGCGAAGGAATTGATTGCTTGCCAAAGCCATGCCCTAAGATCGTCTGGTACATCTTCACCTTGGATTTGGCCCTCAAGTGCATTGAATAAAGTCACAACTTCATCCTCGATGACTTGCTTGTGGAAGAGAATTCGCAGGACGTTGAGTGCACTACAAGCAAGTGTGCTCATGGCACGATCATATCTATCTTTGAGACTTTGGAATGCCTCATATATAATTGGAGGCCATGGCGTATCGTGCGAGGGAAGTAGAGGGAATGGCATTGGCATTGGCACTAAAAGAGTACAGCGAGTGTACGTACATTCACTGAATGCAAGCTGTACATAAGGCACCTGGACCCCGCTACTAGCACATCCACTCCATGTCGCCAACCTACGGAGTCGTCGGGCCTATCAAACATCCAGAGTTCTATGCTGATGTCCATATGGTTGAAATCCAGGTATATACAAGTCATCTCCTACCGCAGAGTGATGGTGAATGTGACATTTACAGGTTGACAACACTCTATTTCGTGTGGATATCAACAGACTCAGATGCCAGGCAAAGGTTCTCAATGATGTCTTCTCCATTCCACCTTCAGTGGTTGCAGGACAGCCCGAAGAGGGGACAGCCGAAAATCCCATCCAATTCACCGGCTTGGTAACAGCGGATGACTTTGCTGCATTCCTCACCTGGGTTGGCCGCAAGTATGTCTTCTCCGTTGAAACCACCATGGTCTGTTACTTACCAGTTCCCAGCAACGAAAGGCTGGTTCCACAAGATCCTCAAATTCTGATTGCAATTCTTCGTGTCAGCCATATGTGGCATGCGCCAAAGGCTTTTGAAGATGTGAAGTATCAGATCGAGTGGTTGAATCTTCCGCACGCACAAATGGTTGAGCTCAGCCTGCAATACAACATTGACGAATGGGTAACTACGGCCATCCCTATCCTTGTCAAAGCGCCTCTGAACACCTTTACGGATCTCGCCGTCTCTCAAATTGGTCCTTCGGCATTTAGGATGATTGCGAAGTCTCGGGAAACACTCACAACCCAACGAAACCTCATTGCCGCTGTCCCACTCATTCCCTCGGATTATCGGCCACTACCACATTGTTCTTCACACTCAAGATGCTTGCACGTCTGGAAAGAACGGTGGATTATGGTCGTCGTGATGGAGATTATCCATCCTACAAGATCCATCCCTTTGACAAGTATCCCGGGGCTCATTACAGCGTCGGCGTATCCTGGGATGACCCCTCACTGCAAAGAAGAGTTTGTCAGGTTGATGCTCGCTTCGCAGAGGCTAGGTGTTGAAGAGAAGATCTGGGATGGAACAGTTAATGCAATTCTTCGACACTATGATATCTTGGCTTAATCATCGATCACACAGTTTACAGATAATATTATTTTATTGCACAGAGAACAGAACAGGTGGTGATATGCACAGAAAGGTCATCTGAGCTACTAGGCCGGGAAGTCGTTCAGAGCAGGCTCCGGTAGGTACAATAGAATACAGATTGGGGGGATGCAGAGCCGTTCCATGGCTGTCAAAGGCAATGGTTTTACTTGTGTAACGAAGGGACAGCGAGAACCAACAGAGGGAGCACAGGTGTTGGGTACGAGGGCTTGCCAGGGTGTACAGCTGAGTTCTGAGTATATTTTCGAGGTCGACGACAAACTCACCTTGATGTCAACCCATTCTCCCCCTCTCTGTCTGTGATTCCTCTCCTTGGTGATGCGAGTGTCGCGCGAGGATATTGAATGTAACGTTCGGGGTCTGGCTTAACTGGCATCTGAAGAGAGCATAGCATAAGTTACATATTTATCAATAATTGCGCGAGTGCTTACAATCGTAAGTGCGAGTGAACACATATTATTGTGTCTTGTCATGGCGTAGTGGTGGGGAACAATGATGAACGGAACGATGAAGGTGCTCCGAAATTCCGAACGTCTCCGAGACCACGTGCACGAGTGGGCGCCTATCCTATTTCTACACTCACAACGACTTCACTGATTTCTACGCTCATTTGTATCGATTTCTACACACTAATACTAACACTAAATCATTTCTACACAGTGCTATCACTCAAAATTTCTACACATATCAGGTCAGTTTAGATTTCTACACGCGATTATTTTTTGAACAGTTTGAACGCCATAAAATGTCGTCAAAATCAATGTCGATGACGCTGTCATTTTGACGGTGAGCGTCAACGACGCTGCTTACTAATGCGCGCACTTCCCACAGTGCGCACCTTGTCCGTTGGGACAAGCACTGTCTGGTTCAAGGTCAAACGGGTGAGGACAAGTGTTTCTGCATGTGCGAGCGCAAGGCTGATAGACGTAGAATCAATTCTACCTTCCAGACATAGATCTCGATGTCCGTCTCGTTGTTGAATTTGGGAATTCGGCGGAGTGCACTCGCTTTCTTCACGAGCATATGGTGCGTTGAATACCTTTCCCTATAACCCACTCTGATTGCATGCGAAAAGAGCAAATTGGAGCGTCGAGACATCTTTGGCGAGAATATTGATGTCTCTGTCGTTGATGACATCATGCGTGCTCTTGACCCAATCCGTGACGATCTTTTCACTGGTATGCTTTCACGATCGATCGGAGCCTACTTATCGCCGTCTCATTTGCGATGTAGCAGAGAGAAAGGCTGCTGCGCGCTGTCTTCCTTATTCCCAGTTTGTCGACGACCTTCCTCAGCCAGAGACAAAGCTGATACGTCATCGACGCTCCGATCTGGGCGACGACCGACTGTGCTATCTCACACTGCATATCTCTATCTCCATCTCCTCTATTGCCAACGTTGATTGGAGTGCCACCACGATTCCCCCAACTTTTCCATTATGCTCCGGCGCCTTCCGGTCTCTCAACAGCCTCCACCTCAAATTCCCCTCGCCCGCATCTCAGGATCGCAACCCAAATTCTTCCTCACAGTCCCACCAAGATGACCTCACCATCACCATCTCGGCGGGTGAGATATCGTTCTCAACCGGTAGAAATTCCATTTCGCTTGGGAACGGATTCACTCTTAGCAGCGTACATCGCACCGTGAACATCAACTACATTAATGCCATCAAGGGCGATGCGTTCTTGGCTGCCATCAGCGGCGGAACCATCGGCGGGAGGAATAATGTCAACAACTCATGTGCGTACTCAATAATCCGTAGTCGTAGTACATCCTTCTCATTCTATATCTAGTCTCTATGAGGACGGATGAAGGAGCGAGCATGCTGAACGACTCGAGATCTATAAATGATCTGGCCAACGGCTCGTTGGCGAATAGTCCCCTCACAACCGGCTCTACTGATCTACGAAGTGGACAATCAATGATTGGTTCGAAACCGGCGCGAAAAACCATATCCACATACGCCCGTAGGTTCGCAACTGCAATTCGATTCAGGCCCCCTCGTACTACAGAAAGACATAACGGGTAACACTATGCTTGTTGGAATATATTATACCACGGATTGACGGTGTCTATTTGAAGACAGGCTGTATTCCTTCGGATATTTATCACGACTTATCTCAGTACAAGTACTTCTGCGTGTCCTTACATTCCATCCTGCCGTCCCTAATTTATGTGCTTCGCGGCGGAGTGTCCTGTCTATCGAGATACAAATGCCTCCGGCCACTCTTCGAGTCGCATAACCGTAGTATGGTGCCCTGTGTATATAATTTCAGGCTGGATTTCGACGCAGGGCACACCCTTGGGCCTCGGAACAGTGTGTTGCGAGAAGGAGAGAAGAGACTGATGGACTCATGAAACAGGGGTAGAGGGGATTGAGACGGATGTACACCCCAGCAGGTGAATCTGGCCGTCGGGTGCCCTATATATCCTGTGAGCGGTCCATTGCGACCACACGCTGGCGTTAGCGAGTCCGTTGAATACGATGAGAGGGCGACAAACCGATATGTGGGCCCAAATGGCCATCGTAAACGCTGCAGCACGCATTGCACGGGCAGTTCTTCACAAGTATCTCAATGGTTCAGGGATCTGATTGACGTGCATGGCCTTGTAGCTAAATGTGAATGCGACCCGCCGAGACGCGCCACGATCCAAACGCCAGACAGATCCGCGAGCACTGTGGGTCCAGAAGCGCAGGAGCGTAACAACGCAGGAGAGGAGTGAGGACTGGGCGACATCAACATCAGACGGCGTAATGGACCAATATGACCACGCATACGTACCCTTCTCTCTACCGTAGGACGGGCCTACCGGACACTCATAAGCACAGCGTCTGGATCGCCTCGGGTATCCAATAGCTAGAGATTTTTGCTGTACATATCCGAGGCGAAGTGCTGGCTAGCGCGTAGGTGAGAACATGAGCGGAGTCAGTGGTGTCGTCAACATGGAGTCTCTGTATGCCCACCGTGTCTGGGAGTTTCGTGAGCGGCGGTATCCCGAAGCCTCCTCTCCCCTTCTCCCGCGGTCTCATATACACCTAGTAGCACCGCCGTCATTCTCTGTACAGTTTGTCCATCTTGTAATGACAAGTAAAGTAACGCATGACAAAATTGAAAATTATAGCGCGCTATGAATTGTAAATACCGAGTGAGTGCAAGTACGAGGAGGGCAGTGTCCATTCAAATAATCACACAATGGTGGGCATGGACGGAATACAAGTCGAAAGCGGTGTAGTAATGAGATGATGAATCAAGAAGTAAACGGACAGATGGCGGGGGACCGGACCTCGAAATCAAAAAATATCGGAACTGTTTCATGCGCCGCATCCGTCCCGAATCCCGGTGCTGCGTCTCCTCCTCTCCGGACCATCATCTATCCTATGCGCTCTCTTCTACTTCCCCTCCCACCCTCTTCTTTTCCGCTCGCTGATTCGGGGACGAACAGAAAGAAGCCGAGTGTTCGACATCCTGCTGATCCCGAGGAGGCGTGGACAGAGACGTGGAGCAGAGGGATATGAGGAGTCGGGCATTTCCGCATTCCTTCATGCCTGTTCCATACTTGCATACTAGTCCCTCTATGCGCTGCCGTATCATCAGTTTGCTGTCTCAGAATGTCCTGCGATGACTAGCGTCGGGATTTTCGAGTCGAGTGGCGTATAGTTGTAGCATGGGTCACAGGCACAGGGGCCTGAGTCGGAGGCGGGGCGGGGGGACTCGAGAGGCAGGGCAGAGAGATGATTTAGGATGTACAAGGACCGCTGAAGTGTCTGGCGAGCAGCTGGAGGCGCTATGGGAGGGTGGGAGGATGACGGTGACGGAGGTGCGTCTTCCACGTCATCCTTTCTTCTCCAAAACAACGCGGCGCAAAATGTAGTAACTTCGTCACTCTTGCCGTTCGTCCTTAGCGAGGAGCACCGTGGTAGCACTGATATAGAGAGCGAACGGGAGATACGAGCGGCAGCGCAAGAGGAGAGACGTGTGGTCGACTAGGTGGAGGTGGTGGCAAGGTGACTTCGGCAAGTGGATGGTGCGTCCGTGATGTTCTTCTTCCCCATCAAGACGCAGTGCAACGCGTACCCGCTACTGAGACGCAGAGCTGTAGAGTTGGTTGTGCCCCCGCAGATAAGCCGGATGCGAGCTCCTTGTGACTCGTGTAGCTGAAGTATGGGAGGTATCCGCTCGGATGCTCGACATCTCAAGGTCCCCCACCTCCCTTTCTCCGTCGCAAAACCCAGGTTCCAGCGCTGCAACCGTTGGAAACACGTCTTCCATTGTTCTCCCATCCAATCAGTCGAAAGCCTGCGGAAAAAGGGCGAACTTGTAACTCGGCCGGATCTTGATCCGTTTTGTGATGTGATGTAGGTATACGCCGGCGGACAGTGCGTCGAAAGTGTTGAGCCAGGTGGGCGTTGAACGGGACGTTGGTGAGTGCCATGGGGATGTTGAGGAAGGTGATGACTGAAGATATTGAGGATGAACCGATGCTGAACGACGCGTGGGTTCATTGGCTTGTGGGACGAACGGCACTGGACGTTGGCAGTGTTGTGCCAGAGTAAGACCAGCAATACGCTTGCGATGCGCTCGCTCGTACTGCTCGGGACCGTAAGTTTCCTGAAAGAACTTTGACTTCAACGTGAGGTGCAAACAAGACTGGGATGACGAACTCACCAGTACCGGTGAGTGTACATCGTTCTATGCCTTCTTTCTTCCCGCCTCTCTTTCGAACGGATCTCGGGCACATCGAGCCAGCAACTTTGGCGCATAGTTGCCAAATCGCAAGTCGGAAACGAAATACTTTCGCCTTTCTCGTAGCCTGCGCGTGAGGGTCAAGCTGAGTTGGCAGCTGCGCTGTCGAGGCAAAGTCAGTTAGGATGAAGCGGGGATATCAGCAAAGGGACGCGTCCAATGACCAGACGTCGGCGCGTTCTCGTTCTCATGCGGCGCTTTCTGGCGCAAGTGTCGAGGGGCAGCATGTAAGTTGAAATCCAGAAGAGGCTGGGCGAAACTGTTGTATATGTTTCGCAGCTGGGAAACTGACAGAAAGCGGAGAGACCATAGGCCACTGGTGAGAAGCATCGGATGTCGCCGGCCCGATCGAAGGCGCCTGGTTCGTAGTTGGCTTTCGAATTAGTAAAAGTAGGTAGTTACGTGTTGATACATTCTAAGTTCCAACGATCCAGATATCCAACAGCCATGAACTCGATCTCAACGATTTCCACGTTGGAGACACACTATAAACGATGCTCTACCGCACTCCTTTGACGGACAAACTGACGAGACCAAGACGCCTGGAGCCACCCCTGGTCTGGCATTTAGCGCTTAGCACGCGCCTCGGATTGGGCCAGCCCGCTAGTTCTTGCTTCGTGGTCTCCTTCGGTTCACGCTCTGCTTTGGACGCATTGTGTTTATTTCGCGCTCGGAAGTGGGTAAAATCTGCTGCCCACTTCGTGCTTTTTTGTCCTGTCCTAGAGAGTCCTTACTGATGTATGAGATGGAAGTACGGGGGGAAGGTCCTTGTAGCTCGTGCTGCGTACGACATGTACTGCGAGGCTAGTCGACCGTTATAAAACTGGGTGGATTCCCATGCGATCGGAACATCTTTGGCCCCAAACATGTCGAACAATAATCGACAAGTCCTCGATCCTCACGATTCTTCGACGCGTCACGAACGACGGAGCATACCATATATCTCGGGAACGCGTAGTCACCCTTACGCAAGTGCGAAGCCGGTACTAGAACGCAGAACTTGTGCAAACTAGGACTTGCGCTCTCGCAGTTAGCGTTCGTGTTCGCCGTGGCTTGTGCGGTTCTCGCCTGGCTCTACCTTCGATGCTGCGTGATTGCTCTGACGCTGCCACAATCGCAGGCTCCGCCAATGTCAGCAACACGGCTGTGGTAATATTGAAACGTTATTGACGCATGGCCGACCCCCGAGACCACTGAGTAGGCAGTCGAAAGCCCGGTCGTCGGTCACCGCGTGGGTTGGGTCAAGCACTGGAGATTGTGCGAAACGTGCGGGATATATCCTGCCTCTCGCTGCTTTCCTTGGGAACCTCCCGTCCTCGTCCGCAATGCCCGAAACGCCCCGAAACTAAGCAAATACCAGCTTTCAGTGACTTCCACGACGCGGTGTAGTAGAGCAGCGGGCAGGGGACGCCTGGCTGTTCCCCTCCATCGAGGTTCACCGTGCCGAACCCATGAGCCCAGATCCTGCGACATCGAAACTTGTGGATTGCATGACGGCGCGAAGAACACATGCGGACGTTAGGGCTTTGCAGACCTTGCTCGACGACGATGGCCACGACACGCCACTTGCAAAAATAGGCCCTATATCGCGCGCATAGCTGAGCGCGCTCCCTACTGGACGATAAATAATCGGTAAGACGTTGAGGTACGTTTTTATCCACCCTCCTCCCGCTGTCAACACTTGCTGATAATCGCTCATTTTCAGATCGTTATCCTACGACTCCATATCCCAGGCTCACTTCCTACCCGCGATCGGGCGTAGGCGTTTGCCACCACCATGCAACACTTCCTTCGTAGCCCATCCTGCAATAATCTTGGTCCCGTCGTCAGTTTGCGTCACCTTCATCAATAAGGACGACCATCTCCTCTGTTCGGTGTCTCAAACTCGCACTCGCCGTCCAGGGGTGGGCTGGCTGTCTCATCGCCTCAATCGCTCGCCTATCTCGCGGGTTGCGATCTAGCACCGTCAGCCTCTCGACTTGGCATTTACTGCGATACCTCCGTCAATATGTGACAGAACATGTCCTCGCCCCTTTTGAGCGCTTCTCCCCGGCAGCTGCCCTCGGACGGTGCCGTACTAGCCAGCCGTCGAAACAACCAGCCGTTCTCGAACCCACGCGGTTGCTCCCTCGTTCAGTCAATCTTGTGATCCCTCCCCGTTCGTTTCGTTTGGATCAGTCGATACCCCTCCGTCTTGCATCTACGACCGGGAGTAACCGGGAACCTCTCGAGCCTTTTCTTTTGTCTACCTCGAACCCACCATATCCCGAAACAGCCTCCACAGCGAACAGTCGACCGAGCGCATATCCTCTTTCATGGCTATGTTCCCACCTCCTCCATCTACGCCCATACCCCGACCGAATAGCGATATTGAATTGTGCTCCCTCGGCTTCGTCGTGCGCTCCCATGCATCGGCACCGGCGCACCGTAATAAGATGGACGGACAGCGCTATCGACCAAAAGCGTGTGCATTCCAGGCAACGTTTGAATCTCTCATCGTAGCACCGCCAAACCCCCAAGACCCCAACTCCCCGCGCTCGTCCTTCGAACCTCCAACCTGCGGATGGACGGTCTACAGCTCGTAGGCCATGAGCGCATCGTAGTGCCTATCGAGACATCGACATAACACATCAGGCTTCTCCCCATATACTTGCTTGGTTACGGCTGTATGTGCGTTATTCCTTGTTCGGAACAAGGCTATGGTGCCTCCAGGCCACGGGCGGTTTTTTTCGTGATCGTCGTCTCCTGTGGACGCGGGCCACCTCCTTGGGCTGCTAGGTATTCGTGTATACTTTGTCATACGGACGACCTGAGCGCGAGCGCACGACTGGAAGCTCGGAAGGGGGCGCGATACTCAGTTGGCGCTGGTCTTCCTTGCGTATCGGCGAGAAGACGGCTACAGCTTTGGACAGCCCACACTAATGATAACGCGGTATGATTGGCTACCCAGAGGGTGACATTCGTGAGATATCCGAGGCGTGGTCACCGTGGGGCATGTATAAAGCCGCGAGATGTGAGCGATCCGGCGCTACAGCTCGCTCGCTGGAACTCTCACCTTCCGCTGTTCTACCTCTACATTCTCCGGAACCATATCAAGCTGCTCGCGTTCAGTCTGAAGTATGGTACTTGAGCATTATGACGAAGAGACGGGTATCTTGTGAGTACGGAGCCAAGGACTTGGAGGTTGCAGGGCTGACCATTGGATCGGTTCAAGTACGATTTACAACTTGTCTATTGAAGGTGGTTATTATTTTGTAGTTTTCTATGGCCTGTAGAACTTGACGAGTATGACAAAACACAGGTGCTCGGATCGACTTTAATGATAGTTGGTGTCCCGGAGCAACTATTTCATTATATGAACAGGCTTGGTGGCCGTCGGCCGGGAGAAAGCTGCTGTATACAATGATAGACTGCCCCAAAGAGCTGCTTTGGACGCCACCTAAACCTGAGTGAGTATTGAGTGTGGTCCCTAGTTGGTAGATGCTGCAGCTAAATGTCATAGGTACCTTATGAGTGACAGTGGCATCCAAATAGAATATTTGGAGGATGAATATATGCGCCAAGAGGTCTTGGCAACAGAAGAAGAAGCTGTTGACATCGCTCGACGAGCGGTGTATGATGAATGTGGTCAGGCTCATATCGCAGTTTCACGCATACTGTCCGTTGGGATAAGCACTGTCTGGCTCGAGGGATCTCGGGTGAGGATAAGTGTTCCTGCATGTGCTCGCCTAATGCTGATGGACGTAGGATCGATGGTACCATGAACCTGTAATCTACAATGTCCGTCTTGTTGTTGAATTTAGGAATTCGGAGGAGTGCATCTGCTTTCTTCATGAGGATATAGTGCGTGCCTCGTATTTCTTTATGACCCACTCTGATTGCATGCGAAGAGGATGTTGGAGGACCAATTCATCTATGAGACGGATACCGGTGTCGATGTCATCGGTGACTTCAGTCGTGCTCTTGTCCCAATCGCTGACAATCTTAATGCTGGTATGCTTTCACGATCGATCTGAGCCTACGTATTGTCATCTCATTTGCGATGTAGCAGAGAACAACGCTGCTGCGCGCTGTCTTCCTTACTCCCAGTTCATCGACGACCTTCCTCAGCCAGAGACACAGCTGATACGTCATCGAGGCTCCAATCGGGGCAACGATCGACCGTGCTATCTCACACTGCATATCTCTCTCGGCGATTTCTTCCAGATTCTTCGTGTTGATTGGAGTTACATCAATAACTCCCCAGCTTGTCCATTACGCTCCGACGCCTTCCGGTCTCTCAACAGCCTCCACCTCAAATTCCCCTCGCCCGCATCTCAAGATTGCAACCCAAATTCATCCTCACAATTCCACCAAGACGACCTCACCATCACCATCTCACCGAGAGAGATATCTTTCTCAACTAGCATGAACACTGTTTCGCTCGGGAATGGATTCACCCTCAGCAGTGAGCACCGCACTGTGACCGTCAACTACATCAATGCTATCATGGGCGATGCGTTCTTGGGCACCATCAACGGCGGGAACAACGGCGGGAGGAACAATGTCAACACCAGTACACACTTATCTCTCATAATCACTCTTTGTGCATGGCTAATTTCGTTTGACATTTAGTTCGCATATCGAGTCCTGTTGGTTCTCATTCGCCTGGTTTGACCTGGTCCCTGCCTCGTAGTAGGCATGCTCCGCTTCAGTGTGAACAAGCCGAGTCACACGGTGGAGTCGGTCGCAGGGGGCAGCTGCACCCATCGCGTCCTAGGCCATATTGAAGCACGCGGAAAGGCGGACAAGTGTCTCGGGCAGTCGGACTCTCGCCGAAAGCATTTTACATCCTGTTGTATTAGTGTATTTATCAGACCGTCTATCTGAGGTATCCCGACAGGGTCCCCATGATGAACAATTTCTTCCTCTCTGCCTCCTTGTCTCCATCGGTGCTTGCAGACTTGCCTACGACTGTTCTCTGTAACTCTATCATTGTTCAACGTAATTTACCCTTGGAAGTACATTAAGTGCCGGAGAAAAAGTTTGTGCATAACGGAAATTATTACGGGCGAACGAAGCTTGAGTACGAGGAAGACGGCGGGGTTCACTCAAATACTGACGAAATGGTGCACATGAGCAGAGCGGAAGTGAAACCGGCGCAGCAATGAGGTGAGGAACCAAGAAGTAAAGTGGAAACTGGCAGGGAACCGGACCTTGAAATCGAAAATGATCAGCACTGTTTCGTACACCGCATCCCGATGCTTTCCTCTCCTCCTCCAGTACCATGCCTTCTCCTCTCTTCCTCTCCCTCTCCACCACCTTTGCGCTCCTGGATTCCGTGACGAACAAATAGAGGCTGAGTGTTCGGCGTCCTGATGATCCCAAAGAGGCATGGAGATGCAGAGACGCAGAGCAGGAAGACATGAAGAGCCGGGCATTCCCGCATTCCCGTTTACTTCTCCTCGTACTTCCGTCGACGTCCCTATATGCGCGTTCATATTCCAAGTCGCTGGCTCAGGACGCTTGGCGATTGGGACGATGATTATCGAAGTTCTGAATGGACGTTGGGCAGTACAGTATTCAATGGCTGAGGACGGGAGGATCAACGTGCAGCGCAGAGAGTGCGAGATTAGCCGCTGGAGGTGCCAGCCGTGGAAGATGGGATGATGCAAGAGCGAATTCGACGGGGGAATGGTGCGTCCACGACATCATTTTTTTCTCCATCAAAACGCGGTGCGCAACGTGGATGTCGCCTGCGATTATTCCCTGATGACAACGCGGAGAGGACCAGGCAGCTATAGTGTTGCGCTGGAGTGCCGAGCCCGTAGATAGAAGGATAGGTAGATCCGATACGTCCTTCTGACTTCGCTACGATCTTTGATGGAGGCACAGCGCTGGAGAGGAATTGCGCTCGGACTCATCACCCTCTTTTATGTCGTCTCCTTGGATACCTGCCGACAAGGTCTAATTATAGAAAAAATGCACATGGGAGCGCCCATCGACGCCTTCACCTTCAGGGCTCAGCGCTCATCTCCCAAAATCAGATAATCGTGGCTCGCACGCGCACGCGCAACCCTCCCTCATCGTCTCCTCTGCTGCCTGCTACCAACGGGTCCCTGGCATGAATGGGGTTGGCGGTGCTACGATGAGAGATTCAAACGTCGGCTGGAATGCACACGCTCTTGGTAGATAGCGCTGTCTGTCCATCCTGGGGGATATGCGCTCAGTCGACTGTTGGCTGTGGAGGCGGGTTCGGGATACAATAGGTGCAGGGTAGACAAAAGAAAAGGCTCGAGAGGTTCCCGGTTACTCCCGGTCGAAGATGCAAGACAGAGGAGTATCGACTAGACACAAACGAACGGGGATGGATCACAAGATTGACTGAACGAGGGAGCTACCACGTGGATTTGAGAACGGCTGGTTGTTTCGACGGCTGGCTAGTACGGGACCGTCCGAGGGCAGCTGCGGCGGGGGGGCGCTAAGAAGGGGCGGGGACGCGTTCAGCCACATATTGACGGAGGTATTGCGGTAAGTGCCAAGTCGAGAGGTCAACGGTGCTAGATCGCAAGCCGCGAGATATGCGAGCGATTGAGGTGATGAGACAGCCAGCCCACCCCTGGACGGCGAGTGCGAGTTTGAGACAACGGACAGAGGAGATGATCGTCCTTATTGATGAAGGTGACCCAAACTGACGATGAGACAAAGATTATTGCAGGATGGGCTACAAAGGAAGTGTTGCATGGCGGTGGCAAACACCCACGCCCGATCGAGGGTAGGAAGTGAGCCCGGGATATGGAGTCGTAGGATAACGGTCTGGAAATGAGTGATTATCAGCGAGTGTTGATAGCGGGAGAAGGGTGGATAAAACGTACCTCAACGTCTTTCCGATTATTTTATCCTCCAGGTCAGAGCGCTCAGCTATGCGCGCGATATGGGGCCTATTTTTGCAAGTGGCGTGTCGTGACCATCGTCGTCGAGCAAATTCTGCAAAGCCCTAACGGCCGCACGCGTTCTTCGCGCCGCCATGCAATCCACAAGTATCGGCGTCGCAGGATCTCGGCTCATGGGTTCGGCACGGTGAACCTCAAGGAGGGGAACAGCCAGGCGTGCCTACCCGCTGCTATACTACGCCATGTCGTGGAAGTCACTGAAAATGCTGGTATTTGCCTGGTTTCGGAGCGCGGGCAGGCCTTGAGCCGTTACGTGTTATGGAAGGAAAGCCGCGAGAGGCAGCACGTATCCCGCACGTTTTGCGTAAGCTCCAGTGCTTGACCCAACCCACGCGGTGACCGACGAGCGGGCTTTCGGCTGCCTACTCAGTGGTCTCGGGGGTCGACCATATGTCAATCACGTTTCGATGGTGCCACAGCCGTGTTGCTGACATTAGCGGAGCCTGCGATTGCGGCCTCAGACCAATCGCGCAGCATCGACGGTAGAGCCAGGCGAGAACCGCGCAAGCCACGGCGAACACGAATGTCTACTGCGAGAGTGCAAGTCCTGGTTTTGCCAAGTTCTGTGTTCTAGTACCGACTTCGCACTTGCGCAAGGGAGACTACGCATTCCTGAGATATATGACATGCTCCGTCGTTCGTGACGCGTCAAAGAATCGTGAGGATCAAGGACTTGTCGATTATTGTTCGACACGTTTGGGCCAAAGATGTCCCGATCGCATGGGAATCCACCCAGTTTACAACGCTCGGCTTGCCTCGCAGTACACGTCGTACGCAGCAGGAGCTGCAAGGACCTTCCGCCGTCAGCCCTACACTTCCATCTCATGCATCAGCAAGGACTCTCTAGGACAGGAAGAAAACGCACCAAGAGACCAGCAGATTTTGACCCACCTTTCACCACAAAATCAACTGCGTCCAAAGCAGAGCGTGAACCGAGCACGAAATGCGAGACCACGACCAAGGAACCTGGCTCAATTCAAGGTGTGTGCTTGCATAAGTCGCATTGAGGCGCGTTCTGGCCGACGAGTCTCAGGTGTTGTCCCAGGCATGGTGTCTGCTGGAGGAGTTTGGCAGAACATCGATTACTCGGAAGAAATACAATCTTGTTGGCTCGTTGGAAGGACAGATGTTCGGGCCGGCGATACCCGATGCCAAATTCGCGCCCTTCACCGTCATCACTTTTTCGGTTCTCACCCGTTAACGGCGCTCTCTTCTCCAAACCTCACAGAACACGCAAACGAGGGGCATCTACTCTGAGAACTGAAACAGGTTTTCTAGGTGCAGGATCATAGTACCTCCCCGGCCGAGAATCCTGGACTCACCTTTCCAAAGCGCTCACGGACTCGTACATCTTCAACACTTCGTACTTATTAATTAGCGTAGAGGAGGAAGGAAAGAGACGGGGAGTCGTGTCGAATGGGGTACCTTTGTCGGTGAGCGCGTCTTACCACACTGTTTACAGCACCCACACTCTCAGTTTCAAAAACTCTAAACCTATTTGACATTGGTTTCTGACAGCCCTCTGCAGGCAGGTGATGACATGCGCCGACGGCGGCCCATGGTGTCGTCGCACCTTTGCGACCTTCGAATTATCCCTTGGCTTCACGTCGACATCTCTTGTTGACTCCACCTCACGATGATGCAGGCATGCATACTGTGATTGAGCGCGCTCTTTCCCTGTCTTCAATGTTGCGTCACAACCTCCGCCGCTCAAAGACAATGCTGACAAATGACCCAAATGGGTTCGCGTTGCGCTCCTGGTCCGATAAGTTGGCCATATCAAGACACAGGCTACAATTTGTACCCAGTTAACGGGTGGAGCAGGCGCAGAAGGAATTGGCCATTGAGACGGAGGAAGCTACGTTTTGGGGGGGTTGAGAAGAGTTGGGTTGTCGAGTCGAGAGCATACCTCACAGGTCGCCTGGACCACTTTCGTCTTACACTGTCGTCGACCTCCAGCTCCCACGCTTCCGCTACGCTAGCTGCTGGCTGATCATATCTACGGGATAAGGTTCGACTCTCGGAAGCTCCAGCGTTTCAGCTTTCAGGTCGATTCTATCTACGGCTGCCAGTGGGTTCGTAGAGGACTTTACGTCACGCTGCATTTCGATGTGGAAGGACATCCTGAACACACCATTGTCACATAAAGATTCCATGCCATCCCCAACAAACTTGGCGGCGACGCACCTCCCCCCTTGTACTGCCACTTGTGCGTCCCATTCCATCTCGTCCCTCGCTCTCTCAGACAATGCTGCACTCCAGTATTCAGTACCCAGTGTCCACCGTTTCAGAGCTCGCCCTACTCGTTTCCAATCGTTCTGAGCTTGCGAAAAGAATGTGTATGCGCGCGTAACGATGTGTTTGAGACTACGGGGACCGTGGCGTATGGAGGGTACTTGGTTCTCCACGGCTCTACGTCTTCACCGAACTAGGACGTTGAACATATCTCTCGTTGTTCCGAAGGGGAAGAGGGGTGGAGAGAGAGAAGAGAAAAGACAGAAGAGCGAGCATGGCCTGTGGGAGGAACACCGAGACTGGGGGACACAGAACGGTCCACTTTTTCTTGCCGATGTCAAGGTCCCGTCCGTATAGCCTGTCCATTTACCTCTTGGTTCATCGGTCAACTCATGTACACGAATCTATTTCATGATTCTTTGAATACCCATTGTTGTACTTGGATTTGCTCGATTTGACTATTCCTGTTGGGGTTTGCACGATTCAAAATACTCAACGTTTCAACCTCCGTAACTTTGCACCGTCCCAAATCCAGTGCCCATCTCTTATTCCTGCACTCCCCCTTCCATTTGTCCTGCTTGTATACACATACTTACGTCCACTTTAAACCTTCTCACCCTTCCCTTTCGCTGTGTGTTCCGTTCTTTGCCCGTCTTGCCGGCTTCAGCGCCATTCAAATACCTAGACAAAGTGGTGTGTTTATATGTCCCATATGCTGCACGACGGCAGCCTGACATCCTGCTTGAACTTAGGAAACATATCATAGGAGAGGTAATGAACCTCAGTACTAGTATCGGGAACAAATCGGGCACGTTTGCGCTCGCGGAGGGCGCGCTGCATCGTGCGTCTACCAATCGTGCACTATTGATTTGTTACTGACATTCATGCTTACAGTGCTCAACTTTTTTCACTCTGCTGCGGCAAATTGCAGACACACGGTGTACTGTAACGATTCACGGTCGAACTCAGATACTTGGGTATCAGCGCCTCAACTACGATCTAATTTAGTTCGCTTTCTGCGGAATATGGTGTGTCTTGATCTTAAGGAGAGGCAAGGAGTCCTACTGCATACTTCTGAACCTTTCCTTGCGTCGTGTGCTCTCCAGGACCAGCACTCCCACTGTCAGCGTCACCGAACTCTGAGACTCATGCTGTACGGCGATGCCTCACATCCCGCTTGTTGTGCGACCGAATTCTCTTTGCCAATCAGCATAAGCAGCTGCCATGCACACGTATACGTGGGGGAGGGAGGCTCAAGGACAGTGTCCCCTGCTCGCACCGCTCGCAGGGTGTGTCAACCTATCGCACATATCGCACGCTTTTTTGGATATGCAATGAGCTGTAGAACACGGACTACGGTGGCGCCTGCCGCCGCGCGTCTGATGCACCCTGCGGGACGTCCGTTCAGTAGACAGTCGCAGGAAACCGTGCTGACGCTTTGCCAAGGCAATACGGGGTGCTTTTGATTCCCACATGCTCGGGCATCTGGGATTCCATGGGTGAGATTGAGTGTCCTTGGGCATTATTTCTTGCGCTAAAATCCCATGAGCGAAGACAAAAAGTAGGAGCCGGGGATGGTTGAAGCACGACTGCCTTGAAGAAATGTCGTGCGCACATATTACATTACATTGTAGGTAGCAGGGTATAGATGGCTATACCAAGCGAGGCAAACGAGACCCAACAGGGCTCGTCATGCAAACTAAATAACAAACGAAATTAGTCATGCACCAAGAGTGATTATGAGAAATTAGCACGTACCGGTGTTGACGTTGTTCCTCCCACCGTTGTTCCCACCGTTGATGGTGCCCAGGAAGGCATCGCCCATGATGGCATTGATGTAGTTGACATTGATGGTGTGATGCTCGCTGCTAAGAGTGAAGCCGCTTCCGAGCGAAACAGAATCTGTACCCGTTGTGAAAGATATCTCACGCGCTGAGATGGTGATGGTGAGGTCGTCTTGGTGGGATTGTGAGGACAAATTTGGGTTGCGATCCTGAGATGCGGGCAAGGGGAATTTGAGGTGGAGGCTGTTGAGAGACCGGAAGGCGTCGGAGCGCAATGGAAGGGTTGGGGGGATCGTGGTGGCACTCCAATCAACGTAGGAAATGGAGGACATGGTGGTAGAGATATGCAGTGTGAGATAGCACGGTCGGTCGTCGCCCCGATTGGAGCCTCGATGTCGTATCAGCTGTGTCTTGGGTTGAGAACATTCATCTTGAAACTGAGACAGAGGAACCGTGTGCCGAAGAGCGTACTTCTCCGCTACATCGCAAATAAGACAACTGGCTCAGATCGACGACCGTGAAAGCATACCAGCATCGAGATCGTCACGGATTGGGACCAGAGCACGCATGATGTCATTGATGACAGCGACATCAGTATTCACATCAAGGATATCTCGAAGCTTCAATTTCCTCTTTTCGCATGCAATCAGAGTGGGCTATAAGTAGAACAAGACATTGAATGCACACACCATATCTTCATGAAGAAAGCGGGTGCACTCCTCCGAATTCCCAAATTCAACAACAAGACGGACATTGTAGTTTGCAGCTTCATGGTACCATCGTTGCTACGTCTATCAGCATTAGTCGAGCATATGCAGGAACACTTATCCTCACCCGAGATCCCTTGAGCCAGACAGTGCTTGTCCCAACGGACAATGTGCGTGTAACCACGATATGAGCATTCCCCCATTCATCATACACCGCTCGTGAAGCTAACTCATCAGCTTCTTCTCCAGTTGCCAACTCCTCCCGACGCATATAGCCATCCCCCCAGTACTCTATTTCAACGACATCGTTATGCCAGAGAAAGCTGTAACAATCAGCTACAGCATCTACTGACTAGAGACTACTCACTAAAGTTTAGCTGGCGTCAAATGCAAAACTTTGGGGCAGTCTATCATCGTAAACAGCAGCTTTCTCTTGCCCGACTCCAAATGATCATGATTATATAATGAAATAGCTGCTCCAGGACACCAACTACGATTAAAGTCGACCTCAATACCTAGATTTTGTCGGACACTCGTCAAGCTTTACAGCCAATCGAAACTACGAAATAACCACTACCTTCAATATGCAATTCGTAGCACGTACTTGAACCGATGCAATCGTCAGCCTTGCGGCGTCCAAGTCCTTGACTCCGTACTCACCAGATTCCAGTCTCTTTGTCATCTTGCCAACCCATACTTCAGACTGAATGCAAGTGGCTCGAGATGGTCGCGGAGAATGTAGACATAGGAGAGGGGGAGATGGTGGTCCGAGCAAAAGAGCGAAAGAGTGGTAGCGCCGGATCGCTCACATCTCACTGCTTTATACATGCCTCACGGTGACCACGCCCCGGATATCTCATGAATGCCACCCTCTGGGCAGCCAATCATACCGCATGATCATTGATGGGGGCTGTCCAAAGCTGTAGCCGTCTTCTCGCCGATACGCAGGGACGACCAGCGCCAACTGAGTATCGCGCCACCTTCCGAGCTTCCAGTCATGCGCTCGCGCGAAGGTCGTCCGTATGACAAAGTATACACGAATACCTAGCAGCCCAAGGAGGGTCCGTGTCCACAGGAGACGACAACCGTGAAAAACCCGCCCGTGGCCTCGAGGCACCATAGCCCCGTTCCTAACAAGGAATAAAGCCCATGCAGCCATAGACCTAGCGAGTAGATGGGTTAGCCTGACGTATTGATATCAATGTCTAAATAGGCACCACGATGCGCTCATGGCCTACGGGCTGCAAACCATCTCGGCGCTGTCGGTCCGCATGTTTTGGAAGGTCGAAGGTCGAGCGCGGGGGGTTGTGGCCTTGGAGTTTGGCGGTGCTACGATGAAAGATCTCAAACGGTGGCTGGAATGCACACCTCTTGGTCGATAGCGCTGTCTGTCCTACTACAGTGCGCCGACACTCATGCATGGGAGCGTATGACCAAGTCCAAAGGGCCGTGATTCGACATCGCTATTCGGTCTGGGTATGGGCGTAGAAGGAGAAGGTGGGAACATAGCCGTGAAAGAGGATATGCGTTCGGTCGACTGTTGGCTGTTGAGGCGAGTTCGGGATATGATGGGTTCGGGGTAGACAAAAGAAAAGGCTCGAGAGGTCAACGGTTTGCTCCCGGTCGTAGATGCAAGACGGAGGAGTATGGACTAGATCCAAACGAACGGGGAGGGATCACGAGATTGACTGAACAAGGGAGCAACCGCGTGGATTTGAGAACGGCTGGTTGTTTTCCACGGCTGGCTGGTTCGGGACCGTCGGAGGGCAGCTGCCGGGGAGAAGCGTTCAAAACGGGTGAGGACATGTTCTGTCACATATTAACGGGGGTATTGCGGTAAGTGCCAAGTCGAGAGGTCAACGGTGCTGGATCACACGCCGCAAGATATGCGAGCGATTGAGGCGATGAGACAGCCAACCCACCCCTGGATGGCGAGTGCGAGTTTGAGACAATGAACAAAGGAGATGGTCGTCCTTATGGATGAAGGTGACGCAAACTGACGATGAGATTAAGATCATTGCAGGACGGGGCTACAAAGGAGGTGTTGCATGGAGGTGGGGTAGGAATGAGTGATTATCAGCGAGTGTTGAAAGCGGGAGAAGGGTGGATAAAACGTACCTCAACGTCTTTCCCATTACTTAACCTCCAGTACAGAACGCTCAGTTATGCGCGCAATATAGGTCTATTTTTGCAAGTGGCGTGTCGTGACCTTCGTCGTCAAGCAAGGTCCGCAAAGCCCTAACGGCCGCACGCGTTCTTCGCGCCGTCATGCAATCCACAAGTATTGATGTCCCAGGATACAGGCCCATAGGTTCGGCACGGTGAACCTCAAGGAGGGGAACAGCCAGGCGTCCCCTACCCGCTGCTCTACTACGCCGTGTCGTGGAAGTCACTGAAAGCTGTTAATTGTTTAGTTTCGGGGCGCGGGCAGGCCTTGAGCTGTAGCGGACAAGGGTGGGATGTTTCCAAGGAAAGTAGCGAGAGGCAGGATATATCCCGCACATTTCGCGTAATCTCCAGTGCTTGGTGGTCTCGGGAGTCGACCATGCGTCAATAACGTTTCGATATTACCATAGCCATGTTGCTGACATCGGCGGAGCCTGCGGTTGTGGCCTCAGAGCAATCACGAGGCCTCGACGGTAGAGCCAGGCGAGAACCGCGCAAGCCACGGCGAACACGAACGCTGACTGCGAGAGCGCAAGCCCTAGTTTGCCAAGTTCTTCGTTCTAGCACTGGCTTCGCACTCGCGCAAGGGAGACTACGCGTTCCCGAGATATATGACATGCTCCGTCGTTCGTGACACGTCAAAGAATCGTGAGGATCGAGGACTTGTCGATTATTGTTCGACACGTTTGGGCCAAAGATGTCCGGATCGCATGGGAATCCACCCAGTGTACGGCGCTCGACTTGCCTCGCAGTACATGTGGCACGCAGCAGGAGCTACAAGGACCTTCCGCCGTCAGCCCCATACTTCCATCTCATACATCAGTAAGGACTCTCTAGGACAGGAATAAAAACGTAACAAGTTGCCAGCAGATTTTACCCACTTCCGAGCGCGAAACCAAAGTAGAGCATGAACCGAACGCAAGCGAGACACCACCAACAATCTCGCGGGCTGGCCAGGTGCGTGCTTGTATAGGTTGCATTGCGGCATGTTCTGGCTGACGAGTGCCAGGCGCGGCACGGGGCGTCTTGGTGTCCGCCAAAGGAGTCTGGTAGAACGTCGTTTGCCTCAAAGAAATATCGAGTTCATGGTGGTTTCGTTGGTTGGAAGGACGGATATTCGGGCCGGCGACATCCGATGCCAAATTCACGCCTCTTCACTCATCATTCTTTCGGTTGGTTTCGTTCTCTCCCATTAACAGCGTCCCCTTCCAATCTCAACCTCACCGAACACGCGAACGAGGAGGTATCTACTCCACGACTCGAATCGGCTTTTCAAACCGCAAGCTCAGCGCTCAAGCTCAAGGCCCATACTTCCCGTGCCGAGAATCTTGCCTAAAGCACTCATGGGCTCTTCAACACCTGATCCGGCGTAGAGGAGGAAGGAAGGAAGGAAGGAAGGAAGGAAGGAAGGAAGGAAGTTGCGTGGGATAGTCTGCCTTTCTCGGTGAGCTTGTCATACCCTGTTACTAGCACATGCTCAGTCTCGAAAACTCCAGGCCTATCCACGTCGGTTTCTGATGGTCCTCTGCGCGCAGGGAATAACGATGCGAGCTTTCTACTGGCGAGTTTTGTGTCGTACTTTGAGATATAGCCGGCGGTGTCCGACTCCGGTTCTCTTTTTCTGTCTCAACGGCTTTAGAGTATCCGCGCACCGTTTGCAACATTCGTGTTAACACGCCAACTTCCAACGCCCGTCACTGTGGTTTTCCTTATTGTCGCCCCGACCCGCTCATACGAGCCATCGACGTTTCAACACCTGATGCAGTCGGCTACGCGCCCGCTTTCCCGGTCCGTCCCACGATGACGCGGCTGCATACGCTCAAATCGCGCTCCTTGTTTGAAAGACAACCGACTAGCGGATGAAGCGGCTGTGCGAAAGAGAACGGGAGAATATGGGAAGGAGCTGGGATCTAGAGATGTCAGGTGCTCGAGCAAATGACGAAATAGGTCCCCCTTCAAGCTTCTGCGCTTCGGCTACACAAGTCCTAAGGTGTTCGTATCTACCAAGGTATCTACGGGATAGGATCGACCCTGCGGTTGCCAATGTACTCTTCGTCGCGGCAGCAGGCCTCCACATTGCGAGCCGTTTCGATGAGGAAGAAGAATAACGGGGACATACCAGCCTCGCGCCGAAATCACCATGCCCCCGCCTCCGACGAAGGCTTCAGCTTCTGGTCAAGCATGCGTCGCACACACACACTTTCTCCCCCTGCCAAATTCGTGTCTCCTGCCCCTCCCTAGTGCCCAGTGCACACCGTTTCAAGCGCCAGTGTTCTGAACTTGAGGATAGAACCTATGTGCGTGTGTGCAGATGGGTTTGAGACTTCGAGGACGGTGTAGCTTGGTTTTCTCAGCAGCCCCTACTTGGTGTCTCCCCGTCTCCTCGGAGCGAAGCGCGTTCGCATTTGCACCAATCCACCAATGCTCTCGCTTGATTCTGTCAGAGTGCCGTCAATCTTCGGTCATCTGATACGTACCGGTACGTTCACTAGGTGTTCACCGATCCTTCCTCACCACTTAAAGGTCTATAGTACCTCGCAACGGGACGATTTCGCTGCGCATCTACCGGAATTTGCAGCTATCCGGCGCGAACCACCCGACCAATGGAAGGCACACGCTAGAATCCTCTCCTCAGGGTACACGCTGGCCTGGGTGTAGCAAGGATGGCGACAGGAGACTCGTGGTGCTTTCCACAGTGGCGAATCCCCGGCCTTAAATCGTGAGTCATAAAGCTTATATTCTGGGGCACTGATAGGCACTCTTACTGATTTGCCCTGTAGGATGTACACTCGACAACATCATGAGCTCTCGTAGTTCTCAGCGAGCTAGCGCCAGTTTGCCTATGGCATGCTCAAATCCTCAAGTGGACTTGGTGCGCACACAATCTGCCGTTTTATATCTTGCTCCTCAGGTACATCCGCTTTCGACTCCCTCCGCCTCGGTGAAGCCCACGGTCATCTTTCCTGTGTACTCAGCCATACCTGCCGTCTATATCCGAGATTGTAAAATTTGTCGGCGTAGTGTAGCCCACGAACCACGGCGTAAAACTGATCAACAAGCAGACGGTGGCGCTGTATTGGAATGTCTGGAAGTTAAAGTGCAACCCCCGTTTGGCCCAACTTTGACACTGTATTCTCGTGGGTACTGAAGTGCATACATGTCACATTCGCTAGAAACTGTGTGGGCTTTGGTACATTCCTCTACTTTGTCTTGTCTGTTGCACGAGGAGAACATCATATGAGTTGCGAACTACAAGCCATACTATTTGAGAGTTGTAAATGATTGTCCACATGTCTGATTACTGCAAGTATGTTGATGAATCATGAAATGTATTGTAGAAACAAAAGCAAGGGACAGTCCAATAATACTTCACCGCCTAACCTAGGTATGTGCATGATAGGGACATTGCTTCGCACTCCAAAATCAATATGGCCTCTCTCGCCGTGAACGTGCTTTGACGGAGGGGCCGACTCCGCGTGTTGACTGCTCTGCCTTCTTAGGCCGAGACTGAGCACGTCTACGAACCAAAGCCAGCAGCAAACCTTGAGCTCGAGAGGGTTCCATTGGCAAGTATGATTTGGGTGGAGGCGCCATAGAAAACTTCAGTGCAGGCCAGATGTAATGAGAAGCATGCAGATGTGAATGGTGGAATACTAACAGGTGTTGACATTATTTCGCCCACCAACGTTACCCACCACTGATGGGAGCCAAGAACACGTCACCAGTGTTGTTGATATAGTTGATGGTGATGGTGCGATGTACGCTATTGATGGAGACGGGATTCCCAGCAGAAACTGAGTTTGTGCTGTCAAAGAATGAGATCTCGTGGGCGGAGATGGTGATAGTGAGGTCGTCTTGGTGGGATTGTGAGGACGAATTTGGGTTGCGATCCTGGGGTGCGGGCGAGGGGAATTTGAGGTGGAGGCTGTTGAGAGACCCGAAAGCGTCGGAGCGCAATGGACAAACTGGGGAGTTATTGATTTCACTCCAATCAGCGCAGAGAATGTAGAAGAAATCGCCGAAAGAGATATGCAGTGTGAGATAGCATGGTCGGTCGTCGCCCCGATTGGAGCGTCGATGACGTATCAGCTGTGTCTCTGGCTGAGGAAGGTTGTCGACGAACTGGGAGTAAGGAAGACCGCGCCGAAGAACGTTCTTATGTGCTACATCGCAAATGAGACGACAATACGTAGGCTCAGATCGATCGTGAAAGCATACCAGTCAAAAGATCGTTAGCGATTGGGAGAAAAGCACACATGATGTCTCCGATGACAGCGACACCAGTACCCGTGTCAACGGCGGATAGGTGCTCCAATATCCTCTTCGCATGCGATCAGAGTGGGTTATAAGTAGAACAAGATGTTGAATGCACACACCATATGCTCATGAATAAACTGAGTGCACTCCTCCGAATTCCCAAATTCAACAACGAAACGGATATCGAGTCGTGGGACTGAACTGTAGTATCGGTTCTACGTCTATCAGCATTAATTAGGCTCGCACATGGTAAACGCTTGTCCTCACCCGTGTTACCTCGAACCAGACAGTGCTTATCCCAACGGACAATGTGCGTGTAACCTCGATATGAGCCTCATCCCATTCATCATACACCGCTTGTCGAGCGATGTCAACAACTTCTTCTTCTGTTGCCAAGACCTCTCGGCGCATATATCCATCCTCCAAATATTCTATTTGGATGTAATTGTCATCCATGAGGATCCTATGACATTTAGCTGCAGTGTAGACTAACTAGGAACTAAACTGAATACTCACCCAGACTCAGCTAGCGTCAAATGCAGCACCTTGGGGTAGTCTCTCGTTGAATACAGCAGCTCTCTCTCGATCCCGTGGCCTGACATCCCCTGTTTATATAATGAAATGGTTGCTCCGGGACAACAACTATCTTTAAAGTTGAGCTCAACACCTAGGTTTTGTCAGACACTCGTCAAACTCTACAGCCCATAGAAACTACGAAATAATAACCACCTTCGATAGACAAGTAGTATTCCGTACTTGAACCGATCCAATCGTCAGCCCCGCAACCTCCAAGTCCTCGACTCTGTACTCACATGATTCCCGTCTCTTCGTCATGATGCCGACCCATACTTCAGACCGAACACAAGGGATGGTCACGGAGAATGTAGACGTAGAAGAGCAGAAGGTGGTTGTTCAAGCGAACGAGCTGTAGCGCTGGATCGCTCACATCTCGCTGCTTCATACATGCCTCACGGTGACCACGCCTCGGATATCTCACGAATGTCACCCCCTGGGGCAGCCAATCATACCGCACTATGATTGATGGGGGCTGTCCAAAGCTGTAGTCGTCTTCTCGCCGACACGCAAGGACGACCAGCGCCAACTGAGTATCGCGCCCCCTCGCGAGCTCTAGTCGTGCGCTCGCGCTCAGGTCGTCCGTATGACAAAGTATACACGAATACCTAGCAGCGCAAGGAGGGCCCGCATCCACAGGAGACGACAACCGTGAAAAAACCGCCCGTGGCCTCGAGGCACCATAGCCTTGTTCCGAACAAGGAATAAAGCCTATACAGTCATAAACCTAGCGAGTAGATGGGGAGAAGCCTGATGTGTTAATATCGATGTCTCGATAGTCACCACGATACGCGCATGGCCTACGGGCTGTAGATCGTCCATCCGCAGGTTGGACGTTGGAGGCTCGAAGGTCGAGCGCGGGGTTTGGGGTCGCGGGGTTTGGCGGTGCTACGATGAGAGATTTCGAACATTGGGTGGAATGCACATGCTCTTGGTCGATAGTGCTGTCTGTCCATCCTATTACGGTGCGCCGATACTGATCCATGGAAAGCGTGCGACGAAGAGTCAGAGGGCCATGATTCGTTGTCGTTATTCGGTCTGGATGTGGACACAGACGGAGAAGACGACGTAGGCGTAAAAGGGGTTGGGCACTTGATCGTGGGTTGGCAGTGCCGATTAGTGGCTTCGTACGCCTGGTCTCAGATGCGAGGAGGGGAAGTATCGGTTGAGGCCAAAGCAGTGGGGAGGGATTGCTGAAGAGACAGCATGCGGGACTCGTACGTGGTGGCTGGCTAGCTACCGTGGAAATGGTACATAGACAGCTAGAGTCGAGTGTTGTTGAGAGTGTCGGGGACATGACGGCACGGAGCGACGGAGGAGTTGGAGTAACTGCTGGCTCGAGGAGATGAGCAACGCGGTACTGGACCTCAAGCCGCGAGCTACGCAAACGATTGAGGCGATGGGACGACAAGTTCTTGGGCGCCGGGTGCGAGTTTGGGACAACGAACAGAAGAGATGATTGTCCTTATTGATGAAGGTGACGCAAACTGACGATGAGACCAAGATTATTGCAGGATGGGCTACGAAGGAGGTGTTGCATGGTGGTGGCAAACGCCCACGCCGGATCGCGGGTAGGAAGTGAGCCTGGGATATGGAGTCGTAGGATAACGTTCTGGAAATGAGTGATTATCAGCGAGTGTTGATAGCGGGAGAAGGGCGGATAAAACGTACCTCGACGTCTTGCCGATTATTTAACCTCCAGTACAGAGCGCTCAGCTATGCGCGCAATATAGGGCCTATTTTTGCAAGTGGCGTGTCGTGACCATCGTCGTCGAGCAAGGTCTGCAAAGCCCTAACGCCTGCACGCGTTCTTAGTATCGACGTCCCAGGATCTAGGCTCATGGGTTCGGCACGGTGAACCTCAAGGAGGGGAACAGCCAGGCGTCCCCTACCAGCTGCTCTACTACGCCGTGTCGTGGATGTCGCTGAAAATGCTAACATTTGCTTAGTTTCGGGGTGCGGGCAGGCCTTGAGCCATTATGTGTTACGGACGAGGGCGGGAGCTTTCCAAGGAAAGCAGCGAGAGGCAGGATATATCCCGCACGTTTCGCGTAATCTCCGCTGCTTGACCCAACCCACGCGGTGACCGACGAGCGGGCTTTCGACTGCCTACTCAGTGGTCTCGGGGGTCGGTCATACGTCAATAGCGTTTCGATGGTGCCACAGCGGCGCTGCTGACATTGGCGGAGCCTGCGATTGCGGCCTCAGACCAATCACGAGGCCTCGACGGTAGAGCCAGGCGAGAACCGCGCAAGCCACGGCGAACACGAACACTGACCGCGAGAGCGCAGGTCCTAGTTTGCCACGTTCTACGTTCTAGCACCGACTTCGCACTTGCGCAAGGGCGACTACGCGTTCCCGGGATATATGACATGCTCCGTCGTTTGTGACGCGTCGAAGAATCGTGAGGATCGAGGACTTGTCGATTATTGTTCGACATGTTTAGGCCAAAGATGTCCGGATCGCATGGGAATCCACCCAATTTACAACGATCGACTTGCCTCGCAGTACACGTCGTACGCAGCAGTAGCTACAAGGACCCTCCAGCCGTCAGCACTACACTTCCATCCCATGCATCAGCAACGACTCTCTAGGACAGGAAGAAAAACGCACCAAGTGGCCAGCAGATTTCGACCCACTTCCGAGCGCGAAATAAACACAATGCGTCCAAAGCAGAGTGTGAACTGAAGGAGACCACGAAGAAAGAACTAGTGGGCTGGCCCAATCCGAGGCGCGTGCTAAGCGCTAAATGCCCCCAGGCGTCTTGGTCTCGTCAGTTCGTCCGTCAAAGGCGTGCGGTAGAGCATCGTTTATAGTGCGTCTCCAACGTGGAGATCGTTGAGATCGAGTTCATGGCTGTTGGATATCTGGATCGTTGGAACTTAGAACGTATCTTCGATCGGGCCGGCGACATCCGATGCTTCTCACCAGTGCCTGTGGCCGCTTTCTGTCAGTTTCCTGGCTGCGAAACATATACCAGAGTTTCGCCCAGCCTCTTCTGGATTTCGACTTCTATTCTGCCCCTCGATGCTTGCGCCAGGAAGCGCCGCCCACGAGAACGAGAACGCGCCGACGTCTGGTCATTGGGTACAAAATGACGCGTCCCTTTGCTGGTATCCTCGCTTCATCCTTACTAACTTTGCCTCGACAGCACAGCTGGCAACTCAGCTTGGCCCTCACGCGCAGGCTACGAGAAAGGCGAAAGTCTTGCGTTTCCAGCTTGCAATTTGGCAACTATGTGCCATGGTCGCTGGCTCGATGTGCCCGAGCTCCGTTCGAAAGAGAGGCAGGAAGAAAGAAGGCATAGAACGATGTACACTCACTGGTACTGGTCAGTTCGTCATCCCAGTCTTGTTTGCACCTCACGTTAAAGTCAAAGTTCTTTCGGGAACTTACGGTCGCGAGCTGTACGAGCGAGTGCGTCGCAAGCGTATTGCTGGTCTTACTCCGGATAACACTGCCAACGTCCAGTGCCGTTCGTCCCTCAAGCCAATGAACCCACGCACCGTTCAGCATCGGTTCGTCCTCAATATCTTCAGTCATCACCTTCCTCAACATCCCCATGGAACTCACCAATGTCCCGTTCAACGCCCACCTGGCTCAGCACTTTCGATGTACTGTACACCGGCGTATACCTTCGTCCTATCAGATCACAAACGGATCAAGATCCTGTCGAGTTACGAGTTCGCCCTTTTCCCGCAGACTTCCTACTGATTGGATGGGAGAACAGTGGAAGACGTGTTTCCAACGGTTGCAGCGCTGGAACCTGGGTTTTTGCGACGGAGAAAGGGAGGTGGGGGACCTTGAGATGTCGAGCATCCGAGCGGATACCTCCCGCGCTTCAGCTACACGAGTCACAAGGAACTCGTATCCGCCTTATCTGCGGGGGCACAATCAACTCTACGGCTCTGCATCTCAGTAACGGGTACGCGTTCCACTGCGTCTTGATGGGGAAGAAGAGCATCACGGACGCACCATCCACTTGCCGAAGCCACCGTGCCACCACCTCCACCCAGTCGACCACACGTCTCTCCCCTTACGCCGTCGCTCGCTCTCTATACCAGTGCTACCATGGTGCTCCTCGCTAAGGACGAGCGGCAAGAGTGACAAAGTTACTACACTTTGCGCCGCGTTGTGTCGGAGAAGAAAAGATGACGTGGAAGACGCACCTCCGTCATCTTCACCCTCCCACCTTCCCATGGCGCCTCCATTTGCTCGCCAGACACTTCAGCGGGCCTTGAACATACTAAATCATCTCTCTGCGCTGCCTCTCGAGTCCCCGCGCCCCACCTCCGACTCAGGCCCCCGTGCCTGTGATCCATGCTACAACTATACACCACTCGACTCGAAAATCCCGACGCTAGCCATCGCAGGATATTCTGAGACAGCAACTGGTGATACGGCAGCGCATAGAGGGTCTAGTACGCAAGTATGGGACAGGCACGAAGGAATGCGGAAATGCCCGACCCCTCATGTCCCTCTGCTCCACGCCTCCTCGAGATCAGCAGGATGTCGAACACTCGGCTTCTATCTGTTCATCCCCGAACCAGCAAGCGGAAAAGGAGGGGGTGGGAGGGGAAGTAGAAGAGAGCGCATGGGGTAGATGATGGTCCGGAGAGGAGACGCAGCACCGGGATTCGGGATGCGGCGCATGAAACAGTTCTGATATTTTTTGATTTCGAGGTCCGGTTTCCTGCCGTCTGTCCGTTTACTTCTTGATTCATCATTTCATTGCTGCACCGCTTTCGACTTGTATTCCGTCCATGCCCACCATTGTGTGATTATTCGAATGGACACTGCCCTCCTAATTCATAGCGCGCTATAATTTTCAATTTTGTCATGCGTTACTTTACTCCTCAGTACAAGAAGGACAAACTGTACAGAGAATGACGGCAGTGCTACTAGGTGTATATGAGACCGCGGGAGTGGGGGAGGGGGAGAGGAGGCTTTGGGATACCGCCGCTCACGAAACTCCCGGACACGGTGGGTGTACAGACTCCATGTTGACGCCACCACTGACTCCGCTCATGCTCTCTCGTACGCGCTAGCCAGCACTTCGCCTCGGATATGTACAGCAAAAGTCTCTGGCTATCAGGTAGGCGGGGCGATCCAGATGCTGTGCTTATTGGGCACCTAATGACTTGCTGTGATTCCCATTGTTCACAGTACTACTGAAAATATCATTGGCAAAGATGGGTGGTGAAGAGCATGAAGGTGCATATGGGCCCGCTGTAAACAAATGTCACTGAAAACATATCATATGTTTGTTTTCCATGGAAGAACATCCAGGAAGGTATTCCCAATGTTCCCACAAGTATGTTTCTCGTTCCCACAACTACGTAGACAGCGTCATCAGAAGATGCATCTTACAGTGAACGAACAGATATGAAGACACGAAGGTACATGATTACATCTCCAAATCTACAAGAACCCTACCCGAAGCCAAATATGGAAAGAGCGCGAAAGCTGAATATAGGCAGAGGAGTAGCACCCGACGCCTAAGGGCCCGGTCTGCTCGTCGAGATGTTAGTCCCTCGGGTCTGGGGTTGGCTGAGTTTGAAATACACATTTCCTAGCGCTGGGGTTTGGCTGAGCGCGTCACATTTGTCACACATGTTCTAAATACGGCGCCAATCTGATAACAATTGCAACAATGGTTCGTACTACCAACAGCCACACCCAAACACTTTGAGAAGCTGCCAATGCTCAAGCACAACATCATCTATGGACCTCTGCTGTCCTTGCTGCAGTTGTAGGGGGGGCTGCCCTTCATATGGCTCAGTATCTGATCAAGACTCCTATGTATATCTCTGCTCTCACTGGTAAGCAATGGACTCAGGAACTTCTTGATGGACATTGGGAGCGCTTTCACAATATGATGGGGATGAGTAAGTGAGTCTTTCGAAAGCTCAATCAGGAGCTGGAGAAGTACTCTGGATTCAAGGGTTCAAGGTATATTGGGCATGAGGAGCAGTTGGCAATGTTTTTGTACATGTGTCGGTCAGGTGGGGTACACCGAGAAGTGCGCGAGTGTTTCCAACATAGTCCTGGGACAATCACACAGTATACATATCAACTTGAATTTTTTAACTGTTGCTAATGATTCTCTAGGGTGTTCGACAACCTTCTGAACCATTTAACTGATTCCCAGTTTTATATGCACTATATGAAGCTTCTGCCAAGTGATATCACACCACCTGAGATACGTACCAACCCCAAACTCTACCCATTCCTCAAAGACTGTCTTGGAGCTCTTGACGGTACTCACATCGATGCCTTTATTCCTGACGAAAGTCAGATTGCACAAAACCGAAATCGCAAAGGCAGGCTCACTCAGAATGTTCTTGCTGCAACCACGTTTGACATGTGGTTCGCATATGTATGTGCAGGTTGGGAAGGGAGTGCTGCAGATAGCCATGTTTTTGCAGATGCAAGGGCCACCGATTTTGTGATTCCCCCTGTCAAGTACTATCTTGGTGATGCTGGATTTCCTGCATGTGATGCATTGCTGGTACCCATGGTGTCCAATACCATCTCAAGGAGTGGTCAAGATTCACAAACATGTGGGTTTGTCTCTGACTGTATTGATGTCCTACTCATTCTATATTAGCCCACGTGATTACAAAGAATTGTTCAACTTGCGCCATGCCCAAGCTCGGAATGTTGTTGAGCGCATCTTTGGCGTTGTCAAGCAGCAATTCCGGCTCATCAACACTGCCCCAGAGTATTTGTTGAAGAAGCAAGCAAAGATGGTGCTTGTGTTACGTGTACTTCACAACTTCATCCATGTCCATGATTCCCAGGATTTAGATGGAGCAACTTTGGAGGATCTCAACAACTACTGCCAGCAATCACATACACCGACAACAGATGATTATTCAACTCACATCTCACATGAAGAACGTGATCAGGCAAACGACTTCTGAGATAGGATTGCTAAAGAGATGTGGAAGCAGTACCAACAGTATCTACAGCAGAACATGTAATTATGTTGGTATTAAAATTGCAGAAGGTATGTAGATGTAAAGAGTGGAATGGGGTAAAGAATGTGAAATGATGTAATAAAGGAGTGGGATGAATAAGTAGTAACCTAGAGAGAGGATAGTTCAGCAAGGATATATGCATGGCGAAGTACATCACTATCAATGCCCATATATGTATCGACACTTGAACTGTCCTTTTGGAAGAGAACAAGTGCCTTACCTTTCTCTTCTATGGTTAGATCATGATCCATGTCCAATGCAGCAATGACCTTGGCCAGATGAGAGCCGGAAAGCATCTCTGAAGAACCTACAGCAGCTGTTCCCACATTAGCCACCTTGCTGACAGCTTCTGCCAATGCAAGAAGAGCATCAGGACCAGAGGTACGGCCCCGCTTTGTCCTGTGTGGAGTTGAAGTGTCATCCACATCAGAGGCAGCACACTCCCGATGCTGAGACGAAGGCAGCAGCAGCAGCAAAGGGGAAAGAGAAGAGGAATGGGGAAACATGTCCATATCCTATGATGATTGAGTTCTCAAGTTAAACCCAATACTGATAACACATACCTGAGAGGCCTCATCCTCATTATCACTATGAGGAGTTCCAATATCTTCACTATCATCTGCAATCATAGCAGTGATACTGATGGCATTATCACCAGTTGCACTACAACCTTCAACCAAGGCAAACATGAGGTCATAGCAAGGAAATGCCTTCTTTTGCCACTTCTTGGCAGAAGGATGTTTCTAGTATAATCAGCAACAGCAGGTAGGAGAAGATGAGGAGACATACATCAATATACTTGTCCCAGACATTGTCAGTTGCAGTGACAAGATGCCATTGGTCATCCCAACCAAATCCAGAAAGAGAGCGAAGGACTTGGACAACAAGGAAGCTCTCCTTGAGCTAACCAACATGATAAGTAGCAGCCTGTAGACTGAGATATCAAGTACACACCGATTTGAACCTATCGTGACAACTGGTAGCAGTCTTGTAACTACCCTTGCTCCTCTCTTCACTACCCTTCAAGCTTTCCTCAGCTGCAGTCCATACCAGGGTTTTCCAGCCATTGTCCCCTTGATTGCCAGCAGCTTGTTGCTCAAGAAGGCAGTCAAGAAGGGCCTTGTCGTTGGCGTCCATCCATATGGCCTTTTTCCCCTTCGTTACAGGGGGATTCTCCTTATTTGATCGCGTCAAAGAAGGCATTGTCATGTGAGTGAAAGAAATGAGGGGAGAGAAGCGAAGGGGAAGAAGCAAGGGGGAAGAAGCAAGGGGATACGAAGAAGCACTGAGAATTGATGTGACATGGGCCCTGCCCCAAACCCTAATGCAGCAGAGCAAACCACCAGCTTGGGGTAGGTTTGGGCCGGGTTTGATCTAACCATGGGACTCAAATTTGGCAGGTCAGGGCTAACATCTCGACGAGCAGACTGGGCCCTAAGTGCTATGTGTGACGCCGAGGGTAATACTGAGGAGTGGGGCACCCCCTGAGAACCCTAAGTTGTATGGAAAGCCGGAAGGGTATGCTCGTTTAAGCAAGCTTCCGAGGTTTGCCCTTGTTTGTTTCAAGCGAGACCCCCAGGAACCTCAACAGCACACGTATTACTGTATTTTTGTCATGATGTGTCAGTTTACTAGTGACGAAAAACATTAATGATTGTTTGTAAAGTAGTGAACGTTTGGATAGGAATGAATCATTAATATAACAAAATGTGAAACTACAGGAGTGGAACGGAGATGGTCAAAGGGGCCAAGCCAAACAGTTGACAGTAGTCGTTGCATTTGTGCTGTGACAGGAAAGCCTTGAATGCGGAACTAACATTGCCATCGCCAAAGCTGTATTCACTAAATAGAATCAGTTGTTTGGGTTTGGTAACTTCATAATGATTAGGACTCACACCAGTGTCATTATCTGGGGATCACTGAGAAGGCTCCCACCGCCTTGAAAATCAGAAATGTACACTTGATCCCCTGATTTGATATAAAGAATATGCTGCATGCAACATAGAAAGAGAGCTGTTTCGTAGTTGGGGTCATCTTCTTGATCTGCAAGGGGTTTGGCACTGCCGTTGTTGATATACTTGACGAAACTGGCAGAAGTCGGGATCCTTTCCTTGAGTAGATAGGTTGTAGAATTTGCTGGTAGCCGGCCACAAGTAGCAGAGGATGCGATGCTATCGTGTCCGAGATGTTTCGC
Organism: Pleurotus eryngii var. eryngii; assembly: GCA_029467805.1. Classification (NCBI taxonomy): domain Eukaryota; kingdom Fungi; phylum Basidiomycota; class Agaricomycetes; order Agaricales; family Pleurotaceae; genus Pleurotus; species Pleurotus eryngii. The sequence continues at coordinate 2,619,460 of SZVJ01000015.1, read as the reverse complement.
AACACCTCCTCGTACAAACCGGAGACGTGGAATTGCGGACTCGAGTGTGGCAAGTAGACAACATCAGCTTCGAAATGCACCAGTAGCCTCGGATATTTCTGTTGTTTTCAGTTGGGTAAGTTCATGGTCAATGAAACTGTAACCAAATTCAAGTAGTGAAGTAGCCCAGCAGAGAAGGTTGGCCTCCATCAATGTTTTATCATGTTCATCAGAGGCACCATAACATGTGACTTCTGGGCGACAGCTAGACTCTGCATGCGTAGGAAGGTAGACACGTTTGATGGCCACATCTTCTTTCCCTCTCGCTCCCAAGAGACTGTCTTCTAGAGTGTTATCAGGAGCGAGGACGAGATATCCAGCATGGCAGGTTTTGAATGTTCTGATCCCAAGCTGGACACCAAGGTGAAGGTGAAGTGTGGCTTCTTGCGCAAGGGAGGGCGAGTATGCCCATGGCTTCCCTTGAATGAGTTCATGGAACTTCGGAACCCTGATAGGACTATATTTGATCCGTTCTGGTGAAATAATTTGGTGTCAGCAGTCCGAATAGCTTTCTATGAGCATACCTCCAGGCCCGAGTCCAATGGAAAGATTCCGAATGGAGCCAGCATGCTTCATGGCTGCTTGGAGTCTCTGGTGATCCAGTGAAACATACAAGTGGGCGTGTTTGGTCTTTGGCAGTGGAGATGCTTGGTCCACATCTGAGTTTGGAGTAAATGTCTCCTGCACGGTTCGGTTATAAGTTGTGTCTGTATGGATAGTGGAAAGGTCCTCTCACCTTCCGTGCACGCTTCCGGCTGGTGATGATGCCTTGAGTCTTCAGCTTGTAGTCTGTGAAGTCTACAGCCAGCGGAACTGGACTCTTAGGCAAGTAGTCGCGGTGGTTTTCTTTCCCACTTAATTCGATGTTGTCATCAGATTCCCATGTCTCTGCTTCTTCAAGTTGCCGGCCTTTACCCTTCTTCCATCCCAGTCTCTTTGCCTTTGCCTTGCGTGGACTAACAGTAGTCTATAATATCACAGACAGTAAGTGAGAATTCACTTCATGGCCGGATCAATCATACTTACTCTAACTGCAATTCCAAGGTTGGTGCTGTCGCATGCCTCTTTGTACTCTTGGTAGCCTTCATAGTGTGCCTTGTCAATCACAAGTAGGGCCAGAAATAGAGTGCATGGAGCTGAAAATATTTGCTTCTTGTCGCATCCAGATGGTTTGAAGCAGGACTTGCCAAAGTGGCCCTCTCACGGACTCTCATCTGCGAACGATCCCAGGCAAATCTGTTTGATGTGGCAGCGGTCAATTTGTCAAACATAGTGAACATGGTGATGTCGGCAATCTGAGCACCAGTCAAGTTAGCTGGTATGCTTCGTCCCTCTGATAAATTCGTCTTGAGACACTGTACAAAGTTTAGACCAATGATTAATAATCATACCATGATGCTGCTAACTTACGCCAAGTGGGCGACTGTTTATTGTCTTCAGAGGCTGGATTTCATAATGAACCTGCATTAGTATTTGACAACGATCGCCAGGAGCATATGCAGAAGATCACCAGTGAGCCGTTGCAGCTCCATGATGTGCATGAGCTGATGAGTATCCAATTGCGGCACTGGACTGACCATTACCATTGGGTCAAGGCAATGTAATATTTGGTCGCGTAGACAAGGGTGTGCCAATAGGAACTCGAGGTGGTCCCATATTATGTAGAGACGAAGGGAAGTGATGAACAGCACACTGTTCCTGTGATGATCCTAGAGCTGAACTTTAGCATGTGGTCTATCAAAAGGTTGTATAGAGTCTGACCTTTATGTTGCACTCCATTCACCATACTTCGGATGCTATCAGTGTTGACATTTCCCATTCTTGAGTTACTGGTCCGATGATTCATGTATCCATCATTACTCCTAGTCTGTACCAAAGCCTCCATTTCAAGTCGACAGAAGGTATCTGCTTCATTTCCTATTGGATGTGTGTAATTACCAGTGATAGCGACACAAGGTGGGTGAGGTTCACTTACATGCTTTCTTTGTATAGTACAGATAGCAATCTCTACACACAAACTTCGCTTTACCATCATGGCTGAGGACATATTGGTGCATTGTCCCAGCCTTCATAACGTTATTGCAAGTTGCCTGTTGGCAATGTTGGTCATGCAGACAGAGCTTGGTAAATCCCTGAACCATGGGAGGCTGAGTTGCCATGATGGAAGATGAGGGCAAGAAACCAAAGAAAGAGTAATGAAAGAAAACAGAAGGTCCGACCCTTTCAAACACCAAATGTATAAAGGTCACTGTTGGACCTACTTACTTATTGCTACTTGATCGATGGCAACCTAACTCCTTAATTCTTCTATTTATCCCTAAGTGATTTCATGGCGCGAGGAAACCAGTACAAGCCAAATCGTATGTTCATGCATTCAGTGTATTGATTAGTATGCTCATGCCGAATTTAGCACCAATCAAACAAATAGCAGCTGCCATACAGAAATTCTATCGTCAAGGCTCAACTGATGCTGAGATTATGGAATCCTTGGTTGAAGGGTGGTACTATGATACAAACCAGTATGGTTTTGGGTAAGCACCACATATACAAACCCAGTGTGCACTCACTCTCATTAGCTTGAAGAAGTTTCGCAAAATGCATGAAAAACTAGGGTTGGTTCGGTCAAGAAAAGCAGCTCTTAGCATGGAGAACATCCATCCAGCAATGCTTTGATTGTGGGAGATATATCCATGTGCTGGCCTACGAGAGATGAAACGATTGCTCATGGAAGAGCACAATCTCCCTGTGACGAGGTAAATGATATCAAGTTAGCATGACTTTCACTTCTGACAGCTTCTGAATGACAGATCTGTTTTAAGCAAGTACTTTCTTGAATATGAGCCTGATCTTGTTCGTGCACGGCAGTACCAGCGCTTTCGCAGAAAGAGGTTCTGGGCAGCTGGCATCATGGATATGCTTTGCTGTGATCAACATGACAAATGGAAGTGATTTGGATTGCGCCTTCACACCGCTATCGATCCATTCATAGGAAAGATCCACTGGATCAAAATTTGGTACACTAATAGCGACCCAGTGCTGATTACAAGTTATTATCTTGATGATGCAGAGGAAAGTGGCAGTAAGTAAAATACAACTATTCTGATAAGTATCCAATTACTAACCCTCTGTCGCATTAGGTATTCCATTGATTACCCAAAGTGATCCTGGTAGTGAGAACTTTGGAATAGCCAAAGCTCACACATTTCTTCGACATTGGCACGACCCTGCCTTGGAAGGTCATCTTTGCCACCAGTGGATGAAAGAGAAGAAGAACATCCCACCTGAGATTAGCTGTAGTCAGTTACGGCGACGGTTCACACCTGGCTTTGAGAATATTCTCGACAAGGGAGTTCATATGGGTTGGTACAACATTGATGATAGTGTGCATAAGTAATCCTCCCTCCATCAATATGCAGATGCCAACCTGATATCATTGAAGGTTGACCTTTCACTGGACATTCATCCCATGGCTCCAAGTTGAGCTGGATGCCTACTGATCCCATGTGAATTCATCCAAGAAGCGTCAGGATAGAAATAAGATTCTTCCTCATGGCGTTTCCGATCACATTGCCAAATTTCCTCATAGATATGGTGTGCTGGACTTCAAGGTAATCTTGTTATGCTAAATTCTACATTATATTTAGTTTGGCCCATAGGTTCAGGTTCAACGCAAGGCCATCACTGAAGCACGCCAGCTGTATGCCCCACTGGGTCATCAAGTATTCACTCTGGTTCCTCAGTCCTTCGAAGCAGTTATTTCACGGGGGTACAGTGGTATGGGTTCACCAGAAATCAACTGCGATAGCATATGGGCAGTATATTGTGATCTAGTTAAGTATATCTACGCTGACTTCGAAAGCCAGAACATGTGGATCAACTGGGAAAATGGACTCGAGACGGAGGAGGCAGTCAAGGAAACACACCCCGATTCTGAAATAGAGAATCTCCAGCCACTTGTGGACATCAGAGACAGGTCTGATGGATCGTTCTATCTGGGTGGGGTAAATGGAGGGGCAGGCCTTGGTAAGTCTGAGTGCAAATTGAAATGGGGTGTCAACTAACTTTGAGGATATAAGATGCTGGTCACCATACACAGCTTGACGTGATGTGCGACGACGCCAAACTGGGTCAAGTAGAGGGGGACCTTTGGGTCGAGGGGCCGCAGCCTCTTTGTGTGATGTTCTCGGAGGACGAAGATGATGGCGATGGTGCAGGGAGTACTGAGGAATGGGAGGAGGCCAGACAGATGTAGAATGAGCAGACGGGCAGAGGGCACGGCACGGCGAAGCCAGTTGATATAGCTGCTTGTCACCTAGGCCTTTGTCTTAATTTTGTTGGTGTGTGGAAGCATCCTGATGTTGTCGACATGCCGAAGTTGTTTGTCGTAGTCGAATGTGCAAGCTTGCCAGCACGTAACTAACTGGGTTGGCAACACCAGTCATGGTTTCATCTGGGACAAACATGAATCTCACACCTTGTTCTTGTTGCATGCGTGTTTAATTGTTGATCAGAGGTAGCGGGAATGAAAGGCTGAGTGCGGCAGAGTCAAAGCAGCGGCAAACCTCATTGGCAGATTCGAAGCCAATCCTAGCAAACGAGTTGAGTGTGTAGATTGATGGCTCATATACGCCGCTTGGAATGCAGTTGTGGCTAGTCGTTGTCAGGCGGGAAATGGGTCAATGATCAGCCCCAGGGAGAGTGAAATGAATCTGGGATATTCCATCAAGAACAGGAAACTCTGTGTAACATGGGAAAAACTACAAAATGATTACGGTGGGATGTGGTGCGAGAGCTCGTAACTCACCTAGTTCCTCACTGGTCACCTTGTATCTATCCATTCTACTACCATTGCTGGAGCCGTTGAATCCAAGTTGGAGATGGACGACTTCAAGGAATTCTTGATGCTCGAGTCAATACTGGTGTTGATGGTTGGACGTTGAACATTTGAATGTTGAACGTTGAGTACTGAAATTTGGGATGGTCGATGAGAAGAGCAAGTGCTAATAATAAATATAATTATGTCAGATGCACAGAGGTATTGGGGGTCCTGTTACCATATATGGCAAGTACAAGCAAGGCCAAACCTCGGAAGCTCACTTAAACGAGCATACCCTTCCGGCTTTCCATAAAGTCGCAACCACGTGCCATGCGCAGGTGATACATCGCGTGATGTATCACGCTGGCGAACTGTGGGTCACAGGGCTTGATGTATTGAACCACAGGATGTGATGTATGAGAAGAGGCTCTATGCCTGAGATCTCAATGTCTTCACAGCATCCGCATACAGGGACCGTTCATAATCTCTTATCGCAAGACCTCGTGGTCGAGATCCCCAGCCTTTGCATTGACGGCACTGGAAGGCCCTACAGTCTATGGCTGTATCATGGCGCCCATCGAAACACTGATACCAATACAGTATGCTTCTACTGTAAGGGTGGAACCCTTTCGTTTTGTGTATTCCGGCTGCCCCTATCTCCTATCGACTCCTCTCCGACTCCTCGGACTCGCTTGCACATGACTCGGACGTCACGGACCAGCATCGGACACACGTGATAATGGATCAAACACTTCGGACCGACTCTTCGTATCACTTTTGTTTCGTACTCTAATTCTCCGATTCTCTTATCCCCATTATTCGTTCTTAGTGCCTTGTCATCTCGGACCTTTCATACATTTGATTATCACTTAGCTACAAATACTCCTGTACTCGTAGTTAGTAAATTCAGCTTGCTTTCCCCCCCACATCGAGTCAGAGTCAGAATCTAAGAAGTCCGAAGCTTTCCCCTCATCCGTTGTCAGAGTTCGCCGTTGTCCGAGTCCGAGTCCGATCCGAAGCCAGTTTCTCCTGCCATCCTTATCATTCTCCTGCCATCCTCGTCGTCCTATCCGAAGCCTAGTCATCCATTCCGAGCGCGAGTGCATCTGAAGCTATCCGAAGCATCCGAAGTTCCTATCGTTTTGTTATCACCCTCGGACTCATCGTTCTCACACTAGTTCACTCGGGTGTCACATGGACTTGTCCTGCCGGAGGCGGACCCTCGCATTCTTATTAGACCCATCTACAGGTCTACACATATATTCACTACTACATTCTGGAGCCCACCGCGAGGGGCTTAAAGTTCAAGACACCCCCCCCCTGTCTCGCCGTCACCTAATCCATCTCTTCCATCATTGAATTTGAATTCCCTCCTGATCCTCTCCAAGACATATTTCCGGAAGGTCCGACGCAGCGGGCTATCAACTTCCTCTTCGAGAAGACATCCGCATATTTCCCATTCAAAATAGTCCGCTCTTGGGTCCCCGATCCGGACACTGTTGTTTGGCAGTTCGCACTTACTGGACGCCCAGAATCCGAACATCCGAGTATCCTGTCACGCCCTAATCCTCCATCACTCCGACACAGCCTATTCTATAATCCCGCTACAGCCTTTCACCGTACCACTCCAGAGTCAAACGACACTACGTCCGGGACACCCTCATCACTCACCGACTCATCTGAAAACCTTCCGCCCACTTCTTCACCTTCCCCTACTCCTCCTCCTACGATGGCCACAACTATGCCCGTCTGCGGTCACCATACCGCTCCGAAGTTCAACGGAAAGCCCAAAGGACTCCATCGCTTCTTCTCCGAAGTGGAGTACCTCGCTGCCCGTGCTCAGGTCAAAGGCCGGGATCTCATCCGAGCTACAATCGGATATCTCGACGACTCCGACTGGGAAATCTGGCGCAGCAGCGGCGACGCAGCCGAAGGAGACAACTGGGAAGCTTTCAAAACATGTATCAGGAAGCTTTACCCCGGATCGGATAACGAACAACGATGGCGTCCGTCCGATCTGTCCACTATCGCTGCTCTCCAGTCTCAGACCCCGATGCTCACAAAGGACGATCTCGGAGTCTATCACAGAAAGTTCCTCGTCCCTGCCAACTGGCTTCTCTCCAAAAATAGCGTCTCCACCCAGGATGTCGGACGCGACTATCTCGCAGGATTCGATCCGAGCACCCGTCAAAAGATCAAGGACAGATTGGTGATGGTCCACATGCAGCATCATCCGGACGATCCTTACACGATCACGGAGATCTATACAGAAGCAAACTTCATTCTCGGGACTTCGACTCCGGCAACTCTCACTGCATCTTCGACGTCTCCGACTGTGAGTCCGACGACTCCGGCTCCGGTCAAGACCGAATCCGCTGACATCTGTGCCCTGCAAGCTATGATGCAGCAGTTCATGACGATTCAGCAATCGCATCCGCAGTATCCTCCCCCTCCTCCGCAATATCCGTATAATCCGAACTCATTCTATCCGTATCCTCCGCCTCCGACCGCCCAAGCATACGCTTATCAGCCCGTCCCTCCCCAACAAAACTATCAGTATCCTTCTCAGCCACCTCAGCCTTCCCAAACTCAGCAATCGCGTCCTCCTCCTCCTCCTGCGCCACAAGGGATGGACCCGAGACCTCCCCGAAAGTGCCACTTCTGTCATTCCCTCTACCACACGATGGGTTCGTGTCCGGATGCTGTCCGATACGAACGGAACGGATGGATTGGTCAGAACGAAGAAGGTCGATGGATGGTCCTTCTGAGCAGGGAAACCATTAATCGTTCTTTCCCCGGAGACTCCTTCAAGGATCAAGTCGACAACTGGATGAGAGCCAACAATAGATCGCAGGATCGGGATGCACCTCCTCACCTAACCGTCACTCCCACTGCCACGAGTTCTGGAGTAGCGTCCGCGAACATGGTTGAAGTTAGCACCTTCCACTATGCTGAGTCCGATGAGTCCGAGTCTCGGGCATTCATCAAGGAGCTTCCGAGCCCGTTCGATCTGGAGGAAGAAGAAAAAGAGGAGATCTTCTTACAGGTTCTCATGCAGCGGATGCCCGAAGTCGCGAAGAAGTACACCTCAGCTCAGAAGAAGAAGGACGTCCGTTTCTCCGAGCCGCTCGAAACGACTCCGAGCACTCCAGCAAAATCCCCGTCCGAACCACCCCTACCTCCTCCAATTCCGGTTCCCTTTCCTTCCTCCTCAGCCCGATCTCAGCTAGCGGAAGCCATCGAGACCGGCCGCACGACATACCGTCCGAACTATCGGGTTCAGTCGAACATCGAGAATCCGAAGGTAGCCTCTGACGTCCTGGAACGCGCCCTCAACACCACACTCACTATCACGCAACGGGAACTCTTCGCACTCTCGTTCGATGCTCGGAAAGGACTTCGGGACCTCATCTCTTCAAAACGAGTCTCTACAGAATCTAACTATGCGTCCGTGAACATGGCCGCGTGCTACGATGACCCCGAAGACGTTGTGGAAGTTCTGATGTCCGCAACCCGCGATACAAACAAAGAATGCATTGTCGCAGCTCCGACCCAGTCACTCCGGATCATACGGCCCATTTTCAACGATCGGTACGAGGTCGAATGCATCCTGGACACCGGGTCCCAGATCATCGCCATGCGCCGCGACGTCTTCGACAATCTCGGACTGCTCATCGACATCGACAAGTTCATTACCATGGAATCCGCGAACCTATCCTCGAACCAGACCATCGGACTTGCGCACAACGTGAAGATGTCTCTCGGACCCGTCGATCTCTACGTCCAGGCTCAGATCGTGAACGACGCGCCCTACGAAGTACTCCTTGGACGCCCCTTCTTCTGCCTCACGTCCGCAGTCACCCGCGACTACCCCGATGGTCGTCAGGACTTGACCATACACAATCCGAACTCCAGCCGCCGTTTCCTCATCCCCACTTTCAAAAGAATTCACCGTTCCCGAGAGCCTAAGGAGCATTTTTAGATGCCGTCGAGGAACCCGTGTGGCGAGACGAATCCTTTATACCCCCGTTATATTCCTCCCTTATGATGTCATTATCCGATTCCGTTCCTCCCTCTGTTCCGTTCCGCTGCTTTACTTATCCAAAAACAATTTTATATGATACATCTCCTTCCGTGTCCGATCCATCACTTCCTCTTCTGTCTGTCCCCCCTTCCATGAACCGAAAAAGTACATATAATGTTCCGCATGACTCCGTCCCCGATCCGATGACTCTGGTGTATACTTGTGACCACGCGCCCGTACCTAATACTCATTCTTCTCGCATGTATGACGATTTGCCTAATGTGCAACGGATCTCTACAGGTCTTGTTGATATCATCGAGGATGGCATTACTCGGAGTGCTTCTTATCTTGATATTCCCCTTCCCACCACTACGTCCTACTCTACCTTTACATCTTGGTTTAACCCTTCCGACTCCAACGCCCCTCCTCCCTCGTCCGATGACTCCGCTCTGACTCCGACCGCAGGAGTCTTCGCAGCAACTGCCCGGATGCCGACATACGGAAAGAAGCCCTATCGAAAGGTCGCCAATCGCACAGTACCTGTCTCCACTACGCTTCCAGAACAGTATCGGATTGTTCGACGCGAACCACCGGACATCTTAGCCAACCTTCTACCTCTTCCTACTCAACCACCCGACTTCACTCCGGGACTCCAGTACACTCAGGAACGCACTGACAAGCAGGCTGTCAACCCGGATAACTGGCTTTCTCCCGAAGAAATCAAACTGGCACACTGGTTCATCCGGACTGACGAGGACGCCTTCGCATGGTCCGAGAATGAACGTGGCAAGTTCTCTGACAAATGGTTTGATCCTGTAGTGATGCCTACTATCGAGCATGTTCCCTGGGCACTCTGGAACATTCCCATTCCTCCGGGGATCTATGACGAAGTCGTCCGTGTCATCCGAGACAAAATCAAGTCCGGAGTCTACGAGGAGTCCAGTTCTTCTTACCGGTCTCGCTGGTTCTGTGTTCTCAAGAAGGATGGAAAGTCTCTCCGTCTAGTCCACGATCTTCAGCCTCTCAATGCCGCTACTATCAAGGACGCCTCTATTCCACCTCGGGTCGAGACTTATGCCGAAGCCTTCGGAGGCCGATCTTGCTACGGTGTCTATGACTTGTTCGTCAGATTCGATCAACGGAAGCTCTCGGAGAGCTCGCGCGATCTCACAACATTCCAGACACCTCTCGGAGCCAAGCGTCTCACCGTCATTCCTATGGGATTCACCAACTCTGTTCAGATACAGCATGGAGACCTTACCTTCATTATGCGAGACGAAATTCCCCACGTCACCGATCCGTACATCGACGATTGCCCTGTCAAGGGTCCGCGTACCCGCTACAAACAACCCGACGGTTCCTACGAAACCCTCTCCGATAATCCTAACATCCGGCGCTTCGTCTATGAACATATCGCAAACATGCATCGGATCGCTCACCGAATGAAGAAGTTTGGTGGAACGTTCTCCGGAGTCAAGCTACGTATCTGTGTTCAGCGTGCATCTATTGTCGGACACATGTGCACTTATGAGGGTAGAGAACCCGACGATGACAGGGTCCAAAGGATTCGCGATTGGCCCGTACCCGAGAACGTCACCGACGTCCGAGGTTTCCTGGGCACCATCGGAGTCATGCGTATCTTCATCCGAGACTTTGCAAAGCATGCTAAACCACTTGTGCAGTTAACCAAGAAGGACGTTGTCTTTGTCATGGGTCCGGACGAACTAGCTGCCATCGACACTTTGAAGAACCTCACCATCACTTCCCCCGCACTCCGAGCTATCGACCATTCATCTGACCGCGAAGTCATACTGGCCGTCGACTCCTCCACCGTCGCCGTCGGATTCATTCTCTCCCAGATGGGCGCCGACAACAAACGCTATCCGTCCCGTTTCGGGTCTATCACTTGGAACGACCGCGAATCCCGCTATTCCCAATCCAAAATCGAGCTCTACGGACTCTTCTGGGCGCTTCAGGCCACGAAGCTTTGGCTCGTCGGAGCTCGCAATCTCACTGTCGAAGTTGACGCAAAATATATAAAGGGCATGATCAACAATCCCGACATTGTCCCGAACGCTGCAATGAACCGCTGGATCGCCGCCATCCTTACCTTTTCCTTCAAACTCAAACACGTTCCCGCTCGGGATCACGCTCCGGCCGATGGCCTTTCGCGACGAAGAAGAGCCGAAGAAGACCCGGTACTCGTAGAAGATGTTGAGGGTTGGATAGACGAAGCTTGTGGTTTTACTTTACAGGTTCATTCGGACGCTGACGCCTCCGTCTCCCGGGTTGCTCAAAACCATTTCTGGGGTCATATCGGATCCCTTGTGCGCACCTTCATCTATGACGAAGACTCTGCCGGATTCCACGACTCCGATGACTCTGACGACATTCCCCGGACTCCGAAGGCTGCGGATAAAGACGCACGGATGCTGGAGATAGAGACTTTCCTTCGGACTAGCAAGGCCCCCGTCGGACTCACTGAACCCGCCATGCGCAATTTTGTCTGACGAGCGCTCAACTTTTTCTACCGTGATGGCAAGCTCTGGCGCAAGGATAACCACGGGAAGCATAAGGTCTACATCCATCCGGGCCGCCGACTCTATCTTATCCGAGCTGCTCACGACTCTCTCGGACACAAGGGTATCTTTGTCATCCGGACTCGCCTCCTTGAACGATTCTGGTGGCCCTTCCTCGACCAAGACGTCCGATGGTTCGTTAAGACTTGTCATCAGTGTCAGATCCGCTCCAGTTTCAAACTACATATTCCACCGAGTCCAACTATCCCCCTTTCCCTTTTCCGCCGCGTCCACATCGACTGCATGGTTATGCCCTCCGCCAGCAAATTCAACAAAATCGTACACGCACGGTGTGCTCTTACTTCTTATCCGGAATGGCGCGCTCTTCGCCAGGAGACCGCGGAGACGCTTGGCTTGTTTATTTTCCAGGAGATTCTGTGCCGCTGGGGCGCCATCGAAGAACTTGTGACGGATAACGGTACCCCGTTTGTGAAGGCAGTCGAATATCTCGCAGAGAAGTATGGCATCTGACACATCCGAATCTCTCCGTACAACTCCCCAGCCAACGGACTCGTCGAGCGAAGACACCGGGACGTTCGGGGTTCACTCCTGAAGACTGCGGACGGCAACGAGAAGAAGTGGGTTGAAGTCGCACCATCCGTCTTCTGGGCTGAGCGTGTCACCATCTCCAAAACCTCCGGAATGTCTCCTTACTACATGGTACATGGCATCGAGCCTCTCTTTCCATTCGACCTCCACAAAGCTACCTATCTCGCCCCTCCTCCTGATACCACTCTCACCACAGAACAACTCATCTCCATGCACGCCCGACAACTCCAAAAGCGTCCGGACGATATCGAACGTATGCGCGAAAAAGTTATTTGGAGTCGGATTGCCTCCCTTGAAGAATTCGAACGTCGGTTTGCCCGGACGATCAAGGACTTCAACTTTCTTCCCGGGCAGCTTGTTCTCGTTCGTGACAAAAAGATAGAAGGAGACCACTCTCTCAAGCATCTGCCTCGCTACATGGGACCTATGGTTGTCGTCCGACGCACTCTTGGCGGATCCTACGTCCTTTCCGAACTGGATGGCTCCGTCTCGACTCTACGTTACGCAGCATTCCGCGTTATTCCTTACTACGCCCGACGCCGCCATCTCCTTCCCATTCCCGACTCTCCCGAACCCGACAGCTCCGACGATTCCGAAGACCTCCCGGAACCTCAGTCCGCCGCGAACTTCGCCGGACTACAAAATATGACGAAAGACCGAGTTTTGACGCCTTTGCGGCAGCCTAACCGTCTAGTACTCTAAATTTTTTCCACCCAGACCAGGGTTCGCCCTGTGTTGTATACCAGACCTCGGTCACTTTCCGTCTCTCATCTCTCACCTCTCTTATTTATCCGCTCCTATCCGATACTTATATTCCGCTCCCGTAGTTTCGTACACGCCATCCGACGGCTCCGGTAATCCTTGCTGTTTCCAAATACTTCGGACTGCTTCCATTTTCACGCTGCGTCCATTTTCTTTCACTTATGATCACTCACTTATTATCTCACTTGTTCCCATGAATTGCAGTTTCATTATTTTAGCTATCTACTGTCAAAAGTGTGCCGACGGGCCAAGCACCCTTTTCCTTTTCCCTTTTCTCCTTCTCCTCACTCCCCATCATACTAAGCACCTTCGTCTCTTCGCCTATCCTCTTCCCGTTCCTCCGCGTCAGCCGCATGCGCCCGTTGCGCGTCCTCGAGCTCCCTCCGCAGGATCAAGGCCGCCAAGCTCTGTGTTGCCGCCGCCCGGGTATTCTCGGCCTCCTCCGTTGCCTGCTTGAGGGTGGCGATCCGCGCGTCCATTGTCGACATCACCTGGACGAGGCTCCGGAGCTCGTGATCCGCGGACGCCTCCACGAGGTCCGGCATCATGACGCCGCCCGACGCTGCCCGCGTGGTGCGACTCGTCTCCCCGACTTCTGCTACCCGTCGCTTTGCCCTTGGCCCCGCGCCCGCCCGCTGTTTTCCCTTGCCACCCGCTTTGCCGCCCGACGCCTCCCCTTCCCCTGTCTTCGCCGACCTAGCGCGCGTCTTCACATGGGAACAGCGGACCTTCGATCCCGTGCACGCCTCGCACGCATGGCATCCGGTGCCGACGCAGGTGTAGTGGGCCTGCTGACAGTGCAGGCACTGTCGAGCGTCCGTGAATTCGACGGCTGGATGCCGGCAGGACTCCTTCGAGGCGCCGAACCTGCAGCCCCACTCGACGTTGTTCGGGGACGAGCCTGCGTCTGAGGGTTCCGTTAGTCTGGGTCGTATCGTCTGATGGATCGACTTACCTGCCGGGTTGTACTCACCGTACACCGTTACGTCCGTTTTTGGAGCCGTTTCCCCTGCCTCCGTTTGCTCCCTCGTCGCGCCTGTCGCCTGCTGTTTTCGTAGCCGTGGCCCTGCCGTTGATGTTGGCTCCTCGGGCTCGGCCTCCGGGGCCTTTCGCTTGCCCTTCGTCCGGGTGGTCGTCGATTGTCGTTGCACGGTGTTGGTAGCAGCCGGGTCTGCGTGGACTTCGACGGCCGGCGCGTGCGTGTCCCTGCCTGGCGTGGCCGATGACGTCTCTTCAGCCCGCTCCTCCGCCGTCTGCGTTCCAAGTCGCAGCTCCTCCTGAGCCACCTCGTCCTCCCTTTGTCGCGCGTTGTCCGCTTCCCGCGCCTCCCTCTCACATCGCTCCGCCATCTCGCGCCCTCTGCGCTGCACGTTGATCCTCCCGTCCTCAGCCGTTGAATACTGTACTGCCCAACGTCCATTCAGAACTTTGATAATCATCGTCCCAATCGCCAAGCGTCCTGAGCCAGCGACTTGGAATATGAATGCGCATATGGGGACGTCGACGGAAGTACGAGGAGAAGTAAACGGGAATGCGGGAATGCCCGGCTCTTCATGTCTCCCTGCTCTGCGTATTTGCATCTCCATGCCTCTTTGGGATCATCAGGACGCCGAACACTCAGCCTCTATTTGTTCGTCACGGAATCCAGGAGCGCAAAGGTGGTGGAGAGGGAGAGGAAGAGAGGAGAAGGCATGGTACTGGAGGAGGAGAGGAAAGCATCGGGATGCGGTGTACGAAACAGTGCTGATCATTTTCGATTTCAAGGTCCGGTTCCCTGCCAGTTTTCATTTTACTTCTTGGTTCCTCACCTCATTGCTGCGCCGGTTTCACTTCCGCTCTGCTCATGTGCACCATTTTGTCAGTATTTGAGTGAACCCTGCTGTCTTCCTCGTACTCAAGCTTAAGCTGTATTATATTCTTCGTTTGCCTGTAATAATTTCCGTTATGCACAACCTTTTTCTCCGGCACTCAATGTACTTCCAAGGGTAAATTACGTTGAACAATGATAGAGTTACAGAGAACAGTCGTAGGCAAGTCTGCAAGCACCGATGGAGACAAAGAGGCAGAGAGCAAGAACATCATTCATAATGGGGACCCCCTCGGGATACCTCAGATAGACGGTCTGATAAATACGCTAATACAACAGGATGTGAAATGCTTCCGGCGAGAGTCCGACTGCCCGAGACGCTTGTCCGCCTTTCCGCGTGCTTCAATATGGCCTAGGACGCGATGGGTGCAGCTGCCCCCTGCGACCGACTCCACTGTGTGACTTGGCTTGTTCACACTGAAGCGGAGCATGCCTACTACGAGGCAGGGACCAGGTCAAACCAGGCGAATGAGAACCAACAGGACTCAATATGCGAACTAAATGTCAAACGAAATTAGCCATGCACAAAGAGTGATTATGAGAGCTAAGTGTGTACTGGTGTTGACATTGTTCCTCCCGCCGTTGTTCCCGCCGTTGATGGTGCCTAAGAACGCATTGCCCATGATAGCATTGATGTAGTTGACGGTCACAGTGCGGTGCTCACTGCTGGGGGTGAATCCGTTCCCGAGCGAAACAGTGTTCGTGCCAGTTGAGAAAGATATCTCTCTCGCTGAGATGGTGATGGTGAGGTTGTCTTGGTGGAATTGTGAGGATGAATTTGGGTTGCAATCTTGAGATGCGGGCGAGGGGAATTTGAGGTGGAGGCTGTTGAGAGACCGGAAGGCGTCGGAGCGTAATGGACAAGCTGGGGAGTTATTGATGTAACTCCAATCAACACGAAGAATCTGGAAGAAATCGCCGAGAGAGATATGCAGTGTGAGATAGCATGGTCGGTCGTTGCCCCGATTGGAGCCTCGATGACGTATCAGCTGTGTCTCTGGCTGAGGAAGGTCGTTGATGAACTGGGAGTAAGGAAGACAGCGCGCAGCAGCGTTGTTCTCTGCTACATCACAAATGAGATGACAATACGTAGGCTCAGATCGATCGTGAAAGCATACCAGCATTAAGATTGTCAGCGATTGGGACAAGAGCACGACTGAAGTCACCGATGACATCGACACCAGTATCCGTCTCATAGATGTATTGGTCCTCCAACATCCTCTTCACATGCAATCAGAATGAGTCACAAAGAAATACGAGGCACGCACTATATCCTCATGAAGAAAGCGGGTGCACTCCTCCGAATTCCCAAATTCAACAACAAGACGGACATTGTAGATTACAGGTTCATGGTACCATCGATCCTACGTCTATCAGCATTAGGCGAGCACATGCAGGAACACTTATCCTCACCCGAGATCCCTCAAGCCAGACAGTGCTTATCCCAACGGACAATGTGCGTGAAACTGCGATATGAGCCTGACCACATTCATCATACACCGCTCGTCGAGCGATGTCAACAGCTTCTTCTTCTGTTGCCAAGACCTCTTGGCGCATATATCCATCCTCCAAATATTCTATTTGGATGCCACTGTCACTCATAAGGTACCTATGACATTTAGCTGCAGCATCTACCAACTAGGGACCACACTCAATACTCACTCAGGTTTAGGTAGCGTCCAAAGCAGCTCTTTGGGGCAGTCTATCATTGTATACAGTAGCTTTCTCCCGGCCGACGGCCACCAAGCCTGTTCATATAATGAAATAGTTGCTCCGGGACACCAACTATCATTAAAGTCAATCCGAGCACCTGTGTTTTGTCACACTCGTCAAGTTACAGCTCATAGAAACTACAAAATAACCACCTTCAATAGACAAGTTGTAAATCGTACTTGAACCGATCCAATGGTCAGCCCTGCAACCTCCAAGTCCTTGGCTCCGTACTCACAAGATACCCGTCTCTTCGTCATAATGCTCAAATACCATACTTCAGACTGAACGCGAGCAGCTTGATATGGTTCCGGAGAATGTAGAGGTAGAACACCGGAAGGTGAGAGTTCCAGCGAGCGAGCTGTAGCGCCGGATCGCTCAAATCTCGCGGCTTTATACATGCCCCGCGGTGACCACGCCTCGGATATCTCACGAATGTCACCCTCTGGGTAGCCAATCATACCGCATTATCATTGGTGGGGGCTGTCCAAAGCTGTAGCCGTCTTCTCGCCGATACGCAAGGTCGACCAGCGCCAACTGAGTATCGCGCCCCCTTCCGAGCTTCCAGTCGTGCGCTCGCGCGAAGGTCGTCAGTATGACAAAGTATACACGAATACCTAACCTAGCAGCCCAAGGTGGCCCGCGTCCACAGGAGACGACAACGGTGAAAAAACTGCCTGTGGCCCCGAGGCACCATAGCCTTGTTCCTAACAAGGAATAAAGCCCACACAGCCGTAAACCTAGCGCGTAGATGGGGAAGCCTGATGTGTTAATATCGATGTCTCGATAGGCACCGCGATACGCGCATGGCCTACGGGCTGTAGATCGTCCATCCGCAGGTTGGACGTTGGAGGCTCGAAGGTCGAGCGCGGGGTTTGGGGTCGCGGGGTTTGGCGATGCTACGATGAGAGATTTCGAACATTGGGTGGAATGCACATGCTCTTGGTCGATAGTGCTGTCTGTCCATCCTATTACGGTGCGCCGATACTGATCCATGGAAAGCGTGCGACGAAGAGTCAGAGGGCCATGATTCGTTGTCGTTATTCGGTCTGGATGTGGACACAGACGGAGAAGACGACGTAGGCGTAAAAGGGGTGGGGCACTTGATTGTGGGTTGGCAGTGCCGATTAGTGGCTTCGTACGCCTGGTCTCAGATGCGAGGAGGGGAAGTATCGGTTGAGGCCAAAGCAGTGGGGAGGGATTGCTGAAGAGACAGCATGCGGGACTCGTACGTGGTGGCTGGCTAGCTACCGTGGAAATGGTACATAGACAGCTAGAGTTGAGTGTTGTTGAGAGTGTCGGGGACATGACGGCACGGAGCGACGGAGGAGTTGGAGTAACTGCTGGCTCGAGGAGATGAGCAACGCGGTACTGGACCTCAAGCCGCGAGCTACGCAAACGATTGAGGCGATGGGACGACAAGTTCTTGGGCGCTGGGTGCGAGTTTGGGACAACGAACAGAAGAGATGATTGTCCTTATTGATGAAGGTGACGCAAACTGACGATGAGACCAAGATTATTGCAGGATGGGCTACGAAGGAGGTGTTGCATGGTGGTGGCAAACACCCACGCCCGATCGCGGGTAGGAAGTGAGCCTGGGATATGGAGTCGTAGGATAACGATCTGGAAATGAGTGATTATCAGCGAGTGTTGATAGCGGGAGATGGGCGGACAAAACATACCTCAACGTCTTTCCGATTACTTAACCTCCAGTACAGAACGCTCAGCTATGCGCGCAACATAGGGCCTATTTTAGGCAAGTGGCGTGTCGTGATCATCGTCGTCGAGCAGGGTCCCCGAAGCCCTGATGGCAGCATGAGTTCTTCGCCCTGCCGTGCAATCCACAAGTATCGACGTCCCAGGACCTAGGCTCATGGGTTCGGCACGGTGAACCTCAATGGAGGGGAACAGCCAGGCGTCCCCTACCCGCTGCTCTATAGATCGAAGGGGTTGAGGGCCGCAGCGTATCCGGCGATCTGGGCATCAAAGTCGTCGAGCGATGTTCGATAATCCCTTGACTTCCTAAAACGTGGAGCGTAGTACTGCTTCAATAATTTATCAGGGACTTGAACGTGAGGTGAGATCAGCCATTGGGGCTAGAGACGGTCGAGTGGAGATAATACATTGTGAGTGGGATGAGTGGAATACTGGAGGTAAACACTAAAGCAGGGGGTGAGAGGCATTAGGTTTAGAGGTGGCGCTGGATAGGCTTAGCGCAGACCTTTTCGGTGCGTAAATTTGCTTTGCCAGTTCTCTACGCCCCGACCGTGCTCGAATAATGTTGAGGAGTTCTGGCGTTTTGAGGAGTGCGTGTGGACGCAGGGCGAGATGAGGGGAGCATGTTTATATCTGGCGACTTGGAATGCGGGGGTGGATGTAAGCATACACTGGTAGCGGACTCGACGAAGTATTCACGCCTCGGACATCGTGAACTCAAGCTAGACATTCGGTCAAGCCAACGAAATCACCCAGCAGGGACGAAGAGATCCCATTTTTTGCCCCGTTTCCAGACCTCAGCAAGTGGCGAGTTGTGAGGCTCGGGGAGGCCAGGGTTTGATACGTGTGAGAAACGAAGGTAGCTGTCTGAGTGGATATGCTAGCCCCTCCGTACACCATCGTTGGCAGAAGAATGCTATCCGGCACTATGAGAGTTGGGAGGACGGATGTGGACGGCTCCAACGCCTTCATGGGATGGACCATTGAAAGGACTAGTTGAGAACCTGAATAGTGTTATTTCAACGCATCTTGGAATCGATGAAAACACTCACGAAATTGGCGAAGTCGAGTTCATGGTAGTTCGTTGTTGTGGTGATATGAGGTGTCCGGGCCGGCGTCATCCGAGCCTATTACGGGAGCTAATCGACCCAAGTACTACATCCTCCATAACCCTAAGTACGTCTTCGCAACACTCAATTCACAGAACACACGACGGAATCGAGACTTGAATAGCGTGCTTTCTAGCTCGCAATCTCAGCGCCGTACCACCCGAAGCTCAGGAAGCCCCATGGCGCTCAACCTCTCGAATGTGTCTTGTCAGTGCGACTCAAACACTGAGTGTTAGAGTTTTCTTGTTCAGGGAAATAGGGACAGGGGACTCGTAGAATGGTGTTACTGCACCTTCGTCGGTGAGTGTCATTTCAATACTTCTGACGATCTCGAAAGCATCAAGCTCAAGCCCTTTCGACGCTGGTCTCGCGCGTCGCCACTCATGTTTGGCGTTGGCTATACTCCGCGACGGTGACTGCGTCCAGCCCTTCCCGCTGTCTCAACAACACGACGCCTGGTCTACATCCCGTTTGACAGACATCCCCCGTCGTCAATTCCCCTCAACGCACTCCACGCGCACCGCGACGTCCCACCTACCGGCCTCCCTCGACGCTGGGTGTCGTCGGTACGCACCTTCGGCCACATCCTCCCTCTCAGCCCATGCAACTCGACCAAAGTCCTCCTCGACGCCCTCTTTTAATCCCACATCACGGAATATATCACCATTTTCTGCCCTCTCTCGCTGCCGCTGAACGGCGCTACCCACCATTGCGATCGCTCGCAAGTTCATCGACTTAGAAGCAGGCCTACGACTTGATGGTAGCAGGTGGACGCGGAGAGGATGGGGATGAAATGAAGGACACTCCTATAGGATCATGGAAGTTGAGAGTGTCGGGGGGTGACGTTTGCTCCGTGTGCATCTTTCCTGGAGCAGAGAGCGTCGGCGGGTATCTAAGGAGACATAGCGGAGGGGGACGAGTCCTGGTGCTGTTCCACTCCCGTGGACCACGGTGCGCCGTCATTGTGGGTCGCAGCAGCGTCGGAAGGATGGATCGCCTCTATCTACCCCTCAATGTATCTACGGGATCCAGCTCGAATTTATTACGCCTGTTCCTCCTCTCCGTGTTGCCATCAATTCACGATGCTGCGCCTCCTTTGATGGAAAAAAAGGATGGCGTGGACACACCTTCCGGTCGAATTCACCCTCCCGTTATCTCATCGACATTACTGGCACCTCCAGCTGCTAGCCAGCCCCGCGGCTAGCCACACACTCTCCCTGTTGCTTGTCGAGTCTCACGCCCCCTCGCCACCGCTCTCGAGAACGCCTTTCCTCCGTGTTACCGACATCAAATACCCAACTTGGGAGTTCCAAAACGATCCCACCCATCGCTGAACGTTCTGAGCTCCTGACTGGGGGCATGAACGCGCATACAAGTACACAAGTACAAGGACGGGTATGGAGGAATGTGGGCACACCCCTCCACGCCTCCTTGGGATCATCAGGACATCGAACATCGATCACTCAGCTTCTATCCCGTCGCCACCGAACCGAGAGGCGGAGAAGGGGAGGATGAGAGGGGAACTAGAGGAGAGGGCATGGCGTAGATGATGGGAGAGGGAGAGGAGACGCAGCACCGGACCTCCGGATGCGGTATATGAATTGCCGATCTTTTTTGATTTCAAGGTCCGGTCTCCTTGCTCCATTTACCTCTCGGTTTTTCTCAACTGTTCTGCACAAACACTTGTATTCTTGGGCGTCTCATGCGCCAGCAGCACCGGTGACGCTTCCTGCCCGAACTCGGATGTCAATGGACAGTGAGCAACACAAGCGATGGCAAGAATGCACTTGGAAGAGTTGCGCCGGATTCCCAGCTGGCTATCTCAGGGTGCAACCGCTGTTCCATCCCCACCCATACTGCCCAGAGCTCAACTCGCGCTACCCCAGGAGAGTTGTTTACGGCACTTGTATGCGCGACGACCGTTATTCGACTAGTTCCCTGAGCGTTGCGTCAAGCTGTGTCTACGTACCCCGATCCCAGGGGTCTTGGACTACGACTGACCAGGATCCCTTCGTTCTTAACGAAACGATTCTATTGCGGCGTTCCCTGCAGGCTAAGTCGACAATGACCTGCACGACAGCGACCACGTAGAACTGCAGTCTCAGGTGTGCCCTCTGGCATCGCCCCAATCCAGGCCAGCTTCATCGACTACTCATGTTGCATTCCCCCCGATGGAGAGTTATTGGCGTCTCGATCCAAGACGTTCGATTTGCTCACAAGCTGCCACCTCCACAACAGGTTTATGAACTCGAGGTCTTGTGCGCCGTTGAAATCCTCCCGCACCTTCGCTCTCATTCACACCGTTTTGTGCTCCTGTTCTCGCTGATTGGCTGAGGCACATGTCTGTCGATGCTTGACGGTTCTCCCTCCGACGTCGAAACTCCCCCCAAAGTCAACTACAGGAACGCTCTACTCAGTGCTTATACGGCTAGAAGAATGGTCAGGAGGTGTTTGTAGTGTGATAGCCAACGTATTTCACGACAAGTATGGTGCATTTAGCTCGGAGGGATACAAATCAAGATTGTTGCAATAAATATTCGAGATACTGCAATGACCGTCAGTTTACTAGACATTATCAATCCGTGGCCTGGGTATCTAACGAGCTCGATGCTGCTTGTTATCTGGAGCACGGGGTGAACCAAACCGAATCGCACGTGCGAAGCTACAGAGGAGCGTAGATATGCCCCTTCACTCCAGTGTTGGTTCTGAGGGCACTGTGTGCCAGGTGCTCGCTGCTTCGTCAGTTCTCATAGAGACTAGAAATAGAGTGAGAAATATACACTATGACTACAGGGTATTGAGTACGCACAAGAGTTGTTGATATTACTCCTTCCGCCAATATTGCCGCCGTTGATGGCACCCAAGAACGCGTCGCCCATGATGGCATTAATGTAGTTGACAGTTACCGTGCGGTGCTCGCTGCTGAGGGTGATTCCGTTCCCGAGCGAAACAGTGTCCATGCCGGTTGAGAAAGATATCTCTCGCGCCGAAATGGTGATGGTGAGGTCGTCTTGGTGGGATTGTGCGGACAAGTTGTGGTTGCGATCCTGAAATGCAGGCAAGGGGAATTTGAGGTGGAGGTTGTTGAGCGACCAGAATGTGCTCGAGTGTGATGGAAAAGTTGAGGGGATGGTAGTTGCACTCCAATCAACGCCGAGAATTATGTCAGGGTCTGAGGTAGAGAGATGCAGTGTGACATAGCACGGTCGTGTTAGATTATGGCAATCTAGGCAGTACAGGGGGTCATGGCACGTGACCACGTAGATAGTTTTCGTGCGTGTACTATTCTTTTCTTCATGCGTTTGCTGGAGTCCCAGACAAACGCAATACACTCAATTACTTGGATATCGCGCGACCCTCAGCAGCTTATTCTAACACAAACGCATAGCGGGTGGCTCCCGCTCACCACAGCCGGAAGACGAGATCTCGGAGCAGCGCTCCTGTCATTTCGACGCCGATTACCGCGATTTCGAGCGATCGCACCCATCGCAGGCAGCGGCAAGGGTGCAAAGTCCTTGAGCCCCCCGGATCGCAATCGATGTTTGTATAGATCGTGCGGATGGCAAGGATTCATGGAAGGCACGAGTGGGATAGCAGGAGAAGCAGGGGAAGTGACCAGATGGCGCGTGGCACTGCGAGATGATGAAGCGACGATGGCGACGACGACGAAGTTTTGGGATGCAGCACCCCGTTGATAACTGCGAAGGGACGGTGTGGTGCCGTATAACAACCACAGACGAATTTTGAAGGCGGCCGCGGCTCCGACATGCCCGTAGATCGACTCGAAGGCGGCCGCAGCTCCGAGATGCTTGCAGAAGACGACGACGACGACGACGACGACGACAGCGACGACGACTTCCATTCCCTATACCCGACATCCCTGCTCTACCTCATCAGTATCGAGCTGTTATCACTGCACATCACGTCGTAATTGGGATGGCCTGGGAAGCATTTGGAGGGCGGGATAAGTGTGACTGTTGCCCGAAGATGAAGGAGAAGATCAGTCCCTACGTGCGAGAGGGACTACTGAAGAAGAAGATTTTGATGTTTCGTTGAGGAGGAGAAGAAGTTTCCGTGAACGTGATGGAAGCCACCGATGGCTGCAAGGCTTTCTGGACAGCTTACTCACTTGGGGTTCCTCAGTTCGAGGGGAAGTATTATTAGACATTGTTTGCGCTGTACCGCACGTCGATTGAGGGGAAGTGTTAGATTATGGCAATCTAGGCAGTACAGGGGGTCATGGCACGTGACCACGTAGATAGTTTTCGTGCGTGTACTATTCTTTTCTTCATGCGTTTGCTGGAGTCCCAGACAAACGCAATACACTCAATTACTTGGATATCGCGCGACCCTCAGCAGCTTATTCTAACAGTCGTCGCCCTGATTGGAAGCTCGATGACATATCAGCTGCGTCTCGGGCTGAGGATATTCGTCAACGAACTGGGAGTGAGGAACACAGTGCGCAGCAGCGTTGCTCTCTGCTACATCGCAAATGAGACGACGATAAATAGACTCAGATCGAACATAAAAGCATACCAGTGCAAAGATCGTCAGTGATTGGGTCAAGAGCACGCACGATGCTGCCGATTACATTGACTCCAGTATCCATGTCAGGGATGAATCGATGCTTCAATATCCTCTTCGCATGCAATCAGAGGGGGTTGTAGAGCAAGTCATTCAATGCACGCACAATATCCTCATGAAGAAAGCGAGTGCACTCCTCCGAATTTCCAAATTCAACAACGAGACGGACATCGAGAACTGTGTCTGGAACGTAGAATCGATGCTACGTCTATCAGTATTAGGCACGCACATGCAGAAACACTTGTCCTCACCCGTGTTACCTTGAACCAGATAGTGCCTGTCCCAACGGACAATGTGCGTGGGACCTCGATATGAGCCCGATAACATGCATCAAACACCGCTCGTGAAGCTATCTCATCAGCTTCTTCCCGGGTTACCAACGTCTCCCGGCACGTATTGCCATCCTCCGAATATTCTATTTCAACATCCCCCTGGGAGAACCTATGGCATTTAGCTACAGCATCCACTAACTAGGGACTACACTTCATACTCACAGAAACGGAGGTGCAGATGGCGTCCAATGTAAAATTTTGGGGCAGTCTATCATTGCATACAGCAGGTTTTTCTTGCCCAACAGGCATACTGAAAAAATCGCTCCGGGACAACAACTATCTTTAAAGTTGAGCTCAACACCTAGGTTTTGTGAGACACTCGTCAAACTCTACAGCCCATAGAAACTACGAAATAATAACCACCTTCAATATACAAGGTGTAAATCGTACTTGAACCGATCCAATCGTCAGCCCTGCAACCTCCAAGTCCTTGGCTCCGTACTCACAAGATACCCGTCTCTTCTTCATAACGCCTACCCATACTTCAGACTGAACACGAGCAACTTGATATGGTTCCGGAGAATGTAGAGGTAGGACAGCGGAAGGTGAGAGTTCGAACAAAAGAGCTGTAGCGCTGGATCGCTCACATCTCGCTGCTTTATACATGCCTCACGGTGACCACGCCTCGGATATCTCACGAATGTCACCCTCTGCTCAACCAATCATATAGCATTATAATTGATGGGGGCGGTCCAAAGCTGTAGCCGTCTTCTCGCCGATACGCAAGGACGACCAGCGCCAACTGAGTACCGCGCCCCCTTCTGAGCTTCCAGTCGTACGCTCGCGCGAAGGTCGTCCATATGACAAAGTATACACGAACACCTAGCAGCCCAAGGAGGGCCCGCGTCCACAGGAGACGACAACCGTGAAAAAACCGAACCGTGGCCTCGAGGCACCATAGCCCCGTTCCGAACAAGGAATAACGACCATACAGCCGTAACCAAGCGAGTATATGGGGGGAAGCCTGATGTGTTAATATCGATGTCTCGATAGGCACCACGATACGCGCATGGCCTACGGGCTGTAGATCGTCCATCCGCAGGTTGGAGGTTCGAAGGTCGAGCGTGGGGGTTGGGGTCGTGGGGTTTGGCGGTGCTACGATGAGTGATTCAGACGTTGGCTGGAATGCACACGCTCTTGGTCGATAGCGCTTTCTGTCCTCCTACAGTGCGCCGATACTCATGCATGAGAGCGTACGCCGAAGCCGAGGGAGCACAACTCAATATCATTAGTTCTGTTGACGGATACGTGGGAGATAGACGTGAAAGCGGGTACGATGCTTTTGGGGAGGCTCGAGAGGTCGTAGCTCCCAGTTGCATATGCGAGACGTGAAAGGCGAAAGAATCTACTGAGTTCAGGCGCGCGGAGGGGAGGGTCCACGAGGGCCGCAACGGCTGGCTGGCTGGCTGGCTATCGTGTAAATGGTACATAAACAACTGCCGGGGAGAAGCGCTCAAAAGGGGCGAGGACGGAGGAATTGTTGGCTTGGAGAGACGAGCGACGCAACTAGAATTCAAGTTCTAGCTACGATCCACCCGAGCGATTTGGGAGCTGGTACGGCCAAGTCGTGATCGGTGGGTGCGAAATTGGGAGAATAACAGCGTAGAGGAGCGTCCTTGGCGATGAAGGCGTAACGGGGGAGGCTCCTTCTCTCACTACCACCACGACGTGCGGTTTTCCCACGGTATAAAAACCGGGTAATCACACTCAAAGGAGTATACAAGAAGACATGAGCAATAAACCTATTCCAAAACCGCGCGCCAGCATAGCTGGGGGAGAAGAAAGCGAGGAGAGTGGATGGAAAACCATCAAAGATGTGACAGATGCATTAGTGGCACTGAATTATCGGGAAGCGAGAGACGGACCACCGAAGGACATTCACGCGGCACTGAGCATTCTGAGGGAGATCGGTATTGCGTCGAGGACACCAAGATTCAGAGACGGGTTGCGTGCTGTTGCGACCCTTATTGAGATGCTGGGAAGGAAAGCGGAAGCGGAGGCAGAGGCGAAGAAGAAGACCGGGGAAGGGCTGGAGAGAGGGATGGCCGCCATGGGAGAGCAAGCGAAGGCCACGGGAGAGTGTGTGAGAGAAGCTGTTAAGCGAGCATCTGTCCATCAACCCTAAACGGGGAGGACGAGCGTGCGCTGAGTGAAAGACTAGAAAGCCTACTCACTGGTTGTAAGCTAATACTACTATGTAGCTACGTAGTTGTCTTATGCGACCTCTTAGTGACTTCTCTGGGTAGAGTAGTTGTTATTGAGTACAGTCGGATACAGGCTCCTTATATACTGTACTCTACCTATCTAATTATAGGTGCGCAGTCAATACTAAGTGTATATGACTCAGTATGAGTCTGTATGACTCACGTCGTTAGTAAGAACCTTCTATGAAGTTCTACTGCGGACTGCGCTCTGACTCATGTCCTGATGGAAGCATGGTCATGTGGAGGTGCATGCGCAACAGAAGCAGTGGATGAGATGAGGAAGGAATTTACCATGGCGATGGAACAGGTGAAGGGGGAGATAAGGGGGTTGAAGCAGGCAGGTGGGAACTCATACGCTGACATCGCTAGGAGCTCCCCAGCTGGATTTCCAGTACGACTAGCAGCAGCTGTGGACAGACAGGACACAAAGGCACGCCAGGTGGTGATACGAAGGGCACAGGACGTTGAAGAGGGCTAGTACGCCTTAATGAAGCTCAGCGAGAGGGAGCTAGTGGAGAAAGCCAATCTCGCTCTAGAGTGGATTACCGGAGCAACGGAGGAGCCTACGCCAATGTCGTTCATCGCAGCGCGCAAGCTCAAGGGCGGGGATGCACTAATGCTGATGAACACGAAGGAGGCACGCCAATGTGTAGAAATAACCGTTTCTTCGCGGTTACTCGGGTGTGAGATAGCAGTAGACCCTCGCAAACGTGCAAGGGGTCATCTCATTCAGACTACCTATTTATCTGCGTGAGAACAATCATATGTAATTTACTTCTAACTATAATGTGATTAGATAACCGCGTGCTCAGATTCGGCGAACACTTGAAACGTGCAACGCTAACTCCAACACAATGGCTATGTGATGGAAGGCTGATGGACTTCCTGTCTGGATTCGACGCAAACTCCCGGGTGCGAGCCCCCATGCTGATGGTGGTGGCTGAGTTTGTGCTGGTGGACTTCGATCCCGACGCGATGGGAGAGCTGCAGGTGATAGAGCATGCCATCGGTATGCACATAGCAGAGTTACAATGTATCAATAAACACATCAAAGCGGAGTTATACATTGTATTGATAGGAACAGTCCGCGCGGAGCCCAGCGGAAATTGCCCAATATGGTAAGTCTACAATGTATGCAATAACAACCATCCACGCAGAGCAGCTCGCACATCGGAAGGGCCGAGGGATTGACCGGCAATGCAGCAGAATGCTGTGGAACGGTTAGTGAGGTGGCTAGGTTGTTTCCAATCATTCCTATACAGGTACAATGAGGCAGCAGGGATAAAATGTCAGCAAATCGGTCCAACATCGGGCTACCGATGTAGGCCGATTTTTTGCTATTGCGGCTGATGGTTTCAGCTAGCATGTAGCCGAGACCTACTGGGATGATGTATATGATGCATCAGTAAAGAAGTCGGCCCAAATAAGCAAAGAATCGGTACATCCGATGTCCGGTGCAGGCCGATGTTTTCAGGTAGTAGGTAGTGAGCATGTACTGTATTGTTATACATCATGATACCAAGACCAAAGCACCGGCCCATGTAGGCAAAGCGTCGCCACATCGGCTGTACGACGGAGGCCGAGGATTTGCGAAACAGACCGAATTCTTAGCGGGTGAGTAGCTCGCATGTTCACGGATGAAGTGCATGATACACAGACTAAGGCGGCACAGCCGGCTAGTAGCAGCTACGTACAGTAAAACTCGGGTGAAGGCAGTGCGTATTTAGACAGAATGTCTACACATTGGATGTCTGGTGGAGACCGAGGTTTTGCGAAACAAGCCGACGGACTCAGCCGGTGGGTAGCGGGTATGTCCAAGTTTTGCAGTACCTGCCAATGTATTTTAGCCAATGAGTAGGGGGCATGTTCTACCATGTGGTATACAGTACCAAGTCTAAATAACTTCAACATCAGACCTCAGGCAGAGGCCGAAGGTTTGCAGGTTAGGCCGATTTGTCGGCGGGTGAGTAGCGGGGTATGTACTGTAGTATGATATATTCAAAATGCAAACAAAGTGTCATTATTTACATCAAGAATAATGGATAAATACGGAGCAATGTACGACGACTGTTCAATCACAAGACATCATCGGCAAACTCGGCATCCGGGATATGTTCAAAGTGGACATGTTGATAGCGCACTTGGAGGGGTGGTGAGTTGACAATGTGAATGAAGAAACAAAGGAACGAACATACATTGAAATCCCAGAGTATGGAAGGCCTGTAGGTATGCCCGAACATCATCGGGAATGTCGACATCCCCGTCGGAGTCATCCGAGTATTCCGAGTACGCGTCATCCACTTCATCAATGGGTGAACCCCTGCGACCAACCTCAGGAGATGAAGGAATATGGGAGATATTGGCTTGCATATCCACCATGCTGAATGTGTGCGAGTTGTTGGCTTCATCGTCTGTATAGCCGCCAAGGGACATTGCATCATCGTCATCTTCGGCCTCTTGCTCGGCAGGCAGTGTGTGCTGACGATGGCGCGATAAGTCGACGCCTGGGGTATTTTCCTCCATACTCTCATCATCAGCCATCTCATCATCAGAACTTGGGTCCTCGGTCGACTGACCACCCAAGCTCGCCTCATCATCGGAAGCCGCGAGCGAGGCGTGATGATCATCGGCGATCTCATCAGTGGAACTCGGGTCCTCGGTTGACTCACCACCCAAGCTCGCCTCATCACGGAAGTTGCGACCGCCTTGTTAGGTTCATATTCCATGGCCGATTCACCACCGAGAGAGGCATCAGAGCCACTGGCTGAACCGGCTAACGGCTGAGCCGAGGCTTGTCCGATGGCCAATTTCTTACCTACGATGCTTGACGATGTGCCTCCAAGGCTCTGGAAAGAGTCATTGTCGCTTTCCAGAACGTCCACGACAGGTATTATCGGAGGTTTCGGGGTATCGGAGCCAGATGGGACGTACTTGGGTGAATTGTGACGAGCAATAGTTGGCTCCGACCGGCGCAAGGATGACTGTGCACGGTTAAGGGCTGCAAAGCTGGTCATTTCTGCCTTAGCATGGTGAGGAGTATATGAGTAGATATATGGAAAAGAGAAAAAGGAATCATACCAGTGGCTCTGAGAGTTTCGGTGTTCGGAACACCGACGCAAGCCGATCATGTGGACGATTCGCCGAGGTAATGTGAGGTATACTCCCATCATCTTTGGGTTCAATTGGCGTCAGTGGCTGGAGGTTGTAAATGAGGGGGAATTGCGCATCACGAATCTTCGATGCCTGGTCGAGCGTGTCGCCTGAGCGTTCGGACCCAGATGGCAAGGTCCTGAAGTATCCGTCGTGCGTTTCCGAAGGGCCGACATCGGAGTCCGCGCGAAACTTGGCGAATACCTCTTCCAACGATAAGTCCGGGCCCTCGCTCCAAAACGCGTTCGTCCAGTTGGGGATCGCCTTGAGCGACTGGCGAGCGACCTTGTTGATAAGGTCGATGAGGGCGTGATTTTTCCGCCGAAGGTCCTCCATGGCCTTCGTCACCTTCTTTCGGTTCGCGTACTCAGGAGCCGGCTGGTTGTCGTCCAAAATTCGCTGGATCTCAGCATCCAGCTCAGTGGCAGTTTGTTGCATCTCGGCCTCGTCCGCGTTGTCGGCTTCCTTGTAAATTACGGCTTCGTAAATATCGAAGAGGGCGGCCGCCTCCTGCCCGTGAGCCGCGACGGACATCATTCTGTCGTTCGTCACGACCTCCAGTGTGGACATCATCTGCGTTATGATGTCAAGCCGCTCGATACATCGGTCACAAGGCGGCGATGTAATCGGAATGGTGGCTTGTGCCGCGTACCGAACAATCAGTACGCTGAGCGGGCGGTGTACCCCATCTGGATCTTTATACAAAGGGATATTTTTCTTGCCTTCGCTTTCGGATAGCTGTTCTCCCCATGCCTCCAGACATTGAATGATCGTCACTGCGGATAGAATGTGGGGCGAAGGTGAGCTTCGGTCGGCCTCGGCTGCTCGGCGTGATGCCGCTGTTTCCCACCAAGCATGCCTATGAGCTAATGGTCGATTAGCTTGTTTCAGACGGTTGATTCGCGCGAGATTCAGCGCCTTTCCGAGTTCGCGGGAATCTTGGAATGACGCGGGCGTGATCGAATCCTCCTCGAGGCCTTTGGCGAGCGCCCGAACAATTGGACCCGGCGTCACAATGTGTCCCAGGGCAACCGATGCACCGATTGTGCCGAGGATGTATTCCTAAGGGATCAAGGAATCAATGGTTTGTGAGCACTGACACCACGGCATCTTACAAGTTCTCTGCGCAACAGCGCGACGGGGACCGTGTCCCAGCTGCGCCTCATAGCAAGCAAAATATCCAGAAACCGATGATCAGCATAATCAACAATTAATTGCGATGGAATTCGTCGATTATATGCTGCGGCCTGGGGTCTCAGGGGTCCGGCATTGAGTTGATCGTATGAAAAAAGAGGGATCGCGTTCATCGGCATGGTGGTAGGGTGGTAGTGAAGATCAATCTGCTCAACTTAGGTTTGGGTAGCAATACAAGATTGTTGATTCACAGATACACGAAGGGCATGTGATGTTAATTAAATCATGTGACGAGGTGAAGCTGTGCTTGATTGTATTTGATGAATTCCCCTTCAGCCACCTGAGCCTGCCGCAAGTACTGGGCGGCCTTGCGTCGGGCATAAGCTTTTGCCCCCGGACTACTGTCGGAGCTCCGATCCACCCATACGTCATGGTTGTGCTTGAAATATCTAACAGTCCACTCCATTTCGTACTTTACCAATAGAAGTTCTTCCCGCCAGCAGGAGGCGAGTGCGCGCGATTTGAGATAAAGCACACGATTACCTAGTTCAATGATGCGGTCATTGACCACTGCCCATTGTCGTTAAAAATTACTCACTTTCTTGTAGGGCGGCCGGAGCCGATTCATCATCTCGGCCAACATGCCAAATCCAGGAAAGGTTCAAGGTTGTAGACTCAGGTTGGTTTGGGTTAACGACATATGTATTACTCTTGATGTCTGCTTTAGACAGCTCCTTGAACTTGCGGAGGATGGTATCATTGGCCTTCAGTGTCATCATCGCGTGCCGACATCGGGCATAAGCATACACAAGATCGCTTCGCTTCTTGTTCAGTGTGTTAATTCGATCGCGCGATCTCATTTTTATGAGTTGCCGGCCAGCACCGCGCAATGTATGACTGTATAACATTGACTTCTCGGCAATGATCTCGCGAAGCGACTTGAGCAATGCATCGGCCTGACGCTCTCGCAGTCCCAACTCATGTGACCTGAGTTGCGCTGCACACTGGGGCACTGTTGATGGCAAAGGAATGATGACGTTTTCAGCAAGCAGGTGTGCGCCAGTATGACTTGGTGATGCCGTCATTGGATGCTCGGCCAGCGGAGGAGAAGCGACGGCCGCAATGAGAACCGTAGGAACATCGGCTTCATCAGAAGACTCCTCGTCATCAACATCAATCTCATTGTCTGGTGGCTCAAAGTCATTCAGGTTTGAAAATAATGCGTCGCCAGGAAGCGGCTCAGTCCCCGTCATTGATGCCGGTGGGTCAATGTTTCGAATGTCGGACCCATCAATGCCCAACACACGACTCTGCAAGGCGATGTCGCTTATGCCCTTGGATATTTTCTCCTGCAAGTTAGCGATTTGCCTCGCCTCATCTGCTCGGCCGTTCTTCAATGCACGCTTAGCCCGGCATAGGACGTGCCATCTTGAAAATTCGAATATGAGAGGGCAATATTAATGTAACAATCAGAACTGAACTTACTGCAACTCTTGGACCTCTATTGCTTCTCGTATCCACTGGTATTCGCCATTCAACGGCTCATCCTCGGCAGGAACCGCCAGATGGTCTTCATAACTTGCAGACGTCCCATAGATATCCATCACTGATAAATCAATGTAACGAGTGTTCTCTGCTTCAACAACGGCATCGGTCCATGCCGCGATGTTTCTCGCGCTGACACGCTCTGCGATTTCATCCCTTGTATCTTCTGCATCAGCTGCCCGCTTGTCGGCGAGAACATATCGTTTACAAAGCATTCTGACTGAATCTGGAGTCAATCTGTTTATTCATAGGACACAGCAAATGGATCACACCGATGTTCAATGCTTTCTTGTGGTTCGAATCACAGATATGGTCGTCCAACATTTCTGCTCGGTGAGCGAGTGTGGCCGTCCTCATCGCCGGTGTCACTGCATTGAGATTCGCCCATAGCGATTCCAAAATCTCGCCTATGACGATCCCGGATTGTGGGATGAACATAGACGAGAAGCGAAACAGACAATTTTCTTTGTGCCCATGGACGTGGAATTGGCCTATCGCAAAGTCCGTGTCAAGGCCGACGGGGAGCCGGTGGCCAATCCGCCTCTGGAAATGGACACTGTATTGACAGGCAATGTCATAGAAGAACAGAAGCCCCTGCTCTGGATCCATGTTGGAGTACTTTAATGACTGAAGTAACACCCAGTCAACATTTTTTCTGCTGTTCGCCTCTGTAGAGGTCGGCGACACCGCCTGGGGCGAAGCAGCTGTGCCGCGGGCAGGCGATCGCCACAATGCCATTGATATCACATGTTTTGGCATACAGGAGAGTGTTCTCTATTGCTCGAAAGCTGTTCTCGCAAGGCGCTTTCTGTCTCTCGGTTAGTCACGGTTGGCGCCGCGGTCAAGCCGCTACACACCGTCTTGATATTCTCTGCTGCCTGCAAAAACTCGGCATATTCTTCACGATGTGGTAACATGCTTGACCCAGGTGATAGCCATACATCCTTGTCTCCGGTGGATTGTCGGATATGGTTGGCCTTGAAGTTTCCGTCGGCCATGAGCGTTCGGCGGTACACCCACCTACGCAACAATCTGAGCAATCAGGATTCAGAAGCTAACCACATTACGCACTTGTTTTCATCCTCTTTCCAGTTGTCAGGTAGGTTCACACCTGGTTGCGGACAACATGGACAAAACAGCGCAAGCTCGGCTGTGCGAACTTCGCCGATGGTGTTGCCATCGCTCTCTCGCGTCTTGTTCCGACCACCCCATTTCAGTTTCTTCAGCCATCGCCAGCATCGAGACAAGCGCCGGAGTTCCGCATATCGCTCAACGACTACCTGAGGTGCCAAGGGCTCAGTCTTTCGCCTTAGTAGCTGATAGTATTGGTATGCCAATGTCTTACACTCCAGATTGGCCAAGCGGAAGTCCTCCAAAACGTCAAAGGTGAACATAGTCTTGAATATGGTGAAGCTTGCCGGCATCAGTCGCATCCGTACGGCACCAGCGATCCTCTCTTGCGGGCCCCCACATCCACATTGTATGTATGGCAACGAGTGAAGACCATTCGTGTGCATGAATAAAACATATGGATTTTGGTCAGGATCCATACTGGGAGTGATCGGGTGGTCAATCGGCGCCTCGGGAAGACCGGCCTTCCCCTCGTCCTCCTCGTCGGCACCATCCAGGTCCTCTTCTCCACCATGTGCATGCCTGGCTTCCTCTTTCTCCAGCTCTTCAATGATTTCATCAATGTCAAAACGCTCCTCCACCCCACCATCCCGCTGCTCGACGGTAATGTCGGCGTCCGCTCGCCGGTCTCGGTATGTATCTTCCACTTCTTCAACTTCATCCTCCCCTTCATCCTGACTATCGCATGTGGCTTGCAACCTTATTTGTTCGTCCGCTTTGTGCTTCAGCCATTCGCATCGCCGATCGGTGTTACCGTGATCGACAATCACGCACACGCCGACCTCCCAGAGGCTACCTGGACGAAAGTATTGGCCAGTCCATTTCTGGATCCGATGAAAGGGCATTTCTAGGTGTGCATTCCGCATACATTCGCGACAAAACATTGTCCTCTGATGACATTCCTTGCATCGCCAACTTGCTCTTCTGCGCTCGCACGCACAGCGTGTGCTAATCAAGGCCTCATGCTCCATCAAAGCATTCATCACAATGCCGGCACGTGCAACAAATTCCTCCAAATAGTCTCGTTGGCTCTATTGCAATTCTCTTTGTCTAGCTTTGGCAATCGTGCATGAATTAATTTGCTCACCTTTGTCTTCGATGCAGCAGATACTGCGATTTGTTCATCCTCCGTGTATTCATGGTCAAGTACCATTGGTGTGGTCCTGTCGGGGACAACAGTCGGTGCATTTGTGGCAAACCGAATTCCACTATCCTGGTGTGGAACATGATCATAAGCGGTGTATTCATGCTCAGTGCCATCAACAGAATCGGTCTCGAATTGAGTTGTTGCCCAAGTGGACTGAGAAAGCCTCGGATGGTCGAGATCCAACACTCGTTGTCGCTTTCTGGGAGGCATACTGTTGTTGGGGAGCAAGCAACCTTCTTGTAACATTCACACGTGTAATAAGTGACAGCTGCGATGCATGGTGGCACACCTCGCGGTCAGGGCATGGTCCCATGATGTCCCTCACTGTGAACGCATGTATAAAGATGAGAAGTGTGGGTATTCATCACCCCGACTTTCACCCACTTTCACAATGGCGACGGTCATGCAACTAGCGAAATACAATCAAGGGGAGAGAGCAGTTCTGAAATTGTGGAAGCCAGGCTACCTTGCTGCGAAGACAACCTCAGAGCGCAAGACAGCCTTTGCCGTCGCGGCTGCAGAACTATTTAATTACTGGATTACACAAATGAAGACAGATGCGGAGAAGAAGAAGGGCTTCAGTCCAGAAGAGAAAAAACAGAGGGAGGGGGTAAATGTCATGGTTATCATCGATCAGATGGGTATCTAAATCTCACCCCTTGCACACTAGGAACTCCTTGCATGGGTTAGAAATAACTGGCAGGCCAAAAGACATCGCAAAAAGGTCACCGAAGATGGCGGTCGGCTGCTCTGCATCGGCTACCGAATGGTACTACTGAGAATGGACGCTTACAAGGAGCACATTGAGGAGTATGCTAATCAATACTTGGAGGCCGCCGTGCTCAGTGAATTAGAAAAGGCGAAATCGGCTTACGCGGAGGGTCGTTCGCTGACTGAAAACATTGGTGAGATGGCGCAAGAGGAGGAACCTGACTGGGTGGAGGTTGAGGCCAGGATACGGACAGCGGCCACAAAGCGAAATTCGCTCGGATACCGAAGCATGGCGATGCGGCAGATTTACTTTGCCATGGAACCATTGGAACGCGATGCGGTGAAGGAAGAGATAGCAAAGCTCCAGGCGGAAAGGAATTCTGAGCCAGTGTGACGACAGTAAGCGACCGACGGCATTGACCGCGGAATGACCGGCATTGACCTTGAATAGATATGCGATGCTTGGAGCACTCAAGGCATTGGATGCAAATTGCCGTGACATGTTCAAGAGGTTTGGAATGCTCACATACAGTATCGCCATATTCTTGGACCCCGAAGGAAACCCGAAGTTCACAAGGTAATGTTGTTCAGATCCCATCGCTTCAATGCCGATCTAACCTTCGGCTAGTGCGGACGCAGGTCAGCTTATCTTTAAGGACAATTTAATCAAAGACAAGCGACTCGAGGACCAAGTCTGGTACCACTTTACACAACAAGTGGTGGCGCTGAACAAAAAGAGGTTTGGAAAGGAAGATGATCCGACCGCTGTGGACAACAATATCCTGGTCGATGCGTTGGACAGCCAAATCCAACTGTCCAAAAATGCCAACAGTACACCGATACTACCATCGCATTTCGTCGCCAATGTGCCTGTACATTCAAAGATTGTCAAGCAAACACTGCGACTCTTTCTCAATGCCCATTACTGTGAGTAGGAACATCTTTAGCAATTCGCGGCTGACACCAATGCTGCCGATAGTCCTCGCTTCAGGCCGACATGACACGAAGGTGCCATGGACAGTGCTAAGTCAGCATTGTGAAGAAGTGGTTGCAGCTGACTATCTGCCGACTGCCCCGATGTTCAAGTTTGGGCAACCACATAACATGGTGGCGGAACTGGCAAACGAGTGGTACGACATACTGCTTGCTAAGCAGGAGACAGAATGACCGTTCAAGTTCAGGGCATATTACAACACGAAGGAGAAGCAGATGATGCCAGCAAGGTACAGTGCTGACCGGTCAGTACACACTCGACCAGTCACAACCCCAGCACCTATCCAATGGAAGCTCAAGGCAACGAAGATCATTACAAGTGATCAGTCAACAATGGTTGTAAACAGTAGTAGTCCAGCACAACCATCGACGGGTGATCGGTCTGTCCGCGCGGGAAGCGAGGCGAGCAACATGCTACCCAATGTGCCACCACTGGGAAGGGCGCGATTATCTCGCACGTCCAGGCATGTAATTATCAGTGACAATGGGACTCGTTCACGATCGCCCACACCGAGCATCCTGACGCAAAGCGAATCTCCCCCGCCCACACCCCGCGTCTCCACCGAGGAAGATTAAGAAAGGAGGAAAGACAAAGCCTAGTAAAAAACGATTGAAGGGAGCAAAAGCCGACGTATCGGCATCACTCGCCTCCCAGCCGATTGCTATTCGACCGAAGCCTCGCAGACTCCAACACCCAGCCACAGAAGAAACAAATGACCCAGAGCCACAATATCCACCAGTACATTCAAAACACGGCCGGCCGAGTTACAGATCGGTCCGAGGCGCATGCAATCAACACTGCACAGCATACAAATACGCTTACGACCCAGCCGAGTGCAACCACAAGGAAGAGAGTAACAGAGGAAGAGAGGCTTGCAAGGGATGCAGAGCAGTATCGGGCAGCCGAGGGCAGCAAGCGGCAGTCCAAGAAGTCGAGTCGCGCTCTTAATCAATAATCTCTCTCATTTGAATTCGAAGTCAACAAAATGTATTATATTACAATAACAAACTTATTATATTAAAACTAAGAAAAACGATATTAAAATAAAGTTCATATTCTACTTCTTCAATCTCTTTGTCTTGGTCGAGGCACTTCCTGTAGCCTTTCGCTTCGCGGCCTTGCTATCATTGGGCGCGGGTGTCCGAGACGTCGAGCGAGTTGACCGACGAAGGGTGTCTGTCGGTGTTGCTGACTGTGTTCTTGTCATCCGCGGGGGAGGTACTTGCAGCTGAGCAAGTGCATGGGTTAGGTTTGCAAGGGCAGTGTTCCCATGTGGAGTCGGCTCTTGCACGGTGATAATCGGTGCCACTGCAGCAGGCGACGAGGCGAGGTCCATGTTGACATCCTCGCTGGCGGCTCGTGCCTGCGAGGGAGCGGGAGGCAAAGGGGCGGTCGGCAAATCGTGCGCCAATGACGGTGAATGTGTCGGGGATGGTGAATGCGGTGGCGGCGTGGAAGGGGATGCGGGGGCTTGCGACGGGGATAATGGACGATGCGATGCCGGGGGAGGGGTGCAGGGAGGCGCAATGGTCGGTGGGGGTGGGGGCATGTCGGGGAGCGGCGGAGGAAGCGATGTGGCTGCTGGGGGGGCAGGCTCTGCAGGCTCTGCGACAATGGGGGGCGATGGGTCTATTGGAATGGCGTTGTGCCCATTCGCCGACCAATGTTCTCTTGTCTGTTGAGCCTGCTGCCTGATATGCCAGCTCGCTCCTTTGCTCAACCGAGCCTTCCGCGTCGGCCAAGCCGTTTCGACCGAGCATGTCGAGGACCAGCTTGAGTCCCCGATCCACGCTGTCTAACTTGTTGGAGTTTGACTCCAACCTTCTGTTTACCTCTCGGCCCAACTCGCCTATTTGTCGGGCCATGTCGTCCATCCGCCGATTTGTCTCCTGCATGAAGGCTTGCCACTCGGCCGGCACCGGTGTGACCTCGTCCCTCTGTCTGCGCATTTGCGAGATGAGGCTGTTTGGGTCGTCGAGCTCCCGCACTCGTTCACACCGCACCTTCTTTTGTCGGCACCTTCGGCACGAGCCGACCGGGTTCCTCGCCAGGGCGCTGACATGGGACCTCCGCCTTCATGCACCGGAGACATCCCGGTTCAAACTCACCGTTGGTCGGCCCAAGCGACGGCAACCGGGTCGTTCCACGCATGTTCCGCTCGACTATCTTGACCTTAGGCAGGGCCATCGAACCCTTTCTGGGTTTCGCCTGCCGACGAGGATTCCTTCGTTCGCCAGACTCGCTTTCTTTGTCGTCATCGCTCGGCTCCGGGAACTCCTCGCCCTCATCGCTCGAGGGCTCACGCCGTCGGCGAGGCTGCTGCTCAGTCAGCATCATAGGCGGTTACAAGTGCAGCACTTACCTTGCTTGGGCCGGCTACTGGTCGCCCACCTTCGCCCGCCTCATCCGTCTCCGAACCGACCATCGACTTTGACTTGGCGGTGGCACGTTTCTTTGGCGCAACTATCTTACGCACCGTTATCTCATCCGTAGCCTTCCCCTTGCCCTTCTCCATCCGTCGCCTCATCGCCTCATCCAACGTCTCGATCCTCGGTCGGATGAGGGCGTCGAATTCCTCCTTCTTAACGATCTTCATCTCATCTTCATCCACTGTCGGCGATCGTCGCGGCCCCCTCGGCTTCGATTGCACCCCACCATGTTCCCGAACCACTTTTCTCCCCTCATGATGCTCCATGTCGCGTTGCTTCGGAGTGGTCGGCGCTTTGTCCTTGGGCGCTGCTGCCTTCGGCACCCCCGATGGCCCTGTGCCATCCACCTCCATCGCGTCCTCGGCCTCGGCTACCTGCTCTCCTTCCTTTCTGCTATCCGCGCCAGACTGATCAGCCCGCCCACCTTCTGACTTTTGCCGCTTCCGTAGCTCCCGGGCGGCCTCGGCGACGGCGCAGGCCGTCTTCGTGCATGGGTTTTCAAAAAAAATCCCTTACCAAGTCGTCGGTCTTCTCCTTCAACGCGCTTAGCGTCCGCGTGATCAGCCACTTGGCTTCTATCTCCTGTTTGAATTTTTGGTTCAATGCCCTTTTCGCGAATGCGTACTGTAATGATGGTGGTCGCTCTGTCAGTCATGCAGGTGCCACAGAAAATACACTTACCATTTCCTTTCTGTTGTCCATGAACCATGTCAAACCCGTGCCGGCAGCGACCTGGGCAAGCAGCTGCTGCTGCAGCTCGGTGAATGTGGCGGTGACGGCCTGTTGCGAGGAGATGTCGTATGCGATGGTGGCGGACATTGTTTGAGATTTAGATTGCTGAGGGGTTGAGTCGGCTGAGCGTGCTGGTGGTGCGAAGTGAAGTGAAGTTGAAGAAAAGTTGCTGACGTGACAGATGAACCATTTGCAGATCACAAGATCACTTCACTCACGGTCACGTGATATTGATGATCAGCCGAATCCTTATCGGCCCTTCATCGACCACCACTACCACCAATATGCAGAACAACGACAGCACTGTCCAAGCCCAATCGACATTCGCCCTACGAGACGAAAGTACAAATGAAAGGATGGAGGTTCCATGGTCCCTCCTTGATCTTATCAGATATGAATATGAGAAGGAGAAGATCAAGGCTGCAATGGAAGTGGACACAACAAACGATGACGAGGTACGTGGTTTTAGCGGTGGATGGGAAAGACAGTTTGACTCAATTCATTGAGGTGTAGCTTCCCCCGGTTCACGGGGATACATCCTTCATTGGCGAACACGATATCCAGGTGCCGGCAAACCCGGTATGACATCGGTGTACCGACAGACAACAGCCACTAACAATGATTATTAGTTTCTCACAAAGGCACAAGTCACAGAACTACATGTATCAATCAAGGCAGCACAGGAGCGGTGGGGCATATCCTACAAGGATGCTGCCCACCGGCTCTACCTTCAAAAGATGGCGCAAGTTCAGGCGGAGATGGCCGAGGTCGAGCGACTGAAGGCGATGATGGCGCGATGTCGTCGGTTAATCAATGAGACAATCCGACGGCACTCAGGTCGGGCCGGCAGTACTTGATGTAGTAGCTGATGTGCTCGATTGTATAATATATCATACTACATGCCTGCTACTCACTGGCTGACAATTTTGCACTTGCTATTGTGTACTTAACAATTGGAAATACTGGATACTCACTGGCCCAGACCGTCGGCTTGTTTCGTGGGCTTGTGCTTTGGTCTTGGTATCATCCAAGAACATTGGAGCTACTCACCCACTAAGAATTTGGCCTGTTGCGCAGATCCTCGGCCTCCGTCGTACAGCCGATGTGGTGACACTTTGCCTACATGGGCTGGTGCTTTGGTCTCGGTATTATGCACTTCATCCGTGAACATGCGAGCTACTCATCCGCTAACAATTTCAGCTGTTTCGCAAATCCTCGGCCTCCGTTGTACAGCCGATGTGGCAACGCTTTGCCTACATGGCTGGTAATTTGGTCTCGGTATCATGCACTTCATCCGTGAACATGCGAGCTACTCATCCGCTAGCAATTTCGGCTGTTTCGCAAATCCTCGGCCTCCGTTGTACAGCCGATGTGGCAACGCTTTGCCTACATGGGCTGGTAATTTGGTCTCGGTATTATGCACTGCATCCGTGAGCATTCGAGCTACTCACCTGCTATGAGTCTCGGTCTGTTTCGCAGATTCTCGGCCTCCGTCGTACAGCTGATGTGGCGACGCTTTGCCTACATGGGCCGGTGCTTTGGTCTTAGTATCATGATGTATAACAATACAGTACATGCTCACTACCTACTACCTGAAAACATCGGCCTGTATCCCAAAACATCGGCCTGCACCGGACATCGGATGTACCGATTCTTTGCTTATTTGGGCCGACTTCTTTACTGATGCATCATATACATCATCCCAGTAGGTCTCGGCTACATGCTAGCTGAAACCATCAGCCACAATAGCAAAAAATCGGCCTACATCGGTCGCCCGATGTTGGACCGATTTGCTGACATTTTATCCCTGCTGCCTCATTGTACCTGTATAGGAATGATTGGAAACAACCTAGCCACCTCACTAACCGTTCCACAGCATTCTGCTGCATTGCCGGTCAATCCCTCGGCCCTTCCGATGTGCGAGCTGCTCTGCGCGGATGGTTGTTATTGCATACATTGTAGACTTACCATATTGGGCAATTTCCGCTGGGCTCCGCGCGGACTGTTCCTATCAATACAATGTATAACTCCGCTTTGATGTGTTTATTGATACATTGTAACTCCGCTATGTGCATACTGGGGCCCGCCTCACGGCCGCCTCAATAATGCACATTCCTGTTGAGGGCATTGTTCCGACGACAAACCATCTAGAGTCATTCAACTGTGTGCTTAAGCGAAAATACATACCTGAATGGCTACATTCAGGCCATCGACTTCGATTCGACTCACTAATCCACCTCCTTGCCTTCCGAATCCTTCCCGCCATCTTCGCCAACCGTAGAGCCAAGTCAGATTATGCAAAATGGCTGGCACACCGCTTCAGTCGCTTCAGCGAAGGGGTCAACCTTGAGCAAGCTCAGAAGGAGCATGCTAATTTGCGTATACACTTAGCATGGTGGGCAGTCGACGCTCAGCTGGACTCTCTAGCCGTCGGAATCCTGGAGTCGAGAAGACTGGGTGAATGTAAACGCGAAACGGATAGCATTACCATTGCATCATCTTGCCTCTCCTCCGACAACACCGTCATTTATCATGTATCCCTCTCACGCTTTGGGGCCGGGTCCTGCACCTGTCCAGACTTCCATAACTGAGGAGGAGCCTGTAAGCACATGCGAGCTCTGCACCTTACCATCAACGGTTGGATTCAGCAAGGAACAGAACCACCGTTCCATTACCCAGCAACCCTAACCAAAGCGCAACAGCTGGCTAGTGCAGTGTCATCAAGTCTTCAACCAACAGCGCATACTTTTGACACAGAGCCGGGCTTGGTCTCTGCCTGGGGCCTTCTACAAACGGCTGCGAATGACCAGACAACACTGGATGATTCAGAGGAAGACGGTGGTAACAGTGATAACGAGTGGGAAGGAGAATGTGTACGACACCCCAATTGCTTCCATGATTATCAACTGATCAATTCACACAGGATGATGAACCTGTGGTATTCCTCCACGGCGAAGGGCTAGCACATCAGGTACAGACCCGGGTTGAATATCTAGTTCACCGAATCCTCCCGAACATGCATGGACTTTCAACACTACTTGACGACACTTCAAGTCCGATTGCGAACACAACAGAAATAGAGGAATTATCAACCACTATCAAGTCTCTATCAAGGCTATTAGACTCGAAAGTGGTGCAAGTCCATGCGGCAACACAACACAACTTTTCCTCCGAAACGGTCATACGTCCGCCTAACCCACCGTCACTGGTCCCCCAACGGCGCCAACTGCTGCCACCGTCGCCTGAACAGAAGCAGAAGCGTAAGATCAGTCGCGGGGTATTTTAGTTATATTAGATTGCATCAATGCCTCAGCCTTTATTCCCTTAGAATGCATTATGTTTTATGGATAAGAAAATTCATTAGGCTATTTACATTGACAAAAAGGAAGCAGAACGGAGTACTCTAGTCAAGCTCGCATATATGGAAGTCATAGCATTGGCCAACTACGAACTTCATGCAACCAGGGCGCCGAACAAACATCTTGTGAAAGTGCACAGCCGGAATTCCACCTTCCGTGAGCTCCCAAACGGAGTGTAATCCCCCTCGCGGGTTTTCGTAGTGATGGCCGGGAGAGACTGCCCTCGGCATAGCAGGTGCAGGCGCTATCGATGGCAAGGGTGCTATATAACATAAACAAAAGGTAAGGATATGGTTGATGGTGTGAAATCAAAGACTGCGTACCAGAAATGCTTGATGTGGTTGCTTCACGGCGTCGGCGGCGATTTGCCGAGTTTTTGATTCGAGTCCTGGCATCGGAAATAGGGGAGTCTGTGTGTGGCATGAGAGGGGTGATGTGTGATGGATGAAGCCACGACAGGGACTCACTATGGCTACTTTTCCGCTTCACTGGAGTATACCTGGAAGCTGTAAGCCATCATTAGCATTACTACAGGTCAGTCAACGTGATATCAAACTCACATTGCTTTGGGGTATACTCTTTAGTCAAGAAGGCTGCCGACGAGGGCCCACCCTTGAATATGTTCGTAAAGGA
Source organism: Pleurotus eryngii var. eryngii (assembly GCA_029467805.1). Taxonomy (NCBI): domain Eukaryota; kingdom Fungi; phylum Basidiomycota; class Agaricomycetes; order Agaricales; family Pleurotaceae; genus Pleurotus; species Pleurotus eryngii. Next base: position 2,576,204 of record SZVJ01000015.1, on the reverse strand, counting down.
CACTAGGCCATGTTAGCAAATGGCATCAAGTGTGAAATGAGACAATACTCACTCCAGTATGAGCACCGACGGGCAGTACTCATGCGGCATGACGCTACAACGTGCCCGTTACAGGACATCGGGGAGTTTCTTGATGGTATACACATTTGCTTCGAGGTCGTGGAAACAGCGAGGCAGGGGAAAGTCGTGAGTGGTCAAGTGGACCCATATGTTGGTTGGATCAACAGGGCATCCTAGAGTATCAATAGGGCTTGAAATAGATATAATCAGTAAAATATAATATGTAGACAAGCAAAGAGCGCACTACGGAATGGTCTTGATGGACCCCGATACACTGCAGTATGAGGTGATATTCTTTGAGGCCTTAACGAGTGCTTTTAAGGCATCCCAGCGAGTGACAGAGGCGGGGGAGGGAAGAACGGTGAGAGTCCCCGTCGAAAGGGTGGATTGCGAAGGGATGGGAGATGAGAGGTCAGGGAATTGAGAAGGCGGAGGGAGGTCTGGAAAATTATCGAGACCGAAAGGAGGCATGAACATACCGTTGGACTGGAACGGATTGGAATTGTCAGACATGGGCGAAAGCGACGGAATGGAGTCCGGCAAAAATGGACTCACTTTTAAACATCCTCCAGCCCTCCTTCTCTTACTCCGAGTGCATAATCAATTGAATGTGTGGTAGAGATTCACCATACCGGGTTTCGGAAGGTGTCAGAGGTTCGTTGAAGCCGGCAGATGTGATCGTCGCAAGAGGTCTGGAAGGCCGGGGGCGCGACAGGAAGAAAAGTCTAAGTCCAAAAACGAGTGAGCAGGGAGGGCGCTGGGGCGCGGGAACGAACATGTGATGAGACCCCTAGGAGCCACGTTTATTCTGACCATGTCAAAGCAAAATCAATTATTAATTAAATCTGAGAGTTTATTTGGCTCAGAACTGTGGGCAGACTCGTATACCAAGTTAACTTCGAGACGCGGCGGGGAAAAGGAAGCTTTCAGGGAGCACTTAGGAGGATAGGACTCTACCTAATATTCGAACACTGAAATTAGAGCATGTCATCTACACCGAATAGGTTATATTCCTCTTACCATTCCGTCTTCCCACCCACAGTCGAGCGCCACAGGGATCAGCCTTCATGGATGTCCCGCCTGAGAAATTCTCGAGTGTCACTGCGCTCCGTAACCAATGACTCTGTACTCAGCTGGCACCAATGCCTGAGGTAGGTAAGAGCCTTGAGCCCGTGGAGAAAGCAGACGAAGGCCGAGAGGATTCCTGGCGTTAATTCCAGACCATGAAGGTAGCGCAATTGAAAATGTTCATAGAACCAAGATACTTCATCCGCCAGTCCATCGCCAATCTTAATCTGTCTTTTGGCGGGCCCTAACCTGTCAAACAAGGAACACGATTTGAACATATGGAGCCGCGTCAGGGAAAGGGGAGAGACGGAGTATATGTGCTGGTGTAGGTAGTTTATGGGTAACGTGGGTGTTGATGCGACATTTAATGAGCATGAGCTCCCGCAGGCCGGGAAAGTGGACAAGTAGCCAGCGAGCGTCAAGACGGGAGATCGTTCGAGCGAGTCTAAGCTGGTTGGAGCGAAAAAGAGAGAAACCGACGTAAATCCGTTGAAACAGAAAGAGAAAACCAGAGTGATTGGCAATTGAAGGCACATCATTCCACGCAAGATCAAAGGCACGACAAATCCGGGAGCGCTGAGATCGGCGCAGGAGGTAGTATGGCCTTGCACTTTGAACGTTTGAACAGTCGAACTAACATACCTCCTCCTTCGCGTGTTCTGTGAGGTTCGACGTTGCAATTGGGGAAGGGGACGTCGGCATAGAACGAATCTGACCGAAAGAGTCACGAGCGGGGAGTTACAGCATCGGATGTCGCCGGCCCGAACATCTGTTCACGATCGCAGCAGTACTTTCCAAGTTCCAACGATCCAGATATCCAACAGCACGCACCTCGGATCGGGCTAGCCCAATAGTTCTTTCTCCGTGGTCTCCCTCGCTCGGTTCACACTCTGCTTTGGACGCATTGGGTTTATTTTGCGCTCGGAAGTGGGTCAAAATCTACTAGCTACTTGGTGCGTTTTTCTTCCTGTCCTAGAGTCCTTACTCACGCATGAGCTGGAAGTATATGACGGCGGAAGGTCCTTGTAGCTCCTGCTGCGTACGACGTGTACTGCGAGGCAAGTCGAGGTTGTAAACTGGGTGGACTCCCATGCGATCAGGACATCTTTGGCCCAAACGTGTCGAACAATAATCGACAAGTCCTCAGGCGCATATCGTTATGAAACTTGCTGTAATATGTAGGATTATGGATATCAAAGCATACACCACCTCTCTAGCGAGCCAGGGTCGCACCATGTCGGGTAAACACTGTAATCGGCTGGCAGATTTTTACATATAACAACCACTGCATTTCCTTCACGTCCTTCACGCACCCATCCTCACGCCCACGCCCACCTGTTGCCCGCCCGCGATGTCTGGCCTCCCCGACCGCGTCACACCCATGCCCCAGTCGATGTTCGAGGAGATTGTTGGTGCGCACCACAATTCGCTTGAAATATGGTACATGGACAATCATTGAAGGCTGTTACATGCCACTGGGCTCACAGGAAGCTCGCTGGTTGCGTCCCAGGTGATGCTCATGCTGTATGGGATCGCAAGTTTGCAGGTGCATGATCGTTGCAAAGTGAAACGAAATTCTCTTGCGTTGATGCTCTCGCTGCACAGGCATATATATACTACATCACCTACCCCTGGGACTCGCTGCCCATGAAAGCTCTGGTATGCGCCCTTACTCAAGGTTGTCCTGAATTTATATGAATTTGATATGTGTGGTCGATAGGTCGGTGGGATCTGGTAAGTCCAATCCCCCTTCGTGACCCGGCACATCCTCACCTTTGGCACCGTCACGGTCAGGGGGCTCGCAACTCTCCATGCAGGTCTCTGTACGCCCATCTCCCATTTGTTCCTCCTCTAGCACTAAAATGTGTACAGTTGTGCACACCGTCTACCACTACTCCGTGAGCACCACCCACTCTCCGATTGACGTCGAAGCTCCAATTTCCACTGCGTACGTCATAGGTGAAAAGCTACTCGCAGCCGATGATCCTGCCCGACGGTGAATGGTGCGTACTCGTGCAGCTACCTCGACGATGTGGCTCATGTGGCACAGGTCTTGCTATGTGCGTACTACGTAGTCCTCTCCCCGGCCAGCCCGGTCTCTTAATCTGGAATGCACGGGGTTAGACTGCAGTGACAATCGGGGTAAGTCCCCTGCCGTTGACTTTCCCCAGTTTCGTCTCATTTTCGGTGGGCTAGATTGTTATATGCTTCATCATCCAAACGTACGTCTACATCCTACCATCCCTGCCTTGCCTTTCTGACGCCTCGCCGCAGCTACTTCACGCGTGTGATATTCCTCAGTACGCCCCCTCCCCTTTTCATACGTATCTCGCTATTGCTTAACGTCCCCCGTTTTCGACGGATAGTGACGAGCGGCCGATGGCGTGTCCACACTCACGGCAGCGTTGATGCTGCTGCTTGTTGCTGAGATAGGTTTGTGCACGCGTGTGTGTGTGCATCCCCAGACTGCTCTGACATCTGTGGCGGACTGTGTAGGATTCTGTATATGTACGTCAACGCCCTTTCTCCGTCTGTCGTCTGTCGGATCGCTAAAACACACCCCACGCATCAATTAGACTTCAGCTACAGTTTGTGCGTCGTCCTGCCCCCCACATTGTGTGCTAATTCGCGATTTAACATGCAGGTTCCATCTGTGGGAACTGCTGAAGCTCTACGAATGTGTCGTACGTGGGCATTGGGTGCACGATGGGTTTGCTAACGCAGGGCACAGTATACTGCGATGGTCCCGCTCTACGTGATCCGCGTCATCTCCGACGCGACGGTCTCGGCGACGCTCTGCATCATCCTCTACGATGCGCGAGGCTTCACTATGTGCGTGCACATATCGTACCGTCCTGTGTCTTTCGGTCCTCACCTCTCCTTCCAGGTCCATGCGACTGATCAAGACACTCATCATATACTCGATTAATAGATTCCTGCTCACGACGTGAGTTTGTTGCGCGATCTTTCAGCATGGATATTGTGACCTTCGTTGCAACAGCCTGGTAGTTGTCGCCCAAACGGCAATTGTACGTGCCTGCGATCCCATCCCCTCTACGAGCTGCATTCTGATCACGCTGTATCCAGCTTATCTCGAAGCCCGAAAGCATCTGGGCCATGGTGATCGAGTGCATCAACGCGCAGCGTAAGTCTCGCCCAGAGTCCGCATCGCTGACTGACGATGCCGCGTTTTGCGTGTTGCGTGTTGCTTGCAGTCTACGTCAACAGCTTCCTCGCGACGCTCAACTCCCGCAATCGGCTGCGGCACATCGGCAGGCCAGACTCAGCGTATATCAGCTCGGCGAGCCGCCCGCGCGTCAGCGCCGTCAGCGCGCCCCGGTTCAGGGGCGAGAGTTGGGTGGAGTCGCAGCGCGGGGACGATGTTAAGTTCTCCGGCGAGAATGTTGCGGGAATCAAGATCAGGACGGAGACGCTGGCGTTGTCGGACTTCAGTGTCGACCAGAAGACGGCGGTCAGTCAGCAATACGCCCCCTAAGACACGCTGCCCCATCAGCAGTTTAAATTCGAAATCTGTCAGAAGTGTCAGATAGAATGGAAGGAAGGAAGAATGAATTTTTATGCTGTTATGATGGATTGTTTTACTTGTTCATTTTCGCTCGCTATCATCACTCGTTAGATCTTGTTGGACGCATACATAAATACAGTGTTTCACCGCTCCTTGACACATGCAATGAGATAAGGAATTTTTGGATCTCAAACATTGATGATCCTCTGATCAACAATGCCAACTTTTATCCATGCATTTCTAGTATACTCATGAACATCCTCAGATTTATTGGTGGACACCAAAGGATTGATCTCATTGACTTTTTAAACAGGTGGGTTTGGGGCATTTCACTATTCCTTGACACAGTGTGACATCGTGTGACTGATCAGTTTCTATGCGGGAGATTGGGACAGATTGGGGTGGGAGGTACTATGGCACTGCAGTTGTGAAAAGCCCATTCGATTCTTGGAGTAGACTAAGATACCTACTCGTTCGCTCGTTCCGTGCGCGTGAGGTTCGACGTTGGGAGAGGGAACATCGGGATAGAACGAAACTGACCGAAAGAGTGGGGAGCGAAATTGGCTTCGGATGTCGCCGGCCCGAACATCCAATCCATCATGAACTCGAATGGACTTCTTCCGAGTAAACGACGTTCTACCAGGCTTCGTTGGCGGACAACACGACACACGGAGCCACGCCTGGCACTCGTCGGGGCCAGAATGTGTTTCAATGCGACTTATGCAAGCACACACGTCGAATTGAACCAGGGCTCTAGTTCGCGATCTCGCGTTCGCACTCGCTAATGCTCTGCCTTGGACGCAGTTGATTTCGTGGTGAGAAGTGGGCAAAATTCGCTGGCGTCTTGGTGCGTCTCACTTCCTGTCCTAGAGAGTCCTTATTGACGCATGAGATACAGCGGGGAATCATAGGGCTGACGGCGGAAGGTCCTTGTAATTCCCGCTTCATACGACGCGTATGTCGATCTGTGTAAACTCGGTGGACTTTGCTGTGATCGAGAAAATTATCGGCTCTCGCAATGTCACTCGAGGATCACCGAAACTGCGTAGATCTCAATCATGAGCTGCGAGCCTCACTTTGCACTTCCCATCGTGTATGTCCACAGCCTCATGTCATAGTTAACATCACGTCTGACAATTCATCACAGTTCTTTTTGTGCAAACGTCTCGAATGATGATTCCTCCATGCTCAAGATTCTTCGGCACGTCACGAACGGCAGAGCATACTATATATCTCGGGGAGCACATAGCCTCCCTTGCGTGAGGGCGAGGTCGGTACTTGAACGAAGAATTTAGCAAGTTACGCCCTGCACACTCCCAGTCGCATGCCCAGATTCATCTGCCATCCTACGGTTATGTCCTGTCAAGCCACCTTCTTCAGTGTTCACCGTGGCTTGCGGGCTTCACGTCTAGTACTCTCTATCGTTTCCCCCCGCCCAAAATACTGCGCAGCTGGTCCTAGGCCGCGATCTCGTCGGTGGGATCATCCCGCATCACAACTGTATTCTTCGAGGCGATGGCGTTACGGGATTGAACGCATTGCTATCCTTCGGAGTAGTATAAATGACCAGTTCGCTGGCAACTACGTGCGTTAGCTAAATCTCGGAAGATTGCACGAGCACGTACGGGTTGCGTCGTACCCTCGTCCACAACGAATCCAGGGCCACCCTTGCTCCTCAATTCGGCATGTCGCATGGCTTGCAACGATACTCATGATACAACGTAGTGGACCAGCGAGTCGAGGAGGCTTGGCTGTTCTGCTCCAATGCGGTTCACCATCAGAGCGACCCAAAAGACGTTAGATGACGTCGATGAAGTTGGCACGAGCACACTCCATTCCGTGAGATCCCCCTTCTCCTCTCCCTGGTCGACAGATCGCATTGCTATATGTTCTTGAGTTTGTGGGGGAAACGTTCGCAAACTGTGGTGCTTGGAGTAGAACTCTCGCCACTTGCGCGTTCTGTTCGAGGAGGTCCCGTCGCTCAACGGTTACGAAGTTGGTGGATCTGGGAATGTTCGTGGTTTCATTAGAGAGACGAGTAGATTGGACGTGGTTTGAGGGAAGAAGGTGGTTCGGTTCCGCTATTGACGGCCCGAACAAGCGGCCATGATCGTAACACTGTTACGTCTCATTCCGACTCAATCAACCATACCCACAACGAGTCGGTGAGTATCTTCATCCATGTTCAAATGAACGATTCGCTAAAACACTGCACAGCACTCATCAATCGGCCAGCGCGCATCTGCCTCAGATGGAGCACGACATCTCTTTGTGGTCTCGCTGACATCGTGATCGCGCATTCGCAGTCGCACTCAGTTCCTGTTCTGGTGTGGATGCGTTGAGTTTGTTTCATGGTAGGATGTCCCTCCAGTGCGTTTTCCCCCTCGCTGTTTTGTAGGGGGTGTTGTTGGTGTATAGAATATAGAGCAGGGAGGAAACTAGCGTGTATAATTGACGCTGGACCTGCTTGGAGTTCCTGCCGTATACGACACGTACTGCGTCACAAGTCACTTCCGGCTACTCAGTGAATTTTGCACGATCAAGACCACCACTTATACTCACCCCTTTCGCAGCTTCCTACTCGTCGAAAGATGCCAGAATCTCCCCGCAGCTATCACAGCAGTGATGAAGCCATCTACGTCCGTGTTCGCCGTGGCTTGCGCGGTTCTCGCCTGGCTCTACCGTCGATGCTCGTGATTGCTCTGAAGCTTCAATAACTGCAAGCTCCGTCAATGCCAGCAGCGCGACTATGGTAATATCGAAACGTTATTGACGCATGGCTGACCCCAGAGACCACTGAGTAAGCGGTCGAAAGCCCGCCCGTCGGTCACCGCGTGGGTTGGGTCAAGCACTGGGGATTGTGCGAAACGTGCGGGATATATCCTGCCTCTCGCTGCTTTCCTTGGAAACCTCCCACCCTCGTCCGCTACAGCTCTAGGCCTGCCCGCGCCCCGAAACTAAACAATTACCAGCTTTCATCGACTTCCACGACACGGCGTGGTATTGCAGCGGGTAGGGGGTGCCTGGCCGTTCCCCTCCATTGAGGTTCACCGTGCCGAACCCATGAGCCTAGGTCCTGGGACGTCGATACTTGTGGATTGCACGGCGGCGCGAAGAACGCATGCGGCCATCAGGGCTTCGGGGACCTTGCTCGACGATGATGATCACGACACGCCACTTGCCAAAAATAGGCCCTATATTGCGCGCATAGCTGAGCGTTCCGTACTGGAGGTTAAGTAATCGGAAAGACGTTGAGGTACGTTTTGTCCGCCCTTCTCCCGCTATCAACACTCACTGATAATCACTCATTTCCAGATCGTTATCCTACGACTCCATATCCCAGGCTCACTTCCTACCCACGATCGGGCGTGGGCGTTTGCCACCACCATGCAACACTTCCTTCGTACCACCATGCAACACTTCCTTCGTAGCCCATCCTGCAATAATCTTGGTCTCGTCGTCAGTTTGCGTCACCTTCATCAATAAGGACGATCAGATCATCTCCTCTGTTCGTTGTCTCAAACTCGCACTCGCCGTCCAGAGGTGGGCCGGCTGTCTCATCGCCTCAATCGCTCGCATATATCGCGGCGTGCGATCTAGCACCGTAGACCTCTGGACTTGGCACTTACCGCAATACCTCCGTTAATATGTGGCGAACATGTCCTCGCCCCTTTTGAGCGCTTCCCCCCTGCAGCTGCCCTCGGACGGTCCCGTACCAGCCAGCCGTCGAAACAACCAGCCGTTCTCGAATCCACGTGGCTGCTCCCTCGTTCAGTCAATCTTGTGATCTCTCCCCGTTCGTTTGGATCTAGTCGATACTCCTCTGTCTTGCATCTACGACCGGGGGGTAACTGGTAACCCTCGAGCCTTTTCTTTTGTCCGGTTTCGCCCCACACCAACCCATATCCATTTTATTGCCTCCCTCACCGCTGAGCGAGGCTACGGACGATGCATGTACAAACCCCGGGTTCAACCCACCGTTGCCATTACTCATAAGCTCAGTCCTTGGGGAATGGAACCCCATTCATGCCAGGGACCCGTTGCTAGCAGGCGGCAGAGGAGACGATGGAGGAGGGTTTGCGCGTACGCGTGCGAGCCACGATAAGGCGTCGATGGGCGCTCCCATGTGCTTTTTTCGATAATCAGACCTTGTCAGCGGGTATCCAAGGAGGCGACATAAAAGAGGGAGATAAGTCCGAGCGCAGTTCCTCTCCAACGCTGCAGCAGCTGCCGTGTACGCGTATACGTGTGGGAGGGAGGCTCAAGGACAGTGTCCCCTGCTCGCACCGCTCGCAGGGTGTGTCAACCTATCGCACATATCGCACGCTTTTTTGGATATGCAACGAGCTGTAGAACACCGACTACGGTGGCGCCTGCCGCCGCGCGTCCGATGCACCCTGCGGGACGTCCGTTCAGAAGACAGTCGCAGGAAACCATGCTGATGCTTTGCCAAGGCAATACGGGGTGCTTTTGATTCCTGCATGCTCGGGCATCTGGGATTCCATGGGTGAGATCGAGCGTGCTTGGGCATTATTTCTTATGCTAAAATCCCACGAGCGAAGACAAAAAGTAGTAGCCGGGGATGGTTGAAGCGCGACTGCCTTGAAGAAATGTCGTGCGTACATATTACGTTACATTGTAGGTAGCAGGGTATAGAGGGCTATACCAAGCGAGGCAAACGAGACCCAACAGGGCTCGTCATGCAAACTAAATAACAAACAAAATTAGCCATGCACCAAGAGTGATTATGAGAAATTAGCATGTACCGGTGTTGATGTTGTTCCTCCCACCGTTGTTCCCGCCGTTGATGGTGCCCAGGAACGCATCGCCCATGATGGCGTTAATGTAGTTGACGTTGATGGTGTGATGCTCGCTGCTAAGAGTGAAGCCGCTTCCTAGCGAAACAGAATCTGTACCCGTTGTGAAAGATATCTCACGCGCTGAGATGGTGATGGTGAGGTCGTCTTGGTGGGATTGTGAGGACAAATTTGGGTTGTGATCCTGAGATGCGGGCGAGGGAAATTTGAGATGGAGGCTGTTGAGAGACCGGAAGGCGTCGGAGCGCAATGGAAGGGTTGGGGGGATCGTGGTGGCACTCCAATCAACGTTGGAAATGGAGGACATGGTGGTAGAGATATGCAGTGTGAGATAGCACGGTCGGTCGTCGCCCCGATTGGAGCCTCGATGTCGTATCAGCTGTGTCTTGGGTTGAGAACATTCATCTTGAAACTGAGACAGAGGAACTGTGTGCCGAAGAGCGTTCTTCTCCGCTACATCGCAAATAAGACAACTGGCTCAGATCGACGACCGTGAAAGCATACCAGCATCGAGATCGTCACGGATTGGGACCAGAGCACGCATGATGTCATTGATGACAGCGACATCAGTATTCACATCAAGGATGTCTCGAAGCTTCAATTCCCTCTTTTCGCATGCAATCAGAGTGGGTTATAAGTAGAACAAGACATTGAATGCACACACCATATCTTCATGAAGAAAGCGGGTGCACTCCTCCGAATTCCCAAATTCAACAACAAGACGGACATTGTAGTTTGCAGCTTCATGGTACCATCGTTCCTACGTCTATCAGCATTAGTCGAGCACATGCAGGAACACTTATCCTCACCCGAGATCCCTTGAGCCAGACAGTGCTTGTCCCAACGGACAATGTGCGTGTAACCACGATATGAGCATTCCCCCATTCATCATACACCGCTCGTGAAGCTATCTCATCAGCTTCTTCTCCAGTTGCCAACTCCTCCCGGCGCATATAGCCATCCTCCCAGTACTCTATTTCAACGACATCGTTATGCCAGAGAAAGCTGTAACAATCAGCTACAGCATCTACTGACTAGAGACTACTCACTAAAGTTTAGCTGGCGTCAAATGCAAAACTTTGGGGCAGTCTATCGTCGTAAACAGCAGCTTTCTCTTGCCCGACTCCAAAAGATCATGATTATATAATGAAATAGCTGCTCCAGGACACCAACTACGATTAAAGTCGACCTCAATACCTAGATTTTGTCAGACACTCGTCAAGCTTTACAGCCAATCGAAACTACGAAATAACCACTACCTTCAATATGCAATTCGTAGCACGTACTTGAACCGATGCAATCGTCAGCCTTGCGGCCTCCAAGTCCTTGACTCCGTACTCACCAGATTCCAGTCTCTTCGTCATCTTGCCAACCCATACTTCAGACTGAATGCAAGTGGCTCGAGATGGTCGCGGAGAATGTAGACGTAGGGGAGGGGGAGATGGTGGTCCGAGCAAAAGAGCGAAAGAGTGGTAGCGCCGGATCGCTCACATCTCACTGCTTTATACATGCCTCACGGTGACCACGCCCCGGATATCTCATGAATGCCACCCTCTGGGCAGCCAATCATACCGCATGATCATTGATGGGGGCTGTCCAAAGCTGTAGCCGTCTTCTCGCCGATACGCAGGGACGACCAGCGCCAAGTGAGTATCGCGCCACCTTCCGAGCTTCCAGTCATGCGCTCGCGCGAAGGTCGTCCGTATGACAAAGTCTACACGAATACCTAGCAGCCCAAGGAGGTGGCCAGCGTCCACAGGAGACGACAATCGTGAAAAAACCGTCCCGCGGCCTAGAGGCACCATAGCCTCGTTCCGAACAAGGAATAAAGCCCATACACCCGTAACCTAGCGAGTATATGGGGGGGAGCCTGATGTGTTAATATCGATGTCTCGATATGCACCACGATACGCGCATGGCCTACGGGCTGTAGACCGTCCATCCGCAGGTTGGAGGTTCGAAGGTCGAGCGCGGGGGAGTTGGGGTCTTGGGGTTTGGCGGTGCTACGGTGCGAGATTCAAACGTTGGCTGGAATGCACACGCTCTTGGTCGATAGCGCTGTCTGACCATCCTATTACGGTGCGCCGATACTGATCCATAGGAAGCGTGCAACGAAGTGCGAGGGGCCGTAATTGGATATAGCTACTCGGTCTGGATGTGGACGCAGACGGAGAAGACGACGTAGGCATGAAAGAGGGTGCGTTCGGTGGTCGGTTGACGGTTAAAGGCGGCGTATGATGGATGCGGCATAAAACAAAGAAGAGACTCGAGCGCTCCCAGTTGTAGTTGCGAGGCGGGAGAGTAGCGACTAGATCCGAACGGATGGGGAGGGATTGCTGAAGTGACCGCAAGAGGGAAGACCCGGTACGGGTTGCGGACGTAGGGGTGGAGGTAGTACGTAGACAGTGGACAGCTAGCGGGGAGAGGTGTTCGAAAGGGGAAAGGACACGCTCCGTAAGTTGATAGAGGAGTTAAGGAGCAGTTCGGACGATCGAGTGATTGCTGGGTCAAGGAGACGAGCGACGCTATTGGATCTTAAATCGTCATTCACGCGAACGGGTTGAGCGATCAGAAAGTCTCAGACGACGGGCGCGAATGTCACGAAGGCGTCGCAAACTCACGGCGAGACCAAAGAATCGCATACTTGGAGAGGGGATAAGCTGCGCAGTGCTTGATGGTGGTCGTCGACGTCCACGAGAGGCAGCGGGAAGGAGGTGAGGGCTCAGTTTCTGCGTATCCGGAGGGAAGGAAATGCGGGACAGCGCTCGATCTTGGGAGAGCGATTGTGAGTGTTGATAGCGGTGGAGCGGTGGAGAGAGCGGCGCACGAAGGAGAATGAAAACGAAACAATTTTAGTTGAGAACATACCCCAGTCAATGTCTTCCTGATTCTTTATTCTCCAGTACAGCGAGCTCAGATATGTGCGCAGTATGGGAACTAGTTTCTGCAATGGGAGTGTCACGATTGTCGTTGTCAAACAAGGTCCCTAACTCCCTAACGCCTGCACACGTTCTTCGCGTGATCGTACAATCTCCAATCATCGAGGTCTCAAGATCTGGGCTTGGAGTAGGATAACCAGGCGTCCACCACCCGCTCCACTACGCCGTGCCTTAGATGTCTTTGCAAAACATTGCTTCGACGATACGACCGAGATTTTGGAGGGAATACAAGGTGCACAGGCTGCGGCGTCTTCGGGCCAAGTGATACACAATTCGTATGAGCTCTGGCGCTGATAAGACACCCAGTCGCCGGCATACGAGTTCTGGATAATCCACTCCCAAGGATGCGCGATGCGCCAATCCCGTACCGCCGTCACGTCGAACATGACAGCCGTGATGCTGGAGGATGACACCGACGAGATTGCGGCTTCAGACGTGTCGGTGGGTACGATAGGCCACGGCGGACACCAACGTAGATGACTTAACCCCCTGCTGCGACAGGTGCAGGAGAGATCCTGGCATCTTTCGGCGAGTACGAGCCCACGAGAACGGCGAGTCGATGTGGGGGTCGCTAAAATGGTCGTAGGATGGTGATGTGCATTCGTGGAATTGGGAATACGCCTGGGAGGGTGCGAGTCCTGGCTTTTCCAAGTTCATTGTTCGAGTACGACTTAGCACTGGCGCAAGGGAGACTACGCATTCCCGTCGCTCATGACGCGCTGAAGAATCTTGAGTATCAAAGAATTATCATTCGAGAGGTTTGGACAGAAAGAACTCTGATGAATTGTCAGACGTGATGCTAACTGGGACATGGGGCTATGGACGTACGCGATGGCACGCAGCGTATACCTGAGATCCAGACAGTTTCGGTGGGCCTCGAGCGAGATTGCGAGAGCCGATAATTGTTTTGATCGCGTCAAAATCCACTGAGTGTACGAGGGTCTTGTATCGAAATACACGTCGTATTCAGCAGGAGTTATAAGGCGCTTCCGCCGTCAGCTCTATAATTCCAAACTGCATCTCATGCATCAGCAAGGATTATCTAGGACAGGAAGAAAAACGCACCAAGGGCCAGCAGATTTTACCCACTTCCGAGCGCGAAGTAAACCCAATGCTTCCAGAGCAGAGTGTGAACCGAGCGAGGGAGACTACGAGAAAACAACTAGCAGGCTGGCCCAATCCGAAGTGCGTGCTAAGCGCTAAATGCCAGGCGTGGCCCCAGGCGTCTTGGTCTCGTCAGTTCGTCCGTTAAAGGAGTGCGAGCATCTGTTCTAGCCTATCCCACAGCGTGGCCATCATTGAGATCGAGTTCATGGCTGTTGGATATCTGGATCGTTGGAAGTTGGAAAGTACTGCGAGCGTGAACAGAGGTTCGGGCCGGCGACATCCGATGCCGTACTGCAAGCCAATTTGGAGTCATACTTCGATCATTCCTACTCGGCTGAGACTAAAACGGAAAGCGCCCGCTGAATAATGCGGTGATTGCTCCATCACTTGCCTTACTGGCAGTGGCCCAGCGATAAGATGTAGATAAAACCTAATCGGGAAGGAATAACTTGAGCGCCGCTCAAATGAAACAAGTACTCAACTAAAAAAAATCTCAATATACCCAAACCCGAAGCCTAAACGAACATGAACCCTAACACTAACCCAAACACTGACCAACTCAAACCAAAACCCGAACCCTAACAGGTCCTAACCAACACTCAATGTTGTATCCGAGCTCTTAACATCTTGACTTAGGGGGGGATGCCGACGTCGGTATTCAAATTTCCGTCATTCCCGAACCTATGCATGTGGAGCTAGACATGGGAAAGTGGCGCAGTTAGCCAAGTAGGAATGATCGAACGGTTCCTTGCCAATTTGCTCCCCCACTCATGACTCTTTCGGTTTCGTTCTATCCCGATGTTCCCTTGCCCAACGTCGAAACCTCACAGAACACATGAAAGAGGAGGCATCTACTCCAGGAAATTGAATCGGCTTCTCACAGTGCAGGGCTATAGCGCCTTTCGGGCCAAGACTCTTTGGCTCAGCTTCCCAAAGCACTCACAAACTCGTACAACCCCAGCACTTCATGCCTATGATCTGGCATAGGGGAAGAAGAAAGACGAAGGGAGTCTAACTTTGTCGGAGAGTTCGTCTTACCACACTGTTTCCAGCACCCAACACTCTCTCAGTTTCAAAAACTCCGAACCTATTTGACGTCAGTTTCTGATCGTTCTCTGCACGCAGGTGATGACTCAGGTGTGCGTAGACGGTGGTCCATGGTTGCGTCGCACCTTTGCGACCTTCGATTGATCCCTTGGCTTCGCGGCGACATCTCTTGTCGACTCCACCTCCCTATCCAATCGACCTGTCGATGATGCGGGCATGCATACTGTGGTTAGCTTTTCCTGCCTCGCTCGACATTACCACGCACTATCCACACCAGCGCATATACTTCCATTACCTATCCTCCCCCCCCTCACCTCCGACAAATGAACCAAATGAGTTTGCACTGCGCTCCTGCGCCGATAAGTTGGCGATATCAAGACACCGGCTACGACTGGCGCCCAGTTAACGGGTGGAGCAGGCACAGAAGGAATTGGCAATTGTGACGAAGAAAGCTACGTTTTTCGGAGTTGGGTTGTTGAGTCGAGAGCTCAAGTTGAGAGCATACCCAAACAAGTCGCCTGGTCCACTTCCGTCTTACACTGTTGTCGACCTCCAGCGCCCGTGCTTCCACTACGCTAGCTGCTGGCTGATCATATCTACGGGGGAAGGTTTGACTCTTAGAAGCTCCAGCGTTTCAGAATTCAGGTCGATTCTATCTACGGCTGCCAGTGGGCTCGTAGGGAGCCACAGATCACGCTGCATATTCATGGGGAAGGACATCACGGACATACCATTGCCACGTAAAGATCCCCATGCCACCCTCAACGAAAACTCCAGCCTGGTGACAACGCACCTCTCCCCTTGCGCTGCCACTTGTGCTTCCCGTCTCAGCCCACCCCTCACTCTCTCTCTTGCAATGCTGTACTCTAGCATTCAAGGCCCCAGTCTTCGCCGTTTCAGCACTCGCCATTCTCGTCGCGAATCATTCTAAGCTTGCGAATAGAGTGTGTATGCACGCCTATCAATGGGTTTGAAGACTATGGGGAAGGTGGAGGGTACTTGGTTCTCGAAGGCCGCCTTCTCCACGGCTCCGCGTCTTCACCGAACCAGGTCGTTGAATGTCTCCTTCATCGTTCCGAAGAGGAAGGGGAGAGGTGTAGAGATAGAAGAGAAAGAAGAGAAGTGGGAGGAGGGTGGAGGCGGGACACGGAACGGCCCGATTTTTTTGCTGATTTCAAGGTCCGGTCAGTGCTGCCTGTCCATTTACCTCTTGGTTTGACATCAATCATCCCATGTCTACATGAAACTTTACCTAGCGGACCAATTCTATGATTCTTTGAATACCAACTATCGCCGTGCTTGAACTGATTACTCCTGTCGGACCTTTCATTGTCTGTGCAATTCTCTGGCATTCTGCATACTTAGTCTGCGGTGCACACATAGCTTAGCACCAAATCTGTAAAACGAACTTCTCTATTGCAGGTATTCGAGATTTGGGGACATGTCGTTGATCGTATCAAGTGTCGTGCAGAATTGTCGGTGAATTCGTGATATCAACACTTTCCCCCAACTTTCGACAACGGTTTCGTCCGCAGCTGATAATTGTCGTTAGTGCTCCATGGCTGCTGCTGCAAGCCCTTTACATTGTCCCAACGACCTGATGGTCTCTGTACACCATTTGGCATCACATATACACGCCTCGTTGTCCGTCCCTTCAACACTGCCTCCACATGCATTGCGACCTCCTGCCTCCCCTCCCCCTCCTTCAGGTTGGCTGCAGCTCTAATGCTGTTGGCAACTAACCGGATCCATCCTATCGCTCTCTGTGAGGGGACACTCCTATTTCCTCCTATTCCCCTGTCCCTCTCCCTTCCTCCTCGTTCCTTTCTCTTTTCCTTCATCCCACGGACTCTTACATACATTCCTTTCATTCCCTTTCGTTCCCTTTCCTTTCCACTTCCTTTCCGCTCACTCCTTTCGCATCCGAGTCACGTCCGATGACTCCGGAGTCTTCCCGCACTTCGGACTCGCTTCGGACTTGCTCGGACTTGTCTATACATTTCGGGGCTTGTCCAGGCTACCCCTATCCTCTTTCCCCACTTCGTTTCTCTTCGCTCTTACTTCCCCAGGCCGTTGGCACGACTCCTGTACATCCCCCCTCCACTTCATTATCACATGCCCCCTCGTACCTTGTGATATTCATTCGGACTTGTGGTTGGTGTACTGTACAGTTATCCTTCATTCCTCCCACGCTACTACAGTATATACTTCGCTTCCTAGCATGGAGAATCCTTATCCTGTTCTCTTTGGATTCTTCCTCTGCTAGGTGAGCAGCTCTCTCATGTATTGTAGTTAGTCTTATTCATTCTCTTTGGATTCTCCCTCTGCTAGGCCTGTGCTGTGCGGCCATCTTGAGGTTGCCCTTACACCCTCAGGCCGTGGATCACAACAATGTTGAGCAGCAGCTATCTTGGAGAACGGGACACTCATTTCTCAATAGGCCGCCTCTAGACATGGGCACACAACATCCTTTTCTTTCTCCTCGTGTCGCATCAATCCATGTCTATGTGCCCCAATTCCAGGAATGTGACCTTCCGATCGTCCAGGACATGCACAGATTCCCTCGTTCTCAGTGCAATGACACGCTTTGCTCCTGGTGCTTTCTATAGGGCGAGCCAAGTTAGCACATTGAGTTCTACAACAGCAATCACCTAGCCCTCTAGGCGTGTCTGCGCAACGGCATCTTCTTTGCTCTTAGAGGGCGGTCAGCCTGCCTGGATGCTATTTTGCTGTGAGCTGGTAGCTCGAAGCCTTGGGTGTGCTTGGAAAGCATCCTTTGTGCTAAATTCCAGCGAGCGTAAGCATATAGTAGTTAGAGGCGTTCAAAGCGCAACCTCATTGGACAGAAGTGTCAAACATGTGTATTACATAGTGGTAGGGTATAAATGGTTAAACATATTGGAAAACACGTGATGGAGCATAACAAGAAAAAAGATTGAAGATACTGGAACAATTTAAGAAGGCACCTGTGGTATGTGTATATTCTAACACCCTTGCAGCTGTATGCCCGTCTGTTCTGGAGATTCAGAAGGCGGACGCGAGGAGTGGAACCATTTCAGTATGGCCTGGGACGCAGTTGGCATGGCTGTACCCAGCAACCCATGCCTGCCTGTGACTCCGCTTGGTGCTGAAGAAGTGGAGTGGCCCTACGAGGCAAGGGTTGGGCTAAATGAGGTGAACGAGAACCAACAGGGCTCGATATGCGAACTAGCAAACAAAATTAACCATGTACTGAAAGTGAGTATGAGATATTGGTACGCACTAGTGTTTACATTGTTCCTCCCACCGTTATTCCCACCATTGATGGTGCCCAAGAAGGCATTGCCCATGATAGCATTGATGTAGTTGATGTTCATGGTGCGATGTACGCTGCTAAGAGTGAATCCATTCCCGAGCAAAACAGGATTTGCACCTGCTGAAAATGATATCTCACCTGCTGAGATGGTTATGGTGAGGTCATCTTGGTGGGATTGTGAGGGTGAATTGCAGTTGCGATCATGAGATGTGGGTGAGGGGAATTTGAGGTGGAGGTTGTTGAGAGACCGGAAAGTGTCAGAGCGCAATGGAAACACTGGGGGAATCATGGTGGCACTTCAGTCAACACAGAGAATGGAGGAGTTGTCAGCAGAGAGAAGTAGTGTGAGATAGCAAGGTCGATCATTGTCCCGATTGGAGCCTTGATGACGTATCAGCTGTGTCTCTGGCTAAGGAAGGTCGTCGACAAAACTGGGAGTAAGGAAGACAGTGCGCAGCAGTGTTGGTCTGTGCTACATCGCAAATGAGACGGCGATACATAGGCACAGATCAATCGTGAAAGCATACCAGTCAAAATATCGTCAGTGATTGGGACAAGAGCACACATGATGTCACTGATGGCAGCAACATCAGTATTCACGTCAAAGATGTCTCGAAGCTTCAATTCCCTCTTTTCGCATGCAATCAGAGTGGGTTACAAGTAGAACAAGACATTGAATGCACACACCATATGCTCATGAAGAAAGCAAGTGCACTCCTCCGAATTCCCAAATTCAACAACCAAACGGACATCGAGACATATGACTGAACTGTAGTATTGAAACTACATCTATCAGCATTAATTAGGCTTCCACATGGTGGAACACTTATCCTCACCTGTGTTACCATGAACCAAACGGTGCCTGTCCCAGCGGACAAGGTGCGTGTAACCGCAATATGAGCCTCATCATATGCATCATACACCGCTCGTGAAGCATCAGGTTCTTCCCCAGTTACCAACATCTCCCCACGCGTATTGCCATCCACCAAATGTTCTATTTCGACACCTCCCAGGCGGGACCTATGATATTTAGCTACAGCATCTAATAACTAGGGACTACACTTGATACTCACAGAAACTGAGGTGCAGATGGCGTCCAATGTAAAACCTCAGGGAAGTTTATCATTGGATGCAGCGGGTTTCTCTTGCCTGACAGGTGTACTGAAAAAATCACTCTGGGACAACAACTATCTTTAAAGTTGAGCTCAACGGCTAGGTTTCTTTGGACACTCGTCAAACTTCAGAGCCCATCAAAACTACGAAATAATAACCACCTTCGATATACAAGTAGTACTTCGTACTTGAACCGATCCAATCGTCAGCCCTGCAACTTCCAAGTCCTCAACTCCGTACTCACTAGATATTTGTCTTCCTGTCATGATGACTATGTACCATACTTCAGACTGAATGCGAGCAGCTCGAGATGGTCACGTAGAATGTAGACGTAGAACAGCGGAAGGTGAGAGTTCGAGTGAACAAGCTGTAGCGCCGGATCGCTCACATCTCACTGCTTTATACATGCCTCACGGTGACCACGCCTCGCATATCTCACGAATGTCACCCTCTGGTCAGCCAATCATAGCACATTATCATTTGATGGTGGCTATTCAGAGCTGTCAAAACCAGAACGATCAGCACCAACCGCATATTGCATCCCCTCCTGAGCTCCCAGTAATACACTTGGGCTAGGGTCGTGCTTTACTCTCCAGCCAAGTGTGGCGAGCTATCCGCGAACATCTAGTCCTCCAGCGACGTGGCCCATGTCCACAGAAAGTGTCAATCCTGCACGGGCAGCCCCATCGCCTCGATGCGACAGAGGACACAGCCTTGTCCTAACAAGGCAAAAAGTCAACATGATTTTCGCACAACATTACGAGGAGAATGGAAGACGTACCATATGTGATATATAGATATCGAAGTCCCAATAGGCGCCATGGCCCAGCTGTAGAGCTTTTTGCCACCGTCGATCTGAATGCTTGAAAGCTTGAGCCTTCGACGGTGCGATGATGAGCGAGAAGATATTGTGAGCGGGTGTTGGGTTGTCGTTGAGGTCATACCCACTGCTCCCTAGCAATTCCTGGCAAATTATCTGTGAGCATCGACAAGCAGCCATCGCCTCGAGGCACTGCAGCTCCATTTCCAACACGGTGAAAAGTGGACAAGTGGTGCGTGATAGATTGATACCGAAACTTTGATAGGCACAATGATTTACTGATGCCCCAGGGCCTGTGGAGCTTCTCTGGCTCGTCGATCCGAACTTTGAAAGCTAGACTTCGACTCCCAAGTAGGTGGTCTTGGTTTGGGCAGTGTGATGACGAGACATCGCCAGCATTCAGTAGAACATGTGATCTCCGACTTGAGGGGGCCTTACCATCCCATTATGGCGCGCTGAGCTTTCAGCAGATGCTAAGCAGCTTAGGGCAAGTGCACGACGAAGTACGGGTACATAATCTGATATGGTTGTTTGCCTGCATATGAGCGTGGAGAGAGATGCAGGAGACATAGGCACGAGGAGGGTATGCGATCATTCGGCGGTCGGAGGGTAGAGGAGCTGCCCTATATGTGCGCGATAAATGAGGGGAAGGGAGTGGAGAGAGTACTCCAAGGCGTAGTTGCGAGACAGGGAGTATCGACTGCATACGAACAAATGGGGAGGATCACTGGAGTAATGACACTCGAGAGGGACCACAAAGGGTTGATATTGCCAAGCTAGCTAGCGTAAATGTGGTATGTGGAGGGCGGGTGTGGGAGGGGAGAGGCGTTAGTGTGGCGAGGATATGCGGCTGCAAACTGATGGAGGAGTTGGGGCAATTCCTGAGTAGAGGGAATGAGTGACGGTACTGAATTTCAAGCTGCGAGCTACACAAACGATTGAGCTGAGAAACTATACGGACAGTGGGAGTAGTGAGTCATTGAGTGGCGAAGACACACCGCCGCGGAACGACGGAGGAACTGCGGTAATTGCTGTTGCTGAGTGGAAGGGACAGCTGACGAACCACACAAACGATCAAGGCGATGAGATAGCTTGATCTCAGTGGAGGGCACAAGTTGAGGACAAGGAGTAGGAGAGAGGAGTGTGATTAGTGCTAAAGGCGTCACAAACCGACAGGGAGACTGACTCATTCAACTTATAGCAGACTTGAAGGGAAGATGGGCCACGAAGGAAGTGTTGAATGGTGGTCATCAACATCCACAAGAGGCAGCGGGTAGGGTGTGGTAAGATCGCTGAATTTCTGTGTATCATGAAGCAGCAGGCGGTAGGAAAGAAATCTAGTGTGGAGCGACTATCAGTGTGTCATCAGCGTGAAAAGCGGAAAGTTCTTGATGTGGAACGTACATCAGTCAGGGTCTTCCCATTTCCCAGCCACACACGCCTCGGTCATCGCCACGTAGGGTCCCTAGCTCTCTAATGAACACACGCGCTCTTTGCGCCACCGTGGTATCGATGTTGCACAATTGATGCCCATCCACTCGCCAAGGTGAATAGCCAGGCATCTCTGACTAACTGTTCCACCAAGCCGTGTTCTGGCTGTCTTTGCATCGTTGTTGTTTAACTTTGGATGAAAGGTGTGTGGATCTGCTACGGACTACGGTACAGCTGGGATCTGGGCGCAGATAGAAGGCACACAGGCTGTGTCGTCTTCAAGTTCATGGCCAGCGGCGCTGCAGGTTGACAGAGGAGTTCAAGTAAATCCTGAGTCGAGGAGACAAGCGATATTATAGTATATTGAAGAACAAGCAACAGCTGTCATCTTGGACCGCAGGAGGTATTCAATACAACCACTAGGGGAGAATGACATCCTAGGTATCTAGTACCGAAGCTTGAGGGTGTAGACTGATGGCGGAACCGAGATTGTTGCGGTATTATGGCTCCTGTAGATAGTGTGTCATGAGAATCTTCGATAGAGCTGTAAGCCTGTTGGCATGATGCAGCACCACGAAGTTGCAAAGTTTGAATCAGAGGGTCCCCAGTCACCCAATTCTGCTTGACAAATCCATCTCCAACCACTACCATGGTCCACATGCGCAGCATATTCGTGTTTCTAGTTGGCCACAAGTTGGTAGTTGATGAACTCGAAGTCAAAGCTATCTGAGGGAAGAAACGGGTGAGCGTGAGCAGCTCATGGAAGGAGTGCGGAGACGCGGGTGTGAATTCTTGTGGTCATCACCTAAATAGATCTACTCAATACATTTCCTATACTTTAAATTGCAAAAGGACCAACTGGGAACGACTGGGCCTCAAACTGGTCGAGCGATAGTTAATATTCTCCTGAGTTCCAAGAACACCAAGCGTGGTACTGCATAGGTAATTTGACGCAGACTGGGACGTATGTGCGGATGATCAAGACAGAGCGGAATGCGTGATGTAAAGACTAAAGCAGAATGTCAAGCATAGGGAATCAATTAATCATGTTCAAAGGAATGTGGTAGTGGACATACATGTGTTCAACTGGATTTCCCCTGTGTGCCGTTTTGGCGCCCTGAAGCATGTGTGTAGACGTGGGGCGAGGCATGGTCATATCTGATGACATTGAGCGTGGGGTTGGATGTAAGTGTACGTAGGCAGAGGAGTGGATGAAGTATTCACACCTTGGGCACCGTGAACTTGAGCTCAGTCAAGCCAAGAAATCTCCAACGTGGGCATGGAACCTAATGCCAGGTGTGGTCCTATGTGTCTTGGTCTCATCAGTTTTGTCCGTCAAATGATTGCAGTAGAGCATCGTTTACTCAGATGAAATGGTGTATCGAGTTCATGGCGTTGGAAGGATCATGAGCAGATGTTCGGGCCGGCGACATCTGATGCCGTGACTCTTTCAGTTTTGTTCTATTCCGATGTTCCCTTGCCCAATGTTGAAACCTCACAGAACATGCGAAAGAGGAGGCATCTACTCCAGGAAATTGAATCGGCTTCTCACAGTGCAGGGCTATAGCGCCTTTTGGGCCAAGACTCTTTGGCTCAGCTTCCAAAAGCACTCACAAACTCGTACAACCCCAGCACTTCATGCCTATGATCTGGCATAGGGGAAGAAGAAAGACAAAGGGAGTCTACCTTTGTCAGTGAGTTCGTCTTACCACACTGTTTCCAGCACCCAAACACTCTCTCAGTTTCAAAAACTCCGAACCTATTTGACGTCAGTTTCTGATCGTTCTCTGCATGCAGGTGATGACTCAGGTGTGCGTAGACGGTGGTCCATGGTTGCGTCGCACCTTTGCGACCTTCGATTGATCCCTTGGCTTCGCGGCGACATCTCTCGTCGACTCCACCTCCCTATCCAATCGACCTGTCGGCGATGCGGGCATGCATACCGTGGTTAGCTTTCCCTGCCTCGCTCGACATTACCATGCACTATCCACACCAGCGCATATACTTCCATTACCTATCCTCCCCCCCCCTCACCTCTGACAAATGAACCAAATGAGTTCGCGCTGCACTCCTGCGCCGATAAGTTGGCGATATCAAGACACCGGCTACGACTGGCGCCCAGTTAACGGGTGGAGCAGGCACAGAAGGAATTGGCAAATGTGACGAAGAAAGCTACATTTTTCAGGGTCGAGAGCTCAAGTCGAGAGCATACTCAAACAGGTTGCACGTTTGAGAATCCCAACCAATCGGTGTAGAGTAGATTTGTCTGCTACTTCTACTTATTGGACAAGCCTTTCCAATTCAACCCGCTGCAATTACTCTAGAGTGTAGGATGAAAGCATGGAAGAGACTCTGGGAGGTGGGCAGAAAGCACAGATCATGTATAGCATCGTATCACTGTAAGGAAGATTACCGGGGGTGCCGCACAACCAACGGGAATACGAAAGGCATTGGTAGTGAATCAAAAGAAAGATCACGGCGCCCAAGGCTAGCCAAACGCTTGATGTCATCGCTGACGACTGCCGATTGTTCGCCCCATCTGATGAAAAGCTCGACGAGTCTTGCAAGACGCTTGCTTATCCATTGTGCTGGGAGCCCCTCAGTCCAAACTGCCATTTTCACTTCAGCTTCAGCTTTAACTAAGTGATGCCTTGGTGCAATGAGGCTCTCTTTGGGGAGGCTTGGGAATATCTGCGTTGAGAGGCCGTAGAAACCCCCCATCCCCTGGAACTCGAAAACATGGCTGCCCGGACCCGCCATGACAGACGCCTTCGAGCTCTAGTGGTAGGACAGAAGCTACGCCAGGACACGTTGTCTGCAACGAGTAACAAGTAAGAAGACAGATGTTCAGGCCAGCAACATCCAGTGCCCTCAGCGCCCATGGCTTCACTCTCTCACTCGACTTTCTGTCATTCCCTGTCCGGTCACCAACGTGCATCCCCATCTCTTCGAAACAAAGGTGATCCTCATGGAACATGGGAACAACCAACAAGCCATGATATATCTATTGTACTCCACAAATCGAATTGGCTTTCCAATACCACACCCGCCAAGCTTCTTGTAACTTACCAAAGCGCTTGCAGGCTCGCACATCTTCGTATCTAGGATGTAGCATGAGGGGAATGGGACAGAGGGAGGTTGCGTTGAGAGTGCATGTGAACATTTGGATGTGCGTTAGTTAGTCTGTCATCCCATGCTATTACCCGTACCTAACAGTCTCGCAGGAAGCTTGTCAGCGCTGCGTCTGTCTCAGTGGCGCAAGCAGGTGTGCCACAAGTGTCATGATGCTCCAGGGCAATGCTCTGCCCAGCTCAAACCAATCTTCGCATGGATCGAGCAATCGCAGAAATCCACGTACCCTGGCCCATGTCAGCCCTTAGCTGGGCTGATCATTCAATCCAGCTTGTCACTGCCTGCTCTTCTAGAGCCTACCCCTGCCTTGAGTGCATTTCAACAGGCTCTCTTTCTCAGTACGTGGGCCTTGCCAATGTTCTCTTCCACATCTGCCCTGCTGGACGCTCCCATTTTCCCCCATACCAGCACATGCATCTGCATTTGCTACCCTTACTCACTCCCACCTCTGCTTCTTGAAAAATGCACACGGCGCGGCAATCACCTATCCTTCTCTCTTCCACCATGTCATGGGCCTGAACGTGGTCTGGTTCGGCGAGTAATAGCAACAATGGGTTGCGACTAGCGTTCATACATTCATCATCCATAGCATCGGTGAATGCTAGAGAGCGTCAACTGATATCCAAGGAGCTGCCCTGAAAGAGGAGGACGAGTTCTAGCGTGTATCCACTCATGCACTGTGCTGCCATTAGGGATCGTAACAAAATCGGAAGGATGGGTCATGTCTATCTACCCTTCCATCTACAGCCTCCCTTGACCGCTTTACCCTCAATGGAGACATCGCACTGGCTTTTGATATTGTGGAGGAAAGAGAATGAAGTAGACGCACCATCTCCACAACTATCACTACATCAGAAATCACTACACCACGCTGCCAACAGCCAACAAGGCCTGGCTGCCACTTGAGAAGTCCCCCCACATAGCGGAGTTACAATGTACCAATAAACACATCAAAGCGGAGTTATACATTGTATTGATAGGAACAGTCTGTGCAGAGCCCAGCGGAAATTGCCCAATATGGTAAGTCTACAATGTATACAATAACAACCATCCACGCAGAGCAGCTCGCACATCGGAAGGCCCAAGAGATTGACTGGCAATACAGCATAATGCTGTGAAATGGTTTGTGACGTAGCTAGGTTGTTTCCAATCATTCCTATACAGGTATACTGATGCAGCAGGAATAAAATGTCAGCAAATCGGTCCAGCCTCGGGCTGCCAATGCAGGCCGATTCTTTGTCATTGAGGCTGATGGCTTCAGCCAGCATGTAGCCGAGACCTACTGGGATGCTATAGATGATGCATCAGTAAAGTAATTGGCCCAAATAAGCAAAACATTGGTATGTCAGACATCTGGTGCAGGCCGATGTTTTCCAAAATAGGCGGACACTTTCAGCTGGTGAGTAGTGGGCATGTCCTATGATATAGTATATGATACCAAGTTGGTGCAGGCTGATGTTTTCTGAAATGGGCCGATGTTTTTCCGAGACAGGCTGAAGTTTTCCAAAACAGGCCGACGTTTTCTGAGACAGACCGACGTTTTCAGCTGGTGAGTAGTGGGCGTGTTCTACAATATATTATATAATGCCAAGTCCAAAAACTCACCACATCAGACATCCGGTGCAGGCCGACGTTTTCCAAAATGGGCCGATGCTTTGAGCTGGTAAGTACCAGGTATGTACTGTATTGTTATACATGATACCCAGACCAAAGCCTCAACCAATTTAGGCAAAATGTCGCCACATTGGATGTTCAGTGTAGGCTGACATTTCACCACATAGGCTGATGCTGTTAGCCAGCAAGTATCAGGCATGTTCTATGGTGTAGTATATAATACCAAGTCCAAAACATTGGCTCAAGTAGGCAAAACATCAGCATGTTGAACAACCTATTTGGGCTGACATTTTGCAATGTAGGTGAATGTTTTATCACATTACACTTACATCCAACTACATCAGTCAGAGTATTTGACATAAGTTGCTGTGCACCAGCTAGATAAGTACTGGGCTGGTTTCTTGTATATCTCTTACCTTACATTTTACTTCAATCAGCATCCCAGTAAGTGGAGGCATCAGAAACATACAAGGATGTTGGTCACTTACTATGACACGCTGTTAGATTCTATTACTTGGACAACCCCCAGGAGTGACAATGTGCGGTACCTGGTACTCATGAACATCCCTGACCTTGCCACAAGCAAGGTTGAAGTTGACGAGGCCCCCACAAATTTCACTTGTGCCAATTGCGGGACACAGAACTTCGTGAAAGAGAAAAAACAACACTATGCCATTACATCGGGGGCTCAAGTTGGTGTTGTCAAAGGAGTGTGAGTACTTTTCCCTTGACTTCTCTGTACACAGACTCATCCAGGTTGATGGATAGTGACACTGCGACTGTGTTGATTCATGGGGTAAGCAACGGAGTCTGCCTTGGCTTCCACTCGGAAGCTTTGGCCGTTGAACACTTTCAGAAGGGGGTTAGTAGCAGAATGGTCATTGTTTGCAAGCCAGTTGCTAGCCTGATGTAAGGTGACGCTTGTATCCCCTGTAGAAATGTAATCGTGTTCATTTGCTCCTACTGTAAGAGTGTCTGTACTACATCAGCTGGAAGGTATATCTCCAGCACTTGTACATTGCCTGCATCACAATGGGGGCCAACATTGCATCACATAGGATGTCTCAGCCCAGTACCTATCTAGCTGGTGCGCAGCAACTCATGTCAAATACTCTGACTGATGTAGTTGGATGTAAGTGTAATGTGATAAAACATTCACCTACATTGCAAAATGTCAGCCCAAATAGGTTGTTCAACATGCTGATGTTTTGCCTACTTGAGCCAATGTTTTGGACTTGGTATTATATACTACACCATAGAACATGCCTGATACTTGCTGGCTAACAGCATCAGCCTATGTGGTGAAATGTCAGCCTACACTGAACATCCAATGTGGCGACATTTTGCCTAAATTGGTTGAGGCTTTGGTCTGGGTATCATGTATAACAATACAGTACATACCTGGTACTTACCAGCTCAAAGCATCGGCCCATTTTGGAAAACGTCGGCCTGCACCGGATGTCTGATGTGGTGAGTTTTTGGACTTGGCATTATATAATATATTGTAGAACACGCCCACTACTCACCAGCTGAAAACGTCGGTCTGTCTCAGAAAACGTCGGCCTGTTTTGGAAAACTTCAGCCTGTCTCGGAAAAACATCGGCCCATTTCAGAAAACATCAGCCTGCACCAACTTGGTATCATATACTATATCATAGGACATGCCCACTACTCACCAGCTGAAAGTGTCCGCCTATTTTGGAAAACATCGGCCTGCACCAGATGTCTGACATACCAATGTTTTGCTTATTTGGGCCAATTACTTTACTGATGCATCATCTATAGCATCCCAGTAGGTCTCGGCTACATGCTGGCTGAAGCCATCAGCCTCAATGACAAAGAATCGGCCTGCATTGGCAGCCCGAGGCTGGACCGATTTGCTGACATTTTATTCCTGCTGCATCAGTATACCTGTATAGGAATGATTGGAAACAACCTAGCTACGTCACAAACCATTTCACAGCATTATGCTGTATTGCCAGTCAATCTCTTGGGCCTTCCGATGTGCGAGCTGCTCTGTGCGGATGGTTGTTATTGTATACATTGTAGACTTACCATATTGGGCAATTTCTGCTGGGCTCTGCACAGACTGTTTCTATCAATACAATGTATAACTCCGCTTTGATGTGTTTATTGGTATATTGTAACTCCGCTACCTGGTCCCCACTCTCTGCGCAGCCTCTCATTGCTTCCGCTATCTGTACCTCTTCCCGCCGCCACCATGGTGCTCCCCGCTCCAGCACTCCAGCACACAAGTACTCGGAACTTCGGAATTAGGAAACCTGCGGCTGAGCGTGCTGAACCTGCGAGCGACAACATGAATACCTGATGTGTATCTGAGTGCGTGTACGGGGGCGCTGTCTCCACAGTCTGCGGGTCAAGTGTAGCAATCTAGTTTATCACCAAGATGTTGACATTGAACGCTTGAGTGTTCTGCATTGTCGTGAATCGGTGAATTGAGAGGTAGACGATGAGGGCGGTGGACCAGAAGAGGGGAAAGAAACCGTGGTGGTTCGGGGCACAAACTATTTTTCGCTCTGATTTCAAGCTCTAGTCTCCATCGGTCGTACATCCTGGATTCATTGTGATCTTTTTGTTACTCCACCCAGTATCCCCGTCTCCTTACTGCGCTTTTGCCACCAACATACACTAGATTTCAGATTACCGACACTTTAGCTTCATTGTGTTATGCACTATTCTGTTCACTGTTCTCTCGCCGGTCCCTTTTCTTCTTCCGCTTCTTCCTAACTCATTCCCACAGCTTGTCTCCATGTCTTTGTTCCATCTCTCACACTCATCATGTATTTCTTGTAGTCGTCTACCACCATAAAATCCACCCTAAACCCTCATCATCGTCATCGTCACTTTGCGGCGCCTTCTAAGCCTCAAAAATACGCCTTCGGGTCGTGCGGAGCGCACGAATGTCTAAGTCAACTTGCCCTTCATCTACGAGAATATGAGGCGCAATGGGCTTCAATGTATCCACGAATACTCCTACATCCTGCAGCGTACGAGCAGCTGCAGGGCCCCAATTTCCCTCCCCACCATGGAAATGACTACTAACACTTGAATCAGACGCATAGCTCTTATGACTTTGCAGCGGGAGCTTGGGCCCACATGCGGATCAGCACACACTGTAGCACTCACGTCTTGCCACTTTATGCAGGCATCACAGCAACAGTGTTGTCGCTTCTCAGGCAAGGACAGCAATACATGTTGATGGCAAGCAGTAGATTGATGCTACATGGACAATTCAGATATGCTTATGTACTTAGGAGGAAATGTCCTGCAGTTTATGGATATCCTTCCAACGAGGACCTATGGCAATATCCTGTATCTCAAGAAAAATGAGTTTCCGGGTCGATATCGCCATCAAACATGGGTAGAGCATCATAATGCAGTTTCCGAACACGGGAGGAATCCAGAGGATGTGAGCGTCTGGGAAGCCTGGATTGCTTGCATAATAAAGCCATTCTCCATGGCGAACAAATAGACGTGGCGGGGAACATCTTGGTTTGAACAAGGCATCATTGGCGCACATGTAATTGCCATGTCCTTTTGCTGTGTTGCTGAAGACTGTAGCAGAGAAGGCCGCTGCGCTCTGCAGTTGCCGCCTTGTTGCAGCATCCCAGATGCAAATCGTGTTGTCGTCTGACCCTGACACGATTTTCATCCCGTCAGGCGAGAACGCGACGGAAGTGACCTGTCTTTCATGCCCAGTGAGCGCATCACCAACTTGCTGTCCTGTTGCAGCATCCCAGATGCGGATCGTCTCGTTGTATGACCCTGACACGATTTTCGTCCCGTCAGGCGAGAACGCGACGGAAGTCACCCCGGATTCATGCCCAGTGAGCGCATCACCAACTTGTTGTCCTGTTGCAGCATCCCAGATGCGGATCGTCTCGTTGTATGACCCTGATGACACGATTTTCGTCCCGTCAGGCGAGAACGCGACGGAAGTCACCCAGTCTTCATGCCCAGTGAGCGCATCACCAACTTGCTGTCCTGTTGCAGCATCCCAGATGCGGATCGTCTCGTCGGATGACCCTGACACGATTTTTCGTCCCGTCAGGCGAGAACGCGACGGAAGTCACCCCGGATTCATGCCCAGTGAGCGCATCACCAACTTGCTGTCCTGTTGCAGCATCCCAGATGCGGATCGTCTCGTCGGATGACCCTGACACGATTTTCGTCCCGTCAGGCGAGAACGCGACGGAAGTCACCCCGGATTCATGCCCAGTGAGCGCATCACCAACTTGTTGTCCTGTTGCAGCATCCCAGATGCGGATCGTCTCGTCGGATGACCCTGACACGATTTTCGTCCCGTCAGGCGAGAACGCGACGGAAGTGACCTGTCTTTCATGCCCAGTGAGCGCATCACCAACTTGCTGTCCTGTTGCAGCATCCCAGATGCGGATCGTCTCGTCGGATGACCCTGACACGATTTTCGTCCCGTCAGGCGAGAACGCGACGGATCTCACCCAGTCTTCATGCCCAGTGAGCGCATCACCAACTTGCTGTCCTGTTGCAGCATCCCAGATGCGGATCGTCTTGTCGGATGACCCTGACACAATCTGCGCCCCGTCAGGTGAGAACGCGACGGAATTGACACAGTCTTCTGCACGAATCACTAAGGTTTCTGTAGTAGGCCATATCTTTTCACGGCCGTTGATTACGGTTATGGGGATGCAAAATTCGGCTTCGTAAAGTTGCCTGACTTTCGATGCTTCAGGCGAGAAAGTAAGGCCTGAGTAATACAACTGTGGCGCAGAGAGCATGTAGCCGGGGCGAAATCGCTTCTCGAATTTGATGAAGTCCGCTAGGATTGAGACGAGCTCTCCAGGCGAGTGTACCTATTGATAATTAGTCAACGATGAACAGCGACGATGGAATACATCACACTCACTGATGCCCACTTCTGGAAGCACGGCAGCATCCCGCCTGGCCCATCTTGCCAGCTTTCCATGTAAACTATGGATCTCGAGCCAATACAGGAAACGATTCTTGAGAAAAAAAGAAAGAGCCGCTCTCAGGCGATCAAGTCCTTCAGCCCGCGATTTCTGGGGATCGGTGGGCGTGACCTGCTCGTCAAGTGCGCTGAGGGATTTGTCCAGGTGATACGCGGCGCATCGACATGCATACTTCAGCTCAGGATCGAGTTTCTCGGCTCGCTTCTGAAAACCTTCGATTTCGCTGTTCAACGCATACGATGTGTCAAAACCGCACATGTTGAATCTGAGCTGGGCATTTGTGATGTCAAGACATGCCAGAGCCAGCAGTTCCTGATGGCGCGGCCCGATGTCGACTGAGAAGTCAGGTCCTTTAGGCACCTTGACTTCGCCTTCTCCAGGCACCTTGACCGGCTCGACAAGGAAGTCGCGGAAGGAGGTATGAAGGGGTAAAAACTGGTACTTCATTGGCGTTAAAGGTGCTTCCACTAAGCAGAGAGCCGAGCAAGGGAAGGATTGACTCCAAGGTTGACCGCTCTTCGCCTGACTGCAAGGCCGACCACTGCCCACATGGCTCCGAGGCCGACTGCCTTTCGCAAGAAAGGGTGGCAGTGGCAAGTGGCAGTAACGTGTCGCGGTGCTGCGGTGAGCGCACTAGGAAAATTGTTGCCATTAGGTGCTTGAACGCTTTCAACCGGAGGTCGTTTTGTGGGTCGATGTACGCCTCCAGGACCTGCTCGTATGTTCCATACAGGGTATTGAAATCCCCAACTTCTAACTTCCTGATGAAGCGTTCCCTACCCACTTGTGAACCCGTCGTCAGCTCGGTACAGAGGAGAGCAGCACATTGGAATAGGCCCTCCGCCCCATCTGTGACACAATTCTCGAGGTTCGCAACATCCGGCCATTTACGAAGTTTCTCATGAACGAAGATGCGGATGTCCTCAACAGGGGACCATCGCTCATCATCAAGAGATATTCGCGCTATGAGTGATGGACGGTCGAGCTTCGCAAGGATATCTGCATTTGGCCGGCAAGTGAAGAGAAAGCGACAATGCTGCGGAAGGTCGGATGAAGACGAAAAGATTTCGTCGAGAAGGTCGAGCAAATGACGTAATTCCAGACATTCGTCCAGAGCATCGATGACGAACACAGTGGGTCTACGGCTATCCGCATGCTTCAGCCCTTCAATCAATAGAACCTTTACTTGATGGTTAAGGGGAGAGCCCTTAACGTGGGCCATGTCAAGGTCACGCAAATAACGAAGATAATGGGGGTCGCGTGACGCGAGGCCCCAGGCCCATGTAAGAAGAAGTTTATCGATGGAACGATTGGCCACTGATCGATTGAAAGCAAAAAAAAGACACGTTGGCAAGAGACAACTGCTGTTTCTCAACGTTTCCGAGTGCTCGAGATACGGTGTGGATAATGGCCGACTTTCCCTTGCCAGCGACACCGTACAGCAGCAAGGCGCGCCAAGCCCCTGGGAGAATGACCCACTTTTGAATGTGTGTAAGAATGGCTTCGCGTGTGCCGTGGGCACAGGACTTCGAGGAGTCAAGCCCTGCATCGTCCGCATGGGGAAGCGAATTTACGACCAAGTTATCCTCTATGTTTCGTCAGATATGGTTGTTTAGAACTGCATTGTACCCACCTATTTTGGTGACAATATGCAGTATGTCGCACAGCATTTCCTGCATATCCAGATCCCGGCTATGCTCAAGACGCTCCATGATCGTCCCAAGCTGCCCTTGAAGCTTCTTGATCTCTCCTTCTAAGTCGTGCAAGTTCGCAGCTGATAAAGACGATGAGCCATCATAAAGCTCCGTACGATGCAACACTGACCAATTTTGGTTGGCGACAGCGAAGCGACAAAGTAGAGGCATCGATATACTGCTGGAAACACGTATTGATAGACTTTAATTTGGTTCGGGCGATGTTGGTCTTGCTTGCGGTTGTCCCAGTCTGCAACGAGCATGCAGGCGTCACCGACAGCTTGTAACAAGCCGGCGACGGATTCGCGGCGCTTGACGTAACCGTCGCATTCCTGAACGGAGGAGTTGGTGTCGATTCGCGCAAAGATGATTGAAGTCTTACCGAGGCAATTACTTCCACTAGCCCTATGATGACTTTACCAGCCGGGGTCGTAAGCTGCGTTTCATGGATAAGTCATCGAATGTGCGAAAATGGAAACAGGCTACCTCTGACAATGCTTTCCCAACTCCGATGAAACGCTTAACATTGGCGAAGGTAGCGAGAAAGATAGAGTTGATGGGAGGGAGATCGCCAATGTTCGTGAGCTTGCAGTCAAACTCAGAGTGAGTGGTACGCTTGAAAGTCATAACGGGGTCCTCTTTCAAGGAGCGCAACGACTCGAGAGACGTCCGGGAGACTTTGACTATCGAGATGGTCAGCACATATAGCCGGAATACATGTCAGGTACGAACCATCACCATCCAGGGAGCCCAATGGCACCTTCGTCTGGGCAAGTAGTTTCTCTTCATCCCTGTCGGTCACATAGAGCCTGATTTCAACATTCGTGGTAGGCTTAGAAAAGCTGCGCAAGATCAGAGCAGCCACAGCGTCCAAAACGGCAGAACCTACAAGATCATGGGTGGGATTTCCATCGATTTTGCTTCCTTCTTCTTCACGAGATTTGCAAAGCTATCCAACCTGATAAGATTCGCGAAGACGCATAAACAGAGTACGGAATCTCACCGATTCGTAGATGGCTTTGGCGTAGCCTCCGTATCCCTCTTTGCAATTGCCTTGTGCAACGATTCGATTGGGTATCCCGCATCTTCAAAACCCTCGATGAACACAATGGCGCGCACCGGGCATTGGGACTTGAATACGTTAAAAGTTGTTTTTGAGAGGCCTATTAAACCTCGGCATCCAATATCTTGAAGAAAATGGTAAACAGTAGTCGTGGGCGAGACAGAGGGACTCACAAGTGATTGCAGTGTAAGCAAACTCAGTGTCGCTCTGCATCGTCGCCATCTTTCGAGTCGATGAGAACAACGAGGCAAGCGTCTCTTTTGAATGGACATGCGTACATGGCGTGGCATACGTGAGACCCAGCTATTGATGGAAGCCGTTTTCAGCTCACAGCCTTCCGGCGCTCTTGCCATTGCAAGCCAGGTTGAACATAACAGAGGATGAAACACATCCATTGATTTAGTCATGTAATATGTACCCCAGTAGCTGAGCTGTGAGTAAGAGGAGCTGTATGGCGGCGGGACACGATGGACCGCCCGCGGGAACTAATTTCCAAATACAGCAGAACGTCAGTGCGTCCAAAAATCGATTTCTCTTGCGACACGCTTTAGTGACTACAGATCTTCAAGCTCTTTCGACACTGGTCTCGCGCGTAGCCAGTCATCTTCGAGACGGCGACCCCCAGCCCTTCCCGCTGTCTCAACAACACGAAGCCTGGTCTACGTACCACTACCGTTTGACAGAAATCCACGCCATCATCCCCCTCAATCCACGCCACGCGCACCGCGACTTCCCACCTACAAGCCTCCCTCGACACTGGATGTTGTCGGTACGCACCTCGCAGTCACATCCTCCTTCTCAGCCCGTGGAAATCGACCAACGTCCACCTTCTCAGAGCATATATCATCCTTTTCTGCCCTCTCTCGCTGCCGCTACCCACCATTGCGATCGCTCGCAGGTGCATCGACTAGGAAACAGGCCGACGACGCGGTGGTAGCCGGTGGACGCGGAGAGGATGGGGAGGCGTCGTGCGTGGGGGACACACCGGTGAGGTCTTGGCAGCTGAGGGTGTCGGTAGTAAAGGCCACTCCGTATGCGTCTTTCCAGGGGCAGAGCGCGCCGGCGGGTACCCAAGGAGGCCACATAAAAGAGCGAGACGACGTCTGGCGCGGTGCTACTCACGCGCTGCGACTCCATCAACGGTCGTAGCAAAGTCTCAAGGGAGGATAGATCGATTCAATCTACCCTTCTGTCTATGGCCTCCAGCTCTACTCTGCAACTGCCTGGTCCTCTCTCTCCGCAGCGCCATAAGGCTATAATCGCGACGTCCACGTTGTGGGCTGCATTTTGGTGGAGGAAAAAGGATCTCGTGGACGCACCATTTCCCCGTCAAATTCACCCTCCCGTCACCCCATTGTCACTACTAGCATACTAGCACCTCCAGCCGCTAGCCAGGCGCCGCCGCCGGCCTCAAAATCTCTACGGATAGCTTTCGAGTCTCCCCCCTCCCCGCCCCCGCCTTTGTG
Organism: Pleurotus eryngii var. eryngii; assembly: GCA_029467805.1. Lineage (NCBI taxonomy): Eukaryota > Fungi > Basidiomycota > Agaricomycetes > Agaricales > Pleurotaceae > Pleurotus > Pleurotus eryngii. The sequence goes on along the minus strand of SZVJ01000015.1, from coordinate 2,541,042 downwards.
TCATGCTGCAGGCATCACATGCCCAACGCAGGAGCTCTGGAACGATCAGGCCTACCTATCACTCTAAACTAGCGAGGGATATGAACGTGCATATAGGGACCTCTACGGAAGTACGAGGACTGGTATGGAGGAATGCGGGAAGGCCCGTTCTTCGTGTGGCCCCGCTCCACATCTCTGGAACTCCACACGTCCTGGGACCATAGGGACTTAGAGCGCTCGGCTTCTATCCAATCGTCCCGGAATCGAGAAGCGGAGAAGCGGAGAAGGGGAGGAATGGCGTAGGTGATGGTCCAGGGGAGGGAGAGGAGAGCACTAGGAATCGGGATGCGGTATATGAGTTTCTGATCGGTTTTTATTTCAAGGTCCGGTCTCCTACGGTCTGTTCATTTACTTCTCGATTGCGCCGCTTCTAACTTGCACTCCAACCATGCCTACCCTTCTGTAATTATTCAAATGGACACTGCTCGCACTTGAACCACCTAACTCTGTATTATATTCCTTTGCCTTTTCATTCCGTTATGTGTTACTTTACTCGTCAAAACTCAATAACTCAAAGGACAGATTGTACAGGGAATGACGGCAGTGCTCCTGGGGAATCGTCCGTGTATGAGACCGCGGGAGTAGGAGAGGGGAGAGGAAGCTTCGGGATACCTACTCCCACGAAACCCCTGGACATGGTGGGCGTGCACAGTACAGAGAGACTCCATGTCGACACCGCTCATGCTCTCACGTACGCGCTAGCCAGCGCTTTTCGCTTTGGATATGTACTAAAAGAACCTTTAGATATCGATTACCCGAGGCAATCCAGACACTGTGTATGAGCCTCTGATAGGTCGTCCTATGGTAGTGAGAGGTACGTATGTGTCGTCTTGGTTCATTACGCCGTCTGGTGTTGATGTCGCGCAGTTCTCGTTCTCACTCTACTCCTGCGTTTTTTCTCTCCCGCGGTTCTTGACCCACAATGCTCGCGCACCTACCTGGCGCTTGGATTGTAATGCGTCTCGGCGGGTCGCGTTCACATTTAGCTACGGGACCGATCTCAGCTGAATCAATGAACTTCCTACGTCTATTCCAAGTAGTCCAGGTTCCACGGCATCGTGTAGCGATGAGGCGTACACTAGCTACGTAGCACGAAGTTGTCTATGCACATTTTGAAGAAAGTCAACGCAACACGCGGTGCAGCATTACGAGGGCGCCAGGGGCTCAGATATCCACGATTTGTCGCTACCATCTTGCAGCTGTAGTCTGTCAAGCAAGGCAAACGGTGTCTACATCTCGCCTGGCTCAACGCTAGAGGAAGGCGTGCTGTTCGAAAACTGTCAATTCATCTGCTGAGGTGTGTGTCAACCGTCTCCCAGACTCTTTACGACTCCCTCCACGCCCTCCCTACTTCCCTTGGGCATGCTTTCGCGCACTCACCGCTAAACCTTTTCTCCTTCTCTACGTGTTTACTTTGTTTCTCGTTCCTGCTACTAGCATACTGATCTCACGCGCGCATCTAGGTTGTTGCCCTTTCTACTGCCGCTGGACACGCCATTCTTACCATCCATCCTTCCCGCGCTTCGTCTTCATTGAATTAGCCATTTCCTCAAGTACGTCACTCATATTGCTTTCACTATCACTTCGCGGTGCCTCCACGGCCTTAGTACCGGCGCTTGACATGGCTCTACGCCTACAAAACAACCGTTCGCGCTTGCTCGCGGGTAGGCCTCATTCTCTATTCGAAATCGTGTCCTTCATGACTCGACAGCCATCGGATACACGTCAAAGGTCCATGTCGTCCTCTCGCACTACACCACCCACATCCATGGACTCATTCGCCGCAGGACTTTTGAGGAACAGAGAGTATACCCGTCGCTCTGCCGGCCTTTTCTTCAACACCTGCCTGGACGCGGGGCAGGATACAGTTTCTGGTGCACCAAATAACTATAGGGCCTCCGTATCCGTCTCCGACGTAACACTACAAGCGTTGTAAAAAATACGCCTGGGGTACGCGCGATGACGTCACCGTTATTCGACTATTTCCCTGAGCGTCCTGTCACGCTGTATATACGTGTCCCACTCGCAGAGGTCCTGCATTACGACTACCCAGGATCCCTCGTTCTCAACGACGCGCTTCTCTTGCGAGGTTCCCTGCGGGCTAAGTCGACGTCCGCGGCGGCATCAACGTAGAACTGCAATTCTCAGATGTGCATCACCCCCACCTACGCCAGCGTAGTATAGTATAGTATGTCCCCACCACTAGGTCCGACTACGTTGCTTCCGTCCGAGCGGCAGAGCATTCGGTGTCTCGGTCTCAGACGTTCAGTCTGTTTACAAGCTGCGACCCCCCACCACCACTTATGAACTCGATGTCTTGCGCGCCGTTGAATTATTCCGCCCCTTCGATCTCATTCACACCGTTTCGTGCTCCTGTTCTCGCTGATTGGCTGAGGTACATATCTGTCAAGGCCTGGAGGTTCGCCCTCTATCGTCGAAACTCGCCTCAAAGTCAACTAACAGGACGCCATGCGCAACGCTCATGCGGGATAGAAGCATAGTACGGTTGATAGGCGATAGCCAACAGCTTTCACAACAAGCATGGCACAGATGGCTCAGAGGTATACAAATTAAGTATTCAAGATACGACGGAGACTGTCATGTAACTGAGCAATATCAATACATTGCCTGGGGGCTATTCAGAGCTGTACCTCCTGGCAACAAGCGCCCACTGCGTATAGACCCCCTCACGAGCCCACGATCGCACGCTCGCGCAAAGATCCTCCTATCAAGCCATGGCAAAGCAACATGGATACGTAGCAGTCCAACGAGCTGATCCATGGCCTCGCAGAAACATAGCCTCGTTCTTCGTTCTCATACAGCCGTATTCTTAGCACACCAGTCGCGCGAGTAGAGCAAGGAGAAGCATGATATATTGATATCGATACGGTATTGATAGGCGCTACGATACGCCCATGGCCCTGCAGATCCTCTCGCGCTGTCGATCCGACGGCTCGGAGGTTCGAAGGTCGAGCACGAGGTCTACGCTCCGGCAGTGTCACGATGAGAGGTTGCGAATGCTCGCCGGAATGCGCACCCTCTTGCTTGAGCGTCCCATACCCTTACGATGCATCACACTGATAGTAGATGGAAAGTGTACAATGAAGGGTGCTGGTGAGTCGTTATCGTTATTTGGTATGAATGTGGGCGCAGACAGAGAAGACGACGTAGGCGTGGAAGAAGGTGCAATTGGTGGTGTTCGGGGACAACAAAGGGGAGACTCCAGAGCGTAATACCAGTCGATGCGAGACGCGGAAGTATTGACTGTATCGGAGCAAACGGAGACGAATCACTGAAGCGACAGCACGAAGGTGTAGCCGTAAACGGCTGGATAACGAGTGGTTCGAGAACTGTGGAACGGGGAGGTATAGCTGTTTGCAGATTCGCTTTAGCGCGAGGAATCTCTTGCTCTTGGGATGCGGACATGGAGATGTCTCGAGAGCCGGGCGTGAAACCTGTAGTTTGAGAGGATGGAAGCCACTGGACAAGAGGACGACCTGAAGACAAGCCCGCCGCATAAGGCTTGGTTCCCTCGCCGTCTCGCCATCTACATTACACCATCTTGGATCGCCTTGAAGTCTTCACTCTTCAGTAGAGGGCCTAGGCTCGTGGAAGCGAGTGAGATGATTGAAGCGGATCGACACAGATGTACACGGGGAAGTTGGAGTTGTGGATGGACGCGATGAGTGCGTTGGTGATGTTGAATGTTGAAGATGGAGGCTAAAGAAGAGTTCACTCAGTCAATCAGAGAGATCGACGGCGTTAACGAGTCCCCAAACCTTCAATAAATCACGAGATCAGGACTCCAATGCCCCAATACGGAGACATACAACTGCGCACCGAGGAAATTGGACCGACTCGGGATTCCACACAAGGGCAGGGGCGGAGCGACCAATGAAGTGGAAGAGAACTAAGTGGGGGCGAATTCTCAAGATGGTCACGATGAGATCCACGAGGAACGTAGGAAATTCAACTCCGTGCGCCAAGTTGGTGGCGAAACGGGAGCGGGGGCGGTACGCGAAGGTCGCCACAGGAGCAGTGTCATCAAGGATTTTGCGAGGTGCGAGTTGGTCGGTCGACGTGACTTGAGATTGAAAGGAGGTTTATCGAGCGAGTTGGAGTGGTGGCGCGAGTAGCAGGAGCCGACGACGATGCGCAGCGGACCTGGAAAGTGCCTGTTAGTTCTACATAGTGCAAAGTACGAAGCTACTCACCTCATCTTGGCGTGATTCTAGGTACACCGACGATTGTAGTATTCCGTAGGCGATCTCTTCTACAGCTCATGTCTGGCAGCGTCTGATTCGCACTGACCGCCGACCGCAGGGAGCAAGCTGGACCCCCATGCTCTCGTTTACCAAGTCGCGGATGGCGTCGACAGACCTGAGTAGGTCCAGAGGGCGATCAATCCTGACGTGATTCGATAATTGGTAGATATTATTCGATTCAGCACGTACCTCGATTCATTCCAACCCGTTACAAAGAAAATATCCAAGTATGCAACGAGGTCAAATCGAGGTTTGACCCATTTCTGTAGCTTTGAGTATGATGGTAGGTTGCTAGATATGGGATCGAGGGATTAAAGACTCTGGGAAAGCGTAAATCTGTGCATAATCGCAATTTAGCTCGATTATCGCAGTTTCGAGGAGCGTACGTACTACGGTTGTCCTTTGCGCAATGACGGTCGTCGCAGCGCAGAAAGGCTGGACCTCGAAGCGTGGAAGCTACGGGAGTCGAAACTTGCTAGCTTTGTCCCATGAAGCTCGGATATCGCAGCCGTGGGTGGATATCTTACGAGACAAGGGAGGCAAAATAACCGTTACGAACGTACCTGTGGCCATCATGGGTCCAGTTCCTTATGGATTGCATGAGGACGCACGAGAGGGATTGCAAGGAGATTCGGGAGGTTCTTGGGAGTGTCAGACGACAGCAGGACGAGTAACGAGGAAGAAAACGGAGGTTCGGGCCGGGACATCCGGTGCCCTCACCTCACCAGCGCCCATGCCTTCTCCTTCGCTTTCTGTCATCCCGCGTCCCGTAACCAACGAGCTTCGAGGCGGCCCTCCCACATCTTCGCCAAATGTGATCTTCACGGAACACGCGAACGACCAACAAGCGACGAAGTATCTTCCACGAATCGAATTGGCTTTTTAATATCAACACCATAGCACCACACGCGCCGAGCCTCTTGAGACTTGCGAAAGCGCTTGCGGGATCGCACATCTTCATCGTACTTAGGATCTGTCGTATGCGAAAAGGGAGGGAGGGGATAGAAGCTCGTCGATGGCGCGTCGGCCGTTCAACGCTAGGAGGTGCGCCACAAGCAGCATGGAACTTCGGTGCAACGTTGCCCATGCGCAGCTCAAGCCAACCTTCCCATGGAGTGAGAACTCGCGAGTCGCAGATATCTGCGCACTGCTTCCTATCTTGGCTCCTCATTCAATCCCTTGCCGTCGCTTTCCTTTTCACCGACGACGTCCCCGCTGCGACTGCTCTTCTACAATGTACCCCTGCCTTGACTGCTTGCCCGCATAGAGCGGAAATTCTCTCTCAGATCTCAGTATGTGGACCTAGCCAATGACCTCGTCCTTGTCCACCCCGTCAACGCCCCCGTTTCGCCCCCACATTAGAGCTGTATCTCCCTCTCATACCCTCCCGCGCTGCCGCCCAACGTGCTACGGATGATGCGTATGCGAGCGCCAGGTGGCGTCGTTATTCCTCGCAGGTTCACAAAGTGGAAGTGGAACGCCGACCATGCCCGCGACTTAGTGGTGGTGGCAGGTGGCAGAGTGGCAATGAGGGAGCCGTCGCGCGTGTTCGTGCGAGCCACGATTATCTGATTTTGGAAGCTGAAGCTGGGAGTATCGGCTAGAAGGGCACTGCATCTCCGTTTTCTCGATAAGCAGAAGCAGAGCTTTTCGGCGGCGATACGGGAGGCATCATAGCGGAGTAAGACGAGTCCTGGTGCGATTCCACTCACGCGCTGCACTTCCATCGAAGATCGTAACAACGTTGGAAGGATGGATCGCTTCTATCTACGGGCTACAGCTCGCCGCCCGACCCTCTCACCATCGTAATCGCAGGCGACGTCTACGTTGCGCACTTCGTGACCGTTTTGCTGGAGAATAATGGATGGTGTGGACGCACCATCCCGTCGAACTCACCTTCCCAACAGCCCATACGCATCCCCACCAGCACGTCCTTAATCTGCTACCCAAGCGTCCAATCCGACTACCGCTGTAGTCTCTCTCCTCGCGCCATGCTGCCTAACTCGGGCCTAACTCCGGCGTTCTGAGACGAGACAATTTATCGCTGTACTGTCCAAGATAGCGACTGGGGGTATGAACGCGCACATACGGACGTCCATGGGAGTACGACTGCAGGCATAAAGGAAAGCGGGAATGCCCGGCTTTTCACGTCCCCCTGCTCCACATCTCTGTCTCTACGCCTCCTTGGGATCATCGGGACGTCGAGCACTCATCAATCCAATATCCCGTATACTCACGGCGGCAGCCTGAGGTTCGGCTTGAACCTAGGAAACCCATTATAGTAGGGAGCAACGAGGGTCGAGTCGGCTACGTTTGCGCTGTCAGAGAGCTCGTTGTCTTGTGCGTCTACCAGTCATGTGTTACGCATTTGTTACTGACACCCATTCCCTGCAGCGCTCGACCCTTTTCACTCAGTTGCAGCGCGTGTTTGTAGCTGGCTCAAGGAAGGTGATGCAGGCGCGAGGAACATATCTAAAAGCGTGGGGTATGCTTCTGATGCGCCTTTGAGGGGGAAGGAAGGAGAGACGTGGTGCGTATCGGAGTGGGTGTCGAGGGGGCGAATCAGACTCATACGCCATATCGCCGCTCGTCGACCTCTAGCGAGAGTAGCAATCGAAAGCGTACACAGAAGGTATCTACGCTTGCATCGACGATTTACAGCTCGCCAGGAGGCGTCTATGCGCCCGGGACAAACTTACGATGTGATGGGCACCATCTCCCCGTTGAACTCGCGTTCCCACCTTCCCATCGTCACTACTGGCACTACTGGCGCCTCCGGCTGCTAGCCAATCCGTTTAGCCACGAATGTCCCGCGCTGCCCGTCAAGTCTCCCGCTCCCTCCTCCTATCTTTCAAGGCCGTCGCTCCCATCATCGTATCGTTGGATGTTCCGAGCCAGCGTCTGGGAATATGAGCGCGCATATATGGATGTGTGCGTGATTACGATCGCAGGCTTGAAGGAATGCGGGAATGCCCGAGTTCCCCTGCTTCACGTCTCTGTGTCTCCACGCCTCCTTGGGAACATCGGGACGCCGAACTCGGCTTCTATGTGTTCGTCGCCGAATAGAGGAGCGCAAAGGGAGTGGAGAGGGAGAGGAAGTAGAGGAGAGGGCATGGAGTAGATGATGGTCCGGGTGAGAGAGAGAGTAAAGCATCGGGATGCGGCGTACCAAGCAGACTCCGACATTTTTCGATTTCAAGGTCCGGTCTCATGCTGTCTGTCCATTTACCTCTTGATTCATCATTATTCCCATGTGATTATTCGAATGGACACTGCCCTCCTCCCTTGTACTTGAACTTACTCTGCATTTTATTCTTCGTTAGCCCATTGTAGTGTTCGGTTTCTTTCGCCTGCTAGCCATTACATCTCGTTGGTATTGTTCGAGACTCTTCGCAACTCCACAGCTTTCTCTCACCATTTACATCTTATCACCATCTCTCGCTGATCTCAAGCCTTCGTCGACGTGGGTACAAAGTTGGCTCCCTGGCATGACTCTCGGTCAGGAAACCCTTATCATCGGGGTAATAAACGGATTGGAGTCGACTCGGGCACATTTGCGCTCTCAAAGGATCAACTTCATCGTGTGTCTACCAGTCATGCCCTAGCCGTTCCTTGATGACATTCACGCCCTGCAGCTCTACTATTTTTACCCTGCTGTGGCGAATTGCGGACCCGCACCCCAAATGCACGAGAGGCACGGTGCATTTCGAAGATGCACGGTCATGCTCACATACTCAGGCGACAGCACCTGGACTACGAGCCAATTTAGTTCGCTCCCGAAATACGACGTCCTTTGGGCTATCTCCGAGTCACACGATCTACTCGCATCGCCTCACAACGTCTTCACCAAACTCGATCTTCACAGACCTCGCAAATACCAGAAGATTGACTCCCTATCACCTCTCCATCGTATCACCTGCAACTCAGGAATCGCTCGCGCGATTGAATTCTCCCAGCATCCCACACACTTCATGCCAGAAGTCTCTTGGCCAGCAAGAGGGAAGATGTGCCGCCATCGGTGAGCGAGCTCTAACATTGCCTATGCCACCACCGTCTACCGCCATTTCGACGCCAGTCCATAAGCAGGTCATGATTCCTGGCGTTAGTGCCTGGGACGGCTGCTGCATCCAGCTCAAGCCCTTTCGGCTGTCCCAACGACCCGAAGGTCTCTGCACACCGCTTCACATCGAATTCCCTCATCGTCACCCCACAACACGGACCGCACGCGCGAGAGACCTTGGCCAAGAGTCGTCCCTCCAGAGTCTTCCTCTCTTTTCGGCACTCGCCACGAACTCAACAAGCGAAGGATTAATCGATGGAACGACCAAGCTTGAGAATTGCAAGGGAGATGAAGCATTGTCGTCATCTATGGTCACGATCGGACCGGGTGTATTGTCCTGCCCTCAGCGCACTTAACTGCGCACTTGACCTCTGTCGTTGCAGTCGGCATACCCCGCCTCTCTTGCTTTCCCTTCGCCATGATGCTATACGCTTGGAGTGGGCAGCCCCGTTGCATGTCGCTGAACCTGTCGTCGTGGCGTGTGCTCTCCGGTGCTGTCAGCATCAGCCATGCGACCGAATTCTGTGCGCTAAGCGGCACAAGTAGCCGCCATGCCTGTATGGACGGGGAGGGAGGAAACCCGAGGATAGCGTCCCCGTTCGCACCGTCTATCCTTCTTGGAGACGAGAGGCGCTGGGTGGAACAATTACGGTGGCACCTGCCGCGTAGCGTTTGATCATTGATGCAACTTTCGGGACCCCACACGAACGAACCCCCCGTGCTCCAGCGTTTCGATGGGCGGGCTGGAGAGATCGTGCTGAGGCTTAGTCAGCGCAATACACAGTGCCTTTGGTACCTGCGTGCTCAGGGCCACGGTCCATGGCGATAGGTCGAGCAGGTCGAGCAGGTCTTCTGGAGGATGGGACGCTCAGTGCTCACAGGCTGCCTCTAGGCGTGTGTGTGCAATGACACCCCTGTTATTCAGTTCTTCCCTCGAGCGGCATACGTGCCCCAATTCCAAGTCTCTTACCTCCCAATTGCCCAGGTCATGCACAGATTCCCGTGTTCCCAGCGCAACGACACGCTTCGCTCCTGGCGTTCCCTATCGGGCGAGCCAAGTCAGCACATTGAGTTCCGCAACAGAGATCGTAGGCGTGTGCGCGCAACAACATCCTCTTTACTCTTTACTTACGCTGTCGGCCCCCCTGGATGTTATTCTGGTGAGATCGAGGCCATGGGCCAGCTTGGACATCATTCCTTATAGTAGAGTCCCGCGAGCGTGGATGCAGAGTAGCTACCTGGAGGTGTTCGAAGGGCAACCACTTTGTGAGAAACGTCGAGCATATGTATTACATAGTGGTAGGGTATAAATGGTTCAACAAAGTGGAAAACACGAGATGGAGAGGGAGCACATGTAACAAGAGAAAGCAGCGAGAAAGCAGCGGGAACGATCTAAGAAAGCGCCTGCAGTAAGTGTATATTCCAACTCCCTCATGGCTGTTCGTCCGTTTTCCCTACAGATCCAGGAGGCAGACGCGAGGAGTGGAACCATTTCAGTATCAATAGGCACGGCTGTACTCGGGCATGATGGAAAGTTTGCGGGGTTGGTGCTTCCACAGTCAACGACGACAATGGCATAGAGGTTCGTGGTAGAGAGGTGTAGTGTGAGGTAGCATGGGCGATCGTGGCCCCGGTTGGAAGCTCGATGACGTACCAGCTGCGTCTCGGGGCGAGGATATTCGTCTTTGAACTGAGAGCGAGGAACACCCACCTAAGGCAGTACATTCTAGGGTCTACGAGACCATTTAATTTCGTAGTAGAAACCCATCTTGTAGACCCCACCTCGAGATTGAGGCCTTAAACGTAATATGTATGTAACCCATCGGTACTTCTAAATGATGTGATGCGCGACCGCTTCCTTTCACTTTAGGAAATCGAGTTACTCTTTATAGACCTCCACCTTGTCTCCTATACCTTCACCACGACCGCCGCCAGGCATGTTGAGGCTCGACAGCTTCTTCGGCTTGCTGGACTTCCTCGCATTGGTTATTATAAATACATGCCTCCGCTCAGTGTCTATGCCCACTAAACCTCTATGCCAAAGTCGCAACGGAAGTCCCAAGTCTTTGTGCCGGGCCTTGGGCAACATTACACGAGTCCTAGGAAGGCGGCCCCTCGCAAATCTCAAGTTGTACAACCACTTGGTCATTCAGTTAAGAAACGGAGGCTCGTAGAAGAGTTGGCTAAGCTCTTATCCAATGACGAACCATCATCCCATGATCCCGACATGCCTAGGGTCAACGCGGAGGTCAATGAGTTGACAGCCCGAATGAGCACAGAAATGGAAATAGGTAAGCACTTCAACGCCATCACAACGAAGCTTGTTGGCGGCCCATATTCACCCAGAACAGACTTTTCGTATGTTCAGCCGCTGCCCACTTCGTATATTCCGCCGCTGCCGCCAAGGTTGCAAGATGAGGCTAAGAAACCAGTTGTAAAGCTATACGACGCCTGGGAGAAAATTCTACTGTCCTTAATAGACCCACTGCTTCAATACGAGCACACTTCCACAGGTAAACCAGCTATGTACCCTTTACAGATTCCCCGGCTCTGTCGCAAGGCTGTGAGTTTGTGCGAGTTCAAAACCTTCAATATATTGTGTCTATTCCAAGATCGTGAGCCTACCATATTACCTTCGACAAACTAATCCGGCACTGTCTAGACTTTCGAACCATGGAGGTTCAGGGCTGTCACTGCGAGACAATCCCCCAGAGGCTCGTTGTCCACGGCCTGTTCCCTACTTCTCCCAATCAACCCCGAATGGCTATCTCGATCGACTTACTTAACTTTTACCACACGCTATTCGAAGAATCATGCGATGCCATACACGCCATGTCCCACGCTTTGAAGAAGTTCTATGCGCGTTGAGGTTACATTCTTGCAAGCCAACATACAGTGAGTATCGGAATGCGAAGCGTCAGCTTCTTCTTCTTACTGCTGACATTAATTAGGGAGACGAAGTTAAGGAGCCATTTCGCCGAAGCCTTGGATATGCGCTGCAATGGCACGACAGCCTCCGCGTGCTCATAGATAGGCAAGTACAGGCCGCAATAAGTGCAGCAGACATCGAAGCAAGGCTCCACCTCAATCCCGACGGAGCTATAATTATCAGCACCTCGTCTCCAGTGTCCGATCCTACGTGTTGTGCTAGAGAGCTGCGGAATCGCTGTCCCGCCTGCTTTGGTGGCAACACTTTTGGAGTACCGTTCAGCGAGTAAGTCGCCGCTGTCGGATCTTGATTAATACACTTACCTCAAATTCAGCGGTGGTGACTTCCATGTCGCGGTCGACGGCAACTTTCACCACAGGCATCGACGAAGTGCTGGTGAGGGCTGCGAGTTCCATGCTCCTGAGTATTTTCTGTCAAAGGAATATGTCGACGCTGTTGGGGCCCGTATTGACAAGGCTCGTAAGTCACCTAAGAAGGCCACGAAGCCTATTGTACCAAATGAGGCCGTCGACCAATGTCAACAATCGCATGATGCTGCGAACGATAACAAAGCGAAGTCGAATGCCGAACAGTTTGACGATCACGGATGTAGTGCGCTTGTCTGTCGCCATGGAGCGCCGCTCTTCACTGCCAACATCGACACGCCCGGCGAGCAACAAAAATACGCGGTCGCTCTCATCCAATACCTCTTTCAAGAAATCCCGAATAATGCGACAGTCCTGGTCCTTTACGATGTTGGATGTGTGCTGAATCGGTTGTTACAGTTAGTGAGCCAATGATCCTTCTACTTGAGCCTCGCGAGTCACTCAAAGCTCATGGCTCCTCCAGTACGAGATTCTCCCCTCAGAAATCACTCAACGGCTTTCGTTTACTACTAGCGCGATGCACGTGTATGCACATCAATGGTCATGTCAGTTGGTTTACAATCCACGACTTCAAGTTGGTGTAGGCCTAACTGATGGAGAGGGCGTGGAGCGCTTATGGTTGAGGATGCGAAGACTCATTGGTATTACCCGAACCTCAGGAGTGAGTACCCACTGCCATCGGACATCCTCTGTGGGCTCTCATCGATATTAGCGCTCACGTCATATCTGGATCCTTGACCGCCAACTCAGTAGCATTGGATCGTCACACCGAGATGACCTTGGGGACTGGTTGACAAGGCGTCATGCATTCGCTCGCAAGGAGTCTCTCAACAATCGAGCAATCCTTCAAGAAATTGGATTTACGGACACTGAGCTCCGCGATGAGTGGAACCTTCAACGACGAGCTCAACTCTCTGTACAAGCTCGTGAGTATCATGTTTATCAATAACCGCGTGTGCTCAATGTTCATCAGATGCTCCATTGCGTCTCAAACAAGAGCTGGATAGCATTCTCAATCTTCAAGCAGAACTCGACTCGCTAGATAAATCGATTGAGGCCACGAAGCGGGCTCTAAGCCAGGGGAAGATACCTTTGAAGGCCTCGCGCCTCCTTCCTGAACTCACCATCACCGGCGATAAGCTTCGGACACAGGCAGATCAAATATACGACTCCCTCAATGTCCAGAACCGCTTTCCTGAGCTCAAGAAATGTAGCTTCGAGTTTGTACGGATCCTCCTGATACTCCACGACCTCAAGGTCAACATTCGTAAGCATGTGGTCGGCAGCTTCTTTGAATGGGACAAACTTGATCAAGCTGTTGGCGGCCGTCAACAGACTATAGGTCACTGCAATATTACTTTATTGTGTCTCGCTGACCATCTACTTAGGGACCAAAATACATCAGCACACAAGGAACGCCATAACCAAACGAAAGCCCACATTGCTTGCGGCAATTAACAAGTACAATACCCTGTGCGGTACTCTCGAGAAGTTACACGACCCTTCGTGGCTAGTGCCGCTCCCGAAACCACTTCCGACCCAGCTTAGTGCCCTGCGTGATGCCCAGGTACTCATGGAAGATGTCTGGATTACACCTTACGAGGTCAGGATACCGCGGTGGCTCGAGAACGTTGACATCCGCAATGGCATTCGTGCTGTGCAGCGAGTGGACCGTTGCACAGAGGAGGCCAAACGACTTGACCGTGAGGCCCAGCACTTATGCCTTTGGCTCGCCGCTGAAGCTGTCGCGGTGCACAGGGCCATTACAAACGCTACAGGTGAGCCTCCTCTCCACGTTTTGTCGTTCTGCTTAATACAGGACACTGAGGACAGTCGGCACGAGGCTTTCAATGCGAATAAAACAGTATCAAGCCTCGATTGAGCGTCTAGAGGCCTGCTGGACCTGCTTTCTTATTCCACGTCAGTGCCTTCAAGCGATTCTCAAGATGGCTGAAGCCAGTATCGCACGCCCTCTCAGTGAGTCGGTTGCTCCGGGGTCCCTCAGTACGCCAGCATCCGAGTCAATCGATTTCCTCTTGGAACTCGATGGATACGAAGACCAGGAGAAATACCCAGACGCACCATTCCTCGATCCTGAAGAAGCTATTACATATGGTCTCATTAGTGATGAAGACGATGCCGGGGATAGAACACACGATGAAGCCACACTGCATCACGAGGCCTCCATCACACGAACCGAATCCTCGAGGCAGCGCAACACGGCCTCTGCTGAAGACGCCAGATGGTCGAAGCAGCGTCATAAGCCTCCTGTCGAAGCTGCAACTGAGCCTTCGAGACAGTGCAATGAGGCCTCTTCCGAAGGATGGTTGAATCCTCGCCACGCGCCTCCTGTCGAAGCCTCTGAATCCTTGCAAGTGGACTTGGAGGGTGGTGGCCGCATCGAATGGAAGCTGCCTGTAAGTGATCAGTTATCATACTTGTGCTGCGTTTGACCCACGTTCCTAGGATAAAATGCGCATCGAATCGGGGACATTGTCCCTCCTCCAGCACACGCATTATATGCAAGGCCCGGGCGGGACCACGATCGCCGGTGCAGATGTTTCCCGCTCCATCGGCCGGCGCGTTATGTATGGCGAGTCCATTAAACTCTTGGCGAGCTCCGATGCATGGCTTGACGATGTGTGCATCAACGGATGCGCTGAGCTCCTTCAGCACTTCTTCATGTCCATGTTCTCTGAAGCCTCAGAAAGCTGTGCTATATTCGACACTCACGATCTTGTCAGGGTTCGCAGTAGCGTCACTGACGACTGCCTCTGGGAATATGTTATGGACACCGAGTATTGGAACAAGACTACATGGATAATCCCTATCCATCGACCAAGCCCCGAGTATCATTGGGTACTATGCATAGTGCTGCCACATTCCCACAGTCTCTTGCTGTTTGATAGCTTCGGTCAGCAGCGGTCATGGGCCCGCGATGTTCAAGTGAGTTCACCTCTTGAGTCTCAGAAGTGTGCTCAACTTAAATGTGGAATCCAGGATGTCATGAGGTTGATAACAAGGCTGGTTCTCGTGGCTAATCGGCGGGGGTGGTCATGTTGAGTCATTGCTGTTGGCTGGATTGCGAGGCCACTATGTGTACGCACCACTAGCACTGACGGTCTCAATCGCCGGCGCTGACTTTGATTCATACGAGCGTAGGTGAAAGGTGTGCAAAGCAACGGCTACGACTGTGGCGTGTGGATACTTTCAACAATCGCGGCCGTGCTTCAAGGTTACGACATATCAGGAATGACGGAACATGAGATCTCTCAGTTCCGACGGGAATTACTGCTTGCCGTTCTGTCGCAGCCGGTTTACAAACGCAGCACTCGAGTTAGGTAGCCCAGAGATGTATTCATATGTGATGGCCAGGTATCTACACCATGTACACTATGTGGACCCTTCCGCCCAAGTTCGTGATGCCGAAGTGAAGATGCAACTCACCCAGCGAGCGTGCCACCATAAGTGATTGCGAGCCATGGCGACATGCCGTGGGCTAGCCTCATAAGATTCCAACAGCTCCGCTGTCGTATTCCAATCGGCCAACTCACAACTCAATTCGCTCTCAACGTGTTGCTGCGACCATCTCTCCATCTCGAGCCTGGCCTCTCACTCATGCCTTGCCCTGCACCCACTCATCACATCTAACATTTTCAAGGTATAGGCTTCGTCTGAGGACGGCGGCGCTACTGGATATGGTGGATTTCCGTCAAACGGTGCGACCTCGCTTTCGTCCAGCGCGTCTGCACTTCGGGAGGCTTCCAAGAACAGTTCTGAAGTTGGCAGTGGCTGTAAGGCGAGAGCATGGAGAGCGGGTGGAAGGATTCGGATAAGCATGTCTTTCCGAATGTATGGTGCTCCTTTGCGACTCCGAGATTTGAGGTATGAGGCGCGGTGCTGTTCTGACCTTGATGCACTGACGATAGTGAATATGAGCCTTTGAGGTGTACGCGGGAACTCACCTAGTGGCCTGAGAGTAGGCCTTTGTTGTCGCTCTCTGTGCCGACCATTGTTCATCGAGAGTATGGTATTTTGAGGCTTGTCCCATGGTGGTTTAGGATGAGATTGAAGCGACCAACAGTGAATCTTGTTACGATGTGTGATTCCTACTTGCACAGTCCATCCGGGGATCTCGGGCTGGGACTGTGGGTTCTGTTTTTCTTTCGCTCATGATCGGGCAGCTGGTGACTTGAACGTACTGTATTTAGAATATTCTTTCTGTTTAGAACGGATGGTGTAGAAATGTTTTCGGTTTGTCATGTTTTATATTGAATGTGATTGGCTCATGCCGTCTGAGGCCAATACTAGATAAGATTCCTGATACAGAGTCAACACGTGTTGAACTTTGTGGGCACCAAACATCGTTGATCCTCTCGTGCCACCTCGAGGCCTCCATTCGGCGCAACGATGAAGACGAGAATCGACTCAAGAGCAGTCACATTTCCATTCAAGGACTTGGGGTAACTGTAGGGCAGGCGGAAGATGCGATACACCAGCTTCTGCGCCCTCTTTCATCCTCTCTTCCTTACCCCCAACTCCCTCGTTGTTTTGGCAATTTTTCTCACGCAGTCGTTGAAAGCACCACCAGCTTAGCATTGTGAGTTCAAAATCTCGCGAAAAACACATCAGAGCGTCGAGGCAGAGCTAAAACTCACTTTTAGGACTAAAAACACGTCAAGATACAGCCCAGCCTTGCCCGTTTCGAAAGCACCACCGGCGAAGCATTGTGAGTTCACAATCTCGTGAAATACATGTCTCGGTGTCGATGCAGAGCTAAAACCTGATGTAGGACTAAAGCCTAGTTGGCCCAACCTTGCCCATTTTGTTCAAGTACGTCGTGATTACCTGGATGCCTCCTTTGAGAGCACCAATTGACACAAAGCCCAGTTTTGAGAGATCCCGGTGCAGAGGACCGCTTTACAGATACCGATAGCGATCCCGCTTTAGACACTGCTCGAGGTTCAAACGTACGGTGAGTCACAAGGGAAGGATTGCGGGATCTTTGATTAACGATGGCGCGTCACAGGAGCTCAACTAATGAGCCAACCCCCCGAGGTCAGTGAAGCATTCACCATCGAAGACTTTATCGGCCACCTTGCTCAGCTCGGCTCTTCCCCAACTCGACAGGACGACGACGATTACGCTACTCCGCCCGGCCAGCACTTAACACTCCTAGACATGGCGGCTCTGGCACAGTACGATGAGCCACTGCAAAATGTTGGTATGCAAGGTAAGCAGCCAGTCGATTCTCGGCTACATCCTGTACTTATGAACGATTCTAGATGCCGCCGATCCTATAAATCTATTCGATGGTGATGACGACACATCCCCGGCGGCCGATGAGCCTCAAGCAGACCAGGCTCGAGGTGACAATGCCAATCCCTCTCTGTTCAGCAATGATGCGCCAGTAGCATCAGCATCGGACGCGCCTCGAGCAGGGTCAGACGAGGATGATGACACGCCCCTTGCAGCTATCGTACCCCATACAGACGATGATTCTGAAGATGAGGACGCCCGGGTGAAACAGACGACGAAGAGTACGAAGACGAAGAGGACGAAGAGGACGAAACAGAGTCCGAAGAGGACGAGGACGACAACCCCCCCGACGATGGAAGCCCCGAAGCAGACGATGAAAGCCCCGAAGCAGACGACGAAACCCCGACTTCCTGCCAACATGGTGGCGGCGGCAAAAGGGATCCCGTGGACCCTAGCCAGATACTAGGGTACAGGCGCCCAATTGTAGCGACGCCGCGGGCTACACCAACGACCCACTGGTCGGCGGCTCGGCGGGATCCTAAGGTCGATCCTGGGTCGATACCTGCTATTGAGTCACCGTCGGGCGATGAGTCGCCAACGCGGGGGTCATCACCTCCGTTCTCGCCACTCCATCACATCCAGCCCCATTATTCTGAGACCCCCGGTGGATCGCCAGTACTAACATTTTGACTCGAAAACACGGCGGTAGATGACCCCGAACATGATACCTACAGCGTTCCGTTGGCCGAACTTCGGCTCAAGCGACAGGATCAACTAGCTAGTCTCCCCGGCATCACTCGCTACCTCCTTGCTGTCGCTGAACATGGGAAGGAGGTGTCCTCCTCCGACTACGATATCAAACCAAAGCCCAAATCATCTAATTCCAAGTGCGGCTTGGGAACCCGTGAAGAAGGGGAAGCATCTGGCTCTCACCACGAACCCGCCGCGGATAGCAGAGCAAGCGCTGACGAAGGCAACGTTTTCTTGGTAGCTCCTCATTCGCAAACCACGGCTGCCTCCCCAGGCCGAGCCGGCCGCCCAAGCTTGGATACGCAGGCAAGTGTGGACGCTGGTATTCAGCTGCTAGGTACTATCCGGCGCGCTCTCGCTGATGTCACAGATGTCTCGGAGTCGTACATTCAAACCCGGTGGGACAAGCAGGTTGGGCTGAAGCCGAAGGGGGGGGATAGGAGCTTATGGCATACGTTCCTGAAGTATTATCATGCTGACGCGCTTGGTCTCATCTCAAAGACCAATTGCACCCTTGCAGCAGATGAACCCACGAATAACAACACGGTTGCTGGGCGCTGTTACGATGCCTTCAAGAACCTGTATCCAGAGAAATGGAAGGAGATCCTCGAGACGTTCGAAGATCTCGCAGCGCTTGAAGGTAATCAGAAGACTGTGCATAACCGTACCACCGACTGGAACTTGCACCGTCGATGCTTGCTCGACGTGATCGAGAAAGGCCAAGAACAGGGATTCGAGACCTACGCAGTCTCCTGCGGATCGAACGTCCATCAAGATAAGGGGCTTGGTGTTAGCGAAGAATCAACGGGTGCCGCAGGAGTAAGTGGCTGACCCCCCGTGCACGCATAGCTAACAGTCCATTAGTTCGTAGCTGCGAAGCTCAAGATGGAGCACAGCGATCTGCTCGGGCACTTCCTCACATTTGTCCAGTAGGTCCGATGTTGGTGCCTATTGTAGCCTGCTGACTTAGTCTCAATTAGAAACAAGGTCTCTGAGGAGGTTTTGCAGGAAGCACATGAGCCTCAAAAGGCCAGCAAGTCCTCGAAGACCGTGAAGACGTCGGGAGACTCAAAGGGCTCTAAGGCCTCGAAGGCCTCAAAGGCCTCAAAAGCCAGCGACGTCTCAGTCATCGACCCCTTGGTCATCTCAGTTGGCAGCTCCCTTGATACCGCTGAGCCGAATGGTGTACACCATGTCGCACGTCGCGCCTTCAGAGACGCCGCTGGTAAGCGTCAAGTACTGCTCTAAAAATGGCACTAACTGGTTCTTAGCGAAAGTGGGCCTCCCCCTCAATATCAAGCAATTCCCTTGGGCAACCTTGGGCGGTATACTCAATGGTCACAGTGTCCGCATTGTCAACTGGCCCGTTGGCATTCCCTTCCCGAAGCTAGATAAATCACGAGGCATCACAGGTGTCCCCATTCCACACACCAACCAGCTAATTCAGGCTATGGCACCGTCGGCGAAGCAGCGATTAAGATTCGAGTATATCCCGAAAGACGAATTCAAAGGTAGGCCGAGGGGCATGTATTCTTAAGAGCGGTGCTGACACTTAGGCATAGAGGACGGGTCGCATGCCGTGATCATTAATGCCGCCCCTCAGCCAGATTCCATGCTGCACCGTGGCTCGATTATGCTGCCTGATCACAGTGTCGTCGTGAAAGGCCCTTACCGTCTGCCCTTTGGACACGAGAGAGCTACACGGGACTTCTGTGAGTCGCAAGACGAGCGTCCATCCAGAAATGCCAAAACACGTATCAAGGTGAAGTTGAAGTCAAAGAAGAACACAAAGAGCTTGTCATTCATAGCGAGTGGGTCGGAGCCTGACATCCAGATCATCGACACACCAGACACTGGCCTGACCATGCGATCAAAATCCAAGGGAAAGGCCAAGGAGGTGGCCGCCGAGGAGGGCTCGAGCAAGCACAAAGGGGACTTCAAGGGCGAGGCCAAGGAGGTCATCGCTGTTGCCGATCAGGGCTCCAGCAGCAGGCGCAAAGGTGACACAGACGCGCCCCCCAAGGGGAAGGCCAAGGAGGTAGCGGCCGGCGAAGGCTCGAGCAAGCACCACACAGATGCGCCAGCGAAGGGGAAGGCCAACAAAGTCGCCGTCGACATGGGAGGCTCAAGCGGTCGCAAAGCTGATGCGGGAGGCTTGAGCGATCACAAAACTGACGCGAGGGATGGAGGCGAAGCCAACGAGGCTAACACCGAGATTGACACCGCTGCAAAAGCCTCGAAGAAACGCAGAGGTAACGCAGCAGATGTAGACGAAGAAGATGGAGAAGACGAGCAATCCCGGCGTGAACGGAAGAGGCTCCGACGCCGTATTCCACCCCCCGAAGCTCTTGATGTTGCGAAGTCACTCGGCAAGGAGGACGGCCACGAGCAGGACAAGGTGTTACCCAAGAGGCCCACTCCGGTCAAGCCAGTGAAATCCCTTGTAGAAGGTAAGTTCCAGATTATAGTGTATTTAAGTGGCAAACGACTAACTATCCATCCGCTTGTAGTACCTCTGCCCATGAAGGACAAGGGTGAGAAGAAGGGAAAGGCCACAAAGAAAAAGGGCACTATGAAGGGGACATTCGCCATGTCGGAGATCGGGCAGGCCACCAGCACAACGAAGCCAGCTGATGTGACAACGGCTGCCACCACGACAGGGCCAATTAATGCAACAGCAGCTACTGACACCTCGGCTGCCACTGCACGTCCCATCCCTCGCAGGCTGCCACCCCCTACCTTGCCAACCATGCAGGATGTTCAACCATACGAAGGTTGTCCTCGTACAGAGCGCAAACACAATGCCTCCACTGGGGCACCTGCTGTCGCCACTCCCGCAGAGCCTGTACGCCCTGACATTGTGAAATCTCAGGAGGCCGCACACGAGCCTGCCGCTGGTGTCACACTAAGTCAGGTTAATGAATTAGTGCCCAGATGGTCGTGGACTACTGCGTCGAGTTGCACCTGGTCGTTTGTTGATTTCGGGATTGAATGGAATAGAGATAATACTCTGATAGGGGTAAGATGGGGTGAGGTCGGTTATTAGAAATAGTATGTCAAGCAACAGTACTACTCCTAAGTTGATAGGGGTGTGGTGAATTTACTTGTACGTTAAGTAGCAAGTATATACAGTGGTTTAGGTCTATATAATAAACCTATGGGATGAACTAGATAACTAATAAACTGAAGTCAGTATGCCAGAGTCCTACTCGTTTCAGATCTGGACTTGAAAGGGGCTCCCTACTCGTTTCGGGATAATCAAACTGTCAATTAGCGTTACTGACACCTACTCGTTTTCGGTGCAGACTTAGCTGTCAGTGCGTTACTGTCACCTACTCGTTTCGGTGCAGACTTAGCAAAAGAATTAGACCTTACTTACTTTTCAGGTCTCTACAAACAGAAATGCTGGTATCCTACTCGTTTCAGATACAGCCGAACTTAAGCACTAGAATGTGGGTGATAACTAGATTGTTATTTTTTTAAACAGAGAGACCTGCTCCCTTTTATACCTACACTGTTTGTTCCTAAGAACAATGGTATCCTAGTGAGGTAAATACAAATAAATAGTAGAACAATAGTAAAGTGTCCTAGACAATATATTCCATTGTACAGACAATGGTTGTCATTAAGGACAATGGATAGGTATAATGGAACAATGAATGTACCATTGTTCCCAATGGTTGTTAGGGAGATCATAACAATAGGCAATACATTGGAACAATAAGAATGTGAAAGAACAATGGAAGCCATTATTACTGGTTTCCATGGCGAATTTAAGAAGATAAAAGAACAATGAAATCCATTGTCATTGGTTTCCATGGCGAACTTCCTTGGTGGACTTTGGTGGACTTCCATAATGACAATGGAAAGGTAGGACAATAACTAAGGGGCTCCGCTCCTAGGAGTTCAGGAGTACATCCTAGTTCCTAAGGAGTACATCCTAGTTCCTAAGGACAATGACTAATTCTCCTAGGGGCTTCGCTCCTAGGAATTCAGGGGTACATCCTAGTTCCTAATGTCTTTATACCAAACCTGTGTTCTGGTATGACACCGGCGCCAACGATGAGGAGATACCTCCCAGGCTCCTCAAACGTAACCTGGCGAGCCCCAACACTGCTGGACAAGGCATTGAGACGAGAGCTTCAAAGCGAAGCAGAGCCTCTGCTGACGCGCCTTCGCCTGCAGGCGTCGTGGGACCTCCGCCCCAAACTCCCAAGGCACACAGCGGCGCTCCCCTTCCTGAGGCACGAACACCTCTACTGCCACCTCAGACTCCTGGAGCCAGCACTCCCGTGCCCCCTGCTGAAGCACGAACACCTCTGCTGCCATCAATAGACCTGATGCAGCCAAGCCCTTACCCTCGCGGACCTAGCCTCCACAGTGATCGAAGCCACGGGGAATATCGAAGGGAGCAGAGCCTCCGAGAACACCACAAGGAGCGAAGCTACGAGCTCCGTGAGGATCAATATAGGTATGACCGTCGCGAATGGGACTATGTGCATCCCCGTGAGCGTGAATACCGCCGGGTGTACTTTCCTCCTCCTCCCTGTTCTGCTGCAGGCTCGCATACTGGAAGCTTTGGGGAACAAATGGATCCAGGCATCAGGGGGCCTGAGTACGGTCGCGATGAATACCGCAATGAATACTACAACGAACATCGCTACTACGACTATCCGCGTAACCGCAAAGGCCATCATGAGTACCCTAATGGCCCTCGTCCCCCTCGTAGCCTTGAACGGACTGGCGAACCTCATCAGCCTGGCGAACCCCATCAGCCACGCCTTCCCAACCATCCCGAGGACCCTCGTGCTCCTCGCAGCCGTGAACGGGCTGATGAGCGCCACATGGATTATCCAGGTGAACCACACTGTTTCCCTCATGCAGGACCCTCTGACGACATGAGGGGACTCTATCCCACCAATCGCATGCCCCATCATGACACCTTTTACGATGGGTATGAACGGTCCTAACGTTATCCTCCCCAACACGCTGAGTTCAACTCTCGAGAGCCTTACTATTACAGGGATATGCACAGACCGGACCCATATCAAAGGGACCGTCTTTATCCATGGTCTCCACAACATCGCCCATTGCGTCTCCCCTCTCTCCCCTCTCGCGGCTGGTCTCCTGGTGGTCGTTCCCCTTCCAGATCCCCCGCCCCCAGTGTTCCCCCTGCAACAGAGCCGTAGGGTGCAAAACCCCGCAAACGCATGCATCGTATTGCTCTCGCCAACACCAATCTTGCCAATCTCGCAGCCTATTTCTCCGCGTAAACGCCATGTCTCTCACCTTGCCTGTGTTGTCTTTTTCAAAACTTCTTGTAGCAATATATACCCCCCGCGCCTGAGCACCCCCAGACTGCTTTTCACTGTAGAAGCCTCTTGTCTCCCGTCGCCTGTCTCAAAACTTTCTTGTAGCAATATATACCCCCCCGCGCCTGAACTGTTTTTCGCTGTAGAAGCCTCTTGTAGTACGTATTCATATACCCTCGATTTCTTGTAGTGTACGCACCATACCAGACACTTGCCCTTGCTCTCATTCCGCCTTGTACCCCTGATGTACCCCCTGAGCCCCATGTCATTCTTAGCAGCCATATATATGTTGTTCTGAACAAATCTGGCAAAAATAACCGGGGGACATGGCCTGAGAGAACTTCCTGAGAGACAAACTAAATCCATAAACAAACTGGAGACATGACTCAAAGACCATGGAAACTCATAAATAATATTCATGACAAAACTCAGACTCGGACAAGCAGAAACAACAAATCTGAGACTCGGACATGCGGAAACTTAAGCTCAAGCCTCACTGGCTTCGCTACATCTTGCAGGGGTCTTCAAGATACATTGCCAGTCAGTGATTAAATGGTATTGTAGACCCCAATATGTGCTGCCTAAGGTGGGAACACCACGCGAAGCAGTGTTCCTCTCTGCTACATCGCAAACACATTCTGTTCGTCATACACCACTCGTGAAGCTATCTCCTCAGCTTCTTCTTCAGGTGCCAACACTTCCTGGCGCATATAGCCATGCTCCAAATATTCTATTTTGAGGCCGTTCCAGAGGTACCTATGACATTTAGCTACAGCATCTACCAACTAGGGACCACGCTCTGTACCCATTGAGGAGCAGGCAGCATCCAAAACACTTTCGGGCAGTCTATTGTTGTATAAAACAGCTCTCTCGCGTGCCACAGCGTCCATGTATATAACGAAACCGTTGCTCCAGGATAACAACTATCATCAAAGTCAATCCAAACACCTATGTTTTGTTACACTCGTCAAGTTATACGCGAGCAAAACTCGAACAAAATAACTACCTTCAATATGGAAGTTGTAATGTGTTTTTTTTTTTTTTTTTTGGTCTCTGTTTAATGTACGTCCTTCGGAGAGTCTCCATGCGGACGGCACTGTACTACGATACTCTATGTCTACCAGTGTGTATATATGATGAATATAAAGGGCCCCTATGCCCGCCTTGACCCCCTAGCTCTTCAAGCACGACAGACGGACGGTCCAAGACCTCGTCCCCCTGCCGCCCAGCGAGTGAAACCGCTGTTAATCCGACGCTAGTGTATTATGGGGAGCTTCTGGTGTGGGTGAGTCGGCTACTTGGCTCATGGCCTCCCGTGTGAGGTGCTCGTCCCGAGGAAGAGCGAGATCGAAGCTGTCAAGGTAAGAAGAAGAAGATTGTCTTGAGGAGTCTTGAAGTGTCGTAATGCCACCAGAACGGAGTCCTCCCTGCCAGAATCCGACTCGCACTCGAGCAAACTGCGGTAAACGACCTTCATGACCGTCACTCCGCCCCTACCCGCCCTTTCCTCTCTTTTCCTGCCTTCCTTTTGGCTCTCTTTTCCTCCAGCCTCGACTTCTTTTCTTTCAGTACGGCTGCCCTCCATGGTGCCACCAGGTCTCCTTCTAGATTTCCGAATGGGTTGTTGAGGCGCCCAGTACGCCTGGTGAAAGCGATGGTTGCTTCCATGCCGTTCGTCGTGGAGAGGACCTTCAGGGGAAGATCGAAGTTTTTGCTCTCTACCTGTAATATGGCTCTTTAGATGTCGTATGCTGGGCACTCGATGAGGAAGTGCTGTACTGTTTCCTCCTTGTTGTTGCAGTGTGGGCACATGGGTGAGGTGGCTTTCTTTATTCGGAAGAGGTGCTGATTCAGAGGGACGTGTCCAGTGCGAAGTTGCGTGATGATGCTTGTTCGACTCTTTTTCCAGTCACCAACCAGTCCCAGGTAATTCCCTACCTTGAGTGTTGGGTCGATCCTAGCTAGTTTGGCCCTGCGAGTAGACAGGCGCCATGCAGCTTCCCAGCGCAGCGGAATCTGCAGGCGGGCGGCCTGACATACTGCCGCCTTGCTAGAGGGCAGGGTGGACTCCAGCAGGGTAGGGGGATGTGCTGCTGGGCGGGCAGTACCTTGGGCGGCTTCCTTTGCCAGCACATCAGCTCGCTCATTACCCGGGACGTCGTCATGCGCAGAGATCCAGTGCAGGCTGATCTGGGGGGGAGGGACAGGCCCTAACACATTCTCTGTTGCGCGGATCAGGGTATCCTCGATCTGCGTGAGGATGTATTGACCCATGCCTTTCCTACCTGTCTCCACTCGCTGGATGACTGATTGATTGTCCATATAGATTTCGATCTCCCCCTGTAAATTGCCTGTCAGTATCTCATTCGATGCCAGTAGGAGCCCCACCGCTTCAGCATCAAAAGTAGTGTTGTAAGTGAGTGGGCCCAGAGTGTGGCTCATTGCTGCGACCTCCTCGTTTCCATGGTAGACCACTGCCGCCGCTCCTGCCCTGCCTTCGTAGCCTGAGCTGTCGACGTAAATCCTGTAGTCTGCGATTGAGGTGGCTTCTCGTGCATTTGAGTCGTCACGAGAGGTGGCGATGTGCACAGGGATGGGGCAGGCTGCGCCTAAAGCTCTGTGGGAGGTGGGTAGGATGATCTCCGTCTTTGCTGGTTGGATGCCGTACAGTCGCATTAGCGCAATGATGGGTGGTATGTGACCACCATGGTAGCAGTGAGTCCAGGAGAGGATTTCTCCTATGGGATGGGTGTCTGGTAGTGTCGCCGCCCGTGCTGCGTTCCTGTGGCAGATGAAGTCCAAGGTGTACTCCAGGGGGGGGATGCTGGCGTGGAGGTCCAGGATATCGTTGGCTGTGGTGCACATGGCCCCGGAGATTGCCAGAGCCGCTGTACGTTGTGCTTTGACCAGGGTTCTCAGTGTTCTAACTGAGCCGACCCGTCGTTTGCGCCCTGCTGGCAGACGAACTGGGGTGTACCACACGTCCAGTGTGTATGCTAGTTTGGGAATGGCGACTGCCAGGTAGAGTTGCCGAAGGAGCCTGGAGCTGATGCCTCCCCCGACGCGCCCTAGTCTTTTGAAGGTGTTGATCCACTAAGTTGTCTTACTGAGGGCTGCTGCCGTTTGCTCCCTCCACTGGAGGTGCTCATCGATGATTATCCCTAGGATCCTGTAGGAGGTCTCACGTGCCACCTCCTTATCTAGCAGTGTCAGTACGGGGTGCTCGACTTGCCTGGGTGTAAAGTTCATGACTCTAAGCTTGCCTGCTTCGAAGCGTGAATTGTGATTGGCGGACCACTCGTAGGCACCGTGCCGGCGGGTCATCATGTTCTTCAGTTTGCGATGTGTGCCCTTGATGGTGTTTGCCTCTGCTATGAAGGTGACGTCGTCCACGTACGCAATGGCTGCCTCCCCTTTTGCGGCTATCGGGATGTCAACGAGGTCAGCGTTATAGAAGAGGTAAAGGATCATAGAGATGGGGTCTCCTTGCCCGATACCATTGTCGATGTTGATCCAATCGGATTTGTAGTCGTCAAATACCATCGTAGTTTGTCTGTCGACCAGAAGGCTCCGTATGAAGGAGACGAAGTTGGCTGGGATTCTTCGCTTCCGTAGGTTGGTGAGAAGTTGGTCCATCACTGCATTTGGGAAGGCAGCCTCAATGTCAAGGAAGAGTGCTGACGCCACTCTCCCCCTGCTCCAGGCCTGCTTGATCTTGGTGGTGAGTGTGTGCAGTGCGTCGCTCGTGGTTCTGCCAGGTCTGCCTCCGAAGTGGTGACTTGGCAGCAGGTCGTGTTTCTCGCACATCTCCACCAGGTCCTCCGTCACCAGTGCCGTGAGGACTTTGGCCATGGTGTTGAGTAGCACAATTGGTCTCCAGGCCTTGGCAAGATCGTATCATGGTTTTCCTGGTTTCTTAAGTACGATGGTGGTCCATCTCTTCCAAACCTGCAGGTAGTGGTTCAGCTGGAATGCTGCTTCATATATTCTGGTCAGTATCGGCACAAGTGTATCACTACACCTCATGAGAACCACATTGGGGATGCTGTCTGGCCCACAGACTTTGAATGGCTTGAGTCTCGCAATCACGTTCTTTGTCCTGTGAGTCGATGCCACAAAGTCATGTTCCACCGGCTCCGGGAGCACCTCTGGTGCTGTTGCTGTGAAGTTGACTGGGTGTTTGGGGAAAAACATGTCAGCAAGCATGCGGCCCTTCTCTTCGTTGGAGGCAGCCTCCTTCTGAGAGCCATCGGACATGTTGAATTTCAGCGAGGGAACGCGCACCTTGCCTCTGTCTGATCCTGGGCTGGAGATGTACTTATTGGCGATCCAGAGCTCCTGCGGGTCGAGGTCCTCCAGAAAGTCTTCCCAGTGTGCCAGCTTGACCTCTTCAAGTTGCTGCTTGTATTTAGTGCCGAGTTGCCAGGCTTCGTCATGAATTGGAGAGGGGACGTTTCGCAGCTTGTGTGAGGCACGCTTGGCTCTCGTGTGCTGGGTGCGTAACGATTCCAGTTCTGCGTTCCACCACCTGCGATTGAAGGGGGCAGTGCTGCTCTCCTTGATGGTCTCTGCAATGGTTTCCTGCAAAAGCTGTGTGAGCACGTCGACAGCCTGATCGATATCCTGGGGCGTGCGCGGGTGGTCAGGAATCCCTGCAAAGGGGAGGCGGGCTGTGAGCTCCTCATTGAAGACCTTCCAGTCTACCAGGCGGAAGTTGCGTGTGCGGCGTTCCTCAGCAAGGTAGGTGGAGAGGTCGAGGATGGTGTCCACCGGGTAATGGTCAGCGCCTGCAGGGGACTCCCCTGGGAGAACCTCGCATACCAGGATTCTGTCCATAAGGTCAGCTGAAACGAAGACATTGTCTACCCGATACTTGTTCTTCGTAACCATATGCTCCAGGGTAGGAACACCGGGTTCGAGGGCCATCTCCATGTTGAAGTCGCCTGTGAGGTCGATGAGGAGCTGTGCATCCTCGCAGGCCTTATCTGTGAAGAGGTGGTGGTCAGCTGGATTGTCCCACCACTCATGGCGACAGTTGAAGTCTCCTGCCCAGATCATTAGAGGATTCCCATATATTCGTTGCAGTTCCAGGGTGGCTCTCCGGGTGCTATCCAGTGCGCATGAGTGGTCGCAGTCATTGTAGATGTTGAAGATGTAGATGTTGCCAGCATTGGAGGTGAGGCGTAGGGCCGTAACATCACCGGTACCTGGTATAGGCAGCTGGTCGTATGTGTCAGTGCTGATCCTGCTGTTTACCAGGATTAGAAAGCGTGTAGGGTAGAGATTGTCGCCCTGCGAGTAGGGATATAGCGGGATCCAGTTACGATTGGTATGCGTAAGTTGGGTGTGGCAGAGGTATGGTTCTTGAATTAGTAGGATGTCGTATTCTTCGTGGAGCGGGGAGTTAGAGATGGTGTGCTGCGCTATGAGAGATTTGTTGAGGTTGTATTGCCAGATTCGTATACTATCAGGTGATCTATCAGTCATGAGTCAACGGGAGTGGGGGACTTCTCTGTAGTTTGCGAGGGGGGGTCCTGGTCCATGGGCAGGTCCTGGAAAGAGTCCGCCCAGTCGATACTAGGGGAGGAGCGGGTGTGAGATCGGCAAGTGGGTGCAGCTTCTGGGTGTGGTCTAAGGCTATCTGCAATCGACGTCTGGCGGAGCTGGGTCTTCTTCGACTGCCGCCAGTCACAGTCCAGAAGGGTATGGGTCGAAACACACCCTGAGTAGAGTGGGGCGCATCACTGGGTCCAGGGCTCTTCTGTGGGGAAGAAAGGGAGGCAGTTGCTCTCGAGGCGTTCGTCCAGTGCCCGTTGCAGTTTGAGACGGCTCGGACGGGTTCGTTCCCAACTTGCATGCCCCCCAATCCTGCACGCGACGCAGGCGTGAGCTTCTTTGCGGAACAGCTGGGGGCAGTCCCCTTGTTCGTCGTGTTGCTAGGCGCAGGTGGCGCAGGTTGTAGAGCCGGCAGTGCAGACGCTGGCGACGTGGCTGTAGTTTTGGCACTTGAGACATCGAAGCGGTTCTACTTTGCATTTATGACAACGATAGTTGGTGTCCATGAAAAGAAGTCCCTGTCGGAGAACGAGGTTAGCACTGCTAGGGGAGTTAAAAGTGATGGTTGCGTGTCTGAATTGCTGGTTTTTCCCTTGTCTTTCAGCTGGTTTCATCCACTTTATAAGGGTGATGGAGTGCGGCGGGAGGTCGTTCTCCTCTTCGATGTTCCGGCAGGTTTCCTCGTCGTCGATGCAGTGTTCCACCGGGAGGTAGAGAGCCTTGACAGTGTATTTCTTTTCTTTAACAGTGGATCCTGGGCTGAAGGCGGCGACAAAGTCACCTAGGCGCCCCTCCGCGGTGATCCATTCTTTGGCAGCTGCAAGGTTAGCCTCCAGGAGTATCCCGCCTTTTTTGAGCTTGGTGCAGCTGACGAAGGCCCAGGTGGGCTTGCCCCCAACTCGGTGGAGTGCCTCAGTGGCTTCTTTGGCAATCCTAATGGTCCCCACTGTGGCGGGGTAGAGGAGAGTCTTGCCTGTGGGTGGGTCCACCAGGATACGCCTGCGGTCTCATTCCAACCTGGCTTGGGTGGAAGGTTGGAGAAGTGTCCGATGTGGGGGTGGGGGTGGGGGGGAGTCAGCGGCGACCACATTGGCAAACAACTTTGGAGCACATTCCATCGTGGCTTTTAGATTTCCAGCGGTAACCTTGAGGATGTTAGTGCTTTTGTCCAGTTTCCGACTTGCCTTAAGTACTCCTTGTTTGATTGTGATAAGGGTATCTGTGGAGAGATCCTCTAACTTTTTGGCGAGGTTCCCTGAGATCTCTTTGGCAGCATCCCGCAGGGTAGTCATGGCTTGTTCCGAGGCTTGACGAAGGAGGAGCTCATTCTGAATGGTTGCGAGGGCATGCAGGAGTTCGCTGGTTCCTGTATCTTGCAGGCGAGCGGCTATCTTGAAGAGAGCGTTGGCGACGAAATGCAGATCTATTTTGCCTATAAGGCGGAACAGCCCCGAGTTTCGAAGATGCTGGGTGGCTGCGTCGAAGGGGGTGTCCGCCGTCTTCTGGGGTACTGGGGGCTTGGCTCATTTCTGTAGACGTTTGCTGGATTTGCATGTGGACGAGGAAGGTGAGCCTGATATGTTTGCTGGAGCTGCGGCGGTGGGGAAGTGGGAGGATGCCGTGTGGACGTCCTTGCGCTTGAGACCTGCCGGGGAACTGGTGGAGAAAGAGAAGGGGAGTACACTTTGCTGAAGTGGAGGGTGAGGTGTTGGGTCTCGGGGTGTCTCTAGATGTGGAGGGGTTCCCGTTGTGCTGGCGTGTGAACGGGGGTATGATCCTTCCCCCCCGATTTACGCAGTGCTGCTGCTTTGTTACAGGCTTTCAGCGTTGCCAGGGCTGAGTGAAGAGTGGTGTCGTCGAGGGCGGGGTGGTGATCGTCTTAATCGTCGCTGTCCTCATGTGAGGCCTTGCGCCGCGTGGCCTGACTGCTGGTGACTGATCTCACGCGGTTTGATGCCACGTTACTCTCAGCTGAGCAGGTAGGGAGTAGCCAATCACTAAGATTGAACCCGGGCTTGCTTCCCGGGTTATTGTTGTTCATATTACCTCTATTTCTTCCCTTTTCTTGCATATAGCGGAGTTACAATGTATCAATAAACACATCAAAGCGGAGTTATACATTGTATTGATAGGAACAGTCCGCGCGGAGCCCAGCGGAAATTGCCCAATATGGTAAGTCTACAATGTATGCAATAACAACCATCCGCGCGGAGCAGCTCGCACATCGGAAGGGCCGAGGGATTGACCGGCAATGCAGCAGAATGCTGTGGAATGGTTAGTGAGGTGGCTAGGTTGTTTCCAATCATTCCTATACAGGTACAATGGGGCAGCAGGGATAAAATGTCAGCAAATCGGTCCAACATCGGGCTACCGATGAAGGCCGATTCTTTGCCATTGCGGCTGATGGTTTCAGCTAGCATGTAGCCGAGACCTACTGGGATGATGTATATGATGCATCAGTAAAGAAGTCGGCCCAAATAAGCAAAGAATCGGTACATCCGATGTCCGGTGCGGGCCGATGTTTTGGGATACAGGCCGATGTTTTCAGGTAGTAGGTAGTGAGCATGTACTGTATTGTTATACATCATGATACCCAGACCAAAGCAGCGGGCCCATGTAGGCAAAGCGTCGCCACATTGGCTGTACAACGGAGGCCGAGGATTTGCGAAACAGCCGAAATTGTTAGCGGGTAAGTAGCTCGCGTGTTCACGGATGAAGTGCATGATACCGAGACCAAAGCACCGGCCCATGTAGGCAAAGTGTCGCCACATCAGCTGTACAATGGAGGCCGAGGATTTGCGAAACAGGCCGAATTCTTAGTGGGTGAGTAGCTCCAATGTTCTTGGATGATACCGAGACCAAAGCACAAGCCCACAAAACGAGCCGACGGTCTGGGCCAGTGAGTATCCAGTATTTCCAATTGTTAAGTACACAATAGCAAGTGCAAAATTGTCAGCCAGTGAGTAGTAGGCATGTAGTATGATATATTATACAATAGAGCACATCAGCTACTACATCAAGTACTGCCGGCCTGACCTGAGTGCCGTCGGACTGTCTCATTGATTAACCGACGACATCGCGCCATCATCGCCTTCAGTTGCTCGACCTCGGCCATCTCCGCCTGAACTTGCGCCATCTTTTGAAGGTAGAGCCGGTGGGCAGCATCCTTGTAGGATATGCCCCACCGCTCCTGTGCTGCCTTGATTGATGCATGTAGTTCTGTGACTTGTGCCTTTGTGAGAAACTAATAATCATTGTTAGTGCCTGTTGTCTGTCGGTACACCGATGTCATACCGGGTTTGCCGGCACCTGGATATCGTGTTCGCCAATGAAGGATGTATCCCCGTGAACCGGGGGAAGCTACACCTCAATGAATTGAGTCAAACTGTCTTTCCCATCCACCGCTAACACCACGTACCTCGTCATCGTTTGTTGTGTCCACTTCCATTGCAGCCTTGATCTTCTCCTTCTCATATTCATATTTGATAAGGTCAAGGAGGGCTAGCGGAACCTCCATCCTTTCATTTGTACTTTCGTCTCGTAGGGCGAATGTCGATTGGGCTCGGACAGTGCTGTCGTTGTTCTGCATATTGGTGGTAGTGGTGGTCGATGAAGGGCCGATAAGGATTCTGCTGATCATCAATATCACGTGACCGTGAGTGAAGTGATCTTGTGATCCGCAAATGGTTCATCTGTCACATCAGCAACTTTTCTTCAACTTCACTTCACTTCGCACCACTAGCACGCTCAGCCGACTCAACCCCTCAGCAATCTAAATAATCTCAAACCATGTCCGCCACCATCGCATACGACATCTCATCGCAACAGACCGTCACCGCCACATTCACCGAGCTGCAGCAGCAGCTGCTTGCCCAGGTCGCTGCCGGCATGGGTTTGACATGGTTCATGGACAACCGAAAGGAAATGGTAAGTGTATTTTCTGTGGCACCTGCATGACTGACAGAGCGACAAACATCATTACAGTACGCATTCGCGAAAAGGGCATCGAACAGAAAATTCAAAAAGGAGATAGAGGCCAAGTGGCTGATCACGCGGACGCTAAGCGCGTTGAAGGAGAAGACGGACGACTTAATAAGGGAGTTTTTTTGAAAACCCGCGCACGAAGACGGCCTGCGCCGTCGCCGATGCCGCCCAGGAGCTACGGAAGCGGCAGAAGTCAGAAGGTGGGCGGGCTGATCAGTCTGGCATGGATAGCAGAAAGAAAGCAGAGCGGGTAGCCGAGGCCGAGGACGCGATGGAGGTGGATGGCGCAGGGCCATCGGGGGTGCCGAAGGCAGCAGCGCCCAAGGACAAAGCGCCGACCGCTCCGAAGCGATGCGACGTGGAGCATCATGAGGGGAGAAAAGTGGTTCAGGAACACGGTGGGGTGCAATCGAAGCCGAGGGGGCCGCAACGATCGCCGACGGTCGATGAAGATGAGATGAAGATTATTAAAAAGGAGGAATTTGATGCGCTCATCCGACCGAGGATCGAGACGTTGGATGAGGCGATGAGGCGACGGATGGAGAAGGGCAAGGGGAAGGCTACGGATGAGATAACGGTGCGTAAGATAGTTGCGCCAAAGAAACGTGCCACGGCCAAGTTGAAGTCGATGGTCGGTTCGGAGACGGATGAGGCGGGCGAAGGTGGGCGACCAGTAGCCGGCCCAAGCAAGGTAAGTGCTGCACGTATAACCGCCTATGATGCTGACTGAGCAGCAGCCTCGCCGACGGCGTGAGCCCTCGAGCGATGAGGGCGAGGAGTTTCCGGAGCCGAGTGATGACGACGAAGAAAGCGAGTCCGGCAAACGAAGGAATCCTCGTCGGCAGGCGAAACCCAGAAAGGGTTCGATGGCCCTGCCGAAGGTGGAGATAGTCGAGCGGAACATGCGTGGAACGACCCGGTTGCCGTCGCTTGGGCCGACCAACGGTGAGTTTGAACCAGGATGTCGCCGGTGCATGAAGGCGGAGGTCCCATGTCAGCGCCTGGCGAGGAACCCAGTCGGCTCGTGCCGAAGGTGCCGACAAAAGAAGGTGCGGTGTGAACGAATGCGGGAGCTCGACGACCCAAACAGCCTTATCTCACAAATGCGCAGACAGAGGGACGAGGTCGCACCAGTGCCGGCCGAGTGGCAAGCCTTCATGCAGGAGACAAATCGGCGGATGGACGACATGGCCCAACAAATAGGCGAGTTGGGCCGAGAGGTAAACAGACGGTTGGAGTCAAACTCCAACAAGTTAGACAGCGTGGATCGGGGACTCAAGCTGGTCCTCGATATGCTCGGTCGAAACGGCTTGGCCGACGCGGAAGGCTCGGTCGAGCAAAGGAGCGAGCCGGCATATCAGGCAGCGGGCTCAACAGACAAGAGAACATTGGTCGGCGAATGGGCACAACGCCATTCCAATAGACCCATCGCCCCCATTGTCGCAGAGCCTGCAGAGCCTGCCCCCCCAGCACCCGCATCGCTTCCTCCACCGCTCCCCGACATGCCCCCACCCCCACCGACCACTGCGCCTCCCTGCACCCCTCCGCCGGCATCACATCGTCCATTATCCCCGTCGCAAGCCCCCACATCCCCTTCGACTCCGCCACCACGTTCGCTGTCTTTGACGCATTCACCGTCATTGGCACACGATTTGCCGACCGCCCCTTTGCCTCCCGCTCCCTCGCAGGCACGAGCCGCCAGCGAGGATGTCAACATGGACCTCGCCTCGTCGCCTGCTGCGGCGGCACCAATTATTATCACCGTGCAAGAGCCGACTCCACATGGGAACACCGCCCTTGCAAACCTAAGCCATGCACTTGCTCAGCTGCAAGTACCTCCCCCGCGGATGACGAGAGCACGGTCAGCAACACCGACAGAAACCCTTCGTCGGTCAACTCGCTCGACGTCTCGGACACCCGCGCCCGATGATAGCAAGGCCTCGAAGCGAAAGGCTACAGGAAGTGCCTTGACCAAGACAAAGCGCTTGAAGAAGTAAAATACAAACTTTATTTTAATATCATTTTTCTTAGTTTTAATATAATAAGTTTGTTATTGTAATATAATACATTTTGTTGACTTCGATTCACATGTGAGAGATTATCGATTAAGAGCACGACTCGACTTCTTGGACTGCCGCTTGCTGCCCTCGGCTGCCCGATACTGCTCTGCATCCCTTGCAAGCCTCTCTTCCTCTGTTACTCTCTTCCTTGTGGTTGCACTCGGCTGGGTCGTAAGCGTATTTGTATGCTGCGCAGAGTTGATCGCACGCGCCTCGGACCGATCTGTAACTTGGCCAGCCGTGTTTGAATGTACTGGTGGATATTGTGGCTCTGGATCATTCGTTTCTTCTGTGGCTGGGCGTTGGAGTCTGCGAGGCTTCGGTCGAATAGCAATCGGCTCGGAGGCGAGTGATGCCGATACGTCGGCTTTTGCTCCCTTCAATTGTTTTTTACCAGGCTTTGTCTTTCCTCCTTTCTTAATCTTCCTCGGCGGAGACGCGGGTGTGGGTGGGGGAGATTCGCTTTGCATCGGGATGCTCGGTGCGGGCGATCCTGAACGAGTCCCATTGTCGCTGATAATTACATGCCTGGACGTGCGAGATAATCGCGCTCTTCCCGGTGGTGGCACATTGGGTAGCATGTCGCTCGCCTCGCTTCCCACGCGGACAGACCGATCACCCATCGATGGTTGTGCTGGACTACTACTGTTTACAACCGTCGTTGACTGATCACTTGTAATGATGTTCGTCGCCTTGACCTTCCATCGGATAGGTGCCGGGGTTGTGACCGGTTGAGTGCGTCCCAACCGGTCGGCACTGTACCTTGCTGGCATCATCTGCTTCTCTTTCGTGTTGTAATACGCCCTGAACTTGAACGGTCGTTCTGTCTCCTGCTTAGCAAGCAGTATGTCGTACCACTCGTTTGCCAGTTCTGCCACCATGTTATGTGGTTGCCCGAACTTGAACATCGGGGCAGTCGGCAGATAGTCAGCCGCAACCGCTTCTTCACAATGCTGACTTAGCACTGTCCAAGGCACCTTCGTGTCATGTCGGCCTGAAGCGAGGACTATCGGCAGCATCGGTGTCAGCCGCAAATTGCTAAAGATGTTCCTACTCACAGTAATGCGCATTGAGAAAGAGTCGCAGTGTTTGCTTGACAATCTTTGAATGTACAGGCACATTGGCGACGAAACGCGATGGTAGTATCGGTGTACCGTCGGCATTTTTGGACAGTTGGATTTGGCTGTCCAACACATCGACCGGGATATCGTTGTCCACAGCGGTCGGATCATCTGCCTTTCCAAACCTCTTTTTGTTGAGCGCCACCACTTGTTGTGTAAAGTGGTACCAGACTTGGTCCTCGAGTCGCTTGTCTTTGATTAAATTGTCCTTAAAGATAAGCCGACCTGCGTCTGCACTAGCCGAAGGTTAGATCGGCGTTGAAGCGATGGGATCTGAACCACATTACCTTGTGAACTTCGGGTTTCCTTCGGGGTCCAAGAACATGGCGATACTATATGTGAGCATTCCAAACCTCTTGAACATGTCGCGGCAATTCGCATCCAATGCCTTGAGTGCTCCGAGCATCGCATATCTATTCAAGGTCAATGCCGGTCATTCCGCGGTCAATGCCGTCGGTCGCTTACTGTCGTCGCACTGGCTCAGAATTCCTTTCCGCCTGGAGCTTTGCTATCTCTTCCTTCACCGCATCACGTTCCAATGGTTCCATGGCAAAGTAAATCTGCCGCATCGCCATGCTTCGGTATCCGAGCGAATTTCGCTTTGTGGCCGCTGTCCGTATCCTGGCCTCAACCTCCACCCAGTCAGGTTCCTCCTCCTGTGCCATCTCACCAATGTTTTTGGTCACCGAACGACCCTCCGCGTAAGCCGATTTCGCCTTTTCTAATTCACCGAGCACTGCCGCCTCCAAGTATTGATTAGCATACTCCTCAATGTGCTCCTTGTAAGCGTCCATTCTCAGTAGTACCATTCGGTAGCCGATGCAGAGCAGCCGACCGCCATCTTCGGTGACCTTTTTGCGATGTCTTTTGGCCCGCCAGTTATTTCTAACCCATGCAAGGAGTTCCTAGTGTGCAAGGGGTGAGATTTAGATACCCATCTGATTGACGATAACCATGACATTTACCCCCTCCCTCTGTTTTTTTCTCTTCTGGACTGAAGCCCTTCTTCTTCTCCGCATCTGTCTTCATTTGTGTGATCCAGTAATTAAATAGTTCTGCAGCCGCGACGGCAAAGGCTGTCTTGCGCTCTGAGGTTGTCTTCGCAGCAAGGTAGCCTGGCTTCCACAATTTCAGAACTGCTCTCTCCCCTTGATTGTATTTCGCTAGTTGCGTGACCGTCGCCATTGTGAAAGTGGGTGAAAGTCAGGGTGATGAATACCCACACTTCCCATCTTTTTACATGCGTTCACAGTGAGGGACATCATGGGACCATGCCCTGACCGCGAGGTGTGCCACCATGCATCGCAGCTGTCACTTATTACACGTGTGAATGTTACAAGAAGGTTGCTTGCTCCCCAACAACAGTATGCCTCCCAGAAAGCGACAACGAGTGTTACGGGTCCTGAAATGAAATGTAAGGATTCCGTTCTTTACTTGGGTGGGACCTTTGGGCGCTTCGCTAAGTGGACGGCTACTGTTGTAGCCGACTGCCGGTCATCGGGAATCTCATTCAAATTAATTGAATTAGTTAAATAAATGACGGTTCCGCGCTTATCTCCCATTCTCCGTCTTCCTTCTTATTCTCGCCTTTTACCTTTCAATTCAACTCTTCCTAGCAATTCAAACCATTCAAATATTCAAACCTCTTACGATTCCTGTTGCTATTGCTACAAACGCAAACACATCCCGCTCCCTTCTTCATTCACTCTCTACTCTATAAATGTGCTCGTTTCGTGGCCCTTTGCTGAACAACTTTCTCGGCCGTCGTTTCAACCCAAAACACCTTCGAACTCATCATGTCGTCTCAACCCACTCGCACGATGGCCTTGACTCCCTTCCAAGCACGCCAGGTTCAGCATATGGCGGCGAATGTCCTAATCGAAGCGTACACTTCTGGGGCGTTCTCGTGAGTCCGTCCCGTTCCCGTTCCACACAAATCTAAAATTTCCTCAGCACCATGAGCGACGAGTCGCTCCGTCGACGCGTTGAATACTACCTCAACTGGTCCCAACACTCCCTCGACTCGCAAGAAGGGCGCGGGCTCGTTGCCCAGATTCGTTGGCTGATCGTGGCAAGTATTGTCCCCCGATCTGTTTTATGTCCTCACTCATGACTGTAAAGTATCAATACCACGTCGCAATGGAGTCCGCTACGATCCGATATGCTATCTTAAGCCTCGTACTTGGTGCGCTCACTGCTTGCATCCCCCAATAAAAACTAACCAGATTCTTAGAGCATGTCCGACATTTCTTACTTTCCTAATCTCGCAGTCACACAAAACTGTCTACTGAATTGATCTACTACTGTAGCTACCTTGGTGCTGTTTAGTCTATAATTTGAAATCATCACATGCTGTTTCCGTTGAACTACTCCTCAATTTCGGGTTGAAATTCAACTTCCTGCTCGACTTCAACATCTTGGTCAAGATCGAAATCGGTGTCCATAGCAATGGGTGTATTGAGCTGCATAAGACGATTTTCGACAGACTGGCAGATCCGACCATCGTAAGGATTTCGTCGCTTCAATCGACGAGGCACAGGTACCGATCGAGAGGCTTCCGCGGCCAATGTTCGTGCTGATATAGCTTCCTGTATTGAATTTAGCTCCACTACTCGGTATCCGTTGCAGGCACTTACCGTGGTGAAATGGCCGTTCAGCAGCACGATGCTTCTGAGAATGAGTTTGACGGAGTATTTTCCTTTCGTCGGGACACTTAACATCGAAGTTTGAAGCTCTACGATATCGCCGATCTGGAAAACTACCGGCGTGGTAGGTTTATAGCTAAATAAGGTGTCAGAACTCTTCCGCTCCTGTAGTAAATACACTTACCTGGCCTCGGTATCAGAGCAAGCCAGAATATAATAGCCGACTTCGTTATCTTCCGTATGAACCCACTTCGCTGCGTCCACCTTGCCGAGTACTCCGCGGGGGTCGAGTTCAGGATTTACGTCGACGGTAGCGAAACCTTGGGCTTGTTTGGCAGGCGTGAAGAAACGGGTGCTGGCGGTGATGGTTGGGTAGTCGTCGTCACAACCATTCTCGTTTCGAAGCTTCCCCATGTACTCTGGGAGCGATTGTAGCAAGGCGTTGGGCGTGTAGCGCCCAAACATTGTGTGCATGTGGCGGCAATTTGCTGCTATACTCTTGAAGGAAGTCGAGCCGAGCCCTGTGATGGTTACGCTCTGTCTGACGTGAGCCAAGCGCCTGATTTCATCGGGTCGACTGTGAACGAAGTAAGATCAATTATAAAACACTATTAAGTTACTCACTTCGCTTTGAGGTCAAACGGCGGAAGTTGGCATCCGCTAATAATTCCTTGTATAGCTATCGAAGCTTCTTCCGCGTCGCCGGTAGCCTCATTGTGCTGGGTCAGTTTCGAGGCAACGTCGGTACCTTCTTTCAAGATTGTCAGGCCAAATCTCTCCACCCCTTCCTGTGAGTTTTCTCTGCATTAGCACGCAGATTGTAACCATCGCAATGCCGTAGCTTACACTATTCATCCCATACATCTGTGGGCTTGATGCGGTGTTTACGCGTTCGGCAATAAGTTCATCGAGTACTTGCGCTACGTTCTCAATTATGAGTAGTGGATAAGGCGGGATGGTTTTGCCTTACCTGCGGCAGTCTTGTTGTAGAATATATCCATGGTGAGTGTGCTGAATATCCGCCATGGTGTAGCTGCCCCAGCCTTTATAGGATTCTGGCTGCAACATCGTCCAGTGTCTCGCAGCTTAGTGCAGGTGGCGTGTGACAAGAATATGTGACAGGCGATAACGGTTTGCGTTTGTCAGCTCCTTCCCGCTTTCTTCCCGCTCACCATCTTTCTTTCTTTGACAGTCATCTCCCGGGCCTTCGTCTTCATCTCATGCTCGATCTACTGAATCTCTTCAATTAACTTGCATTCTCTACCTGATTTCCACTTCTTTCAACATATTGCGCCGCCTTGTTGCTTGACTTGGCGGCTGTGGTACGTTTAGCATTCTCATACATTCCCGCTTCTTTTGTGTCCTCCCAACATTTTCTTCACTTCCTTGGGCCTCCTTCCTACTGCATCCCTCGCAACTGCTACCTCGGTGTCCATTTACCACTCGGATATCACCTTGTCTTTGATTTTTCACCATTCAATCTTGCATTCATTCGGCTTCCATCTGCCTCATGCAGACGCTCCCGCCTCCCGCTGGCTTCCGCATGCGATCTTTGCTGTATTCACTCCCCCTCCCCCTGCCAGAGCTTGTGACGCATGCTATACTACATGTACTGTATAAGTACTCTATTTGCTGGGTGCTGATTCCTTCGCACCTTGCTATACTTCCAGCTACTTGCTTGTCTTTCTTCTGCACCTTACCATCTTTCTCAATGCCTCGCAAAGCTACCAAAACTTCGAAATCTACGTACGTCGCCCCCTCCCATTGTGTGCTTCCTCTGATTCCCTTGTGGTGGCCGCAGGACTCCTCGATCGGCCAAGAAGGTTGCTGTCCCCGCGCCCGATGTTCCAACCAATGTGACCCCCCCAACCTCTGTGTATGTATGGGCTCGTTCCACCTTATTTTTGTGCTAACGTCTTCGCACAGTGTTGCAGTCACTGTTCCGCCCACACCTCGCCCCAAAAGGGTCTCACCGAAGAAGCTCGCCACGCCCTCTGACGCCCCAGCCGTTCAGATCAGGTCTGTCTTTCTCATTATCAAACGGTCGTTGCTAACTGTGTTGCTTGTATCTACAGCGGTTCGCTTCACATCCCTCCCGTCGGGCGTCGCCTTTCGTTTGGCACTGCGTCAAACACTGAGGCTGATCCTACGCCTGTTTCCTCCCAAACGGTCGTCAATGCACCACTCTCCAGCAGTGCTGCGCTCTTCGACGACGATAACGATGTCGATCAACCATCGGCTCTTGGAAAGGTGGTTGAAACCGTGGATGCGGCACTCGACATTGAAGAGGATACCGAAACGACGCTGACACAAGCGACACCAAAAGCGTCGGATGCCAAACGCAAGTGAGTATGGGATGCCATTATGCTATGGTGTCGATTCTCATTGGTGATCGCCAGGCGAGCTGCCTCAACTGCCTCTCCCTCTCCAAATAGGCCTGCCACAGGTGCAAAGAAGCCAGTCATTTTATCCCCAGATGAACGCAAGGCCGCACGGATGGCCAATCCCGCTAAACGGCGAAAAGCAATTGATCGAATCGACTCCGATGATGAATATCCCTCACGTATGCAAGCTACGGCCACTTCTCAAGACTCTCCAGTCCCCCCTGAAACACCGACCCGAGCCGCGATCGAGCGAGATCTTGTGCTCTTCATGGACAATGAGGCAGAGGAAGACAACGATATTGCGGACGACTGGAACTCACCGTCCCCATCTCCCTCTCAATCACTCGCCGGGTTGCCCGCAAAATCCGTAGAACGTAGTGTGGAGCGCAAAGGCAAAGCGAGCCCTCAAGGCAAGGTCGTCCGCATAGGCCATGTGTACGCCCTTCCCTATCTTCCTTGTATATATGCTGACTTTAGTATAGCGACAACCCTATTTTACTGGACATGTCCGATGACGAGGAAGACAAGAAGACTGCTGGGTCTGCTGTCGATACCCACGACCAACCTACCTTTCCTGAGATCCCTTCCCTCTTCGACGGGATCGTTTCGGCGTTGAAGTCATCGGGCATATTACGCCAATTGCGGTATGTCGCAGCTTCCACCAAGCTTTCTCCGGGCCTCACTGTTTTGTAGAACCAGCGAACTCGTTCCAAAGTATACGGCTCAAGATTCCGAAGAGGGGCTTGTGCCGGACGTGCTCCATGTCATGGGCTGCATGGTTGATGAATACGCGGCGGTGTAAGTCCTATTTTCTTTACTACTGGTTAACCTTCTCACCCTGTTCTTATTAGATCTATTTATGATGCCTTGCTCTTTCGTGGAAGAGGCATGTATGTCAATCCCCTAATCGCGAATCCACGCGACTTCACTATCTTCGCCAAACGAGTCGTTTTTGCTTCGGGAAGCCGGGCGCCTGCCGTTTTCGTCATGCCAGTCGTCGTTGAAAGTTGCGCGCTACTCAACATGGTTCCGGTCAATCGAGATGACATGCACCTCCGCCTCAATGGCTGGATGTTTGACGAAATGTTTGGCCTCTTCTCCTGCTTCGTTGGCAGCCTTTTCAATTCGGATCTTATCTACGCGTACATGAACAATTGCTGTCTCCAATTCAGCTCTCGATTCCACAAGGCTGACTGTAAGTCTCATATATCTCACCCGATCTGCCCAGCTAATGGTTTTGGAAGCTCAAAACAATTCATACCCCGGTGGA
This sequence comes from Pleurotus eryngii var. eryngii, assembly GCA_029467805.1. Lineage (NCBI taxonomy): Eukaryota > Fungi > Basidiomycota > Agaricomycetes > Agaricales > Pleurotaceae > Pleurotus > Pleurotus eryngii. The sequence continues at coordinate 2,499,022 of SZVJ01000015.1, read as the reverse complement.
TCTGCTCCGAGCACTCCTCAGCGCACGTCGAAGGCATCGGCGGCCTTCAAGGTTGTCGGTTAGCTCAAGGAACAAGGCGCGACAAGATCTTTCCGCATCTGCTCTCACCATCCGGTATCCGTCTTCCCTCGCAGCCACAGATACCAGTGAGTTTTCTGGGTTATACCTATGATGCAAACTCATTACGGCTACGGTAGTTCCTATTTATGACGGCCGTCTCGGGCGCGGAAACTTCCGTTTCAATAATGAAGATTGGGATCGACTACCTTCAATGATTCGTTACGGTGTTCCAACCCCTGCGGCCGGCGAGCTCCCAGATAACAGCCACGCCCAAGAGTTACCCTCTAGCAAGGGCAACAAGTTCGTTGTTACCCTTGTTGGCTTTACCATTGGTACATTCAATCCCAAGGAGAACCCCACGGCCACGGCGGTGTCTTTCAACCTTCAATTCTCCATCCTCCTCGGCCTATACAAGGCACTTGATACTCCGCGCAAGGTGACGAAGGGGTACATTGATCACATTCGTGCTACCATGGGGGTGAAGGGGTGTATACAGTAGTCGAGCGTAGCACACAGTCGAATATCGTACGCGCACAATAGCTGTTTCTAGTCGTTTCTAAGTATGTCATGTGATTTCCCCCTGTTTGAGTTTACTGTGTGACTGTGTGAACCATATTGTTTGTTCCCATTTGCTCAAAGTTCAACTTGCGTGGTGCGCTACTTGTCTCGCAACCTCTTCCACCGCTGTCGCAACTTGCTTTCCCTCTAATGCCTGTCACCTCGCGGATTATTTGCGCTCTCTTCCTGGCTGCAGGTCCGCTCGCATTCACCTGCTCGCACTGAATGCTCACCTTTTCATTGTTAGCTACACAATATCTCCTTACTTCACAGCTGCGCGCAGGGATGGAGCTCATACCTATGCAATACTCTACTGGTACGTCGCCTCCCATGCACATGATATTCAGTAACACGACCCCTTTAGTTGAACATGGAACTTCGTTGTTCCGGAGCCTCATGAGCCTTGCAGGCTATTCTGAATCTCAAACTGGTATGGCCTCGACTCTCGTTTCCACTGGACATGCACCATTTTCCCTCCATCCCTTCCTGGTTCTTTTCGTTGGCCGAGCGTGGCGCGCACCTTCGTCGCTGTTTTCGTTGTATTATGCCCCGCCGTTCGTGCACCGTTCTCCTTCATCGCCGTTTCCATTGTATTATGCCCCGCCGTTCGTGCGCCATTCCCCTCCATCCCTTCCCGGTTCTTTTCGTTGGCCGAGCATGGTGCGCACCTTCGTCGCCGTTTTCGCTGTATTACGCCCCGCCGTTCGTGCACCATTCCACTCCATCCCTTCCCAGTTCTTTTCGTTGGCCGAGCGTGGCGCGCACCTTCGTCGCCGTTTTTGTTGTATTACGCCCCGCCGTTCGTGCACCATTCTCCTTCATCACTTTGCGGCTCTTTTCGTGGGCTGAGCGTAGCACGCACCTTCGTCGCCGTTCTTGTTGTATCACCACCCCGCTGTTCATGCACCATTCTCCTCCATCCCTTTGCGGCTCTTTTCGTACGCACCTCCGTCGCCGTTTTCATTGTATTACGCCCCGCCGTTCGTGCACCATTCCCCTCCATCCCTTCCCGGTTCTTTTCGTTGGCCGAGCGTGGCGCGCACCTTCGTCGCCGTTTTCGTTGTATTACGCCCCGCCATTTGTGCACCATTCTCCTCCATTGCCGTTTTCATTGTATTACCCCCCGCCGTTGGCCGAGCGTGGCACGCACCTTCGTCGCCGTTTTCGTTGTATTACGCCCCACCGTTTATGCACTCTTTGTATGCATCTTCGTCACTCCATCTTGTTCATACTTCCTTTTGTGAAATATCATCTGTACTACCTTCTTTCCTTGCCATTTTCACTGATTCAGCACTATTGTCCGTGATTGTTATGCTTCACCTGCTAATGTAGCTCTATTCCAGCCTTACAGATTGTATTTAAGTATGAATATATTTTGCAAGAAGGTATGTGGTCTCCTCTAGTCAATGCAATGTTTTACTCACATTTGGCAGTACTTTTCATGGCCTGCAATGGCCTTATGTTTTTTCTCTCTGCGGGCATGTACATCCGTCGTTGTTATGAACTCTGCGATGCCGGTTCAATGTTTACATATGTTTTCTCTGTTGATGTCTTGGTGTCTTGGCATCTCCTGTCAATGTTGTTCATTACCTGTGTAGTGGCTGTTCTGTACTTTGTCTCAATTCCACATATGTTTATCTCCTCACATGAAGAGAGCAGATCTCAGCACCAAGTATATGGTGGGCATCATGCTTTTATTGCTTCCTATCAGGAATTACAAGATTTCATTGTTGATGGTCCTGCTATCTTAGATAATAAGAGAACAGGTCTTGTGTTCAAAGGCGTTTATTCTGATGTTGAAGTTCTTCAGTTCCCAGCAAGTGTTTATATTCATATCAAGGCAGATATCACCTCTATTTTACCCTTTCTAACTGCTGGCCAATGTGTTTCTGTTGCCCGCAAGCATGGGATTGTGTGTGGATTCAAGTGTTCAAAAGCTATTGTTATGGATATGGCTCAAGATCATTCATGTGTCGTATGTTATTTACTAACATATGTGTTTGAGTTGAAGACTACTCGGAAATTTGCTGATAAACAAAAACAAGATGCCAAGGAGAAAAATAAAGCAAAAGAAAATGAGACTGATCAGGATACTGAGCCTACTATCTTTCCACCATCACCGTTATCGAAATATGCAATTAAAAATATAGTAACTGCATGTGCTAAAAAGATGGAGGCATCAGCAATAGCAGAAAATGGATGTGCAGTTTGTGGCCAACTCATTCCTAACACTGAGTTATCAAGAATAAAAGCTATAAAGAATTTGCTACATGTATTGGAGGCCCCTGGAGTGACACGAGCTCTGAGAAAAAAACCTACAGATCCAATTAAGTTCATTTCTGGTCCAGTAATAGATCATTCTTTGAACATGGTGTGTCAACAATGTAGGTCTTCATTACGTAATGAAAAAGTGCCGAAGAAGGCACTTGCTCGTGGTCTTTGGTTGGGTGCTGTACCAGCTGTCCTGCAAGACTTACGTTTTGTTGAGAAACTAGTAATTGCTCGTATACGTTATAGCAACTGCTTTGTCCGTGTGTCCAGTGGATTTAGAAAAATGACTGCAAACGCATTGTGCTTTGAATCTCCAGTTCCGAAAATATATAATTTCCTGCCAATCTCAAAAGCAGAGTTAGATGAAGTCTTGGTTGTATTGTTCACAGGTCCAAAGAGGCCTGTGCAAGATGACCTTAAACGTACTCTGTTCTTGGTCCGCAAGAAAAAATATCAAAGATGCACTTGACTGGTTGATATTAAACCACTCAGACTATGCTCAAGTTACCATTGATGAGAAAAACTTGGCAGAGTATGATGATAATGACATACCAGTAACAATTCAATACAAAGAGACTTTATCTGCTAAAATGAGTGGAACACCCGCTGTCAATGACATGGATGAAGAAGATGGTACTGAAGAAGGTCCATGCCCTTTCATTATGCATGGTCTCACTGGTGGTCAAATGGAAGAAATGTCTAATAATGCATTGAAAACATTAGCACTGCAATATTTTAGCCAATCAGGAAAAGTACTTGCCATTGGGCAATCATCCAATTTTGAGTCCATATGGAACAATCCTCAACTTTATCCTTCTATGTTTCCTTGGTTGTTCCCATATGGTGTAGGCGGAATTGGTTCTGTATATCGGATGTCACCAACAGCTCATAAAAAATGGCTTCTGATGTATCATGACAAACGTTTCCAAAGAGATGTTGCATTTCCATTCATTGCATTCAGCCATGAACAAATAATGAAGAGTTCAAACCGTGCTTTGTTATTAACAGAGAAGTCGAAGTTCACTGCTATTACACAGCGCATTATGAACTTAGATGAAGATGTACTAGCATCTATTGCTACTAGAATGGCCAGTGGTGAGCACATAAAGCCTGAGAGTGAGGAAGAAAAGAACTGCTTTGAAATAGTCAAGGATCTTGACCACGTTGCTGCTGGTGTCAATGGCTCATCAACATCAAAGAAATACCAACGTAATGAAATTTGGTCTTTAATATACCAGATAGGAAGTCCATTGTGGTATATCACTCTATCACCAGTTGATATTAAACATCCAATTTGTATTTACTATGCTGGCTCTGATGAAATCTTCCAACCTGCCATGCCAGCAGACAAGCGTATGCGTACTGTCACATCAAATCCTGTAGCATGTGCTAGGTTTTTTTAAGTTCATGGTAGACATGTTTATCTCTGACATATTGGGGTTTGATAATGATCAGTGTAAGGGAATATATGGAGATGTTGAAGGTTATTATGGCACTGTTGAGCAACAAGGTAGACTGACTTTACATCTTCATGCTATGGTGTGGATTAGAGGATCTTTGTCTCCCCAGGAAATTAGAGATAACATCCTAAACCCAGAAGGTAGCTGGAAACAAAAGCTAATTAAATGGTTAGAGAATTGCCATGTTGGTGAATTCCTGACTGGCTCACAAAATGACATTACTACATCAGTCAATCAACGAAAGGAAAATAACACATACGTGGATCCTACACTACAAGTACCAGATGTGCCTCCTTATACTTCTGAATGTTCATGTGTTGATGAAACATGTTCATCATGTATTACATTGAATAATTGGTGGTCAGAATTCTCACAAGTTACTGATGATATTATATTGCAATCCAATGTGCACAGTTGTGACCGGTATCTCAAGAAGGATGGTACTCAGAATAAAGCTCATGTCTACAAAGGATGCAAAGATAATAAATGGGGAAAATGTAAAGCTCGATTTCCCAGGCCTGTTGTTCAACAAACAACTGTGAATGATGAGACAGGATCAATCACTCTGAAAAAACATGAGGCATGGATTAATACCTTTACTCCTCTAATATCATATATAATTAGATCAAATACTGATGTAACATCTATGCTTTCAGGCACTGCAGTTAAAGCAGTTGTAGCATATGTTTCTGATTACATCACAAAATGTGGATTAAAAACTCATGTTGTCTTTGAATGTATTCAGGCTGTATTGAGTCGAAATCCTGAAATATTGAACAACACTGGTGTTGAGGCAGCTACCAAGGCACGCCAAATAATGACTAAGGTTGTCAATTTGATGGGTGCAAAACTTGAACTTGGATCACCCATGATATGTACATATTTGCTAGGCTATGATGATCACTACACAAGTCATGACTTTGTCACCTTTTACTGGTCAACATATGTGTCAGAAGCACGTAGCTATTGGCACCCAGATGATGCATACAAAACCACAGAGAAAGTTGCATTAATTAAGAAAAATAACAGAGTTATAGGCTTGTCCCCAGTTTTTGATTATGTTTACCGTCCAGAAACACTGGACACAATGTGTCTGTATGATTGGGTCACTCGATGTAAGAGAGTAAAGCCTACTGCCTCAAAGAAGAAAAACTCCAACAACTCTACAGACTGTGATGACTATGTTAGTAGTGAGGATGACTTAGATGAAGAACCTGATGATACAGACAATTTCTTGGTGACATCAAAGAGATTGAAGCAAGTCTTGCTTGATTATCAGGCTGATCATCCACTGGCTTCAACACATAAATGCTCTTTATTACTGCCAACAAATAAGAGGGCTAAGTTTATGGTACCAAACTTTATGGGTATCCCTCCAAGAAGAGATCAAGGAGATAGAGAGTATTATTGCAGTGCAATGCTTGCTTTGTTTGTGCCATGGTGATCTGGGAAAGAATTAAAGAGTTCAGAAGAGACATGGGATGAGGCTTTTTTGAAACACACATTTAGTGAAGAGCACTCATGGATTATGAATAATTTCAATTTACGATATGAGTGTCTTGATGCCAAAGATGATTTTAGAACTGAAATGAAGACAAACGCCAATGCAAATGTGTCCTTTCCTTTTGATGATGACTACATGACTTCAGGAGAAAAAAGTAACAATCTTGAAGGTGTGTTACCAAATGCTGATGATATGATGATTCAACTGGAATCTGAGAAGATGAGTAGTAGTGCCATCAAAAGACAAAAGGGAATCAAGGATATGAAGGCATTGATGCAAAATTCAAATTGGTCAAAGCCTTTACCCATTAGCAAGGGCCTTTCTGATGGTGACACACCAGTGGAGATACCTTTTAAAAGTGCACGTGAATGGCGCCAACTTGTAATGACATTGCGTCAAGAGACAATTGATGCACGCAAGCAAACTGGCTTCTCAGGGAATCCAGCGGTTTCATCACATTCTCATGATTTTGACAATGTTAAAGTTGTTGATAAGTCCTATCTCGAATCATCATACATTCCAAAGATCCACAAGCAACTAGTAGTTGACTGTTCAACAATATTTTCTTTGAATAAGGAACAAAAACCGAGCCTTTCAATTGTAGCAAACCACTCTGTTACTGAGAATAGTGGTCAACTCAAAATGTATATTGGTGGCATGGGTGGCACAGGTAAGTCCCAAGTTCTTAAGGCACTAGTCCATTTATTTTCAGCCCGAAATGAATCAGAGAAACTACTTGTTGTTGCCCCAACTGCAAGTGCAGCATGCTTACTGCCTGGAGGAGTCACTTATCACTCTGCATTTGCCATGAACTTTGCAGTTTCCAAAAGTTCTTTGAAGGCTACCAAAGAAAGGCTTGAGGGTGTCTCTTATGTCTTTTTTGATGAAATATCTATGTGTTCAGCTCGTGACCTACATAACATAAGTGTTAGAATGTGCCTGGCCTTAAATGCGCCACCTGGCTTACCATTTGGAGGCCTCAACATGATTTTTGCTGGGGATTTTGCGCAACTACCTCCACCAATTGGTGGTGAGAATGTGTCTTTGTACAGTCACTTGATTGGGGAGATCTCTTGGAAAGTTAAAACAGCAAGAAGAGGCCTTTGGTAAAGCTCTGTGGCATCAGGTTGTGACAGTTGTCATTTTGCGTCAAAACATGCGGCAGAAAACTCAGTCAGAAGATGATGCTCAATTCCGCACAGCATTAGAGAATATGAGATACAGAGCTTGCACAGCTGCTGATATTCAATTCTTACGTAGCCGTATTTCTACCACTATTCAAGGGCGGCCATCTGTATGTGATGCAAAACTTTAGAAATGTCTCAATAATCACTGCTAGGCATATCAACAAAGATGCCATCAATGATCTTGGAGAGCAAAGGTTTGCTTCTGAGCATGGTGTGCATCTGTCCACTTTTTACTGTGAGGATTCTGTTGCTCCACTTGGAGATTCTGAGGAAGTTAAAGGGAAAAAACGAGCAGCAAAAGTGAGACTTGATGAAAATCTTCAGCGTCTTCTGTGGGAACAACCAGCATGTTCTGTAGAAAAGAAAATCCCTGGAAAGCTGAACCTTTGCAAAGGTCTTCCTGTAATGCTCCGCAACAATAGTGCTACAGAATTATGCATGACAAATGGTCAAGAAGGTACTGTATATGATTGGATAGCTTCAGTTGGTGCATTTCGGCAGCCAGTGCTTGAAGTTCTTTTTGTAAAGTTGACAAACCCACCTACTGATGTTAATTTCAAAGACCTTCCAACCAATGTTGTGCCTATCATGAGAACTGCAACACCTACTTGGTGTGATTTGCCTTCTGGTAAACGTTTGCATGTCTCACGTAGTCAAGTGGAGATTACAGTGAATTATGCAATGACAGATTTTGCATCACAGGGAAAAACACGAATCAACAATGTTGTTCACCTGAATGATACAACAACCCATCAAGGGTATTACACAGCTTTATCACGGAGTGCTAGTGCTGCAGGAACATTGATATTGCAAGGTTTCAATGCAACTCTTATCTCAGACCGTAAATGTTCAGGTGCATTGAGACAAGAATTTAGAGACTTGGAACTATTGGATGATATAACTAGACTTCAGTTTGAAAGCAAACTGCCAAGTGCTGTTGTTGGTGATACAAGACGAACATTGATACAATCTTTTAGAAAACATAAGTCTGACTCCTACATTCCACACCATATGCATGCTGCAATCCGCTGGAATAAAAAAACAACCTTATACTGAACCTGACTTCAATGACATGGACTGGAGTGTTATTCCCAATCAGCAAGTAAATCGATTCTTGCCTACTGACTATGTCCACGGGATGAATGAAAAAGCTGAGAAATGGAAAAATCCATCATCTTCTGATACAAATGGTGATGTTTCCCTGAATTCAAGTAGTGTTCCACATCAAGTCATATCACCTTCCTCTACTATCATAGAGAGTAAACTAACTTCTAAAGGTCACCGCAAACATAAAGGTGATGAGAATGATGGAAATATACAAGCCAGAAAACGCTTGAAGTCTGCTAACTTTCAGAATACATGTCAGGCTACTAGTATCGATCAGTTCATACCTGTTGGTTGTGAATGGAATGACAATAGCTGTGCATATGATACAGTCATTACCCTGTTATACAATATGTGGTTGGATAGGCCATCTTCACTGACTGAATTTCTGGAAATGTCAGATCCTTTGTTTGTGACTCTCATCAAATCTTTCCAAAATGTACAATATAACCAAGCAAGACTTACAGACTTAAGAGAGTACATGCGTCAATGTTTGCAGATTCAGCATCCCGATGAATTTGAATATGGTAGATATGCCTCAATTACATCCCTCTTGAATGTTTTGTTCACTGCAAAGGATAATGTTGTCAATTTACAGTATGAGTGTGGTGCAGGCCATTTAGGCACTCGATTACAGACAGCAAAATGTAGTTTTATCATTTCTCTGGGTGCAGATACTCATGACTCTGTGAAAGCATGGGTTTCCAACATGGGTACAGCTACAAGACGTTTATGTTTAGTATGCTCAGAGCCTATCATTTGCAAACATGTTTATGAAGTACCGCCTTATTTCTTAGCATTTGAGTTCTCTGGAAGACCAATGTATTTGGACCGTAAGATAAACCTAACTGTTCAGAACAATACCATTCCTTATTTTCTGAAATGCATTGTGTATTATGGAAGATCACATTTTATTGGTAGATACATTGATCATAGACATCGCACTTGGATTTATGATGGCATGTCAAATGGAGGCTTCATGGAGTATGATAAACAACATGTAGATAATGATTTTTCAGCATGTAGATCAATGGATGCAATTGCAGCAATATATGTAAGGTCATCAAAAGTACACCTTGCCACTGGTTGATAGCACAAAGACACAATGATGGTCAGCTTGTATTTGATTGTATTTGTATGTATTGTATCATTGTATGAACTGACTAAACATATATTATGATCTCAAGGAAAAAGGACCCGTACATGCCATGCTCTGCAGTGGCCACAGCCCAAGTTGGATCTCGACCATCCGAGGCTTTCTCAGTCCACTTGGGCAACAACTCAATTCGAGACTGATTCTGTTGATGGCACTGAGCATGAATACACCGCTTATGATCATGTCCCACACCAGGATAGTGGAATTCGGTTTGCCACAAATGCACCGACTGTTGTCCCCGACAGGACCACACCAATGGTACTTGACCATGAATACACGGAGGATGAACAAATCGCAGTATCTGCTGCATCGAAGACAAAGGTGAGCAAATTAATTCATGCACGATTGCCAAAGCTAGACAAAGAGAATTGCAATAGAGCCAACGAGACTATTTGGAGGAATTTGTTGCACGTGCCGGCATTGTGATGAATGCTTTGATGGAGCATGAGGCCTTGATTAGCACACGCTGTGCGTGCGAGCGCAGAAGAGCAAGTTGGCGATGCAAGGAATGTCATCAGAGGACAATGTTTTGTCGCGAATGTATGCGGAATGCACACCTAGAAATGCCCTTTCATCGGATCCAGAAATGGACTGGCCAATACTTTCGTCCAGGTAGCCTCTGGGAGGTCGGCGTGTGCGTGATTGTCGATCACGGTAACACCGATCGGCGATGCGAATGGCTGAAGCACAAAGCGGACGAACAAATAAGGTTGCAAGCCACATGCGATAGTCAGGATGAAGGGGAGGATGAAGTTGAAGAAGTGGAAGATACATACCGAGACCGGCGAGCGGACGCCGACATTACCCTCGAGCAGCGCGATGGTGGGGTGGAGGAGCGTTTTGACATTGATGAAATCATTGAAGAGCTTGAGAAAGAGGAAGCCAGGCATGCACACGGTGGAGAAGAGGACCTGGATGGTGCCGACGAGGAGGACGAGGGGAAGGCCGGTCTTCCCGAGGCGCCGATTGACCACCCGATTGCTCCCAGTATGGATCCTGACCAAAATCCATATGTTTTATTCGTGCACACGAATGGTCTTCACTCGTTGCCATACATACAATGTGGATGTGGGGGCCCGCAAGAGAGGATCGCTGGTGCCGTACGGATGCGACTGATGCCGGCAAGCTTCACCATATTCAAGACTATGTTCACCTTTGACGTTCTGGAGGACTTCCGCTTGGCCAATCTGGAGTGTAAGACATCGGCATACCAATACTATCAGCTACTAAGGCGAAAGACTGAGCCCCTGGCACCTCAGGTAGTTGTTGAGCGATATGCGGAACTCCGGCGCTTGTCTCGATGCTGGCGATGGCTGAAGAAACTGAAATGGGGTGGTCGGAACAAGACGCGAGAGAGCGATGGCAACACCATCGGCGAAGTTCGCACAGCCGAGCTTGCGCCGTTTTGTCCATGTTGTCTGCAACCAGGTGTAAACCTACCTGACAACTGGAAAGAAGATGAAAACAAGTGCGTAATGTGGTTAGCTTCCGAATCCTGATTGCTCAGATTGTTGCGTAGGTGGGTGTACCGCTGAACACTCATGGCCGACGGAAACTTCAAGGCCGACCATATCTGACAATCCACCGGAGACAAGGATGTATGGCTATCACCTGGGTCAAGCATGTTACCACATCGTGAAGAATATGCCGAGTTTTTGCGGGCAGCAGAGAATATCAAGACGGTGTGTAGCGGCTTGACCGCGGCGCCAACCGTGACTAACCGAGAGACAGAAAGCGCCTTGCGAGAACACTCTCCTGTACGCCAAAACATGTGATATCAATGGCATTGTGGCGATCGCCTGCCCGCGGCATGGATGCTTCGCCTCGGGCAGTGTCGCCGATCTCTACAGAGGCGGACAGCAGAAAAAATGTCGACTGGGTGTTACTCCAGTCACTAAAGTACTCCAACATGGATCCAGAGCAGGGGCTTCTATTCTTCTATGACATTGCCTGTCAATACAGTGTCCATTTCCAGAGGCGGATCGGCCACCGGCTCCCCATTGGCCTTGACACGGACTTTGCGATAGGCCAATTCCACGTCCATGGGCACAAAGAAAATTGCCTGTTTCGCTTCTCGTCTATGTTCATCCCACAATCCGGGGTCGTCATAGGCGAGATTTTGGAATCGCTATGGGCGAATCTCAATGCAGTGACACCGGCGATGAGGACGGCCACACTCGCTCACCGAGCGGAAATGTTGGACGACCATATCTGTGATTCGAACCACAAGAAAGCATTGAACATTGGTGTGATCCATTTGCTGTGTCCCATGAATAAACAGATTGACTCCAGATGCAGTCAGAATGCTTTGTAAACGATATGTTCTCGCCGACAAGCGGGCAGCCGATGCAGAAGATACAAGGGATGAAATCGCAGAGCGTGTCGGTGCGAGAAACATCGCAGCATGGACCGATGCTGTTGTTGAAGCAGAGAACACTCGTTACATTGATTTATCAGTGATGGATATCTATGGGATGTCTGCGAGCTATGAAGACCATCTGGCGGTTCCTGCCGAGGATGAGCCGTTGAATGGCGAATACCAGTGGATACGAGAAGCGATAGAGGTCCAAGAGTTGCAGTAAGTTCAGTTCTGATTGTTACATTAATATTGCCCTCTCATATTCGAATTTTCAAGATGGCACGTCCTATGCCGGGCTAAGCGCACATTGAAGAACGGCCGAGCAGATGAGGCGAGGCAAATCGCTAACTTGCAGGAGAAAATATCCAAGGGCATAAGCGACATCGCCTTGCAGAGTCGTGTGTTGGGCATTGATGGGTCCGACATTCGCAACGTTGACCCACCGGCATCATTGACGGGGACCGAGCCGCTTCCTGGCGACGCATTATTTTCAAACCTGAATGACATTGAGCCACCAGACAATGAGATTGATGTTGATGATGAGGAATCTTCTGATGAAGCCGATGTTCCTACGGTTCTCACTGCGACCGTCGCTTCTCCTCCGCTGGCCGAGCATCCAACGACGGCATCACCGAGTCATACCGGCGCACACCTGCATGCTGAAAACATCATCATTCCTTTGCCATCAACAGTGCCCCAGTGTGCGGCGCAACTCAGATCACATGAGTTGGGACTGCGAGAGCGTCAGGCCAATGCATTGCTCAAGTCGCTTCGCGAGATCATTGCCGAGAAGTCAATGTTATACAGTCATACATTGCGTGGTGCTGGCCAGCAACTCATAACAACGAGATCGCACGATTGAATTAACACACTGAACAAGAAGCGAAGCGATCTTGTGTATGCTTATGCCCGATGTCGGCACGTGATGATGACACTGAAGGCCGATGATACCATCCTCCACAAGTTCAAGGAGCTGTCTAAAGCAGACATCAAGAGTAATACATATGTTGTTAACCCAAACCAACCTGGGTCTACAACCTTGAACCTGTCCTGGATTTGGCATGTTGGCCGAGATGATGAATCGGCTCCGGCCGCCCTACAAGAAAGTGAGTAATTTTTAACGACAATGGGCAGTGGTCAATGACCGCATCATTGAACTAGGTAATCGTGTGCTTTATCTCAAATCGCGCGCACTCGCCTCCCGCTGGCGGGAAGAACTTCTATTGGTAAAGTACGAAATGGAGTGGACTGTTAGATATTTCAAGCACAACCATGACGTATGGGTGGATCGGAGCTCCGACAGTAGTCCGGGGGCAAAAGCTTATGCCCGACGCAAGGCCGCCCAGTACTTGCGGCAGGCTCAGGTGGCTGAAGGGGAATTCATCAAATACAATCGAGCACAGCTTCACCTCGTCACATGATTTAATTAACATCACATGCCCTTCTTGTATCTGTGAATCAACAATCTTGTATTACTACCCAAACCTAAGTTGAGCAGATTGATCTTCACTACTACCCTACCACCATGCCGATGAACGCAATCCCTCTTTTTTCATATGAACAACTCAATGCTGGACCCCTGGGACTCCAGGCTGCAGCATGGGAGCGAAGAATTCCATTGCAATTGATGGTTGATTATGCTGATCATTGGTTCCTGGATATTTTGCTCGCTATGAGGCGCAGCTGGGACACGGTCCCTGTCGTGCTGTTGCGCAGAGAACTTGTAAGATGCCGTGGTGTCAGTGCTCACAAACCGTTGATTCCTTGATCCCTTAGGAATACGTCCTCGGCACAATCGGTGCATCGGTTGCCCTGGGACACATTGTGATGCCGGGTCCAATTGTTCGGGCACTCGTCAAAGGCCTCGAGGAGGATTCGATCACGCCCGCGTCATTCCAAGATTCCCGCGAACTCGGAAAGGTGCTGAATCTCGCACGAATCAACCGTCTGAAACAAGCTAATCGACCATTAGCTCATAGGCACGCTTGGTGGGAAACAGCGGCATCACGCCGAGCAGCCGAGGCCGACCGAAAACTCATCACCTTCATCCCACATTCTATCTGCATCGACCATCATTCAATGTCTGGAGGCATGGGGCGAACAGCTATCGGAAAGTGAAGGGCTGAAAAATATTCCATTGTACAAAGACGGAGATGGGGTACACCGCCCGCTCAGCCTACTGATGGCTCGGTACGTGGCACAAGCCACCATTCCGATTACGTCGCCGCCTTGTGACCGATGCATCGAGCGGCTCGACATCATAACACAGATGATGTCCACACTGGAGGTCGTGACGAACGACAGAATGATGTCCGTCGCGGCTCACGGGCAGGAGGCGGCTGCCCTCTTCGATATTTACGAAGCCGTAATTTACAAGGAAGCCGACAATGCGGACGAGGCCGAGACGCAACAAACCGCCACCGAGCTGGATGCTGAGATCCAGCGAATTTTGGACGACAACCAGCCGGCTCCCGAGCACGCGAACCGAAAGAAGGCGACGAAGGCCATGGAGGACCTTCGGCGGAAAAATCACGCCCTCATCGACCTTATCAACAAGGTCGCTCGCCAGTCGCTCAAGGCGATCCCCAACCGGACGAACGCGTTTTGGAGCGAGGGCCCGGACTTGTCGTTGGAAGAGGTATTTGCCGAGTTTCGCGTGGACTCTGATGTCGGCCCTTCGGAAACGCACGACGGATACTTTTGCTCTCTGCCATCTGGGTCCGAACGCTCAGGCGACACGCTCGACCAGGCATCGAAGATTTGCGATGCGCAATTCCCGCTCATTTTCAACCTGCAGCCACTGACGCCAATCCAACCCAAAGACGATGGGGGTATACCGCACGTTACCTCGGTGAATCGTCCCCATGATTGGCTTGCGTCGGTGTTCCGAACACCGAAACTCTCAGAACCACTGGTATGATTCCTTTTTCTCTTTTCCATATATCTACTCATATACTCCTCACCATGCTAAGGCTGAAATGACCGGCTTTGCAGCCCTTGACCGTGCGCAGTCATCCTTGCGCCGGTCGGAGCCGACTATTCCTCATCATAATTCACCCGAGTACGTCCCATCTGGCTCCGATACCCCGAAGCCTCCCGTAGTACCTGTCGTGAACGTTCTGGAAAGCGACGATGACTCTTTCCAGAGCCTTGGAGGGACATCATCAAGCATCGTAGGTAAGAAATTGGCCATCGGACAAGCCTCGGCTCAGCCGTTAGCCGGTTCAGCCAGTGGCTCCGATGCCTCTCTCGGTGGTCAATCGGTCATGGAATATGAACATAACAAGTCGGTAGCAACTTCCGATGATGAGGCAAGCTTGGGTGGTGAGTCGACCGAGGACCCGAGTTCCACCGACGAGATCGCCGATGATCATCACGCCTCGCTCGCGGCTTCCGATGATGAGGCGAGCTTGGGTGGTCAGTCGACCGAGGACCCGAGTTCCGACGATGAGATGGCCGATGATGAGAGTATGGAGGAGAACACCCTGGGCGTCGACTTATCGCGCCATCGTCAGCACACACCGCCTGCCAAGCAAGAGGCCGAAGATGACAATGATGCAATGTCCCTTGGTGGCTATACAGACGATGAAGCCGACAACTCGCACACATTCAGCATGGCGGAGATGCAAGCAAATATCTCCTATATTCCTTCATCTCCTGAGGTTGGTCGCATGGGTTCACCCATTGATGAAGTGGATGACGCCTACTCGGAATACTCGGATGACTCCGACGGGGATGTCGACATTCCCGATGATGTTCGGGCATACCTACAGGCCTCCCATACTCCGGGATTTCAATGTATGTTCATTCCTTCATTTCTTCATTTACATTGTCAACTCACCCCCCTCCAAGCGCGCTATCAAAATGTCCACTTTGAACATATCCCGGATGCCGAGTTTGCCGATGATGTCTTGTGATTGAACAGTCGTCGTACATTGCTCCGTATTTATCCATTATTCTTGATGTAAATAATGACGCTTTGTTTGGACTTTGAATATATCATACTAGAGTACAACACACCCACTACTCACCTGCCGACAAATCGGCCTAACCTGCAAACCTTTGGCCTCTGCCTGAGGTCTGATGTTGAAATTATTTAGACTTGGTACTGTATACCACATGGTAGAACATGCCCCCTACTCATTGGCTAAAATACATTGGCAGATACCGCAAAACTCGGACATACCCGCTGCCCACCGGCTGAGACCGTCGGCTTGTTTCGCAAAACCTCGGTCTGCACCAGACATCCAATGTGTAGACATTCTGTCTAAATACGCATGGCCTTCACCCGAGTTTTACCGTACCTAGCTGCTACTAACCGGCTGCGCCGCTTTCGTCTGTGTATCATGCGCTTCATCCACGAGCATGCGAGCTACTCATCTGCTAAGAATTCGGTCTGTTTCGCAGATCCTCAGCCTCCGTCATACAGCCGATGTGGCGACGCTTTGCCTACATGGGCTGGTGCTTTGGTCTCGGTATCATGCACTTCATCCGTGAACATGCGAGCTACTCACCTGCTATGAGTTTCGGTCTGTTTCGCAGATCCTCGGCCTCCGTCATACAGCCGATGTGGCGACGCTTTGCCTACGTGGGCCGGTTCTTTGGTCTCGGTATCATGCACTTCATCCCGTGAACACGCGAGCTACTTACCCGCTAACAATTTCGGCTGTTTCGCAAATCCTCGGCCTCCGTTGTACAGCCAATGTGGCGACGCTTTGCCTACATGGGCCCGCTGCTTTGGTCTGGGTATCATGATGTATAACAATACAGTACATGCTCACTACCTACTACCTGAAAACATCGGCCTGTATCCCAAAACATCGGCCCGCACCGGACATCGGATGTACCGATTCTTTGCTTATTTGGGCCGACTTCTTTACTGATGCATCATATACATCATCCCAGTAGGTCTCGGCTACATGCTAGCTGAAACCATCAGCCGCAATGGCAAAGAATCGGCCTTCATCGGTAGCCCGATGTTGGACCGATTTGCTGACATTTTATCCCTGCTGCCCCATTGTACCTGTATAGGAATGATTGGAAACAACCTAGCCACCTCACTAACCATTCCACAGCATTCTGCTGCATTGCCGGTCAATCCCTCGGCCCTTCCGATGTGCGAGCTGCTCCGCGCGGATGGTTGTTATTGCATACATTGTAGACTTACCATATTGGGCAATTTCCGCTGGGCTCCGCGCGGACTGTTCCTATCAATACAATGTATAACTCCGCTTTGATGTGTTTATTGGTACATTGTAACTCCGCTACCTGTTTCTTGCGGGCCTACCTTTGTCGTGCCCGTTGACGAACGGGCGCTTAAACTTTAGGTCGTGGTGAAAGGAAGAGAGAGGTCCCCGTTGTAACGTGTACTGGAACCAAGCCAATCGTCAGCTCTGCAACTTCCAAGCCCTCGCCTACGTACTCACACAATTCCGGTCTCTTTGTCATAATGCCGACCCATTCTTCAGGCTGGACACGAGCGGCGGGAGACGGACACAGAGGATGCAGATGCGGGAGAGCGGGAGATGGTCGTTCGAGCGAACGAGCTGTAGCATATCGCTGGTTCATGTGTGCCTCACGGCGACGATGCCTCAAACATCTCACGTATGTTACTCTACTCATCCAATCATGGGGCATTATCATTGATGGGGGCTATCTAAAGCTGTAGAGATCACGCCTTTCGGCCGGTCCATGAGGAGGGCCAGCGTCAACCGCATATCGCGCCCCCTCCCAAGCTCACGCTGAGGTCGAGCTCACTGCTCTCCAGCGATTTCCTGGCCATTTATACATCCGCAAATACATAGGTAATCAACTAGCGGTGAATGCATCCAGCATAAACGAGCAGCCCAACGGCCTCGAGGTGACATAGTTTTGTTCTCAACGTCCGTGAGAATGAGCGCTACAGTACAGCCATGGGCTGTAGAGCCTCTCCGCGCCGTCGATCCGAAGGCTCGAGCTAAAGTTCTGGAGATTCGGGGGTGATACGATGGGGTGTCGCGAACGCTCGCTGAAAGCTACTTGAAAACGCCATACATCCATCCCTTTTATGGCGTCACGCGCGGAGACTTGAATGGAAAGCGTACAACAAAGCGCGAGAGCTAATCGGACAAGGTATGGACGTATAAGGAGAAGGCGTATCAGTAGAGGACATGCGTTCGATTGTGGGTTGGCAATTAGAGGCGGGCGATTGATGAGTTTGGGGAGGAAGCTAGAGAGAGAGAGGCAGCTCCCAGTCGTAGACCCAAAAGCATCAACTGGGTCCAGGCGAACGAGGAGAGATCACTGAAGTTACAGCACTCGGAAAATACAACGAGGAGTTCGCAACGGCTGGCTGGCTGGCGTAGAAGTTATTCGAAGACAGCAGGCGGGATGAGGCGTTCGAGAGGGACGAGGATACGCGCTGCGGAACGACGAAGGCGTTAGAGTAATTGGTGAGTCGAGGGTACGACCGACGGTACTGAATTTCATATCGTGATCCACACGAATGAGGGAGGCGATGAGACAGCCAACCCTTGTTCGGCGAGTGCGAATCTGTAAACAGTGTCAGCGAAACCGTGTCACTGGGACTTGGAGGGAAGATGGGGTGCGAAGGAAGTGTTGGATGGTCGTCGTACACGTCTGCAATAGGCGGAGGGATGGGAATGACGATCTCTGCGTGCCCTGAAGCCGGTGGTGATGGGACGGCAATCTAGAGGACAGCGACTTCCAGTGTGAGGCGACAGGCGGGTGTATTTCCTGCACCACGATCTACGCAAACAATTCAGGCGTCGAGATGACAGGATTGCTGAGCGGCGAGTGCGAATTTTGTACAATCGATGGTGGAGATGAGTGTCCTGATAAATGCAGGAGTCGCGATCAGACCGAAATTGGACGCGAAGTAAGTGTTGGGCGGTGGCGGCAGATGGCCATGATAGGCAGTGGGTAAGAGGTGAGAAAGGCGATTGATTTCTGCGATCTGGATAGAGTGACTATCAGCGTGTTGATATAGGGAGAAGGAGAAAGCAACGCGCGGGGGAAATGGATGAGATGGAAAGGTGTTTGGTGGAGAACATACCTCACTCAGGTTCTTCCCGATTCTTGGTTCTCCCGCACAGAGTGCTGAGGTATGCACACGGTATACGGCTTATCTCCTGATGATTGCGTATCGCGATAGTCGTCGCTAAACAAGTTCTCCAACTCCCGCAACGTCCTAACGCTCGCAAACTTCTACGCGACCTCGTGCCGATGTGTGACCTGTCAGTCTCTCCCATGTGCTGACTCGAAGCGCGGTGGTTTTGCCACGGTGAACCTCAGCGGAGCATCACAGACAGGAATTCCCGACTCGCTGTCCTATTACGCCGTGTCTTGAATACCGTTGCCAACGACGCGACTCCATGCCAAACGTCGGAAGAAGGGTGGGGGCGGATCCATCACGGAAGAGGGAACGAGGCGTTGAAGAATTGACGAGAGGTAGGGTATGGCCCGTTCATCTTTGCATCATGTTCCGCGCTTCGGCGAACAACGCACGCAATGACTGACGAACGGTTGTAGACTCTATTCACAGGGATGGGTACACGTCGAATGCGCATCCCTATCATCTTGGATACGGCACCCGCGCGCGTCAAGAATGGCATGGGGGACTATTTGTCAAGTCGAAGGATGGAAGAGGATTTGGGAGGTGGGGGTGAAGCCTGTAGTTCGAGAGTCTAAGAGCCGCCTAACTAGTCGACGACGAGAAGAGACGTTCGCTTCTTGCCAGGCCTTGGGTGCTTGGTCCCTTTGCCGTCTCGCCGTCTACATCATAGATCGTCTTGATTCGACAGTAGAAGTCGCTTGCAGAGCACTAGACCCCCGAACCCTGCCATGACCATGATCCAGATATCGTCGGTGTATTCCAGAAAGCACGCCAGGATGAGGTGAGCGGCTTCCTAGTTCGCACTATGCAGAACTAACAGGCAATTTCCAAGCTGCGCCTCGTCGTCGGCTTCCGCTACTGGCGCCACGCCCCGACTGTCTTCAACTCGATTTTCCGCACGCAGTTCTGGCGCCCTGAAGAGTGTGTGTAGATGCAGGGCGATGTATGGTCATATCTGGGGACTTTGAGAGAGGGGACGGATGTAAGCATACCCAGGTCGATGAAGTATCACACCTCGGGCATCGTGAACTCGAGCTAGACGCTCAAGCCAAGAAATCACCAACTTGGGGATCGAACCTAAGTGAAAGACAATCACTGCCCTCGACTCAGGATGCGTACTATACGACTCACTATCCGTGGACGCAAGCCCGCTCTACACGCTGCTGCCAGCAGGGACGAAGAGATCCCACTTATTACCCTGTTTCCAGACCTCAGCAAGTGGCGAGTTGTGAGGCTCGAGGGAGCCAGGGCTTGATACGTGTGAGAAACGAAGGAATCCGTCTGCGTAGACATGCTAGCCCCTTCGTACACCATCGTTGGCAGAGGAGTGCTATCCGGCGCTATGAGAGGGACCTCACCGCCTTCATGGACCGGACCATTGCGAGGACTAGTTGATAACCTGAATGGCGTTATTTCAACGTGTTATAGAATATATGACACTACTCACAAAATTGACGAAGGTGGTTCGTTGTTGTGGTGAGATGAGATGTCCGGGACGGCGGCATCCGAACTTATGGAGCCAATCGATTCATCCCGCAAACAACGTGCAGACTCCATAGAAACCTCTCACCTTGCATCATCTCCGTCGCATGAAGTCCTTCGCCACACTCAAACTTCACAAAACACGCGAACGGCAAAATATGGAATCGAATACTTGAGTCGCGGAACGGTGTACCTTCGTCGGTGTACGGTGCGCCGATAGTCTGAGCTTCAATTTGTAGTTGTATCTCTGGTGTACCACGTTTCAGCACTGACACATGTCTCTTATCTACCACACCACATTACTGTCTGACCACATAGCAGAGTTACAATGTACCAATAAACACATCAAAGTGGAGTTATACATTGTATTGATAGGAACAGTCCGCGTGGAGCGCCCATCATGCCCGAGGCCATATTGAAAACATATGCACGTCGCTTCTCGCCTTCCTAGGACAGTATTGCAGTATCAGAATAACTAGATACATTGAACTTGTGTCGTAATTATGATACTTCATCAGACAACATTCTTCCTTCCACCCCGCCCGCGGTGCCCGATATATAGAGAAACAATAACATTTGACCACATACTAACTAGCAATCGCTGGCACGCTCGCAACGAGCCTGCCACGGCTATCGTTTCTGTTTCCTTGAGCCGCGCTTGCATTTATCGTGGTTCCGTCTAAGGATATTTTTGAGGCATCGACAAAGAGAGGAGACAGCGAGGTTGAGGGTGCAAGTAGAACAGTAGGCCTCAGCCGTGCGCAGCGCTTGCCTCGGCCTGTCCGCGTCGGAAGTTCAGTTTGGCGGTGGCTTTCCGTCCGGGAGGTCTGGGTTGAAGAAGAGTTCAATCCCCCGCCGCCGAACACGACTACAGCCTCACGGTGACCACAACTTCACGTCTTACGAATGCTGTCCTATCCTGGACGAAGCATTATGTGTTCTCATTGATGAGGCAATGGATACAGCGATATGGGAGTCGCATGGCCTGGGCAGTTTATGTTGGATGGCAAACGACCACAAGCGGTAGCCACGATGGGAATTCGGGGCGTAGCCGTGGATAGAGATGAAAAGCATAAAACGAGCTGGTGGCAGAAAGAAATGAGAGACGGGGTGAGCTCCTGAAAAGAAAAGGCGAAGAGACTGTGTGAAGCAATGGCAAAGAATCGGTATGGCGACAGGAACGGGAAATGTACCTCATTAAACCGTTCATTATCCTCCAACTGGGCACGTCGAGCCCTGCGCATACTGCATACTGCATATCCTGTGAGTACCGAGCCTCGACAATTGCCAGTAGCAAAGAGACGCAAATTCTCAGATCTGCTCAGCATCTCAGACCAGATGCTTAGGTCTCAAAGACTTTGTGCCGATCGTGCTCATTCTGCCGTTGTAAGCAAGGCCACTGGGGATCGCCTTATCCTCTCGTTCGCAGAAAATAAGGACAAGCACAAGTGAAACCAGCACTGTAATGAGGCGATGAATCAAGAGGGAAATGGACAGACTGCAGGAGACCGGACCTTAAAATCGGCCAAAAAAAATTGAACCGCTTCGTACCCCGAACCGGCCCGGTGTTATCTCTAAACCCATCACATACGCCATGCCCTCTCCTCTACTTCACTCCCTCTCCACGCCTTTTGCGCTTCTCAAGTCGGCGACTGAACAGAAGCCGAGTGTTCGATGTACCGATGATTCCAGGAGGCGTGGAGGAGAGACGTGGAGCAGGGGGGGCATAAGGAGTCGGGCATTCCCGCTTTCCTCCATACCTGCCCTTATACTCCTGTAGACGTCCGTATATGCGCGCCTGTATCGCCAGTCGCTAGCGTGAATGGTTCAGCGACGGGTAGCATCATTCTTGAACTCCCAAGTTGGTTATTTAATGTCGACGGCACGGAGGAAAGGCATTCTCGAGAGCAGGGGCGAGGGGGTGGGAGACTCGACGGGCAACAGGGAGAATGTGTGGCTAGCCAGCTGGAGGTGCCGGTAATGTCGATGAGATGACGGGAGGGTGAATTCGACCGGATGGTGTGTCCACGCCATCCTTTTTTTTATATCAAAGGAGGTGCAGCATTGTGATTCTGAATTGATGGCAGCGCGGAGAGGAGGAACAGGCAGTAGTAAATTCGAGCTGGATCCCGTAGATACATTGAGGGGTAGATAGAGGTGATCCATCCTTCCGACGTTGCTGCGACTCACGATGACGGCGCACCATGGTCCACGGGGGTGGAACAGCACCAGGACTCGTCCCCCTCCGCTATGTCTCCTTCTTAGATACCCGTCGACGCTCTCTGCTCCTGGGGGGATGCACACGGAGCAAACGTCACCCCCTGACACTCTCAACTTCCATGATCCTACAGGTGTGTCCTTCACTCACGATGCCTCCCCATCCTCTCCGCGTCCCCCTGCTACCATCAAGTCGCGGGCCTGCTTCTAAGTCGATGAACCTGCGAGCGATCGCAATGGTGGGTAGCGCTGTTCAGTGGCAGCGACAGAGGGCAGAAAATGGTGATATATGCCGTGATGTGGGATTAAAAGAGGGCATCGAGGTGGACTTTGGTCGAGTTGCATGGGCTGAGAGGGAGGATGTGGCCGAAGGTGCGTACCGACGACATCCGGCGTCGAGGGAGTCTGGTAGGTGGGACGTCGCGGTGCGCGTGGAGTGCATCGAGGGGAATTGACGACGGGGGATGTCTGTCAAACGGGATGTAGACCAGGCTTCGTGTTGTTGAGACAGCGGGACGGGCTGGACCCAGTCACCGTCGCGGAGTATAGCCAACGCCAATCATGAGTGGCGACGCGCGAGACCAGTGTCGAAAGGGCTTGAGCTTGATGCTTTTGAGATCGTCAGGCGGTGGCAGAAGTATTGAAATGACACTCACCGACGAAGGTGCAGTAACACCATTCTACGAGTCCCCTGTTCCTATTTCCCTGAACAAGAAAACTCTTAACACTCAATGTTTGAGTCGCACTGACAAGACACATTCGAGAGGTTGAGCGCCATGGGGCTTCCTGAGCTTCGGGTGGTACGGCGCTGAGATTGCGAGTTAGAAAGTACGCTATTCAAGTCTCGATTCCATCGCGTGTTCTGTGAAGCTTGAGTGTTGCGAAGACGTACTTAGGGTTATGGAGGATGTCGATGAGTACTTGAGTCGATTAGTTCCCGTAATAGGCTCGGATGACGCCGGCCCGGACACCTCATATCACCACAACAACGGGCTACCATGAATTCGACTTTGCCAATTTTGTGAGTATTTTCATCGATTCCAAGATGCGTTGAAATAACACTATTCAGGTTCTCAACTAGTCCTTTCAATGGTCCGTCCCATGAAGGTGTTGGTGCCGTCCACGTCCGTCCTCCCAACTCTCATAGCGCCGGATAGCACTCCTCTGCCAACGATGGTGTACGAAGGGGCTAGAATATCCACTCAGGCGGCTACCTTCGTTTCTCACATGTATCAAGCCCTGGCCTCCCCGAGCCTCACAACTCGCCACTTGCTGAGGTCTGGAAACGGGGTAAAAAATGGGATCTCTTCGTCCCTGCTGGCAGCTGCTTGTGGCGTGGGCGCGAGTTCATGGACAGTGAGTCGAATAGTACATATCTCGAGTCGGGGGTGGTGACTGTCTTCATACCTAGGTTTGGTCCTGAAGTTGGTGATTTCGTTGGCTTGACCGAATGTCTAGCTTGAGTTCACGATGTCCGAGGCGTGAATACTTCGTTGAGTCCGCTACCAGTGTATGCTTACATCCTCCCCCGCATTCCAAGTCGCCAGATATAAACATGCTCCCCTCATCTCGCCCTGCGTCCACACGCACTCCTCAAAACGCCAGAACTCCTCAACATTATTCGAGCACGGTCGGGGCGTAGAGAACTGGCAAAATCCAGCGCCACCTCTTGAGCTCTAATCCTAATGCCTCTCACGCCCTGCTTTAGTGTTTACCTCCCGTATTTCACTCATCCCACTCCAAATTTATTATCTCCACTCAACCGCCTCTAGCCCCAATGGCTGATCTCACCTCACGTTCAAGTCCCCGATAAATTATTGAAGCAGCACTACGCTCCATGTTTTAGGAACTTTCAAGGGATTATCGAAAATCGCTCGACGACTTTGATGCCCAGATCGCCGGATACGCTGCGGCTCTCAACCCCTTCGATCTATAGAGCAGCGGGTAGGGGACGCCTGGCTGTTCCCCTCCATTGAGGTTCACCGTGCCGAACCCATAAGCCTAGATCCTGGGACGTCGATACTTGTGGATTGCATGACGGCGCGAAGAACGCGTGCGGGCGTTTGGGCTTTGCGGACCTTGTTTGACGACGAAGGTCACGAAACGCCACTTGCAAAAATAGGCCCTATATTGCGCGCATAACTGAGCGCTCTCTACTGGAGGATAAATAATCGGAAAGACGTCGAGGCACGTTTTGTCCACCCCCCTCCCGCTGTCAACACTCGCTGATAATCACTCATTTCCAGACCGTTATCCTACGACTCCATATCCCGGGCTCACTTCCTACCCGCGATCGGGCGTGGGCGTTTGCCACCACCATGCAACACCTCCTTCGTAGCCCATCCTGCAATAATCTTGGTCTCATCGTCAGTTCGCGTCACCTTCATCGATAAGGATGATCAGATCATCTCTGTTCGTTGTCTCAAACTCGCACCCGCCGTCCAGGGGTGGACTGGCTGTCTCATGGCCCCAATCGGTCGCATATCTCGCGGCTTGCGATCTAGCACCATCGACCTCTCGACTTGGCACTTACCGCAATACCTCCGTCAATACGTGGCAGAACGTGTCCTCGCCCCTTTTGAGCGCTTCCCCCCGGCAGCTGCCCTCGGACGGTCCCGTACTAACCAGCCATCGAAACAACAAGTCGTTCTCGAATCCGCGCGGTTGCTCCCTCGTTCAGTCAATCTTGTGATCCCTCCCCGTTCGTTTGGATCCAGTCGATACCCCTCCGTTTTGCATCTACGACCGGGAGTAACCTCTCGAGCCTTTTCTTTTGTCTACCCCGAACCCATCATATCCCGAACCCGCCTCCACAGCCAACAGTTGACCGAGCGCATATTTTCTTTCACGGCTATGTTCCCTCGTTCTCCTTCTACGCCCATACCCAGACCGAATAGGGATATTGAATTGTGCTCCCTCGGACTTCGGCGTACGCTCCCATGCATGAGTATCGGCGCACTGTAGGAGGACAGACAGCGCTATCGACCACGAGCGTGTGCATTCTAGTCAACGTTTTAATCTATCATCGTAGCACCGCCAAACCCCAAGACCCCAACCCCCGCGCTCGACCTTCGAGCCCCCAACCTGCGGATGGACGGTCTACAGCCCGTAGGCCATGAGCGTATCGTGGTGCCTATCTAGACATTGATGTCAATACATCAGGCTTCCCCCTATACACTCGCTTGGTTACGGCTGTATGGGCTTTATTCCTTGTTCGGAACAAGGCTATGGTGCCTCGAGACCACGGGCGGTTTTTTCACGATTGTCGTCTCCTGTGGACGCGGGCCACCTCCTTGGGCTGCTAGGTACTCGTGCATACTTACTCGTGTATACTTTGCCATGGCTTGATACAGACGACCTTCGCGCGAGCGCACGACTAGAGCTCGCGAGGGGGCGCGATACTCAGTTGGCGCTGGTCGTCCTTGCGTGTCGGCGAGAAGACGGCTACAGCTTTGGACAGCCCCCACCAAGTGATAATTAACTATGATTGGTTGAGCAGAGGGTGACATTCGTGAGATATCCGAGGCGTGGTCACCGTGAGGCATGTATAACGTTCGCTCGAACTGTCACCTTTCGCTTTTCTACCTCTACATTCTCCGGAACCATATCAAGCTGCTCGTGTTCAGTCTGAAGTATGGTACTTTTGCATTATGACAAAGAGACCGGAATTACGTGAGTACGTGAGTCAATGACTAGGAGGTTGCAGGGCTGACGATTGGATCGGTTCAAGTACGAGATACGCCGTGTATATTGAAGGTAGCTATTATTTCGTAGTTTCTATGGGCTGTAGAACTTGACGAGTGTGACAAAACACAGGTACTCGGATCGACTTTAACGATAGTTGGTATCCTCGAGAAACGGTTTCATTGTATAATACGAGACGGAGGCTGCGGCGCAGGAGAAGGCTTCTGCATATGACGATAGACAGCCCCAAAGAGCTGCTTTGGACGCCACCTAAACCTGAGTGAGTATTGAGTGTGGTCCCTAGTTGGTCGATGCTGTAGCTAAATGTCATAGGTTCCTCATGGATGGCATTGGCATCCAAATAGAATATTTAGAGGATGGATTTATGCGCCAAGAGGTCTTGGCAACAGAAGAAGAAGCTGTTGACATCGCTCGACGAGCGGTGTATGATGAATGTGGTCAGGCTCATATCGCGGTTACACGCACATTGTCCGTTGGGACAAGCACTGTCTGGCTCGAGGGATCTCGGGTGAGGATAAGTGTTCCTGCATGTGCTCGCCTAATGCTGATAGACGTAGGAACGATGGCACTATTCACCTGTGAACTACAATGTCCGTCTTGTTGTTGAATTTGGGAATTCGGAGGAGTGCACCCGCTTTCTTCATGAGCATATGGTGTGTGCCTTGTATTTCTTTATGACCCACTCTGATTGCATGCGAAAAGAGGAAATTGGAGCGTCGATACGTCTCTGAGGTTACTGACGTCGCTGTCGATGACATCATGCATGCTCTGGTCCGAATTTATGACGATCGTTTGGCTGGTATGCTTTCACGGTCGTCGATCTGAGCATGTTGCCATCTAGTCCTGTGACTGGCCTCCGTATGAACTTGATGTTGTCGCTCGAAGAGGAAACCGTGTATACGGAGTCCTGGAGATCTGGGTTTGAATTACGGTTCTGCGCAACTTGGATGAAAAAGGAAAGAGCCGTGACTTATCTCGCGTGGCACGCCTACGCTGATTGGCTAACCGCATTACACAGTGTATAAGCTCACCGCAAGCTCGTCGTCGTTTAGCTGCTATCTCATGAGTATTCCATTACTCTTGTAATCGGAAGTAGAATTAAATATACATGAATTTACTCCCACTCAATAAAAAAATCTAAAATCATTTTCAAGTATGAAAATGCACTTACAAGACATATTTCCTGGATTAGTATTCCGTATTTCTACTATTCTACCTTGATTTCAACAAAGGTGCATCTCGGGTGTCATTCAATTTCAGATCATAATACTAACAGTGAGTTTAGATAGTTCCAGACTTACTCTCAATCACATACTGTATTCCAATTGCACAAATGAGACGAAGGACTAGTCGACGGAACGGAACGGACCACCCCGGACATTAATTCCACGCGAGTTAAGAGCGTGACAAGACGTCACAAGTGCACAGCCCGCCAAACTCTTGACAAGTTACCCCAGGCCGTCTATCGACGGTTTCCTCTTTGAGGAGCGACAACCTCATGTGACGGCCTGGTCACGAGGCTAGTTGCCATCTAATTTGCGATGTAGCACAGAAGAACGCTCTTCGGCGCGGGGTTCCTCTGTCTCAGTTCCTCGATGAATGGTCTCAACCCGAGACGCAGCTGATACTTCATCGAGCCTCCAATCGGCGCAACGATCGACCGTGCTATCTCACACTGCATATCTCCACCACCATGTTCGCCATTTTCAACGTTAATTGGAGTGCAATCAATAACTCACCAACTTTTCCATTACGCTCCGACACCTTCTGGTCTCTCAACAGCCTCCACCTCAAATTCCCCTCGCCCGCATCTCAGGATCGCAACCCAAATTCTTCCTCACAATCCCACCAAGACGACCTTACCATCACCATCTCGGCGGGTGAGATATCGTTCTCAACCGGTAGTAATTCCATTTCGCTTGGGAACGGATTCACTCTTAGCAGCGTACACCGCACTGTGAACGTCAACTACATCAGTGCTATCATGGGCGATGCCTTCTTGGGCACCATCAATGGTGGGAATAACGGTGGGAGGAACAATGTAAACACTAGTGCGTACCAATATCTCATACTCACTTTCAGTATGTAGTTAATTTTGTTTGCTAGTTCGCATATCGAGCCCTGTTGGCTCTCGTTCGCCTCGTTTAGCCCGGCCCTTGCCTCGTAGACCCACTCCACTTCTTCAGCACCAAGCGGAGTCACAGGCAGGTGTGGGTCGCTGGGTACAGCCGCGCCAATTGCGTCCCAGGCCGTACTGAAATCGTTCCACTCCTCGCGTCTGCCTTCTGAATCTCCAGAACAGATGGGCATACGGCTGCAAGGGTGTTAGAATATACACATACCACAGGCGCCTTCTTAAATCGTTCCAGTATCTTCAATCTTTTTTCTTGTTACGCTCCATCGCGTGTTTTCCAATATGTTTAACCATTTATACCCTACCACTATGTAATACATATGATCGACACTTCTGTCCAATGAGGTTGTGCTTCGAACGCCTCTAGCTACTATATGCTTACGCTCGCCGGAATTGAGTGCAAAGGATGCTTTCCAAGCACACCCAAGGCTTCGAGCTACCAGCTCACGGCAGAATAGCATCCAGGCAGGCAGGCCGCGCTCAAAGAGCAAAGAAGATGCCGTTGCGCGGACACGCCTAGAGGGCTAGGTGATTGCTGTCGTGGAACTTAATGTGCTGACTTGGCTTGCCCTATAGGAAGCGCCAGGAGCGAAGCGTGTCGTTGCGCTGAGAACGAGGGAATCTGTGCATGTCCTGGACGATCGGAAGGTCACATTCCTGGAATTGGGGCACGTAGACACGGATTGATGTGACGCGAGGAGAAAGAAAAGGATGTTGTGCGCCCATGTCTAGAGGCGGTCTATTGAGAAATGAGTGTCCCATTCTCCGAGATAACTGCTGCTCGACGTTGTTGTGATCCACGGTCTGAGGGCGATAGAATGGATTTGGTTAGTTGCCAACAGCATTAGAGCTGTGGCCAACCTGAAGGAGGGGGAGGGGAGGCGGGAGGTCGCAGTGCACGTGGAGGCAGTGTTGAAGGGACGGACAACAAGGTGTGTGGGTGTGGTGCCAGATGGTGTGCAGGGACCGTCGGGTCATTGGGACAATGTAAAGTGCTTGCAGCAGCAGCCATGGAGCACTAACGTCAATTATCAGCTGCAGACGAAACCGTCGTCGAAAGTTGGGGGAAAGTGTTGGTATCACGAATTCACCGACAATTCTGCACGACACTTGATACGATCAACGACATGTCCCCGAATCTCAAATACCTGCAATAGAGAAGTTCGTTTTACAGATTTGGCGCTAAGCTATGCGTGCATCGCAGACTAAGTACGCGGAATGCCAGAGAATTGCGCAGACAATGAAAGGTCCGACAGGAGTAATCAGTTCAAGCACGGCGATAGTTGGTATTCAAAGAATCATAGAATTGGTCCGCTAGGTAAAGTTTCGTGTAGACATGGGATGATCGATGTCAAACCAAGAGGTAAATGGATAGGCAGCACTGACCGGACCTTGAAATCAGCAAGAAAATCGGGCCGTTCCGTGTCCCGTCCCGGTGCTCCTCCCTCGCCCAGTCCCTCGCCTCCACCCTCCTCCCACTTCTCTTCTTTCTCTTCTATCTCTACACCTCTCCCCTTCCTCTTCGGAATGACGAAGGAGACATTCAACGACCTGGTTCGGTGAAGACGCGGAGCCGTGGAGAAGGCGGCGTTCGAGAACCAAGTACCCTCCACCGTCCCCGTAGACTTCAAACCCATTGATAGGCGCGCATATACACTCTATTCGCAAGCTTAGAATGATTCGCGACGAGAATGGCGAGCGCTGAAACGGCGAAGACTGGGGCCTTGAATGCTAGAGTACAGCATTGCAAGAGAGAGAGAGGGGGGGGGGGGGCTGAGACGGGAAGCACAAGTGGCAGCGCAAGGGGAGAGGTGCGTCGTCGCCAGGCTGGAGTTTTCGTTGAGGGTGACACGGGGATCTTTACGTGGCAATGGTGCGTCCGTGATGTACTTCCCCATGAATATGCAGCGTGATGTATGGCTCCCTACGAGCCCGCCGACAGCCGTAGATAGAATCGACCTGAATTCTGAAACGCTGGAGCTTCTAAGAGTCAAACCTTCCCCCGTAGATATGATCAGCCAGCAGCTAGCGTAGTGGAAGCGCGGGCGCTGGAGGTCGACAACAGTGCAAGACGGAAGTGGACCGGGCGACCTGTTTGGGTATGCTCTTGACTTGAGCTCTCGACTCGACAACCCAACTCCTCTCGACCCCGAAAAACATAGCTTTCTTCGTCACAATTGCCAATTCCTTCTGTGCCCGCTCCACCTATTAACTGGGTGCCAGTCGTAGCCGGTGTCTTGATATCGCCAACTTATCGGCGCAGGAGCGCAACGCGAACTCATTTGGTTCATTTGTCGGGGGTGAGGGGGGGAGGATAGGTAATGGAAGTATATGCGCTGGTGTGGATAGTGCGTGGTAACGTCGAGCGAGGCAGGGAAAGCTAACCACGGTATGCATGCCCGCATCGTCGACAGGTCGATTGGATAGGGAGGTGGAGTCGACGAGAGATGTCGCCGCGAAGCCAAGGGATAAATCGAAGGTCGCAAAGGTGCGACGCAACCATGGACCACCGTCTACGCACACCCGAGTCACACCCGCGTGCAGAGAACGATCAGAAACCGACGTCAAGTAGGTTCGGAGTTTTTTGAAACTGAGAGAGTGTTGGGTGCTGGAAACAGTGTGGTAAGACGAACTCACCGACAAAGGTAGACTCCCTTCGTCTTTCTTCCTCCCCTACGCCAGATCATAGGCATGAAGTGCTGGGGTTGTACGACTTTGTGAGTGCTTTGGGAAGCTGAGCCAAAGAGTCTTGGCCCGAAAGGCGCTATAGCCCTGCACTGTGAGAAGCCGATTCGATTTCCTGGAGTAGATGCCTCCTCTTTCGCGTGTTCTGTGAGGTTCGACGTTGGGCAAGGGAACGTCGGGATAGAACGAAATCGAAAGAGTCATGAGCGGGGGAGCAAATTGGCTCGCAGTACGGCATCGGATGTCGCCGGCCCGAACCTCTGTTCACGATCGCAGTACTTTCCACGTTCCAACGATCCAGATATCCAACAGCCATGAACTCGCTCTCAACGATTTCCACGTTGGGAGACACGCTAAACGATGGTCTGCCGCACTCCTTTGACGGACAAACTGACGAGACCAAGACGCCTGGGGCCACGCCTGACATTAACGCTTAGCACGCGCCTCGGATTGGGCCAGCCCGCTAGTTCTTTCTTCGTGGTCTCCCTCCCTCGGTTCACACTCTGCTTTGGACGCATTGGCTTTATTTCCCGCTCGGAAGTGGGTAAAATCTGCTGCCCACTTGGTGCGTTTTTCTTCCTGTCCTAGAGATTCCTTACTGATGCATGAGATGGAAGTATAGATAATAGAGCTGACGGCGGAAGGTCCTTGTAGCTCCTGCTGCGTACGACGTAAACTTCGAGGCAAGCCGAGCGTTGTAAACTGTGTGGATTCCCATGCGATCGGGACATCTTTGGCCCCAAACATGTCGAACAATAATCGACAAGTCCTCAAGCCTCGATCCTCACGATTCTTTGACGCGTCACGAACGACGGAGCACGTCATATATCTCGGGAACGCGTAATCTCCCTTGCGCAAGTGCGAAGTCGGTGCTAGAACGCAGAACTTGGCAAACCAGGACTTGCACTCTCGCAGTCGACGTTCATGTTCGCCGTGGCTTGCGCGGTCCTCGCCTGGCTCTACCGTCGATGCTCGTGATTGCTATGAGGCCGCGATCGCAGGCTCCGCTAATGTCAGCAACACGGCTGTGGTAATATCGAAACGTTATTGGCGTATGGTCGACCCCCGAGACCACTGAGTAGGCAGTCGAAAGCCCGGTCGTTGGTCACCGCGTGGGTTGGGCCAAGCACTGGAGATTCCGCGAAACGTGCAGGATATATCCTTCCTCTCGCTGCTTTCCTTGGAAACCTCCCGCCCTCGTCCACAACGGCTCAAGGCCTGCCCGCGCCCCGAAACTAAGCAAATACCAGCATTTTCAGTGACTTCCACGACGCGGCGTAGTAGAACAGCGAGTAGGGACGCCTGGCTGTTCCCCTCCTTGAGGTTCACCGTGCCGAACCCATGAGCCCAGATCCTGCGACGTCGATGCCTCTAGGCTGCGGGCTGCGCGGTGGCACGGAGAGCGCGGGCGGGCGCTAGGACCTTCCTTGACGACGACTATCGAGACGCGCAATTTGCAGGAGCTAGGCACGATATTGTGCGCGTAGCCGAGGGCGATGTACCGGAGAACGACGAATCGGAATGACATTGCCTGAGGTACGCTCTTATCTTAACCATCTATCGTTCCTTCTCATTCTCCTCAGTTCGTCGCTTCTCCGCCCCTTCCCCGTTGGCAACACACTCATAATCACTCTGCGGCAGATTGAGCTCCGTCCCGCCCTGCCTTATGACCCGCAGTGATGAATCAATTTCCTCGCCTCCTCGTTGCCTATTGTGGACGTTTGCCCGTATGACGAATATCGAACACATCCTCGCCGCCCATTTTTGCTCCAAATCCGCTATAATCTCAGGAACCAGATATCACGGCCATTTCGTTGCGCCTTCATCACCAAGGACGCTCCTCTACGCTATTATTCCCCCAATTCCGCACCCACCAATCATGACTTGGGCGTACCATCTCCCAAATCCCTCGGGCGGATCGTAGCTAGAACTTGAATTCTAGTTGCGTCGCTCGTCTCCTCAAGCCAAACAATTCCTCCGTCCTCGCCCTTTTTGAGTGCTTCTCCCCAGCAGCTGTTCATGTACCATTTACACGATAGCCAGCCAGCCAGCCGTTGCGGCCCGCGTGGACCCTCCCCCTCTGCGCGCCTGAACTCAGTAGATTCTTTCGCCTTTCATGTCTCGCGTACACAACTCGGAGCTACGACCTCTCGAGCCTCCCCGAACGCTTCGCACGCTGCCTCCGGCTGCCAAACGACTACGAATCGCACCCGCTTTCACGCCTATCTCCTCCGTATCCGTCCACATAAATACCCAGAGCAAATAATGATATTGAATTGTGCTCCCTCGGCTTCGTCGTGCGCTCCCATGCATCAGCATCGGCGCACCGTAAGAGGATGGACAGACGGCGCTATGGACCAAGAGCGTGTGCATTCCAGCCAACGTCTGAGTATCTCATCGTAGCACCGCCAAACCCCACGACCACAAACCCCCGCGCTCGACCTTCGAACCTCCAACCTGTGGATGGACGATCTTCGGGCGAACGCACGACTGGAAGCTCGGAAGGGGGCGCGATACTCAGTTAGCGCTGGTCGTCCTTGTGTATCGGCGAGAAGACGGCTACAGCTTTTGAACAGCCCCTATCAATGATAGCGCAGCATGATTGGTTGAGCAGAGGGTGATACTCGTGAGATATGCGAGGCGTGGTCACCGTGAGGCATGTATAAAGCAGCAAGATGTGAGCGATCCGGCGCTACAGCTCGTTCGCTCGAACTCTCACCTTCCGCTGTTCTACGTCTACATTCTCCGGAACCATATCAAGCTGCTCGTGTTCAGTCTGAAGCATGAGTTGGCGTCTCGACGAAGAGACGGGAATCACGTGAGTACGTGAGCCGGGGACTTCGAGGTTGCAAAGCTGACGATTGGATCGGTTCAAGTAAGATGTACCACTTGTTTATCGAAGGTGGTTATTATTTCGTAGTTTCTATAGGCTGTGAAGTTTGACGAGTGTCCGAAAAAACCCAGGCGTTGAGGTCGACTTTAATGATAGTTGGTGTCCCCGAGCAACTATTTCATTAAATGAACGGGCTTGGGGGCCGTCGAACAGGAGAAACCTGCTGTATACAACGATACACTGCCCCAATATTTTACATTGGACGCCACCTGCATCTCAGTCTCGGTGAGTATCAAGTGTAGTCTCTACTTAGTAAATGCTGTAGCTAAATGTCATAGGTCGTTACAGCACGGCGTCGAAATAGAATATTTGGAGGATGGCGATACGCGCAGGGAGATGTTGGTAACAGAGAAAGAAGCTGATGAGAGAGCTTCACGAGCGGTGTATGATGATGGGCTAGATATGGCTCATATTGCGGTTACACGCACCTTGTCCGTCGGGACAAGCACCGTCCGGCTCAGGGTATATCGGGTGAGGACAGCTGTTCTTGCATGTAGGAGCCTAATGGTAACAGGCGTAGGATCTACAATACAGTGCAATCGTAAGTTTCGATGTCCGTCTCGTTGTTGAATTTGGGAATTCGGAGGAGTACACTCATTTTCTTCATGAGCATATGGTGCGTGCATTGAGGGTCTTACTCCTGCAACCCATTCTGATTGCATCCAAAGAGGGAATTGAAGCTTCGAAACTTCTATGGCCAGGCAACTAACATCGCTGTCCTCAATGACATCATGCGTGCTCTGGTCCCAATCCGTGACGATTGTTTTGCCGGTGTGCTTTCACGATCGATCTGAGCCTACTTATCGTCGTCTCATTTGCGATGTAGCAGAGAGAAACGCTATTGCGCGCTGTCTTCCTTACTCCCAGTTCGTCGACGACCTTCCTCAGCCAGAGACGCAGCTGATACGTCATCGAGGCTCCAATCGGGGCGACGACCGACCGTGCTATCTCACACTGCATATCTCTGCCACCATATTCGCCATTACCAACGTTGATTGGAGTGCGACGAATCCCCCCCCGATATCTCCTTCGCACTCCGACGCCTTCCGGTCTGTCACCAACCTCAACCTCAATTTCCCGCCGTCCGCACGGGACGATCGCCACAACAATAATCCTTGCTCTCGAAACAGTCCAGGCCCTCTCAGCTTCACTGTAGAAGCAACCGGGATTCACGGCCTCACTGGCACAAATTCTGTTGCACGCGGAAACTCGATAACAATCGCAAGCGAGGGCCGCAAGGTCCACGTCAACCTTGCTGCTATTCAGGGCGTCAATGTCAATGTCAACGTCAACTACATCTCTGGTGATAGCTATTTCGGTGCTATCAGCAATAGCAATATTGGCGGGACGAACAATGTCAACAACAGTGCATATCTCATAGTCGCTCTAGAGACTTAGCTCATGGCTGATTCTTTTGTTACTTAGTCCGTACAACGAGTCCTGCTAGGTCTCCTTCGCCGCGAGTGGCATTCCCTTGGCCTCTATGGCCCGTTCCGCTTCTGCATAAGCAAGCAGTGTCCTATGCAGGAGTCGGTCGCTGGGTGCAGCCGCGCCGATCGCGTCCTAGGCCATAATGAAGCACGCGGAAAGGCGGATGAGCGCCTCGGGCAGTTGGACTCTCGCCGAAAGCATTTTACATCCTGTTGTATTAGCGTATTTATCAGACCGTCTATCCCGATGGGGTCCCCGTGATGAATGATTTTCTTGCTCTCTGCCTCCATGTCTCCATCGGTGCTTGCAGATTTGCCTACGACTGTTATCTGTAAATCTATCATTGTTCAATGTAATTTACTCTTGGAAGTACATTGAGTGTCGCAGAAAAAGTTTGTGTATAACGGAAATTATTACGGGCCAACGAAGAATATAGTATAGCATAAGCTAGGGTATGACGAACTCGAATACTGACGAAATGGTATACATGAGCGGAGTGGAAGTGAAACCGGCGCAGCGATGGGGTGAGGAACCAAGAAGTAAAGTGGAAACCGGCAGGGAACCGGACCTTGAAATCGAAAAAGATCAGCACTGTTTCGTACACCACATCCCGATATTTTCCTCTCCCCTCCGGTGCATGCCCTCTCCCCTACTTCCTCTCCCTCTCCACCACCTTTGCGCTTCTCGATTCCTCGACGAACAGATAGATTCGGCGTCCTGATGATCCCAAGGAGGCGTGGAGATGCAGAGACGCAGAGCAAGGGGACATGAAGAGTTGGGCATTCCCGCATTCCGGCATACTTCTCCTCGTACTTCCATCGACATCCCTATATGCGCGTGCGTATTCCAAGTTGCTAGCTGAGGGTGTCCGGTGATTGGGACGAGCATTTCCAGAGTTCCGAATGGACATTGGACAGTACGGCATTCAGTGGCTCAGGATGGGAGGATCGACGTGCAGAGCAGAGAGTGCGAGATTAGCAGTAGCTGGAGGTGCCAGTCGTGGAAGACGGGACGATGCGAGAGCGAATTCGACGGGGGGATGGTGCGTCCACGACATCGTTTTTTCTCCATCAAAACGCGGTGCGCAACGTGGATGTCGCCTGTGATTATTGCCTGATGACAACGCGGAGAGGACCAGGCAGCTGCAGCGTTGCGCCGGAGCGCCGAGCCCGTAGATAGAAGAATAGGTAGATCCGATACGTCCTTCTGACTTCGCTACGATCTTTGATAGAGGCGCAGCGCTGGAGAGGAACTGTACTCGGAATCATCTCCCTCTTTTATGTCGTCTCCTTTATCCCCGCCGACAAGGTCTAATTACCGAAAAACGCACATGGGCGCGCCCATTGACGCCTTCACCTTCAGCGCTCAGCGCTCAGCTCCCAAAATCAGATAATTATGGCTCACACACGTTTCGCGCAACCCTCCCTCATCGTCTCCTCTGCCGCCTGCTACCAACGGGTCCCTGGCATGAATAGGGTTCCATTCCGCGAGGACTGAGCTTGCCAGTAATAGCAACGGTGGGTTGAACCCGGGGTTTGTACATGCGTCGTCCGTAGCCTCAGTCAGCGGTAGCGAGGGAGGCAATAAAATGGATATGGGTTGGTGTGGGGCGAAACCGGAGCGTCAAGCGGAGCGGACGTAGACGAGGAAGTTAGACGAGGTCCACGAGCTGAGACGGACGATGTGTAGCCATGATATGCGTGCCGAATACGTCCAAAGTCAAGGGAGGCACGTAGGCAGGAAGTCGCGCAGTGGACGGACGACCCCGATGTCGATTTCAAACGGTATGCAACAGGCTTCGTGTCGTTGAGACAGCGGGAAGGCCTGGGGATGGACGCAGTAGACGTCATGGCGTACTAAAGACAAGCATTATCAGCTAGGCCTGGGCCGCGAAAGTGTGTTGGTATGACGGACTCACCGGTACCCACTAACGAAGGCACTCCATCTTAGAGTCCCCTTCACCTCTTCTCGAACAAGAGACCGCTGGTACAGCGATGTCAAAAAACATTTATAGGGTTGATCTGGTTCTTGCGTTTTGGGCTGTAACATGTAACAGCTAGAAGGTACATGATTCAAGCTTTTGTTTTCACCTTCCGCCGTTCGCGTGTTCCGTGAAGTTTGGGCTTAGCAACGACGCTGTGGGATGGAGACGATGCGAGGTAAGAGGTTTCAATGGACTTCGTAAGCGGGACAAGTCGATTAGCTCCCGTAACTTCGGATGTCGCCGGCCCGGACATCTCATCTCACCACAACGAACTCGACTTCCTCAAATTTGTGAGTACTATCAATGATTCCAAGACACGTTGAAGTAATTCAGCTTCTCAACTATTCCTTTCAATGGTCCGTTCCATGAAGTCTCCCAACACTCATAGCGCAGGATAGTACTCGGCACGTCCTCAGCTCTGCCAACAATGGTGCACGAAGTGGCGAGCATATCCACGCAGACGGATACCTTCGTTTCTATCACGTATCAAGCCCCGGCTCCCCCGAGCGTCACAAATTGAGGTCTGAAAACGGGAAGAGAGGTGTTCTACTATTTGAGAAAAGAACGCGGGGTCTGATCTCTTCGTCCCTGCTGGCGGCTGCGTGTAGCGCGGGCCTGCGTTCACGGATAGTGAGTCGTATACAGATGAATCTGTCATAACCCATACCTGTTTGTGGACGGCTAGGATCATGGGTTATCACAGAGTATGGGGTACAAGAGAGGTTGTTGTAGGGTGGTGGCATGGGCTTCAAAATCAACGAAAATGCTTATTTATGTATTGTAGGCTACTGAGATGCAAAATAATCAGTAATATAGCTTGGTTCCATACTGCGGGTCACGTCGAGGTGGGTCTGGTGTCCAAACTGTGCAAGGACTGCCTCTAATTTCTGCACAAAGGGGTCGTTGATGTCGGCGATGTAATCTGCAAGTGTCATAACGGCCGTGAGAGCAGCCTTACGAGTTGGCTTCTCCATGACTTGCCCTTCATCACCATCATCTCCACCGTTAATCTCCATCATCTCCTCAGCCTGCCGCTGCATCTGAACAGATTCAAAAATCTCTTCATCTGACGTGTTGCTAATATTCTCATCTTCCGCCACTGGGTTCAAAAGCTCCTCAATATCCATCCTGTTCCGTGACTGAAGAACTCCTCATGCCTCAAGTTGGTTCAACGATGTAGCAATGATATTTTCCGCTTCTTCAACTGTTCCTCCCAGAGCTGTAGAGGCTGCTGATGGTGTGGCGGGGGCTAGTGGAGATGGATGCGCAGTGTCTTCAGGTAAGATTCCTGCCTTTCGCCAGCAGTTGTGAATGGTTTCCGCCGTCACTTCGCTCCAAGCAACATCTGCCATCCGCATGGCCTCAAGCTGATTGATGTTATAGATCAGT
Organism: Pleurotus eryngii var. eryngii; assembly: GCA_029467805.1. Classification (NCBI taxonomy): domain Eukaryota; kingdom Fungi; phylum Basidiomycota; class Agaricomycetes; order Agaricales; family Pleurotaceae; genus Pleurotus; species Pleurotus eryngii. The sequence continues at coordinate 2,460,329 of SZVJ01000015.1, read as the reverse complement.
GCTGCCGGCACGTCACTGTCATATCGGTCGATGGCGCGACTGACAAATTTGCTACGATAATGAGCCTTGAAGCATCGGATAATCCCTGTGTCATTAGGTTGTACGTGAGCGGTGAGGTTAGGACCAAAATTTTCGACACAGAGGTTGGTCAGGCCATCGGGTGGAGCATGAGCGCTGAAGTTGTCTTGGAGGAGGAGGATAAATCGGCCTTTGCGCCGCAGCTTTGCATCCCAGTCGAGCAGCCATTCCTGGTACAGCTTGGTTGTCATTCAAGCTTTTGTGTTGTTTCGATAATAAAATCCTAGTTGTGCGCCGGTTTTTTTCTTGAATGCTTGTGGGCATAGAGACTTCCCAATGATGAAGGGGACAAGCTTTTCGCTCCCATCTGCATTGGTAGTGAATGTGTATGTGATTCTTTTCTTGTTCCCTTTTACACCAGATGTTGGCTTGTCCATAAGACCTCGATCAGGTGGCATACTGGAACATTCCTTAGACCATGCACAAAATTGAACATCAAAGAGTATCACATACACCCAGAAAAGTCCAGTTTCATCCATGTTAAAGATATCCTTCAGCCGGTACCCATACTTTTTGATGAGCTTGCGAATCCGTTCACACTCGCACTCCACATCCGCTGGCGATACTGATCCTGCCTCGCCATGCTTTCTAAACTCCTTCAAGCCACATCGTTTCTTGAACGACGCCAACCAACTGGAAGACGTCCGTAGACGCAACACTCAGAGTCGTAACGGGATCAAACGTATGGAATTGCGATGTAAGTGGGAGTACAAGAGGAAGGGGGAAAAGTAAGTATATGTTCTACGACGTGTGTATTTATAAGAGCACGAGCATCATGTGATCGTACCTAGGGGAATGAGGAACAGGGGTAAAGCATGGGTGGTTTACACTCGCCCACCCTTTAAGAAAGAAGCATGGGGGACGAAGGGGTTTCAATTGAATCGAGGAGATCCACGAGGGAAGCCACCACATTTCGACCACCGCGACGATGCGAACGACGAACGGCACGACTAGCCAACCACGTATCCAACGCCTCCAAGTCCTCGACATCAGCACGACGCAACCAACGATCTTCATCGGCCCCATAACCTTTGAACCTAACCAAATATTCCGGACCACGGCGCCCTTTTTTCTCGTCGATAATACGGTCAACGAACCACTCTTCGTTTTCGTCCACCGTTACAGGTCCAGGACGTTCAAGTTCGCGCGAAGGAAAGAGGTTCCCGTCGTTAGGAACGAAGCGACGGAGCAAACTCCCATGGAATGTCGGAAACGTGTTTGGAGCGTTCGGCATATCGAGAGTGTACGATGAGCGAGCAGGGTTAGCCCCAATGATTTTATAAGGTCCATCGAACCTTGGCATAAACTTCGCGACACGTCCTTCGCCGGAGTGCATGTATTCACGACGTCGATTGGCAGTTGAAAGGTACACGGAGTCTCCAATGCGATATGGGGTCTCCGGGCTACGAGCAGGAAGAGAGTTAATGGATTGCATAATTTTAGAAGCAAGAAGCGAATCCTGAGCGCTGGCAGTGATGCCCTCCAAGCGCGCGACAATGTCCCTAGCGTCGGTGTCGTCTCCTCGTTCCGTGGGTAACAAGGGTGGAAGCACCCGGGGGCTGACACCCAGTCGAAGTTGGAACGGCGTGTAACCTGTAGAGGCGTTAACGGTACTCATGATAGTGAAGCGCACCAGAGGCAGGGCGTCAACCCAACCCTTTTGTTCCCGATCCACGTAGTAACGTAGCGCTTGGATGACTGTTTTATTCGTCCGTTCGCTAGAGCCGTCCGTCTGGGGGTGAAAAGCGGAAGACAAACTTGACTTTAATTCCTGTCAAATGATGTAAACTAGTCCAGAATTTTGAAACGAAAAGCTTATCGCGATCCGAAATTATCTCCAGGGGTAAACCATTCTCGCAGTACCAATGTTTGAAGAAAAGGGCGGCGCAACGTTCGGCAGAGATGTCCTTGTGGCAGGGTATCAACCGGATGTCTGCGCCTAGGCGGTCAGTGATTGTGAGGAGGTAGTCGTACCCCTCGTCTTCTGGCAGAGGACCCACGAAGTCCAGAGCGACGCAAGAGAAACGCGAGTCAGGAACAGGTAGGGAGTGAAGCGGGCCGGCTGGCTTCGACGTGGAAGATTTGTTTCGTTGACATGAGACACAGCCGGGGATGTATGCCTCCTCGAGGTCCTTCTTCATATTAGGCCAGTAGAAGGAACCACGTAACGCCAGGTAAGACTTGTCGCCGCCGAAATGTCCTAGACAATCATGAGCGCACTGGAAAAGCAACTCACGTACTTTGGCAACTCGGGGAACAACCAGTCGTTCACCAACGTATAGGAGCCCGCTTCGCTGGCTGACCCCCGCAAGCCCAATCCCCTTTGCCAACAGCTTTGCGCACCAGGCGTCTTGAGAGTAACCGTTTTTTATGAGATGGAGTAGCGTTTCGTCGGGACCCAGGGACAGGACGGGAGCCACAGTGGGGGGCAATGGCCAGGGCCGCGGTCGTCGCAAGGAGAGCAGCACAGGACATGGGCGCGGGGGCAGACTCGGAGAACTCCCTGGACAGCGCGTCCGCGACGGAGTTATCCTCGCCTCGTACGTACTTAATCACGTAGTCGTAGTCGGCCAAGAATTCAGACCAGCGTAACTGCTTCTTGGACAAGTCCCTCTGCCTATTGAAGAACTCGAGTGTCCTATGGTCAGTATAAACCTCGAACGACGCTCCCAGCAAGTCGGTACGCCACTTGCGCAACGCCCGCACAATCGCGAGCATCTCTTTGTCATGGGTGGGATAATTCTTCTCGGCGTCGTTGAGTTGCTTGGAGTCGAAAGCCACAGGGCGAGCTGATTTCCAATCCGGCCCGAAGCTCAGCACGGCTCCAGTACCCAAGTCGCTAGCGTCTGTCGTCACGAAGATCTTGTTGTCGCCCGGATTGTCGTGGTCGATCACGGTGAGGCACTCGCGGGAGACAACAAGGGCCTTGATATCCTCGAAGGCCTTTTGGTGAGCAGGCGACCAAGCCACGGGGTCTTTACCGTTCGCCTTGTTCGTGAGAGGTGTTAGGATTGCTGTAAGAGAAGCCAGACCAGGAAGGAAGGCAGACAGGTAGCGAACGAGACCGAGGAAACTGCCTAACATCGGTGGCAGTGCGAGGCGTCGGCCACTGCGCAATCTTGATGGCCTTGTTCGCGTCCGCCTGGATTCCGTCGCGTGAGATGTGATGCCCGAGGAAGTCGATCTCCGTACAAAACAGAGAGGTCTTCTTCAAGGAACAGTACAGGCTAGCGGCGCGGAGAGCGTCGAGGACGAGACGGACGTTCTTGATGTGCTCAGCCAAGGTCATGCTCCAAATTATGATGTCGTCCAGGTAAACATGGCAAATTTTCCCGATAAGGTGGCGAAGAGCAGCGACCATCCGACGCTGGTGAGTTGACGGCGCGTTCCGGCAACCCTGAGGCATGACAACCCACTCGTAGAGCCCGAATGGTGTACGAACGGCAGTATACTTGATGTCGTCTGGATGGACCTTGGTTTGAAAGAACGCGTTAGTCATATCCAGCTTACCCCAGAAGCGGCCACGGCCACAATCTGCCAGAATCTCGTCGATCCTCGGCAGCGGGAAACGATCAGCAATGGTGTTCTCGTTGAGCGCGCGATAATCGTTGACCCATCGGGGCAACGCCGTGGGGTCGGCCTTGGGCACCAGGAAAGCTGGACTAGCGTATTCGGAGTCAGAGGGTCGCATACGTCCCGCGGCAAGGTGTTGGTCCAGCAAAATCTTGAAGACGTCCCGCAGCTTCCGCGGACACGAGTACTCACGCTTAGACACTACCTTATCCGCGTCCTTCAATCTAAACCTGTGGAACACCTGATCCGGGAGGTGGTGCACGGCGGGGATGTCATCCGGGAACAAGTCAGCGTATTCTCTCTTCATCTCGCCGTTCATCTTCTTGAGTTGAGCCTGAAGGTCGGCCATCGAGTTGAGGTCTTCTATTCGCCCGCGAAGGGCAGCGACAATGGCATCGGGGCTGTCCCCGCGAGCGCCGCGAGCAGGATTCCGCAATAGGCGAGTCTCCAGTTTCCGGGCCATCTCCTCGCCATTCAAGACCTTCGATAGAAGCGGACGGGCACGTCTACGAGCCGCACGGATTTCACTAGCTCGCAAATGCTTTGACTTCCAGATAGGACGGGGCTTCGCACACGCAGGGGCCTGGGGGTTGAGAAGGTCATAAAACGTGTCATCATTAAGCGCAGCTGTACAGGAAATGCGTCCGTGATCGAGAACAAGGCTATTCGATTGAAGGAAAGGGAGACCGAGAATAACGTCCGTAACGAGGGAGGGGGAAACAAAGGCGCGCAAGGGAGAAGAAGAAAAGACACCATCTAACGAACGAGGACGAATCTTGACGAACTTTGAAAGCGAATGGTCTTGCGAGGAACCAGAGAAAGCGGAATTGCAAGTGAAAGGCGAGGGCGCGGTGAAAGTCCGGAGGCGGAGTCGTTCAGCGACACTTTGTTTAATAAGAACTATCGATGATCCATCGTCAATAAGACACTTCACAGGTGCCGCGTCACCAACAAGAGAAGGCGAAGGGATGGAGCATGTCCAAAAGATGTTTAGGACAAACAAAAGGTGCGTACTCATCATCCGAGAAGTCCGGCTCGTCAGTGTCGACGATGCAGCTGGCGACGTTAGGCAGAACGGCGGCCACAGTAGGCTCGTCGATCTTGGCAGACACATCGACGTCGTCGCCGGCCGTATCCAGGGGAGCAGGGTTGTTCTGAGCAGCGAAAAGTGCCGCGACGGCGGTACGGGAGGAACTACCACGTGCACTGAAGGAAGTGGGGCGGGGGTGGGACACTAGCGGCAGTCAGAGGCTTGTAAGTGGCGCCGTCGAGAGCAGGCGCAGTGCAGCGGGCACCGATGTGGCCAGCCCAAAACTTCCGACACCTAAAGCACCCACCGTTGTCCTGGAGAAGCTGCCGTTCCACGTCAGTGAGTTTGGGCATCGGAGTAGTCGCACGAGAAGTAGCCGTAGGGGGTCGAAGTTGTGGAGGACGTGGCCGTGCGGGAGAAGGGGGTACGGGTAGAGGGCGCTTGCCGAAGGGACAGTTTCGCGAACTCCCGAGCGACTTCGTCGAGGCGGGCGCGCCTCCTCTCATCGAGACGCTTGACCTCGTCGAGCCAGGCCTGAAACTCAATGATTTGGTTAGTACCCTCGCGGTTGCACTCACGCGAGAGCTCCTGCTCCATTCCAGCCTCGATAGTCTCCCTCATGAAGTCATCGTTCATAAAGGAGTCAGTCCCGGCAAGTAGATTGTTTTTACCCATGAGCTCGAAGGCGAAGTCGATGAATGGCTTGGATGTGGGTTGACGGTATCTGAGGATGTCCATCCGGGTGCTGTGTTCCCAGTCGGACGGTAGGAAGAGAGAACGCATCTGTAGTTTGTACTCGTCCCAGTCGACAGCGCCGAGTACGGGACCTTTGGCAGCGAGCCAACGAATAGCACGTACACTGCTCATCCCGTAAGCAACAGTCTTCACCATGTCCGCGCTGGGTACGTTCTTGTGACGAAGAAATATCTCGCATTTCGTGAACCAGTCCCAAAGCAACGCAGGGTCGACATCGCCTTCGCCCATGGTAGGGGGGCGGTTCGGCGCACTCTGGGAGATGACAGCCTTGGTACCCATGATCTGGAGTTCGTCGAAGGGGGCAACGAAGGGAAGGAGGTCCACGAGGTGAGACGGCGAAGTGTAGGGCGTATATTGGGGTCCAACAGTCGCTATATGCGCGTCGACAGGAGCGGCAGAAGTAGTGGACACGGGGCAGTGGGTGGGCGCGGTGATTAAACGGGCACCGGCAGGCAAGGAGAAAGGCGTAAGCGTGTTAAGGGAAAGGCGGGGTCGTTTGGGAAGACGAGGGGTTGGTGCGGGCGCGGACCTGGTTCTGGTGTGACTGGTGTGGCAGGGATCAGGGCCTGGGGTTCTTCTGCTCCTGGTCGTCCTAGAGGACCGAGTGGGAGCACTGGTGGGAATAGACAGGGCGGGCGGTCGTAGTGGAAGGTGAAAGGGAGGTCGGCTGGTGAAGGTTGGGGAAAGGCGGGGTTATGGGCGCGCACGCCGTTCAGGGTCGTTGAGAAGGCTAAACCCAGAAGTAATAAGCGCGTTTGATTGACGTTAAAAAAAAAGTGGAAGACGTCCGTAGACGCAACACTCAGAGTCGTAACGGGATCAAACGTATGGAATTGCGATGTAAGTGGGAGTACAAGAGGAAGGGGGAAAAGTAAGTATATGTTCTACGACGTGTGTATTTATAAGAGCACGAGCATCATGTGATCGTACCTAGGGGAATGAGGAACAGGGGTAAAGCATGGGTGGTTTACACCAACCATCACTGAGGTTCAGATGCTCGTCTTCAGGAATGCCCTCAAGATCTGCGAACCGTTTCCACTTCTGGTGCAAGATCTTGCCTGTTAGCAGTATGCCATCTGATAAGGCCTTTGCAACCCAAAGTTCCAGCATCTCATCAACCGCAGGATGCTCTGTCTGCTTCATGCGCTTAGCCGTCCCTCCGTGGCCTCTGGTCTGTGCTTCCACCCATTGTTGGCACCACTTGGATTCCTCCTTTAGCCATGAAGAGATTACGGGCTGCTTCAGCTTAAGGTTCGGGTACTTTTTGTCAAAATGGGAGGCTGTCTTGGTTTGATTCTTTGCCGCACTACTGTGGTGCCAGTCCAAAATCTCGATGCACTGGGCTAGAGTGGCATTCTCCTTCTTAGTGAAGACAGGAGCTGCTTCTCTTTTGGCTTGGGCTTCTTCCTCTCCTCAGGACCTGCACAAATCAAGTTCACATTGGTGGGTAAGTATCAGTGGGTAAACCTGCACATGATCGATGATCATGTACGTTTGTGCTTCTTTCCCGGCATCACCATCTTCTTAATCCCTGGGCCATCCCCAGGTCTTTGAGCTTCTGAACCAAGCTTTTTTGATGCGCAGATAAACGAGCAATGCCACTCTCGTAATCTGATGCCTTTTCAAGTGTGTCGACGACCACTTTCCTCATCCACATGGTTTGCCCTGTTGTCAAGCCACTCAGTATCTGAGTCTGAGAGCCTTTCCCGGCGTTTTAGGCATGCTAGCAGATCAGTTTTCCAAGTTTTAGCCTGGTTTTTGAGAGCAGCAAGCCCAGCTTTGAGGACATCGAGAGGTTTTTTTTGCCATAGAGTGTGGTCGGCAATTGCTGGTTCTCAGCAAACATCACATAGAACCCCTTCATAGGGTTACGGAAGCATTTCTGACCTTACTAGGGATGAAATGTAGTGTCGGAGCATCACAGAATGTTGAAAAAGGCTTAAAATATAATAAATCTGCCATAAATATGGGTTATGTACCCCTCGCTAAGGCATGGATTATGGTGTACAGGAAGGTCATGGGTTTTCGGGCCGTTTTCCCCGCCTCCCAACTTGGTGGATGAGAAATTCTATGGGTTTTTCACAGATTATGGGTTATGACAACCATGGGTTAGGACAGGTTCATCTGTAGTACGTATTCTGAGTCGAGGGTAGTGATTGTATTCTATTTAGGTTCGATCCCCAAGCTCGTGTCTTGATCATCCGCACATACGTCCCGGTCTGCGTCAAATTACCTATGCAGTACCACGCTTGGCGTTCTTGGAACTCGGGAGAATATTGACTATCGCTCGATCAGTTTGAGGCCCAGTTGTTCCTGGTTCGTCCTTTCGCAATTTAAAGCATAGGCGACGTATTGAGTACATCTATCCAGGCGATGACCGCGAAAATTCACGCCCGCATCTCCGCACTCCTTCCATGAGCTGCTCACGCTCACCCGTTTCTGGACCGTGGTGGTAGTTGGAGGTGGGGTTGGAGTTGGAGTTGTCGAGCACAGTCGGGTGATTGCGGACCCTCTGATTCAAACTTTACAACTTCGTGGCAATGCGTCATGCCAACAGGCTTGTAGCTCTATTGAAACCCACTTACGCTTGCTTCACGACGATTCTTGCGACACACCATCTGCAGGAGCCATAATACTGCGACAATCTCGGTTCCCCCGTCAGTCCACGCCCTCAGCTTCGGTACTAAATACATAGGATGTCCTTCTCCCCTAGTGGTTGTATCGAATGCCCTCCCGCGGTTCAAGATGACAGCTGCTGCTTTCTCGTATAGATTCCACGCTTGCAGGCTTCAATATACCATAGCGTCGCTCGTCGCCTCACCTAAGAAATCACTCGAGCTCCTCTGTCAATCGGCGGTGGCGATAGACACGCATGCACTACATTCTGTGCCCCTCGTATCCCCGCCAAAGTCTGTCGTACCGGTAACCGTCATACGTAGCTGATCCACGTACCCTCCCTCTGAGATTAGGCAACAGCCAGCGCTTTTGCGAAAATGCATCCAAAACGCGGCGTAGTAGAGCAGCGGGTAGGGGACGCCTGGTTATCCTGCTCCAAGCCCAGATCTTGAGACCTCGACGATTGGAGATTGTACGATCTCGCGAAGAACGCATGGAGGCGTTAGGGAGTTAGGGACCTTCCTTGGCGACGATCGCGACACATCAGTAAATATATGCTGCAAACCGCGCACATAGCTGAGCTCGCTGTGCTGGATAATGATGAATCGGCAAGACATTGTTGAAGGTAAGTTCTCCACGAAGTCCATCCTTCTCCGCGCTCAGACCTCTCCCGGTAGCAACGTACTTATCATCACTCTCCCCAGATTGCTTTCCTACCGCAACCTGCCTCAGGACACGCAGTAATCGATCTCCTCACCGCCTCCCTGCCTATCGTGGACGTTTACGTGTACCACCACCATCCAACACTTCCTTTGCGGCTCCTTCCCTCTTGAAGTCTGCGATAATTTCTGTGGATCGGTTTCGCCGTCAGTTTGCGACGCCTTCGTCAGCAAGCACGCTCCTCTCTCCTACCCCTTGTCCTCCATTCGTGGACCCCATCCAAGGCCCCAGTCTCATCGCCTAAATCGTTTGCGTGGCTGGTCAGTCATCAATTCGACTCAGCAATGGCAATTACCGCAGATCCTCTGTCGTTCCGCGGCGGCGTGTCTTCGCTACTCAACGAGTTGCCACTCCCGCTGTCCATGTATCTTCTCGACTCAACCGTTTGTGTAGCTCGCAGCTTGAAATACAGTACCATCGTTCGTTCCCTCCACTCAGGAATTACCCCAACTCCTCCATCAGTTTGCGGCCGCGTGTCCTCGCCACACTAACGCATCTCCCCTCGCCACACTAACGCTAGCCAGCTCGGCAATATCAACCCTTTGTGGTCCCTCTCGAGTGTCGTTACTCCAGTGATCCTCCCCGTTCGTTCGTATGCAGTCGATACTCCCCGTCTCGCAACTACGCCTTGGAGTACTCTCTCCACTCCCTTCCCCTCATTTATCGCGCACATATAGGACAGCTCCTCTACCCCTCCAACCGCCGAACGATCGCATACCCTCCTCGTGCCTACGTCTCCTGCATCTCTCTCCACGCTCATACGCAGGCGAACAACCATATCAAATTACGTACCCGTACTTCGTCGTGCACTTGCCCTAAGCTGCTTAGCATCTGCTGAAAGTTCGGCGCGCCATAATGGGATGGTAAGGCCCCCTCAAGTCGGAGATCGCATGTTCTACTGAACGCTGGCGATGTCTCGTCATCACACTGCCCAAACCAAGACCACCTACTCGGGAGTCGAAGCCTAGCTTTCAAAGTTCGGATCGACGAGCCAGAGAAGCTCCACAGGCCCCAGGGCATCAGTAAATCATCGCGCCTATCAAAGTTTCGGTATCAATCTATCACGCACCACTCGTCCACTTTTCACCGTATTGGGAATGGAGCTGCAGTGCCTCGAGGCGATGGCTGCTCGTCGATGCTCACGGATAATTTGCCAGGAATTGCTAGAGAGCAGTGGGTACGACCTCGACGACAATCCAACGCCCGCTCACAATATCTTCTCGCTCGTCGTCGCACCGTCGAAGGCTCGAGCTTTCAAGCATTCAGATCGACGGCGGCAAAAAAACTCTACAGCTGGGCCATGGCGCCTATTGGGACTTCGATATCCATATATCACGTATGGTACGTCTTCCATTCTCCTCGTGATGTTGTGCGAAAATCATGTCGACTTTTTGCCTTGTTAGGACAAGGCTGTGTCCTCTGTCGCGTCGAGGCGATGGGGCTGCCCGTGCAGGATTGACGCTTTCTGTGGACGCGGGCCACGTCGCTGGAGGACTAGATGTTCGCAGATAGCTCGCCTCGCTTGGCTGGAGAGTAAAGCACGACCCTAGCCCGAGTGTATTACTGGGAGCTCGGGAGGGGATGCAATATGCGGTTGGTGCTGATCGTCCTGGTTTTGACAGCTCTGAATAGCCACCATCAAATGATAATGCGCTATGATTGGCTGACTAGAGGGTGGCATTCGTGAGATATCCGAGGCGTGGTCACCGTGAGGCATGTATAAAGTAGCAAGACGTGAGCGCTACGGCGCTACAGCTCGTTCGCTCGAACTCTCACCTTCCGCTGTTCTACCTCTACATTCTCCGCGACCATCTCGAGCCGCTTGCATCCAGTCTGAAGTATGGGTGGGCATTATGACGAAGAGACGGGAATCACGTGAGTACGGATTTCAAGGATTTGAAGGTTGTAGGGCTGACGATTGGATCGGTTCAAGTACAGATTACTACCCGTTTATTGAAGGTAGTTATTATTTTGTAGTTTTGATGGGCTGTAGAGTTTGACGAGTGTCTGACAAAACCTAGGTGTTGAGCTCAACTTTAAAGATAGTTGTTGTCACGGAGCGATTTTTTCAGTATGCCTGTCGGGCGAGAGAAACCTGCTGTATGCAATGATAGACTGGCCCAAATTTTTACATTGGACGCCATCTGTACCTCAGTTTCTGTGAGTATCAAGTGTAGTCCCTAGTTAGTGGATGCTGTAGCTAAATGTCATAGGTTCTCCCAGGGGGGTGTCGAAATAGAATATTTGGAGGATGGCAATATGTGCCGGGAGATGTTGGTAACTCGGGAAGAAGTTGATGAGAGAGCTTCACGAGTGGTGTGTGATACATGTTATCTGGTTCATATCGAGGTTACACGCGCATTGTCCGTTGGGACAAGCACTGTCTGGCTCAAGGTAGAACGGGTGAGGATAAGTGTTCCACCATGTGGGAGCCTAATCAATGCTGATAGATGTAGTTTCAATACTACAGTTCAATCATATGTCTCGATGTCCGTTTGGTTTGTTGAATTTGGGAATTCGGAGGAGTGCACTCGGTTTCTTCACGAGCATATGGTGTGTGCATTGAATGTCTTGTTCTACTTATAACCCACTCTGATTGCATGCGAAAAGAGGGAATTGAAGCGTCGAGACATCTTTGACGTGAATACTGATGTCGCTGCCATCGGTGACATCATGTGTGCTCTTGTCCCAATCGCTGATGATCTTTTGACTGGTATGCTTTCACGATCGATCTGTGCCTACGTATCGCCGTCTCATTTGCGATGTAGCACAGACCAACGCTGCTGCGCGCTGTCTTCCTTACTCCCAGTTCGTCGATGACCTTCCTCAGCTAGAGACACAACTGATACGTCATCGAGCCTCCAATCGGGGCGACGACCGACCGTGCTATCTCACACTGCTTCTCTCTATCTCCATCTCCTCCATTTCCAACGTTGATTGGAGTGCCACCACGATTCCCCCAACTTTTCCATTATGCTCCGACGCCTTCCGGTCTCTCAACAGCCTCTACCTCAAATTCCCCTCGCCCGCATCTCAGGATCGCAACCCAAATTCTTCCTCACAATCCCACCAAGACGACCTCACCATCACCATCTCGGCAGGTGAGATATTGTTCTCAACCGGTAGAAATTCCATTTCGCTTGGGAACGGATTCACTCTTAGCAGCGTACACCGCACCGTCAACGTCAACTACATCAATGCCATCATGGGCGATGCGTTCCTGGGCACCATCAACGGCGGGAACATTGGCGGGAGGAATAACGTCAACACCTCATGTGCGTACTCAATGATCCGTAGTCGTAGCACATCCTTCTCATTATATATCTAGTCTCTATGAGAACGGATGAAGGAGCGAGCATGCTGAACGACTTGAGATCTATAACTGATCTGGCCACTGGCTCGTTGGCGAACAGTCCCCTCACAACCGGCTCTACCGATCTACGATGTGACCAATCAATGATTGGTACGAAACCGGCGCGTAAAACCATATCCACATACGCCCGTAGGTTCGCAACTGCAATTCGATTTAGGCCCCCTCGTACTACAGAAAGACATGACGGGTAACACTACGCTTGTTGGAATAGATATATACCACAGATTGACGGGGTCTATTTGAAGAAAGACAGGCTGTATTCCTTTGGATATTTATCACGATTTATCTTAGTACAAGTACTTCTGCGTGTCCTTACATTCCATCCTGCCGTCACTAATTTATGTGCCTTGCAGTGAAGTGTCCTGTCCAGTGAGATACAAATGCCTCCGGCCACTCTTCGAGTCGCATAACCGTAGTATGATGCCCTGTGTATATATTTTCAGGCTGGATTTCGACGCAGGGCACACCCTTGGGCCTCGGAACAGTGTGTTGCGAGAAGGGACAAGAGAAACATGGAGAGAAGGAGAGAAGAGACTGACGGGCTCACGAAACAGAGATAGGGGAGATTGAGACGGATGCACACCCTAGCAGGTGTCAAATCTGGCCGTCGAGCACCCTATATATTTGCGAGCGGTCCATTGCGACCACGCGATGGCGTTAGCGAGTCCGTTGAATACGATGGGAGGACAAAACCGATATTAGGGCTCAAATGGCCATCGTGCACGCATTGCGCGGGCAGTTCTTTACAAGTATCTCAATGGTTCGGGGATCGGATTGACGTGCATGGCCTTGTAGCTAAATGCGAATGCGACCCGTGGAGATGCGCCACGATCCAAACGCCAGACAGATCCGCGAGCACTGTGGGTCCAGAAGCGCAGGAGCGTAACAACGCAGGAGAGGAGTGAGGACTGGGCGACATCAACATCAGACGGCGTAATGGACCAATATGACCGCATAGACGTACCTCTCTCTCTACCGAAGCCTCCTCTCCCCCTCCCCTACTTCCACAGTCTCATATACACCTAGTAGCACTGCCGTCATTCTCTGTACAGTTTGTCCATCTTGTAATGACGAGTAAAGTAACACATGACAAAATTGAAAATTATAGTGCGCTATGAATTGTAAATACCGAGTGAGTGCAAGTACGAGGAGGGCAGTGTCCATTTAGAATAATCACACAGTGGTGGGCATGGACGGAACACAAGTCGAAAGCGTGTAGTAATGAGGTGATGAATCAAGAAGTAAACGGACAGACGGCGGGGGACCGGACCTCAAAATCAAAAAATATCGGAACTGTTTCGTGCGCCGCATCCCGAATCCCGGTGCTGCGTCTCCTCTCCGGACCATCATCTACCCCATGCGCTCCCTTCTACTTCCCCTCCCACCCCCTCCTTTTCCGCTTGCTGATTCGTGGACGAACAGATAGAAGCCGAGTTGTCGACGTCCTGCTGATCCCGAGGAGGCGTGGACAGAGACGTGGAGCAGAGGGACATGAGGAGTCGGGCATTTCCGCATTCCTTCATGCCTGTCCCATACTTGCGTACTAGTCCCTCTATGCGCTGCCGTATCACTAGTTGCTGTCTCAGAATGTCCTGCGATGGCTAGCGTCGGGATTTCCGAGTCGAGTGGCGTATAGTTGTAGCACGGTTCACAGGCACGGGGGCCTGAGTCGGAGGCGGGGCAGGGGGACTCGAGAGGCAGCGCAGAGAGATGATTTAGGATGTACAAGGACCGCTGAAGTGTCTGGCGAGCAGCTGGAGGCGCTATGGGAGGATGGGAGGGTGAAGGTGACGGAGGTGCGTCTTCCACGTCATCCTTTCTTCTCCGACACAACGCGGCGCAAAATATAGTAACTTCGTCACTCTTGCCGCACGTCCTTAGCAAGGAGCACCATGGTAGCACTGGTATAGAGAGCGAGTGGGAGATGCGCGCGGCAGCGCAAGGGGAGAGACGTGTGGTCGACTGGGTGGAGGTGGTGGCACGGTGACTTTGTCATGTGGATGGTGCGTCCGTGATGTTCTTCTTCCCCATCAAGACGCAGTGCAACGCGTATCCCGCTACTGTGACTCAGAGCTGCAGAGATGATTGAGCCCCCCGCAGATAAGGCTGATATGAGGGCCTTGGGACTCGTGTAGCTGAATCGCGGGAGGTATCCGCTCGGAGACTCGACATCTCAAGGTGCCCCACCTCCTGCCCATACCCTCCCTTTCATACCCTCCCTTTCTCCATCGAAAGCCTGTGGGAAAAGGGCGAACTCGTATCTCAACAGGATCTTGATCCGTTTGTGATGTGATAGGATATAGGTATACGGCGGCGGACAGTACATCGAAAGTGTTGAGCCAGGTGGGGGTTGAACGCGATGTTGGTGAGTTCCGTGGGGATGTTGAGGAAGGTGATGACTGAAGATATTGAGGATGAACTGATGCTGAATGGTGCGTGAATATTTGAATATCTGCAAGTCATCGACTTGTGGAAGATGGCAGTGTTGTCCCGGAGTAAGACCAGCAATCCCCTCGCGACGCGCTCGTTCGTACCGCTTGGGACCGTAGATTTCCTAGAAGAACTTCGACTTTAACGTGAGGTGCAAACAAGAGCTGGGATGACGAACTCATTCTATGCCTCGTTTCTTCCTGCCTCTCTTTCGAACGGATCTCGGGCACATCGAGCCAGCGACCGTGGCACATAGTTGCCAAGTCGCAAGCTGCCAGGGAAACGCAAGACTTCCACCTTTCTCGTAGCCTGTGTGTGAGGCCTTGAGGGTCAAGCTGAGTTGCCAGCTGTGCTGTCGAGGCAAAATTAGGATGAAGCGAGGGTATCAGCAAAGGGACGCGTCATTTTTTACCCAATGACCAGACGTCGGCGCTTTCTGGCGCAAGTGTCGAGGGGCAGAATGTAAATCGAAATTTAGAAGAGGCTAGGCGAAACTCTTGTATATGTTTCGCAGCCGGGGAAACTGACAGAAAGCGGAGAGACCATAGGCACTGGTGAGAAGCATCGGATGTCGCCGGCCCGATTGAAGGCGCCTAAGTTCCAACGATATGAACTCGATCTCAACGATTTCCACGTTGAGAGACACGCTATAAATGATGGTCTACCGCACTCCTTTGACGGACAAACTGACGAGACCAAGACGCCTGGGGGCCACCCCTGGCATTAGCACGCACCTCGGATTGGGCCAGCCCGCTAGTTCTTTCTTCGTGGTCTCCCTCGCTCGGTTCACACTGCTCTGGACGCATTGAGTTTACTTCGCGCTCGGAAGTGGGTAAAATCTGCTGGCCACCTGGTGCGTTTTTTCTTCCTGTCCTAGAGAGTCCTTGCTGATGCACGAGATGGAAGTATAGGGCTGATGGCGGAAGGTCCTTGTAGCCCCTGCTGCGTACGACGTGTACTGCGAGGCAAGTTGACCGTTGTAAACTGGGTGGATTCCAAAGCGACCGGGACATCTTTGGCCCAACGTGTCGAACAATAATCGACAAGTCCTCGATATCCGATCCTCACGATTCTTTGACGTGTCACGATCGACGGAGCATGTCATATATCTCGGGGACGCGTGGTCTTTCTCGCGCAAGTGCGAAGTCGGTACTAGAACGCAGAACTTGGCAAAACCAGGACTTGCGCTCTTGCAGTCAGCGTTCGTGTTCGCCATGGCTTGCGCGGTTCTCACCTGGCTATACCGTCGATGATTCGTGATTGCTCTGACGCTGCAATAATCGCAGGCTCCGCGAATGTCAGCAACACGGCTGTGGTAATATCGAAACGTTATTGACGCATGGCCGACCCCCGAGACCACTGAGTAGGCAGTCGAAAGCCCGCCTCCTCGGTCACCGTCAAGCACTGGAGATTACGCGAAAACGTGCGGGATATATCCTGCCTCTCGCTGCTTTCCTTGGAAGCCTCCCACCCTCATCCGCAACGGCTCAAGGCCGGACCGCGCTCCGAAACGAAGTAAATACCAGCTTTCAGTGACTTCCACGACACGTCATTTGCAGGGGCCGGGCTGCATACCGCGTGCGTAGCTGAGTGTGCTGTGCTGGACGTAGCCGAGCGCGACGTACGGAGAACGACGAATCGGAATGACATTGCCTGAGGTACGTTCTTAACCAACTATTGTTCCTTCTCATTCCCAGTTCGTCGCTTCTCCGCCCCTTTCCCGCTGGCAACACTCTCATAATCACTCTGCGGCAGATTGAGCTCCGTCCCGCCGCCTTGCCTCATGACGCGAAGTGATGAATCAATTTCCTCACCTCCTCGTCGCCTATTGTGAAGTACGACGTACCATCCAACACATCCTCGCCGCCCATCTTTGCTCCAAATCCGCTATAATCTCGGGAACCCGATATCACCGCCATTTCGTTACGCCTTCATCACCAAGGACACTCCTCTACGCTATTATTCCCCCAATTTCGCACCCACCAATCACGACTTGGCCGTACCATCTCCCAAATCCCTTGGGTGGATCGTAGCTAGAACTTAAATTCTAGTTGCGTCGCTCGTCTCCTCAAGCCAACAATTCCTCCGTCCCTTTCGAGCGCTTCCCCCCGGCAGCTGTCCATGTACCACTTACAAGATCGCCAGCTAGCCAGCCGTTGACCCTCCCCTCCGCACGCCTGAACTCAGTAGATTCTTTCGCCTTTCACGTCTCGCATACACAACTCGGAGCTACGACCTCTCGAGCCTCCCCGAACGCTTCGCACGCTGCCTCCGGCTGCCAAACGACTACGAATCACACCCGCTTTCACGCCTATCTCCTCCGTATCCGTCCATGTACATACCCAGAGCAAATAATGATATTGAATTGTGCTCTCTCGGCTTCGGTGTACGCTCCCATGCATGAGTGTCGGCGCATTGCAGTAGGACAGACAGCGCTATTGACCAAAAGCGTGTGCATTCCAGCCAACGTTTGAAATCTCTCATCGCAGCACCGCCAAACCCCAAGACCCCAACCCCCCGCGCTCGACCTTCGAACCTCCAACCTGCGGATGGACGATCTACGGCCGGTAGGCCATGCGCGTATCGTGGTGCCTATCGAGACATCGGTATCAACACATCAGGCTTCCCCGTCTGCTCGCTAGGTTTAAGTACGGCTGTATGGGATTTATTCCTTGTTCGGAACGGGGCTATGGTGCCTCAAGGTCACGGGGCGTTTTTTTTCACGGTTGGCGTCTCCTGTGGACTCGGGTCACTTCCTTGGGCTGCTAGGTATTCGTGTATACTTTATCATACGGACGACCTGAGCACGAGCGCACGACCGGAAGCTCGGAAGGGGGCGCGATATACATAGTTGGCGCTGGTCGACCTTGCATATCGGCGAGAAGATGGCTACAGCTTTGGACAGCCCTCCATCAATGATAATGCAGTATGATTGGTTGAGCAGAGGGTGACATTCGTGAGATATCCGAGGCGTGGTCACCGTGAGGGATGTATAAAGCAGCGAGATGTGAGCGATCTGGCGCTACCACTCTTTCGCTCTTTTGCTCGGACCACCATCTCCCCCTCTCCTACGTCTACATTCTCCGCGACCATCTCGAGCCACTTGCATTCAGTCTGAAGTATGGGTAGGCGTTATGACGAAGAGACGGGAATCATGTGAGTACGGATTTCAAGGATTTGAAGGTTGTAGGGCTGACGATTGGATCGGTTCAAGCACAGACTACTACCCGTTTATTGAAGGTAGTTATTATTTTGTAGTTTTGATGGGCTGTAGAGTTCGACGAGTGTCTGACAAAACCTAGGTGTTGAGCTCAACTTTAAAGATAGTTGTTGTCCCGGAGCGATTTTTTTAGTATGCTGTCGGGCGAGAGAGAACAGCTGTATACAATGATAGACTGCCCCAAAATTTTACATTGGACGCCATCTGCACCTCCGTTTCTGTGAGTATGAAGTGTAGTCCCTAGTTAGTGGATGCTGTAGCTAAATGTCATAGGTTCTCCCAGGGGGGTGTCGAAATAGAATATTCGGAGGATGGCAAAACGTGCCGGGAGACGTTGGTAACCCGGGAAGAAGCTGATGAGATAGCTTCACGAGCGGTGTTTGATGCATGTTATCGGGCTCATATCGAGGTCCCACGCACATTGTCCGTTGGGACAGGCACTATCTGGTTCAAGGTAACACGGGTGAGGACAAGTGTTCCACCATGTGCGAGCTTAATTAATGCTGATATGATGTAGAGTCAACAGTACAATTCAATCATAGTTCTCGATGTCCGTTTCGTTGTTGAATTTGGGAATTCGGAGGAGTGCACTCGCTTTCTTCACGAGCATATGGTGCGTTGAATACCTTTCCCTATTACCCACTCTGATTGCAGGCGAAGAGGATATTGGAGCGCCTATCCGTCGCTGACGGGGATACTGGTGTCGCTGTCATCGGAGACATCATGCATGCTCTTGACCCAATCACTGACGATCTTTTCACTGGTATGCATTCACGATAGATCTGAGCCTACTTTTCGCCGTCTCATTTGCGATGTAGCCGAGAACAACGCTGTTGCGCGCTGTGTTCCTTACTCCCAGTTCGTCGACGACCTTCCTCAGCCGGAGACACAGTTCATACGTCATCGAGCTTCCGATCGGGCCTACGATCGACCGTGCTATCTCACACTGGATATCTCTGCCACCATCTACGCCATTGCCGACGTTGATTGGAGTGCCACCACGATTCCCCCAACTTTTCCATTATGCTCCGACGCTTTCCGGTCTCTCAACAACATCCACCTCAATTTCCCGCCATGCACACAGCACGATTACCATAACCATGGTCGCCCCTCTCAAAACAGTACAGAGCCTCTCAGCTTCACTGTAGAAGCAGCCGGGATTCAAGGTCTTACCGCCACAAACTCCGTCGCGCAGGGGAATTCAATGACAATCAAAAGCGAGCACCGCAATGTCCTCGTCAACCTTGCTGGTCTCCATGGCGTCAGCCTCAACATCAACTTCATCTCTGGTGATAGCTATTTCGGTGCTATCAGCAGCAGCAATATTGGCGGGACGAACAATGTCAACACCAGTGCGTATCTCATAGTCGCTCTAGAGACTTAGCTCGTGGCTGATTCTTTTGCTACTTAGTCAGCACAATGAGTCCTGCTAGGTCTCGTTCGCCGCGAGTGGCATTCCCTCGGCCTCGCAGGCCCATTCCGCTTCTGCATGAGCAAGCAGAGTCACATGCAGGAGTTGGTCGCTGGGTGCAGCCGCGCCCATCGCGTCCTGGGCCATATTGAAGCACGCGGAAAGGCGGACAAGCGTCTCGGGTAGTCGGACTCTCGCCGAAAGCAATTTACATTCTGTTGTATTAGCGTAGTTATCAGACTGTCTATCTGAGGTATCCCGACGGGGTCCCCATGATGAATGATGTTCTTGCTCTCTGCCTCCTTCTCTCCATCAGTGCTTGCAGATTTGCCTGCGATCGTTCCCTGTAACTCTATCATTGTTCAATGCAATTTACTCTTGGAAGTACATTGAGTGCTGGAGAAAAAGTTTGTGCATAACGGAAATTATAGCAGGCGAACGAAGAATATAGTATAGCGTAAGCCTGAGTACAATGAAGATGGTGGGGGTTCACTCGAATACTGACGAAATGGTGCGCATGAGCGGAGTGGAGGCGAAACCGGCGCAGCAATGAGGTGAGGAACCAAGAAGTAAAGTGGAAACTGGCAGGTAACCGGACCTTGAAATCGAAAAAGATCAGCACTGTTTCGTACACCGCATCCCGATGTTTTCCTCTCCCCTCCGGGACCATGCCCTCTCCCTTACGTCCACTCCCTCTCCACCACCTTTGCACTTCTCGATTCCGCGACGAACAGATAGAGGCCGAGTGTTCGGCGTCCTGATGATCCCAAGGAGGCATGGAGATGCAGAGACGTAGAACAGGGGGACATGAAGAGACGGGCATTCCCGCATTCCCACAAACTTCTCCTCGTACTTCCGTCGACGTTCCTATATGCGCGTGCATAATCCAAGTCGCTAGCTGAGTATGTCCGATGATTGGGACGAGCATTTCCGGAGTTCCGCATGGACGTTGGGCAGTACGGCATTCAATGGCTGAGGACGGGAGGACCGACGTGCAGCGCAGAGAGTGCGAGATTAGCCGCTGGAGGTACCAGTCGTGGAAGATGGGACGATGCGGGAGCGAATTTGACGGGGGAATGGTGCGTCCACGACATCGTTTTTTCTCTCTCCATCAAAACGCGGTGCGCAACGTGGATGTCGCCTGTGATTATTGCCTGATGACAACGCGGAGAGGACCAGGCAGCTACAGCGTTGCGCTGGAGCGCCGAACCCGTACATAGAAGGATAGGTAGATCCGATACATCCTTCCGACTTCGCTACGATCTTTGATGGAGGCGCAGCGCTGGAGAGGAACTGGGCTCGGACTTATCTTCCTTGGATACCCGCCGATAAGGTCTGATTATCGAAAAATGCACACGGGAGCGCCCATCGACGCCTTATCGTGGCTCGCACGCGTACGCGCAACCCTCCCTCATCGTCTCCTCTGCCGCCTGCTACCAATGGGTCCCTGGCATGAATGGGGTTCCATTCCGCAAGGACTGAGTTTACGAGTAATGGTAACGGTGGTTTGAACCCGGGGTTTGTACATGCATCGTCCGTAGCCTCGCTCAGCGGTAGCGAGGGAGGCAATAAAATGGATATGGGTTGGTGTGGGGCGAAACCGGAGCGTCAAGCGGGGCGGACGTAGACGAGGAAGTTAGAAGAGGTCCACGAGCTAGGACGGATGATATAGCCATGATGTGCGTGCCGAATACGTCCAAAGTCAATGGAGGCGTGTAGGCAGAAAGTCGCAGAGTGGATGGACGACCCCGTGTCGACTTCAAATGGTATGCAACAGGCTTCGTGTCGTTGAGACAGCGGGAAGGCCTGGGGATGGACGCAGTAGAAGTCATGGCGTACTAACGACAAGCATTGTCGGCTAGGCCTGGGCCGTGAAAGTGATTGGCATGACAGACTCACCGGTAATGAAGTACTCACCAGCGAAGGCACTCCATCCTAGAGTCCCATTTACCTCTTCTCGAACAAGAGACCGCTGGTACAGCGATGTCAAAAAAAAACATTTGAGAGGTTGATCTGGTTCTTGCGTTTTGGGCTGTAACATGTAACAGCTAAAAGGTACACGATTCAAGCTTTTGTTTTCACCTTCCGCCGTTCGCATGTTCCGTGAAATTCGAGCTTAGCAACAACGCTGTGGGATGGAGACGATGCGAGGTAAGAGGTTTTAATTGACTTCGTAAGCGGGGACGAGTCGATTAGCTCCCGTAACTTCGGATGACGCCGGCCCGGACATCTCATCTCATCACAACGAACTCGACTTCCTCAAATTTGTGAATACTATCAATGATTCCAAGGCATGTTGAAATAATTCAGCTTCTCAACTAGTCCTTTTAATGGTCCGCTCCATGAAGGCTCCCAACGCTCATAGCGCCAGATAGCACTCGGCACGTCCTCAGCTCTGCCAATGATGGTGCACGAAGTGGCGAGCATATCCACGCAGACGGATACCTTCGTTTCTATCACGTATCAAGCCCCGGCTCCCCCGGGCGTCACAACTTGAGGTCTGAAAACGGAGAGAGAGGTGTTCTATTTGAGAAAAGAATGCAGAAGTCTGATCTCTTCATGCCTACTGGCGGCTGCGTGTAGCGTGGGCTTGCTTTCACGGATAGTGAGTCGTATAGTACGTATCCTGAGTCGAGGGTAGTGACTGTATTCCACTTGGGTTCGATCCCCAAGCTCGTGTCTTGATCATCCTCACATACGTCCCAGTCTGTGTCAAATTACTTATGCAGTACCATGCTTGGTGTTCTTGGAACTCGAGAGAATATTGACTATCGCTTGATCAGTTTGAGGCCCAGTTGTTCCCGGTTCGTCCTTTCGCAATTTAAGGTATAGGCGACGTATTGAGTACATCTATCCAGGCGATGACCGCGAAAATTCACGCCCGCGTCTCCGCACTCCTTCCATGAGCTGCTCACGCTCACCCGTTTCTTCCCTCAGATAGCTTTGACTTGGAGTTCATCAACTACCAACTTGTGGCCAACTAGAAACACGAATATGCTGCGCATGTGGACCGTGATGGTAGTTGGAGGTGGAGTTGGAGTTGGAGTTGGAGTTGTCGAGCAGAATCGGGTGACTGGGGACCCTCTGATTCAAACTTTGCAACTTCGTGGTGCTGCGTCATGCCAACAGGCTTACAGCTCTATCGAAGATTCTCGCGACACACTATCTGCAGGAGCCATAATACCGCAACAATCTCGGTTCCGCCGTCAGTCTACGCCCTCAAGCTTCGGTACTAGATACCTAGGATGTCCTTCTCCCCTAGTGGTTGTATTGAATACCTCCCGCGGTCCAAGATGACAGCTGCTGCTTATTCTTCAATATACTATAACGTCGCTCGTCCCCTCGACTCAGGACTTACTCGAACTCCTCCGTCGATCTGCGGCGCCGCTGGCCATGAACTTGAGGATGACAAAGCCTGTGTTCCTTCTATCCTCACCAAGATCCTGGCTGTACCGTCGTCCGTAGCAGATCCACGCACCTTTCGTCCGAAGTTAGACAACAACAATCCAAAAACATGGCGTGGTGGAACAGCCAGTCGGAGATGCCTGGCTATCCACCTTGGCGAGTGGATGGGCACCAATTGTGCGACGTCGATGCCAAGGAGCGCGTGTGTGCGTTAGGGAGTTAGGGACCTTACGCGGTGACGACCGAGGCGCGTGTGCCACACCGCACGTATGGCTGAGAAATGGGAAGACCCCGACTGATGTACGTTCCACACCAAACACTTTCCGCTTTTCACGCTGATGACACACTGATGGTCGCTCCGCACAAGATCTCTGTCCTACCGCCTGCTGCTTCATGATACACAGAAATTCAGCGATCTTACCATGCCCTACCCGCTGCCTCTTGTGGATGTTGACGACCACCATTCAACACTTCCTTCGCGGCCCATCTTCCCTTCAAGTCTGCTATAAGTTGAATGAATCAGTCTCCCTGTCGGTTTGTGACGCCTTTAGCACTAAGCACGCTCCTCTCTCCTACTCCTTGTCCTCAACTCGTGCCCTCCGCCGAGATCAAGCTATCTCATCGCCTCGATCGTTTGCGTGGTTCGTCAGCCGTCCCTTCCACTCAGCAATAGCAATTACCGCAGTTCCTCCGTCGTTCCGCGGCGGTGTGTCTTTGCCACTCAAAGACTCACTACTCCCGCTGTTCGTGTAGTTTCTCAACTCAATCGTTTGCGTAGCTCGCGGCTTGAAATACAGTACCATCGCACGTCTCCTCGAAGCAGTAATCACTCAAACACCTCCTTTGACACCTCCGTCAATCCGCTGTGCGTGTGTCCTTGCCACGCTTCAACTACTTTTCCCTCCTCTCACTGTTAATGGATCACTTCCACGATAGCTAGCCAGCTACCGTACGACTCCCACATGCTGTCACTTCAGCAATCCCTCGACTTCCCCTTCTCGCATCTACCACCAGGCGTAACCGGGTGTACGAAGCCTCCAACCTCCAACCTCCAACCGTAAACCGCAAACCGCAAACCGCAAACTGCAAACTGTTAACCTCAAGCTGTTAATCAAACGCAAACCTCTTTCGCGACTTCTCCGTCGGCGTCTTGGTGGATACCCAAGCCAATTTGCGACCCTTCGCGCTTCGCCGTACCATTCTCGTGTACGGGTATCAGTTCGGCGCGCCGTAACGGGGTGGAAGGGCGGCATTCCCAACCAAAAAATTAGTCGACGTGTTTTGTAATATATGGCTCCTAGCAATCGTTCGCAGTCTCTGATCATGGCACTGCCAAAACCCCAAGACTGCGTGCCCTAGGTCCTTGACAGCCCGTGCATGATGGGCCATGGGTGTATCGTGGCGCCCATCGAGACTTCGATATCAATACATCAAGCTTCTCCTTACTCAACACGCCTGATCAGTGTGCTAGGTTTATGGCTGTATGGGGCTTTATTCCTATGGTGCCTCGAGGCCACGGGCGGTTTTTTCACGATTATCGTCTCCTGTGGACGCGGGCCAACTCCTGGACTGCTAGTTACTCGTGTATACTTTGTCATGGCCTGATAAGAGGACCCTTGCGCGAGCGTACGACTGGGAGCTCGGGAGGGGATGCAATATACGGTTGGTGCTGTTTACAGCTCTGAGTAGCCACCATCAAATGATAACGCACCGTGATCGGCTGACTACAGGGTGAGATTCGCGAAATATCCGAGGCGTGGTCACCGCGAGGCATGTATAAAGCAGCGAGACGTGGGCGCGACAGCGCTGCCGCTCTTCTGCTCTTCTGCTCAAACAACATCCACCTTTCTTCTACGTCTACAATCTCCGGGACCATCTGAGGCGTTTGCGTTCAGTCTGAAGTATGGTACATAAGCATTATGACGAAGAGACCGGAATCAGGTGAGTACGTGAGCCGGGGACTTGGAGATTGCAGGGCTGACGATTGGATCGGTTCAAGTACGAAGTACCACTTGTCTATCGAAGGTGGTTATTATTTCGTAGTTTCTATGGGCTGTAGAGCTTGACGAGTGTCTGACGAAACCTAGGTGTTGAGCTCAACTTTAAAGATAGTCGGTGTTCCGGAGCAACCATTTCATTTTATAAACAGGGGACGTCAGGCCACGGGATCGAGAGAGAGCTGCTGTATTCAACGAGAGACTGCCCCAAAGTGCTGCATTGGACACCAGCTGAGTCTGGGTGAGTATTCAGTTTAGTTCCTAGTTAGTCGACGCTGTAGCTAAATGTGATAGGATCCTCATGGATGACAATTACATCCAAATAGAATATTTGGACGATGGATATAT
The DNA here is from genome assembly GCA_029467805.1 of Pleurotus eryngii var. eryngii. Classification (NCBI taxonomy): domain Eukaryota; kingdom Fungi; phylum Basidiomycota; class Agaricomycetes; order Agaricales; family Pleurotaceae; genus Pleurotus; species Pleurotus eryngii. The sequence continues at coordinate 2,435,372 of SZVJ01000015.1, read as the reverse complement.
GCGCCGAGAGGTCTTGGCAACAGAAGAAGAAGTTGTTGACATCGCTCGACAAGCGTTGTATGATGAATGGGATGAGGCTCATATCGAGGTTACACACACATTGTCCGTTGGGACAAGCACTGTCTGGTTCGAGGTAATACGGGTGAGGACAAGCGTTCCACCATGTGCGAGCCTAATTAATGCTGATAGACGTAGAAACCGATACTACAGTTCAGTCCCACGTCTCGATATCCGTTTGTTGTTGAATTTGGGAATTCGGAGGAGTGCACTCGGTTTCTTCACGAGGATATGGTGTGTGCATTCAATGTCTTGTTCTACTTATAACCCACTCTGATCGCATGCGAAGAGGATATTAGAGCACCTATCCGCCGTTGACATGTGTACTGGTATCGCCGTCATCGGAGACATCATGCGTGATCTTCTCCCAATCGCTAACGATCTTTTGACTGGTACGCTTTCACGATCGATCTGAGCCTACGTATTGTCGTCTCATTTGCGATGTAGCACATAAGAACGCTCTTCTGCGCAGTCTTCCTTACTCCCAGTTCGTCGACGACCTTCCTCAGCTAGAGACACAGCTGATACGTCATCGAGGCTCCAATCGGGGCGACGACCGACCGTGCTATCTCACACTGCATATCTCTTTCGGCGATTTCTTCTACATTCTCTGCGCTAATTGGAGTGCGACCACCATCCCATCAACTTTTTCATCACACTCGACCACATTCCGGTCGCTCAACAACCTCCACCTCAAGTTCCCCTCGCACGCATCTCAACATCGCAACCCAAATTCGTCTTCACAATCCAACCAAGACGACCTCACCATAACTATTTCCGCGCGTGAGATATCTTTCACAACGGGTACAGATTCTGCTTCGCTCGGGAGCGGCTTCACCCTCAGCAGCGAGCATCGCACCGTCAACGTCAACTACATCAATGCAATCTTGGGCGATGCATTCTTGGCTCCCATCAGCGGCGGAACCATCGGCGGGAGGAATAATGTCAACAACTCATGTGCGTACTCAATAATCCGTAGTCGTAGCACATCCTTCTCATTCTATATCTAGTCTCTATGAGAACGGATGAAGGAGCGAGCATGCTGAACAACTTGAGATCTATAAATGATCTGGTCAACAGCTCGTTGGCGAACAGTCCCCTCACAACTGGCTCTACCGATCTACGAAGTGACCAATCAATGATTGGTACGAAACCGGCGCGAAAAACCATATCCACATACGCCCGTAGGTTCGCAACTGCGATTCGATTTAGGCCCCCTTGTACTACAGAAAGACATGACGGGTAACACTACGCTTGTTGGAATATATTATACCACGGATTGACGGTGTCTATTTGAAGACAGGCTGTATTCCTTTGGATATTTATCACGACTTATCTCAGTACAAGTACTTCTGCGTGTCCTTACATTCCATTCTGCCGTCCCTAATTTTATATGCCTTGCGGTGGAGTGTCCTGTCTATCGAGATACAAATGCCTCCGGCCACTCTTCGAGTCGCATAACCGTAGTATGGTGACCTGTGTATATATTTTCAGGCTGGATTTCTACGCAGGACACACCCTTGGGCCTCGGAACATTGTGTTGCGAGAAGGGACAAGAGAAACACGGAGAGAAGGAGAGAAGAGACTGACGGGCTCACGAAACAGAGATAAGGGAGACTGAGACGGATGCACACCCTAGCAGGTGTCAAATCTGGCTTTCGAGCACCCTATATATCTGCGAGCGGTCCATTGCGACCACACGATGGCGTTTAGCGAGTCCGTTGAATACGATGAGAGCAGAATAAACCGATATTTGGGCTCAAAGGGCCATCGTAAACGCTGCAGTACGCATTGCGCTGGCAGTTCTTCACGAGCATTTCAATGGTTCGGGGATCTGATTGACGTGCATGGCCTTGTAGCTAAATGTGGATGCGACCCTTGGAGATGCGCCACGATCCAAACGCCAGACAGATCTGTGAGCACTGTGGGTCCAGAAGCGCAGGAGCGTAACAACGCAGGAGAGGGTTGAGGACTGGGCGACATCAGACGGCGTAATGGACCAATATGACCGCATAGACGTACCTCCCTCTCTACCATAGGACAGGTCTACCAGAAACTCATAAGCACAGCGTCTGGATCGCCTCGGGTATCCGATAGCTAGAGATTTTTGCTGTACATATCCGAGGCGAAGTGCTGGCTAGCGCGTATGTGAGAGCATGAGCGGAGTCAGTGATGTCGTCAACATGGAGTCTCTGTGCACCCACCATGTCCGGGAGTTTCGTGAACGGCAGTATCCCGAAGCCTCCTCTCCCCCTCCCCTACTCCCGTGGTCTTATATACACCTAGTAGCATCGCCGTCATTCTCTGTAAAGTTTGTCCATCTTGTAATGACAAGTAAAGTAACGCATGACAAAATTGAAAATTATAGCGCGCTATGAATTGTAAATACCGAGTGAGTGCAAGTACGAGGAGGGCAGTGTCCATTCAAATAATCACACAATGGTGGGCATGGACGGAACACAAGTCGAAAGCGGTGTGTAGTAATGAGGTGATGAATCAAGAAGTAAACGGACAGACGGCGGGGGACCGGACCTCGAAATCAAAAAATATCGGAACTGTTTCATGCGCCGCATCCGTCCCGAATCCCGGTGCTGCGTCTCCTCCTCTCCGGACCATCATCTATCCTATGCGCTCTCTTCTACTTCCCCTCCCACCCTCTTCTTTTCCGCTCGCTGATTCGGGGACGAACAGAAAGAAGCCGAGTGTTCGACATCCTGCTGATCCCGAGGAGGCGTGGACAGAGACGTGGAGCAGAGGGATATGAGGAGTCGGGCATTTCCGCATTCCTTCATGCCTGTTCCATACTTGCATACTAGTCCCTCTATGCGCTGCCGTATCATCAGTTGCTGTCTCAGAATGTCCTGCGATGACTAGCGTCGGGATTTTCGAGTCGAGTGGCGTATAGTTGTAGCATGGGTCACAGGCACAGGGGCCTGAGTCGGAGGCGGGGCAGGGGGACTCGAGAGGCAGGGCAGAGAGAGATGATTTAGGATGTACAAGGACCGCTGAAGTGTCTGGCGAGCAGCTGGAGGCGCTATGGGAGGGTGGGAGGATGACGGTGACGGAGGTGCGTCTTCCACGTCATCCTTTCTTCTCCAAAAACAACGCGGCGCAAAATGTAGTAACTTCGTCACTCTTGCCGTTCGTCCTTAGCGGGGGGCACCGTGGTAGCACTGATATAGAGAGCGAACGGGAGATACGAGCGGCAGCGCAAGAGGAGAGACGTGTGGTCGACTAGGTGGAGGTGGTGGCACGGTGACTTCGGCAAGTGGATGGTGTGTCCGTGATGTTCTTCTTCCCCATCAAGACGCAGTGGAACGCGTACCCGTTACTGAGACGCAGAGCTGTAGAGTCGGTTGTGCCCCCGCAGATAAGCCGGATGCGAGCTCCTTGTGACTCGTGTAGCTGAAGCGCGGGAGGTATCCGCTCGGATGCTCGACATCTCAAGGTCCCCCACCTCCTGCCTACATCCTCCCTTTCTCCATCGCAAAACCCAGGTTCCAGCGCTGCAACCGTTGGAAACACGTCTTCCACTGTTCTCCCATCTAATCAGTCGAAAGCCTGCGGGAAAAGGGCGAACTCGTAACTAGACAGGATCTTGATCGTTTGTGATGTGATAGGATGTAGGTATACGCCGGCGGACAGTGCATCGAAAGTGTTGAGCTAGGTGGGCGTTGAACGGGACGTTGGTGAGTTCCATGGGGATGTTGAGAAAGGTGATGACTGAAGATATTGAGGATGAACCGATGCTGAACGGTGCGTGGGTTCATTGGCTTGTGGGACGAACGGCACTGGACGTCGGCAGTGTTGTCCCGGAGTAAGACCAGCAATAGTCTTGCGACGCGCTCGCTCGTACCGCTCGCGACCATAGGTTTCTCGAAAGAACTTTGACTTCAACGTGAGGTGCAAACAAGACCGGGATGACGAACTCACCAGTACCGGTGAGTGTACATCGTTCTATGCCTCCTTTCTTCCCGCCTCTCTTTCGAACGGATCTCGGGCACATCGAGCCAGCGACCGTGGCACATAGTTGCCAAATCGCAAACTGGAAACGCAAGACTTGCGCCTTTCTCGTAGCCTGCGCGTGAGGGTCAAGCTGAGTTGCCAGCTGTGCTGTCGAGGCAAAGTCGTTAGGATGAAGCGGGGATATCAGCAAAGGGACGCGTCCGATGACCAGACGTCGGCGCGTCCTCGTTCTCGTGGGCGGCGCTTTCTGACGCAAGCGTCGGACGTCGAGGGGCAGAATATAAGTCGAAATCCAGAAGAGGCTGGGCACAACTCTTGCATATGTTTCGCAGCCGGGAGACTGACGGAAAGCGGAGACCATAGGAGAAGCATCGGATGTCGCCGGCCTGATCGAAGGCGCCTGGTTTTCGAATTAGGCAGTTTACGTGTTGATACATTCTAAGTTCCAACGATCCAGATATCTAACAGCCATGAACTCGATCTCAACGATTTCCACGTTGGAGACACACTATAAACGATGCTCTACCGCACTCCTTTGACGGACGAACTAACGAGACCAAGACGCCTGGAGCCACCCCTGGTCTGGCATTTAGCGCTTAGCACGCACCTCGGATTGGCCAGCTCGCTAGTTCTTTCTTCGTGGTCTCCCTCGTTCGGTTCACACTCTGCTTTGGACGCGTTGGGCTTATTTCAAGGTGGGAAGTGGATAAAATCTGCTGGCCACTTGATGTGTTTTTCTTCCTGTCCTAGAGAGTCCTTTCTGGATGCATGAGATGGGAGTATATGACGGCGGAAGGTCCTTGTAGCTAATGCTGCGTACCACGTGTATTGCGAGACAAGTTGAGCGCCGTATACTGGGTGGATTCCCATGCGATCGGAACATCTTTGGCCCCAAACAATAATCGACAAGCCCTCGATCCTCACGATTCTTTGATGCGTCACGAACGACGGAGCATGTCATATATCTCGGGAACGCGTAGTCGCCCTTGCGCAAGTGCGAAGTCGGTGCTAGAACGTAGAACGTGGCAAACTAGGACTTGCGCTCTCGCGGTCAGTGTTCGTGTTCGCCGTGGCTTGCACTTCTCGCCTGGCTCTACCGTCGAGGCCTCATGATTGGTCTGAGGCCGCAATCGCAGGCTCCGCCAATGTCAGCAACACGGCTGTGGTAATATCGAAATGTTATTGACGTATAGCCGACCCGAGACCGCCAAGCACTGGAGATAACGCGAAACGTGCGGGATATATCTTGCCTCTCGCTGCTTTCCTTGGAAAACCTCCCGCCCTCGTCCGCAACGGCTCAAGGTCTGCCCGCGCCCGAAACTAAGCAAACACCAGCTTTCAGTGACTTCCACGACGCGGCGTAGTAGAGCAGCGAGTAGGGACGCCTGGCTGTTCCCCTCCTTGAGGTTCACCGTGCCGAACCCATGAGCCTAGATCCTGCGACGTCGATACTTACCTCTAGGTTGCAGGCTGCGCGATGGCACGATGAGCGCGGGCGGGCGCTAGGACCTTCCTTGAGGACGACTATCGAGACGCGCAATTCGCAGGAGCTAGGCACCATATCGCGCGCATAGCCGAGCGGGATGTGCCGGAGAACGACGAATCGGAATGACATTGTCTGAGGTACGCGATTATCTTAACCAACTATTGTTCCTTCTCATTCTCAGTTCGTCGCTTCTCCGCCCCTTCCCCGTTGGCAACACACTCATAATCACTCTGCGGCAGATTGAGCTCCGTCCCGCTGCCCTGCCTCATGACCCGTAGTGCTGAATCAATTTCTTCACTTCCTCGTCGCTTATCGTAAACGTTTGCGCGTACGACGAATATCGAACACATCCTCGCCGCCCATCTCGCTCCAGATCCGCTATAATCTCGGGAACCCGATATCACGGCCATTTCGTTACGCCTTCATCACCAAGGACACTCCTCTACGCTATTATTCCCCCAATTTCGCGCCTACCAATCATGACTTGGCCGTACCATCTCCCAAATCCCTCGGGTGGATCGTAGCTAGAACTTGGATTCTAGCTGCGTCGCTCGTCTCCTCAAGCCGACAATTCCTCCGTCCTCGCCCCTTTTGAGCGCTTTCTCCCCGGCAGTTGTCCATGTACCATTACACGATAGCCAGCCCGCCGTCGCCGGCCCTCGTGGACCCTCCCCCTCCGCGCGCCTGAACTCAGTAGATTCTTTCGCCTTTCATGTCTCGCATACACAACTCGGAGCTACGACCTCTCGAGCCTCCCCGAACGCATCGCACGCCGCATCCGACTGCCAAACGACTACGAATCGCACCCCCTTTCACGCCTATCTCCTCCGTATCCGTCCATGTACATACCCAGAGCAAATAATGATATTGAATTGTGCTCTCTCAGCTTCGGCGTACGCTCCCATGCATGAGTATCGGTGCTCTGTAGGAGGACAGACAGCGCTATTGACCAAGAGCCTGTGCATTCCAGCCAACGATCGAAATCTCTCATCGTAGCACCGCCAAACGCCACGACCCCAACCCCCGCGCTCGACCTTCGAACCTCCAACCTGCGGATGGACGGTCTGCAGCCGTAGGCCATGCGCATATCGTGGTGCCTATCGAGACATCGATATTAACACATCAGGCTTCCCCCCATATACTCGCTTGGTTACGGCTGTATGGGCTTTATTCCTTGTTCAGAACAAGGCTATGGTGCCTCGAGGCCACGGGGCGTTTTTTTCACGATTGTCGTCTCCTGTGGACGCGGGCCTCCTCCTTGGGCTGCTAGGTACTCGTGTATACTTACTCGTGTATACTTTGCCACGGCTTGATACGGACGACCTTCGCGCGAGCGTACGACTGGGAGCTCGGGAGGGGATGCAATATGCGGTTGGTGCTGATCGTCCTGTTTTGACAGCTCTGAATAGCCACCATCAAATGATAACGCGCTATGATTGGCTGACCAGAGGGTGACATTTGTGAGATATCCGAGGTCACCGTGAGGTATGTATAAAGCAGCGAGATGTGAGCGATCCGGCGCTACAGCTCGTTCGCTCGAACTCCCATCTTCCGGTGTTCTACCTCTACATTCTCCGGAACCATATCAAGCTGCTCGTGTTCAGTCTGAAGCATGTGTTGGCGTCTCGACGAAGAGACGGGAATCACGTGAGTACATGAGCCGGGGACTTGGAGGTTGCAAAGCTGACGATTGGATCGGTTCAAGTACGATATACTTCTTGCTTATCGAAGGTGGTTATTATTTCGTAGTTTCTATAGGCTGTGAAGTTCGACGAGTGTCCGAAAAAAACCCAGGCGTTGAGGTCGACTTTAATGATAGTTGGTGTCCCGGAGCAACTATTTCATTAAATGAACGGGCTTGGGAGTCGTCGAACAGGAGAAACCTGCTGTATACAATGATAGACTGCCCCAATATTTTACATTGGACGCCACCTGCATCTCAGTCTCGGTGAGTATCAAGTGTAGTCTCTACTTAGTAGATGCTGTAGCTAAATGTCATAGGTAGTTACAGCACGGCGTTGAAATAGAATATTTGGAGGATGGCGATACGCGCCGGGAGATGTTGGTAACTGAGAAAGAAGCTGATGAGAGAGCCTGGGCAGTCGTAACCTCTGCGAGTGGGACACGTATACACAGCGTGACAGGACGCATAGTCGAATAACGGTGACGTCATCGCGCGTACCCCAGGCGTATTTTTTACAACGCTTGTAGTGTTACGTCGGAGATGGATACGGAGGCCCTATAGTTATTTGGTGCACCAGAACTGTATCCTGCACCGCGTCCAGGCAGGTGTTGAAGAAAAGGCCGGCAGAGCGACGGGTATACTCTCTGTTCCTCAAAAGTCCTGCGGCGAATGAGTCCATGGATGTGGGTGGTGTAGTGCGAGAGGGCGACATGGACCTTTGACGTGTATCCGATGGCTGTTGAGTCATGAAGGACACGATTTCGAATAGAGAATGAGGCCTACCCGCGAGCAAGCGCGAACGGTTGTTTTGTAGGCGTAGAGCCATGTCAAGCGCCGGTACTAAGGCCGTGGAGGCACCGCGAAGTGATAGTGAAAGCAATATGAGTGACGTACTTGAGGAAATGGCTAATTCAATGAAGACGAAGCGCGGGAAGGATGGATGGTAAGAATGGCGTGTCCAGCGGCAGTAGAAAGGGCAACAACCTAGATGCGCGCGTGAGATCAGTATGCTAGTAGCAGGAACGAGAAACAAAGTAAACACGTAGAGAAGGAGAAAAGGTTTAGCGGTGAGTGCGCGAAAGCATGCCCAAGGGAAGTAGGGAGGGCGTGGAGGGAGTCGTAAAGAGGCTGGGAGACGGTTGACACACACCTCAGCAGATGAATTGACAGTTTTCGAACCGCACGCCTTCCTCTAGCGTTGAGCCAGGCGAGATGTAGACACCGTTTGCCTTGCTTGACAGACTACAGCTGCAAGATGGTAGCGACAAATCGTGGATATCTGAGCCCCTGGCGCCCTCGTAATGCTGCACCGCGTGTTGCGTTGACTTTCTTCAAAATGTGCATAGACAGCTTCGTGCTACGTAGGTAGTGTACGCCTCGTCGCTACACGATGCCGTGGAACCTGGACTACTTGGAATAGACGTAGGAAGTTCATTGATTCAGCTGAGATCGGTCCCGTAGCTAAATGTGAACGCGACCCGCCGAGACGCATTACAATCCAAGCGCCAGGTAGGTGCGCGAGCATTGTGGGTCAAGAAGCGCGGGAGAGAAAAAACGCAGGAGTAGAGTGAGAACGAGAACTGCGCGACATCAACACCAGACGGCGTAATGAACCAATACGACACATACGTACCTCTCACTACCATAGGACGACCTATCAGAGGCTCATAAACAGTGTCTGGATTGCCTCGGGTAATCGATATCTAAAGGTTCTTTTAGTACATATCCAAAGCGAAAAGCGTTGGCTAGCGCGTACGTGAGAGCATGAGCGGTGTCGACATGGAGTCTCTGTACTGTGCACGCCCACCGTGTCCAGGGGTTTCGTGGGAGTAGGTATCCCGAAGCTTCCTCTCCCCTCTCCTACTCCCGCGGTCTCATACACGGACGATTCCCCAGGAGCACTGCCGTCATTCCCTGTACAATCTGTCCTTTGAGTTATTGAGTTTTGACGAGTAAAGTAACACATAACGGAATGAAAAGGCAAAGGAATATAATACAGAGCCAGGTGGTTCAAGTGCGAGCAGTGTCCATTTGAATAATTACAGAAGGGTAGGCATGGTTGGAGTGCAAGTTAGAAGCGGCGCAATCAAGAAGTAAATGAACAGACCGTAGGAGACTGGACCTTGAAATAAAAACCGATCAGAAACTCATATACCGCATCCCGATTCCTAGTGCTCTCCTCTCCCTCCCCTGGACCATCACCCTACGCCATTCCTCCCCTTCTCCGCTTCTCCGCTTCTCGATTCCGGGACGATTGGATAGAAGCCGAGCGCTCTAAGTCCCTATGATCCCAGGACGTGTGGAGTTCCAGAGATGTGGAGCGGGGCGACACGAAGAACGGGCCTTCCCGCATTCCTCCATACCAGTCCTCGTACTTCCGTAGAGGTCCCTATATGCGCGTTCATATCCCTCGCTGATTTAGAGTGATAGGTAGGCCTGATCGTTCCAGAGCTCCTGCGTTGGGCATGTGATGCCTGCAGCACGACACAAAGGCGGGGGCGGCTGGAGGTGCTAGTATGCTAGTAGTGACGATGGGGTGACGGGAGGGTGAATTTGACGGGGAAATGGTGCGTCCACGAGATCCTTTTGCCTCCACCAAAATGCAGCCCACAACGTGGACGTCGCGATTGTAGCCTTGTGGCGCTGCGGAGAGAGAGGACCAGGCAGTTGCAGAGTAGAGCTGGAGGCCAGACAGAAGGGTAGATTGAATCGATCTATCCTTCCTTGAGACTTTGCTACGACCGTTGATGGAGTCGCAGCGCGTGAGTAGCACCGCGCCAGACGTCGTCTCGCTCTTTTATGTGGCCTCCTTGGGTACCCGCCGGCGCGCTCTGCCCCTGGAAAGACGCATACGGAGCGGCCTTTACCACCGACACCCCTCAGCTGCCAAGACCTCACCGGTGTGTCCCCCACGCCTCCCCATCCTCTCCGCGTCCACCGGCTACCACCGCGTCGTCGCCCTGTTTCCCAGTCGATGCACCTGCGAGCGATCGCAATGGTGGGTAGCGGCAGCGAGAGAGGGCAGAAAAGGATGATATATGCTCTGAGAAGGTGGACGTTGGTCGATTTCCACGGGCTGAGAAGGAGGATTTGACTGCAAGGTGCGTACTGACAACATCCAGTGTCGAGGGAGGCTTGTAGGTGGGAAGTCGCGGTGCGCGTGGCGTGGATTGAGGGGGATGATGGCGTGGATTTCCGTCAAACGGTAGTGGTACGTAGACCAGGCTTCGTGTTGTTGAGACAGCGGGAAGGGCTGGGGTCGCCGTCGCGAAGATGACTGGCTACGCGCGAGACCAGTGTCGAAAGAGCTTGAAGATCTGTAGTCACTAAAGCGTGTCGGCCGGTCTGAGTGACCAGGGCAAGAGAAATCGATTTTTGGACGCACTGACGTTCTGCTGTATTTGGAAGTCAGTTCCCGCGGGCGGTCCATCGTGTCCCGCCGCCATACAGCTCCTCTTGCTCACAGCTCAGCTACTGGGGTACATATTACATGACTAAATCAACGGATGTGTTTCATCCTCTGTTATGTTCAACCTGGCTTGCAATGGCAAGAGCGCCGGAAGGCGGTGAGCTGAAAACGGCTTCCATCAATAGCTGGGTCTCACGTATGCCACGCAATGTACGTGTGTCCATTCAAAAGAGACGCTTGCCTCGTTGTTGAAAGATGGCGACGACGCAGAGCGACACTGAGTTTGCTTACACTGCAATCACTTGTGAGTCCCTCTGTTTCGCCCACGACTACTGTTTACCATTTTCTTCAAGATATTGGATGCCGAGGTTTAATAGGCCTCTCAAAACAAACTTTTAAGGTGTTCAAGTCCCAATGCCCGGTGCGCGCCATTGTGTTCATCGAGGGTTTTGAAGATGCGGGATACCCAATCGATTCGTTGCACAAGGCAATTGCAAAGAGGGATACGGAGGCTACGCCAAAGCCATCTACGAATTGGTGAGATTCCGTACTCTGTTTATGCGTCTTCGCGAATCTTATCAGGTTGGATAGCTTTGCAAATCTCGTGAAGAAGAAGAAAGCAAAATCGATGGAAACCCCTCCCATGATCTTGTAGGTTCTGCCGTTTTGGACGCTGTGGCTGCTCTGATCTTGCGCAGCTTTTCTAAGCCAACCGCAAATGTTGAAATCAGGCTCTATGTGACCGACAAGGGTGAAGAGAAACTACTCGCCCAGACGAAGGTGCCGTTGGGCTCCCTGGACGGTGATGGTCCGTACCTAACATACATTCCTGCTATATATGCTGAACTTCTCGATAGTCGAAGTCCCCTGGACGTCTCCCAAGTCGTCGAGCTCCTTGAAAGAGGATCCTGTTATGACTTTCAAGCGTACCACTCACACTGAGTTTGACCGCAAGCTCACGAGCATTGGCGATCTCCCTCCCATCAACTCTATCTTTCTCGCTACCTTCGCCAATGTTAAGCGTTTCATCGAAGTTGGGAGAGCATTATCAGAGGTAGCCCATTTTCCATTTTCGCACATTCGACTGACTTATCCATGGAACGTAGCTTGCAACCCCGGCCGGTAAAGTCATCATAGGGTTGGTGGAAGTAATTGCCTCGGTAAGACTTCAATCATCTTTGCGCGAATCGACACCAACCCCTCCGTTCAGGAATGCGACGGTTACGTCAAGCGCCGCGAATCCGTCGCCGGCTTGTTACAAGCTGTCGGTGACGCCTGCATGCTCGTTGCAGACTGGGACAACCGCAAGCAAGACCAACATCGCCCGAACCAAATCAAAGTCTATCAATACGTGTTTCCAGCAGTATATCGATGCCTCTATTTTGCCGCTTCGCTGTCGCCTACCAAAATTGGTCAGTGTTCCATCGTACAGGCTTTATGATGGCTCATCGTCTTTATCAGCTGCGAACTTGCAACGACTTAGAAGGAGAGATCAAGACTCTTCAAGGGCAGCTTGGGACCATCACGAAGCGTCTTGAGCATAGCCGGGATCTGGATATGCAGGAAATGCTGTGCGACATACTGCATATTGCCACCAAAATAGGTGGGTACAATGCAGTTCTAAAACAACCATATCTGACGAAACGTAGAGGATAACTTGTTCGTGAATTCGCTTCCCTACGCGGATGATGCAGGGCTTGACTCCTCGAAGTCCTGTGCCCACGGTACACGCGAAGCCATTCTTACGCACATTCAAAAGTGGGTCATTCTCCCGGGGGATCAGCGCGCCTTGCTGCTGTACGGTGTCGCTGGCAAGGGAAAGTCAGCCATTATCCACACCGTATCTCGAGCACTCGGAAACGTCAAGAAACAGCAGTCGTCTCTTGCCAACGTGTCTTTTTTTGCTTTCAATCGATCGGTGGTCAATCGCTCCATCGATAAACTTATTCTTACATGGGCCTGGGGCCTCGCGTCACGCGACCCCAATTATCTTCGTTATTTGCGTACCCTCGACATGGAGCACGTTAAGGGCTCTGCCCTTGACAATCAAGTAGAGGCTCTATTGATTGAAGGGCTGAAACATGCAGATAGCCGTAGACCCATTGTCCTTGTCATCGATGCTTTGGACGAATGTCTAGAATTGCGTCCCTTGCTCAAGCTTCTCGACAAAATCTTTTCGTCTCCATCCGAACTTCCACAGCATTGTCGCTTTCTCTTCACTTGTCGGCCAAATGCAGATATCCTTGTGAAGCTCGACCGTCCATCACTCATAGCGCGAATATCTCTTGATGACGAGCAATGGCTCACTGTTGAGGACATCCACATCTTTGTGCATGAGAAACTTCGTGACTGGCCAGATGTTGCGCACCTCATGAATCGTGTCACAGATGTGGCGGAGGGCCTGTTCCAATGTGCTGCTCTCCTCTGTACCGAGCTGACGACGGGTTCACAAGTGGGTAGGGAACGCTTCATCAGGAAGTTAAAAGGTGGGGATTTCAATACCCTGTATGGAACATACGAGCAGGTCCTGGAGGCGTACATCGACACACAAAACGACCTCCAGTTGAAAGCGTTCAAGCACCTAATGGCAACAATCTTCCTAGTGCGTTCACCGCAGCACCGCGACACATTACTGCCACTTGCCACTGCCACCCTTTCTCGCGAAAGGCAGTCGGCCTCGGAGCCATGTGGGCAGTGGTCGGCCTTGCAGTCAGCCGAAGAGCGGTCAGCCTTGGAGTCAATCCTTCCCTTGCTCGGCTCTCTGCTTAGTGGAAGCACCTTTGACGCCAATGAAGTACCAGTTTTACCCCTTCATACCTCCTTCCGCGACTTCCTTGTCGAGCCGGTCAAGGTGCCTGGAGAAGGCGAAGTCAAGGTGCCTAAAGGACCTGACTTCTCAGTCGACATCGGGCCGCGCCATCAGGAACTGCTGGCTCTGGCATGTCTTGACATCACAAATGCCCAGCTCAGATTCAACATGTGCGGTTTTGACACATCGTATGCGTTGAACAGCGAAATCGAAGGTTTTCAGAAGCGAGCCGAGAAACTCGATCCTGAGCTGAAGTATGCATGTCGATGCGCCGCGTATCACCTGGACAAATCCCTCAGCGCACTTGACGAGCAGGTCACGCCCACCGATCCCCAGAAATCGCGGGCTGAAGGACTTAATCGCCTGAGAGCGGCTCTTTCTTTTTTTCTCAAGAATCGTTTCCTGTATTGGCTCGAGATCCATAGCTGCATGGAAAGCTGGCAAGATGGGCCAGGCGGGATGCTGCCGTGCTTCCAGAAGTGGGCATCAGTGAGTGTGATGTATTCATCGTCACTGTTCATCGTTGACTAATTATCAATAGGTACACTCGCCTGGAGAGCTCGTCTCAATCCTAGCGGACTTCATCAACTTTGAGAAGCGATTTCGCCACGGCTACATGCTCTCTGCGCCACAGTTGTATTACTCAGGCCTTACTTTCTCGCCTGAAGCATCGAAAGTCAGGCAACTTTACGAAGCCGAATTTTGCATCCCCATAACCGTAATCAACGGCCGTGAAAAGATATGGCCTACCACAGAAACCTTAGTGATTCGTGCAGAAGACTGTGTCACTTCCGTCGCGTTCTCGCCTGACGGGACGAAAATCGTGTCAGGGTCATACGACAAGACGATCCGCATCTGGGATGCTGCAACAGGACAGCAAGTTGGTGATGCGCTCACTGGGCATGAAGCCCGGGTGACTTCCGTCGTGTTCTCACCTGACGGGGCGCAGACAGTGACAGGGTCATACGACAAGACGATCCGCATCTGGGATGTTGGGACGGGGCAGCAAGTTGGTGATGTGCTCACTGGCCGTGAAGCCTGGGAGACTTCTGTCGCGTTCTCGCCTGAGGGGACGAAAATCGTGTCAGGGTCAGACGACAACACGATCCGCATCCGGGATGCTGCAACAAGGCGGCAACTGCGGGGCGCAGCGGCCTTCTCTGGTACAGTCTTCAGCAACACAGCAAAAGGACATGGCAATTACATGCGCGCCAATGATGCCTTGTACAAACCAAGATGTCCCCCGCCACGTCTATTTGTTCGCCGTGGAGAATGGCTTTATTATGCAAGCAATCCAGGCTTCCCAGACGCTCACATCCTCTGGATTTCTCCCGTGTTCGGAGACCGCATTATGATGCTCTACCCATGTTTGATGGCAATATCGACCCGGAAACTCATTTTTCTTGAGATACAGGATATTACCATAGATCCTCGTTGGAAGGATATCCATAAACCACAGGACATTTCCTCCTAAGTACATAAGCATGTCTGAATTGTCTGTGTAGCATCAATCTACCGCTTGCCATCAACATGTATTGCTGTCCTTGCCTGAGAAGCGACAACACTGTTGCTGTGATGCCTGCATAAAGTGGCGAGACGTGAGTGCTACGGCGTGTGCTGATCTGCATGTGGGCCCGAGCTCCCGCCGCAAAGTCATAAGAGCTATGCATCTGATTCAAGCGTTAGTAGTCATTTCCACGGCGGGGAGGGAAATTGGGGCCCTGCAGCTGCTCGTACGCTAGCAGGATGTAGGAGTATTCATGGATACGTTGAAGCCCTATTGTGCCTCGTATTCTCGTAGATGAAGGGCAAGCTGACTTAGACATTCGTGCGCTCCGCACGACCCAAATGCATGTTATTGATGGGTGATTTGAGGCTTAGAAAGCGCCGCAAAGTGACGATGACGATGACGAGGGTTTTAGGGTGGATTTTATGGTGGTAGACGACTACAAGAAATACATGATGAGTGTGAGAGACGGAACAAAGACATGGAGAGAAAAGGACAAGCTGTTGGAACGAGTTAGGAAGAAGCGCCAGGTAGCGGAGTTACAATGTACCAATAAACACATCAAAGCGGAGTTATACATTGTATTGATAGGAACAGTCCGCGCGGAGCCCAGCGGAAATTGCCCAATATGGTAAGTCTACAATGTATGCAATAACAACCATCCGCGCAGAGCAGCTCGCACATCGGAAGGGCCGAGGGATTGACCGGCAATGCAGCAGAATGCTGTGGAACGGTTAGTGAGGTGGCTAGGTTGTTTCCAATCATTCCTATACAGGCACAATGAGGCAGCAGGGATAAAATGTCAGCAAATCGGTCCAACATCGGGCTACCGATGTAGGCCGATTCTTTGCCATTGCGGCTGATGGTTTCAGCTAGCATGTAGCCGAGACCTACTGGGATTCTGTATATGATGCATCAGTAAAGAAGTCGGCCCAAATAAGCAAAGAATCGGTACATCCGACGTCCGGTGCAGGCCGATGTTTTGGGATACAGGCCGATGTTTTCAGGTAGTAGGTAGTGTGCATGTACTGTATTGTTATACATCATGATACCCAGACCAAAGCAGCGGCCCATGTAGGCAAAGCGTCGCCACATCGGCTGTACGACGCAGGCCGAGGATTTGCAAAACAGACCGACATTCTCTACTGGTAGGTAGCTGGCATGTTCACGGATGAAGTGCATGATACTGAGACCAAAGCACCAGCCCACGTAGGCAAAGCGTCGACACATCGGCTGCAGGACGGAGGCCAAGGTTTTGCGAAATAAGCCGATATTGTTAGCGGGTGAGTAGCTCGCATGTTCACGGATGAAGTGCATGATACTGAGACAAAAGCAGCGGCCCATGTAGGCAAAGTGTCGCCACATCGGCTGTATGACGCAGGCCGAGGTTTTGTGAAACAGGCCGACGGTCTCAGCCGGTGGGTAGCAGGTATGTCCGAGTTTTGCGGTACCTGCCCATGTATTTTAGCCAATGAGTAGGGGGCATGTTCTACCATGTGGTATACAGTACCAAGTCTAAATAATTTCAACATCAGACCTCAGGCAGAGGCCGAAGGTTTGTGGGTTAGGCCGATTTGTCAGCAGGTGAGTAGTGGGTATGTATTGTAGTATGATATATTCAAAATCCGAACAAAGCGTCATCATTATTTACATCAAGAATAATGGATAAGAAGCAATGTACGACGACTGTTCAATCACAAGACATCATCGGCAAACTCGGCATCCGGGATATGTTCAAAGTGGACATGTTGATAGCGCGCTTGGAGGGGCGGTGAGTTGACAATGTGAATGAAGAAACAAAGGAACGAACATACATTGAAATCCCGGAGTATGGGAGGTCTGTAGGTATGCCCGAACATCATCGGGAATGTTGACATCCCCGTTGGAGTCATCCGAGTATTCCGAGTACGCGTCATCCACTTCATCAACAGGTGAACCCATGCGACCAACCTCAGGAGATGAAGGAATATGGGAGATATTGGCTTGCATCTCCACCATGCTGAATGTGTGTGAGTTGTCGGCTTCATTGTCTGTATAGCTGCCAAGGGACATTGCATCATCCTTGTCATCTTCGGCCTCTTGCTCGGCAGGCGGTGTGTGCTGACGATGGCGGGATAAATCGACGCCCGGGGTATTTTCCTCCATACTCTCATCATCGGCCATCTCATCGTCAGAACTTGGGTCCTCGGTCGACTCACCACCCAAGCTCGCCTCATCGTCGGAAGCCGCAAGCGAGGTGTGATGATCATCGGCGATCTCGTCGTCAGAACTCGGGTCCTCGGTCAACTCACCACCCAAGCTCGCCTCATCATCAGAAGTTGCGAGCGACTTGTTAGGTTCATATTCCATGGCCGATTCACCACCGAGAGAGGCATCGGAGCCACTGGCTGAACCGGCTAACGGCTGAGCTGATGCTTGTCCGATGGCCAATTTCTTACCTACGACGCTTGACGATGTGCCTCCAAGGCTCTGGAAAGAGTCATCGTCGCTTTCCCGAACGTCCGCGACAGGTATTATGGGAGGTTTCGGAGTATTGGAGCCAGATGGGACGTACTCCGGTGAATTGTGACAAGGAATAGTCGGCTCGGACCGGCACAAGGATGACTGCGCACGGTCAAGGGCTGCAAAGCTGGTCATTTCCGCCTTAGCCTGGTGAGTAGTATATGAGTAGATATATGGAAAAGAGAAAAAGGAATCATACCAGTGGCTCTGAGAGTTTCGGTGTTTGGAACACCGACGCAAGCCGATCATGTGGACGATTCGCCGAGGTAATGTGAGGTATACTCCCATCATCTTTGGGTTCAATTGGCGTCAGTGGCTGGAGGTTGTAAATGAGGGGGAATTGGGCATTGCGAATCTTCGCTGCCTGGTCGAGTGTGTCACCTGAGCGTTCAGACCCAGATGGCAAGGTCCTGAAGTATCCGTCGTGTGTTTCCGAAGGGCCAACATCGGAGTCCGGGCGAAACTCGGCGAATACCTCTTCCAACGATAAGTCCGGGCCCTCGCTCCAAAACACGTTCATCCAGTTCGGGATCGCCTTGAGTGACTGGCGAGCGACCTTGTTGATAAGGTCAATGAGAGCGTGATTTTTCCGCCGAAGGTCCTCCATGGCCTTCGTCGCCTTCTTTCGGTTCGCGTGCTCGGGAGCCGGCTTGTTGTCGTCCAAAATTCGCTGGATCTCAGCATCCAGCTCAGTGGCGTTTTCTTGCGTCTCGGCCTCGTCCGCGTTCTCAGCTTCCTTGTAAATTACGGCTTTGTAAATATCGAAGAGGGCGGCCGCCTCCTGCCCGTGAGCCGCAATGTCCATCATTCTGTCGTTCATCGCGACCTCCAGTGTGGACATCATCTGCATCATGATGTCAAGCCACTCGATACATCGGTCACAAGGTGGCGAGGTAATTGCAATGCCAGCTTGTGCCGCATACCGAACGATCAGTAAGCTGAGCGGGCGGTTTGTACCGCATCTGCATCTTTGTACAAAGGGATATTTTCCTTGCCTTCACTTTCCAATAGCTGTTCTCCCCATGCCTCCAGACATTGAATGATCGTCGCTGCAGATAGAATGTGGGGCGAAGGTGAGTTTTGGTCAGCCTCGGCTGCTCGGCGTGATGCCGATGTTTCCCACCAAGCATGCCTATGAGCTAATGGTCGATTAGCTTGTTTCAGACGATTGATTCGCGCGAGATTCAGCGCCTTTCCGAGTTCGCGGGAATCTTGGAATGACGCGGGCGTGATCGAATCCTCCTCGAGGCCTTTGGCGAGCGCCCGAACAATTGGACCCGGCGTCACAATGTGTCCCAGGGCAACCGACGCACCGATTGTGCCGAGGACGTATTCCTAAGGGATCAAGGAATCAACGGTTTGTGAGCACTGACACCACGGCATCTTACAAGTTCTCTGCGCAACAGCGCGACGGGGACCGTGTCCCAGCTGCGCCTCATAGTGAGCAAAATATCCAGGAACCGATGATCAGCATAATCAACAATTAATTGCGATGGAATTCGTCGATTCGATGCTGCGGCCTGGCGTCTCAGGGGTCCAGCATTGAGTTGATCGTATGAAAAAAGAGGGATCGCATTCATCGGCATGGTGGTAGTGAAGATCAATCTGAAATTTGGGTAGCAATACAAGATTGTTGATTCGCAGATACACGAATGGCATGTGATGTTAATTAAATCATGTGACAAGGTGAAGCTGTGCTCGATTGTATTTGATGAATTCCCCTTCAGCCACCTGAGCCTGCCGCAAGTACTGGGCGGCCTTGCGTCGGGCATAAGCTTTTGCCCCCGGACTACTGTCGGAGCTCCGATCCACCCATACGTCATGGTTGTGCTTGAAATATCTAACAGTCCACTCCATTTCGTACTTTACCAATAGAAGTTCTTCCTGCCAGCGGGAGGCGAGTGCGCACGATTTCGATTTGAGATAAAGCACACGATTACCTAGTTCGATGATGTGGTCATTGACTACTGCCCATTGTCTTTAAAAATTACTCACTTTCTTGTAGGGCGGCCGGAGCCGATTCATCATCTTGGCCAACGTGCCAAATCCAGGACAGGTTCAAGGTTGTAGACCCAGGTTGGTTTGGGTTAACGACATATGTATTACTCTTGATGTCTGCTTTAGACAGCTCCTTGAACTTGCGGAGGATGGTATCATCGGCCTTCAGTGTCATCATCGCGTGCCGACATCGGGCATAAGCATACACAAGATCGCTTCGCTTCTTGTTCAGTGTGTTAATTCGATCGCGTGATCTTGTTTTTATGAGTTGCCGGCCAGCACCGCGCAATGTGTGACTGTATAACATTGACTTCTTGGCAATGATCTCGCGAAGCGACTTGAGCAATGCATCGGCCTGACGCTCTCGCAGTCCCAACTCATGTGACCTGAGTTGCGCTGCACACTGGGGCACTGTTGATGGCAAAGGAATGATGACGTTTTCAGCAAGCAGGTGTGCGCCGGTATGACTCGGTGATGCCGTCATTGGATGCTCGGCCAGCGGAGGAGAAGCGACGGCCGCAGTGAGAACCGTAGGAACATCGGCTTCATCAGAAGACTCCTCGTCATCAACATCAATCTCATTGTCTGGTGGCTCAAAGTCATTCAGGTTTGAAAATAATGCGTCGCCAGGAAGCGGCTCGGTCCCCGTCAATGATGCCGGTGGGTCACCGTTGTGAATGTCGGACCCATCAATGCCCAACACACGACTCTGCAAGGCGATGTCGCTTATGCCCTTGGATATTTTCTCCCGCAAGTTAGTGATTTGCCTTGCCTCATCTGCTTGGCCGTTCTTCAACGCGCGCTTAGCCCGGCATAGGACGTGCCATCTTGACAATTCGAATATGAGAGGGCAATATTAATGTAACAATCAGAACTGAACTTACTGCAACTCTTGGACCGCTATCGCTTCTCGTATCCACTGGTATTCGCCATTCAACAGCTCATCCTCGGCAGGAACCGCCAGATGGTCTTCATAGCTCGCAGACATCCCATAGATATCCATCACTGATAAATCAATGTAACAAGTGTTCTCTGCTTCAACAACGGCATCGGTCCATGCTGCGATGTTTTTCGCGCCGACACGCTGTGCGATTTCATCCCTTGTATCTTCGGCATCAGCTGCCCGCTTGTCGGCGAGAACATATCGTTTACAAAGCATTCTGACTGAATCTGGAGTCAATCTGTTTATTCATAGGACACAGCAAATGGAGCACACCGATGTTCAATGCTTTCTTGTGGTTCGAATCACAGATATGGTCGTCCAACATTTCCGCTCGGTGAGCGAGTGTGGCCGTCCTCATCGCCAGTGTCACTGCATTGAG
This sequence comes from Pleurotus eryngii var. eryngii, assembly GCA_029467805.1. NCBI lineage: Eukaryota > Fungi > Basidiomycota > Agaricomycetes > Agaricales > Pleurotaceae > Pleurotus > Pleurotus eryngii. The sequence goes on along the minus strand of SZVJ01000015.1, from coordinate 2,414,632 downwards.
ATTCGCCCATAGCGATTCCAAAATCTCGCCTATGACGACCCCGGATTGTGGGATGAACATAGACGAGAAGCGAAACAGGCACTTTTCTTTGTGCCCATGGACGTGGAATTGGCCTATCGCAAAGTCCGTGTCAAGGCCGACGGGGAGCCGGTGGCCGATCCGCCTCTGGAAATGGACACTGTATTGACAGGCAATGTCATAGAAGAATAGAAGCCCCTGCTCTGGATCCATGTTGGAGTACTTTAGTGACTGGAGTAACACCCAGTCGACATTTTTCTGCTGTTCGCCTCTGTAGAGGTCGGCGACACTGCCTGGGGCGAAGCATCCATGCTGCGGGCAGGCGATCGCCACAATGCCATTGATATCACATGTTTTGGCATACAGGAGAGTGTTCTCTATTGCTCGAAAGCTGTTCTCGCAAGGCGCTTTCTGTCTCTCGGTTAGTCACGGTTTCTGCCGCGGTCAAGCCGCTACACACCGTCTTGATATTCTCTGCTGCCTGCAAAAACTCGGTATACTCTTCACGATGTGGTAACATGCTTGACCCAGGTGATAGCCATACATCCTTGTCTCCGGTGGATTGTCGGATATGGTCAGCCTTGAAGTTTCCGTCGGCCATGAGCGTTCGGCGGTACACCCACCTATGGAACAATCTGAGCAATCAGGATTCTGAAACTAACCACATTACGCACTTGTTTTCATCCTCTTTCCAGTTGTCAGGTAGGTTCACACCTGGTTGCGGACAACATGGACAAAACGGCGCAAGCTCGGCTGTGCGAACTTCGCCGATGGTGTTGCCATCGCTCTCTCGTGTCTTGTTCCGACCACCCCATTTCAGTTTCTTCAGCCATTGCCAGCATCGAGACAAGCGCCGGAGTTCCGCATATCGCTCAACGACTACCTGAGGTGCCAAGGGCTCAGTCTTTTGCCTTAGTAGCTGATAGTATTGGTATGCCAATGTCTTACACTCCAGATTGGCCAAGCGGAAGTCCTCCAGAACATCAAAGGTGAACATAGTCTTGAATATGGTGAAGCTTGCCGGCATCAGTCGCATCCGTACGGCACCAGCGATCCTCTCTTGCGGGCCCCCACATCCACATTGTATGTATGGTAACGAATGAAGACCATTCGTGTGCACAAATAAAAACATATGGATTTTGGTCAGGATCCATACTGGGAGCGATCGGGTGGTCAATCGGCGCCTTGGGAAGACCGGCCTTCCCCTTGTCCTCCTCGTCGGCGCCATCCAGGTCCTCTTCTCCACCGTGTGCATGCCTGGCTTCCTCTTTCTCAAGCTCTTCAATGATTTCATCAATGTCAAAAACGCTCCTCCACCCCACCATCGCGCTGCTCGACGGTAATGTCGGCGTCCGCTCGCCGGTCTCGGTATGTATCTTCCACTTCTTCAACTTCATCCTCCCCTTCATCCTGACTATCGCATGTGGCTTGCAACCTTATTTGTTCGTCCGCTTTGTGCTTCAGCCATTCGCATCGCCGATCGGTGTTACCGTGATCGACGATCATGCACACGCCGACCTCCCAGAGGCTACCTGGACGAAAGTATTGACCAGTCCATTTCTGGATCCGATGAAAGGGCATTTCTAGGTGTGCATTCCGCATACATTCGCGACAAAACATTGTTCTCTGATGACATTCCTTGCATCGCCAACTTGCTCTTCTGCGCTCGCACGCACAGCGTGTGCTAATCAAGGCCTCATGCTCCATCAAAGCATTCATCACAATGCCGGCACGCGCGACAAATTCCTCCAAATAGTCTCGTTGGCTCTATTGCAATTCTCTTTGTCTAGCTTTGGCAATAGTGCATGAATTAATATGCTCACCTTTGTCTTCGACGCAGCAGATACTGCGATTTGTTCATCCTCCGTGTATTCCTGGTCAAGTACCATTGGTGTGGTCCTGTCAGGGACAACAGTCGGTGCATTTGTGGCAAACCGAATTCCACTATCCTGGTGTGGGACATGATCATAAGCGGTGTATTCATGCTCAGTGCCATCAACAGAATCGGTCTCGAATTGAGTTGTTGCCCAAGTGGACTGAGAAAGCCTCGGATGGTCGAGATCCAACACTCGTTGTCGCTTTCTGGGAGGCATACCGTTGTTGGGGAGCAAGCAACCTTCTTGTAACATTCACACGTGTAATAAGTGACAGCTGCGATGCATGGTGGCACACCTCGCGGTCAGGGCATGGTCCCATGATGTCCCTCACTTTGAATGCATGTATAAATATGGGAAGTGTGGGTATTCATCACCCCGACTTTCACCCACTTTCACAATGGCGACAGTCACACAACTAGCGAAATACAATCAAGGGGAGAGAGCAGTTCTGAAATTGTGGAAGCCAGGCTACCTCACTGCGAAGACAACCTCAGAGCGCAAGGCAGCCTTTGCTGTTGCAGCTGCAAAACTGTTTAATTACTGGATTACACAAATGAAGACAGATGCGGAGAAGAAGAAGGGTTTCAGTCCAGAAGAGAAAAAACAAAGGGAGGGGGTGAATGTCATGGTTATCGTCAATCAGATGGGTATCTAAATCTCACCCCTTGCACACTAGAAACTCCTTGTATGGGTTAGAAACAACTGGCAGGCCAAAAGACATCGCAAAAAGGTCACCGAAGATGGCGGTCGGCTGCTCCGCATCGGCTACCAAACGGTACTACCAAGAATGGACGCTTACAAGGAGCGCATTGAAGAGTATGCTAATCAATACTTGGAGGCCGCCATGCTTGGTGAATTAGAAAAGGCGAGATCGGCTTACGCGGGGAGTCGTTCGCTGACCGAAAAACATTGGTGAGATGGCACAAGGGGAGGAACCAGACTGGGTGGATGTTGAGGCCAGGATACGAACAGCGGCCACAAAGCGAAATTCGCTCAGATACCGAAGCATGGCGATGCGGCAGATTTACTTTGCCATGGAACCATTGGGACGCGATGCGGTGAAGGAAGAGATAGCAAAGCTCCAGGCGGAAAGGAATTCTGAGCCAGTGCGACGACAGTAAGTGACCGACGGCATTGACTTTGAATAGATATGCGATGCTCAGAGCACTCAAGGCATTGGATGCAAATTGCTGCGACATGTTCAAGAGGTTTGGAATGCTCACATACAGTATCGCCGTGTTCTTGGACCCCGAAGGAAACCCAAAGTTCACTAGGTACTGTGTTTCAGATCCCATCGCTTCAACGCTAATCTAACCTTCGGCTAGTGCGGACGCAGGTCGGCTTATCTTTAAAGACAATTTAATCAAAGACAAGCGACTCGAGGACCAAGTCTGGTACCACTTTACACAACAAGTGGTGGCGCTGAACAAAAAGAGGTTTGGAAAGGCAGATGATCTGACCGCTGTGGACAACGATATTCCAGTCGACGCGTTGGACAGCCAAATCCAACTGTCCAAAAATGCCGACGGTACACCGATACTACCATCGCGTTTCGTCGGCAATGTGCCTGTACATTCAAAAATTGTCAAGCAAACACTGTGACTCTTTCTCAATGCCCATTACTGTGAGTAGGAACATCTTTAGCAATTGGCGGCTGACACCGATGCTGCTGATAGTCCTTGCTTCAGGCCGACATGACACGAAGGTGCCATGGACAGTGCTAAGTCAGCATTGTGAAGAAGCGGTCGCAGCCGACTATCTGCCGACTGCCCCGATGTTCAAGTTTGGGCAACCACATAACATGGTGGCGGAACTGGCAAACGAGTGGTACGACATACTGCTTGCTAAGCAGGAGACAGAACGACCATTCAAGTTCAGGGCGTATTACAACACAAAGGAGAAGCAGATGATGCCAGCAAGGTACAGTGCCGACTGGTCGGTACGCACTCGACCGGTCACAACCCCGGCACCTATCCAATGGAAGCTCAAGGCAACGAAGATCATTACAAGTGATCAGTCAACGACGGTTGTAAACAGTAGTAGTCCAGCACAACCATCGACGGGTGATCGGTCTGTCCGCGCGGGAAGCGAGGCGAGCGACATGCTACCCAATGTGCCACCACCTGGAAGGGCGCGATTATCTCGCACGTCCAGGCATGTAATTATCAGTGACAATGGGACTCGTTCAGGATCGCCCGCACCGAGCATCCCGATGCAAAGCGAATCTCCCCCACCCACACCCGCGTCTCCTCCGAGGAAGATTAAGAAAGGAGGAAAGACAAAGCCTGGCAAAAAACAATTGAAGGGAGCAAAAGCTGATGTATCGGCATCACTCGCCTCCCAGCCGATTGCTATTCGACCAAAGCCTCGCAGACTTCAACGCCCAGCCACAGAAGAAACAAATAATCCAGAGCTACAATCTCCACCAGAACATTCAAACCCAGCCGGCCGAGTTACAGATCGGTCCGAGGCGCGTGCGATCAACACTGCGCAGCATACAAATATGCTTACGACCCAGCCGAGTGCAACCACAAGGAAGAGAGTAACAGAGGAAGAGAGGCTTGCACACGATGCGGAGTGGTATCGGGCAGCCGAGGGCAGCAAGCGGCAGTCCAAGAAGTCGAGTCGTGCTCTTAATCAATAATCTCTCTCATGTGAATTCAAAGTCAACAAAATGTATTATATTACAATAACAAACTTATTATATTAAAACTAAGAAAAACGATATTAAAATAAAGTTCATATTCTACTTCTTCAATCTCTTTGTCTTGGTCGAGGCACTTCCTGTAGCCTTTCGCTTCGCGGCCTTGCTATCATCAGGCGCGGGTGTCCGAGACGTCGAGCGAGTTGACCGACGAAGGGTGTCTGTCGGTGTTGCTGACCGTGTTCTTGTCATCCGCGGGGGAGGCACTTGCAGCTGAGCAAGTGCATGGGTTAGGTTTGCAAGGGCGGTGTTCCCATGTGGAGTCGGCTCTTGCACGGTGATAATCGGTGCCGCCGCAGCAGGCGACGAGGCGAGGTCCATGTTGACATCCTCGCTGGCGTCTCGTGCCTGCGAGGGAGCGGGAGGCAAAGGGGCGGTCGGCAAATCGTGCACCAATGACAGTGAATGTGTCGGGGATGGTGAATGCGGTGGCGGCGTGGAAGGGGATGCGGGGGCTTGCGACGGGGATAATGGACGATGCGATGCCGGGGGAGGGGTGCAGGGAGGCGCAATGGTCGGTGGGGGTGGGGGCATGTTGGGGAGCGGCAGAGGAAGCGATGTGGCTGCTGGGGGGCAGGCTCTGCAGGCTCTGCGACAATGGGGGCGATGGGTCTATTGGAATGGCGTTGTGCCCATTCACCGACCAGTGTTCTCTTGTCTGTTGAGCCCACTGCCCGATACGCTGGCTTGCTCCTTTGTTCGACCGAGCCTTCCGCGTCGGCCAAGCCGTTTCGAGCGAGCATGTCGAGGACCAGCTTGAGTCCCCGATCCACACTGTCTAACTTGTTGGACTTCGACTCCAACCTCTTGTTTACCTCTCGGCCCAACTCGCCTATTTGTCGGGCCATGTCGTCCATCCGCCGATTTGTCTCCTGCATGAAGGCTTGCCACTCGGCCGGCACCGGTGCGACCTCCTCCCTCTGTCTGCACATTTGCGAGATGAGGCTGTTGGGGTCGTCAAGCTCCCACACTCGCTCACACCGCACCTTCTTTTGTCGGCACCTTTGGCACGAGCCGACCGGGTTCCTCGCCAGGTGCTGACATGGGACGTCCGCCTTCGTGCACCGGCGACATCCTGGTTCAAACTCACCATTAGTCGGCCCAAGCGATGGCAACCAGGTCGTTCCACGCATGTTTCGCTCGACTATCTCGACCTTCGGCAGGGCCACCAAACCCTTTCTGGGTTTCACCTGCCGACGAGGATTCCGTCGTTTGCCGGACTCGCTTTCTTCGTCGTCATCGCTCGGCTCTGGGAACTCCTCGCCCTCATTGCTCGAGGGCTCACGCCGTCGGCGGGGCTGCTGCTCAGTCAGCGTCATAGCCGGTTGGTTATATGTGCTCCACTTACCTTGCTTGGGCCAGCTACTGGTCGCCCAGCTTCACCCGCCTCATCAGTCTCCAAACCGACCATCGACTTCGACTTGGCGGTGGCACGCTTCTTTGGTGCAACCATCTTACGCACTGTTATCTCATCCGTAGCCTTCCCCTTGCCCTTCTCCATCTGTCGCGTCATCGCCTCATCCAACGTCTCGATCCTCGGTCGGATGAGCGCGTCGAATTCCTCCTTTTTAATGATCTTCATCTCATCTTCATCGACTGTCGGCGATCGTCGCGGCCCCCTCGGCTTTGACTGCACCCCACCGTGTCCCCGAACCACTTTTCGCGCCCTCATGATCCTCCACGTCGCGTCGCTTCAGAGCGGTCGGCGCTTTCTCCTTTGGCGCTGCTGCCTTCGGCACCCCCGATGGCCCTGTGCCATCCACCTCCATCGCGTCCTCGGCCTCGGCTACCCGCTCTCCTTCCTTTCTGCTATCCGCGCCGGACTGATCAGCCCGCCCACCTTCTGACTTCTGCCGCTTCCGTAGCTCCTGGGCGGCCTCGGCGACGGCGCAGGCTGTCTTCGTGCGCGGGTTTTCAAAAAACTCCCTTACCAAGTCGTCCGTCTTCTCCTTCAACACGCTTAGCGTCCGCATGATCAGCCACTTGGCTTCTATCTCCTGTTTGAATTTCCGGTTTGATGCCCTTTTCGCGAACGCATACTGTAATGATGGTGGTCGCTCTGTCAGTCATGCAGGTGCCACAGAAAATACACTTACCATTTCCTTTCTGTTGTCCATGAACCATGTCAAACCCGTGCCGGCAGCGACCTGGGCAAGCAGCTGCTGCTGCAGCTCGGTGAATGTGGTGGTGACGGCCTGTTGCGAGGAGATATCGTATGCGATGGTGGCGGACATTGTTTGAGATTTAGATTGCTGAGGGGAGGAGTCGGCTGAGCGTGCTGGTGGTGCGAAGTGAAGTTGTTCAAGAAAAGTTGCTGACGTGACAGATGAACCATTTGCGGATCACAAGATCACTTCACTCACGGTCACATGATATTGATGATCAGCCGAATCCTTATCGGCCCTTCATCGACCACCACTACCACCAATATGCAGAACAACGACAGCACTGTCCGAGCCCAATCGACATTCACCCTACAAGACGAAAGTACAAATGAAAGGATGGAGGTTCCATGGGCCCTCCTTGACCTTATCAAATATGAATATGAGAAGGAGAAGATCAAGGCTGCAATGGAAGTGGACACAACAAACGATGACGAGGTACGTGGTGTTAGCGGTGGATGGGAAAGACAGTTTGACTCAATTCATTGAGGTGTAGCTTCCCCCGGTTCACGGGGATACATCCTTCATTGGCGAACACGATATCCAGGTGCCGGCAAACCTGGTATGACATCAGTGTACCAACAGACAACAGCCACTAACAATGATTATTAGTTTCTCACAAAGGCACAAGTCACGGAGCTGCATGCATCAATCAAGGCAGCACAGGAGCGGTGGGGCATATCCTACAAAGATGCTGCCCACTGGCTCTATCTTCAAAAGATGGCGCAAGTTCAGGCGGAGATGGCTGAGGTCGAGCGACTCAAGGCGATGATGGCGTGATGTCATCGGTTAATCAATGAGACAATCCGACGGCACTCAGGTCGGGCCGGCAGTACTTGATGTAGTAGCTAATGTGCTCTATTGTATAATATATCATACTACATGCCTGCTACTCACTGGCTGACAATTTTGGACTTGCTATTGTGTACTTAACAATTGGACATACCTGATACTCACCGGCCCAGACCGTCGGCTTGTTTCGCAAAACGTCGGTCTGCACCCGACATCCGATGTGCAGACGTTCTGGCTAGATCCGCAGGTGCCTTCCCCTGGGTATTATTACATGTAGCAATCTGACACATTCCCACTACCTACTGGCTGAGAGCGTCGGCCTGCACTGGACATCTGATGTGGCGATGTTTGTGACTTGGGATTGTATGCTATATCATAAAACATGTTGGCCACTCATCGGCTGAAAGCTTCGGCTTGTTTCGCAAGCCCTCGGCCTGCACCGGACGTCCAATGTGGCATTGCCTTCGTTAAATCTGCGTGTGCTTTGGTCTGAGCATCATGTAAAGCAATACAGTACACACCTGCTGCTCACCGGCTGAAAGCGTCGGCCCATTTCGGAAAATGTCGGCCTCTCCAGAAGTCAGAGGTGCCGAGGTTTTGGACTTCATATTATAACCTATGTCATGCTGGCTAACTTTTGTAGTAAATACTATGCAATTGGATGTGCCAGCTACTCACCGGCTGTAAGCCTCAGCTTATTTCGGCAAACATCGGCCTGTACCGCACATCTGAGGTGCCGAGGTTTTGGACTTTGTATTATCATAGAACATGCTGGCTACTAACCAGCTGAAAGTGTCGGCCTGTTTTACAGAATGTTGGCCTGCACCTAATATTGGATGTGCCGACATTTTCAAAACTCGGACATACCCGCTACCCACCGGCTGAGACCGTCGGCCTGTTTCGCAAATCCTCGGCCTGCGTCGTACAGCCGATGTGGCGACGCTTTGCCTACGTGGGCTGGTGCTTTGGTCTCAGTATCATGCACTTCATCTGTGAACATGCGAGCTACTCACCTGCTAAGAGTTTCGGTCTGTTTCGCAAATCCTCGGCCTGTGTCATACAGCCGATGTGTCGACGCTTTGCCTACATGAGCCGCTGCTTTGGTCTTGGCATCATGTACTACGTGAAAGAATGTGCGAGCTACCTACCAGTAGAGAACGTCGGTCTGTTTTGCAAAACCTCGGCCTGCGTCATACAGCCGATGTGGCGACGCTTTGCCTACATGGGCCGCTGCTTTTGTCTCAGTATCATGCACTTCATCCGTGAACATGCGAGCAACTCACCCGCTAACAATATTGGCTTATTTCGCAAAACCTCGGCCTCTGTCCTGCAGCCGATGTGTCAACGCTTTGCCTACGTGGGCTGGTGCTTTGGTCTCGGTATCATGCACTTCATCCGTGAACATGCGAGCTACTCACCTGCTATGAGTTTCGGCCTGTTTCGCAAATCCTCGGCCTCCGTCATACAGCCGATGTGGCGACGCTTTGCCTACATGGGCCGGTGCTTTGGTCTCGGTATCATGCACTTCATCCGTGAACATGCGAGCTACTCACCCGCTAACAATTTCGGCTGTTTCGCAAATCCTCGGCCTCCGTTGTACAGCCGATGTGGCGACGCTTTGCCTACATGGGCCGCTGCTTTGGTCTGGGTATCATGATGTATAACAATACAGTACATGCACACTACCTACTACCTGAAAACATCGGCCTGTATCCCAAAACATCGGCCTGCACCGGACGTCGGATGTACCGATTCTTTGCTTATTTGGGCCGACTTCTTTACTGATGCATCATATACAGAATCCCAGTAGGTCTCGGCTACATGCTAGCTGAAACCATCAGCCGCAATGGCAAAGAATCGGCCTACATCGGTAGCCCGATGTTGGACCGATTTGCTGACATTTTATCCCTGCTGCCTCATTGTGCCTGTATAGGAATGATTGGAAACAACCTAGCCACCTCACTAACCGTTCCACAGCATTCTGCTGCATTGCCGGTCAATCCCTCGGCCCTTCCGATGTGCGAGCTGCTCTGCGCGGATGGTTGTTATTGCATACATTGTAGACTTACCATATTGGGCAATTTCCGCTGGGCTCCGCGCGGACTGTTCCTATCAATACAATGTATAACTCCACTTTGATGTGTTTATTGGTACATTGTAACTCCGCTATGTGGAAGCGCAAGAAGAAAAGGGACCAGCAAGAGAACAGTGAACAGAATAGTGCATAACACAATGAAGCTAAAGTGTTGATAATCTGAAATCTAGTGTATGTTGGCGGCGAAAGCACGGTAAGGAGACGGGGATACTGGGTGGAGTAACAAAAAGATCACAATGAATCCAGGATGTACGACTGATGGAGACCAGAGCTTGAAATCAGAGCGAAAAATAGTTCGTGCCCTGAACCACCGCGGTTTCTTTCCCCTCTTCCAGTCCACCGCCCTCATCGTCTACCTCTCAATTCACCGATTCACGACGATGCAGAACACTCAAGTGTTCAACGTCAATGTCTTGGTGATAAACTAGATCGCTACGCTCGACCCGCAGACTGTGGAGACAGCGCCCCTGTACACACACTCAGATACGCATCGGGCATTCATGTTGTCGCTTGCAGGTTCAGCACGCTCAGCCGCAGGTTTCCTAATTCTGAAGTTCCGAGTACTTGTGTGCTGGAGTGCTGGAGCGGGGAGCACCACGGCGGCAGCGGGAAGAGGTACAGACAGCGGAAGCAATGAGAGGCTGCGCAGAGAGGGGGGACTTCTCGAGTGGCAGCCAGGCCTTGTTGGCTGTTGGCGGCGTGGTGTAGTGATTTCTGATGTAGTGATAGTCGTGGAGATGGTGCATCCACTTCATTCTCTTTCCTCCACAAACCAAAAGCCAGTGCGACGTCGCCATTGAGGGAAAAGCGGTCGAGATGGAGGCCGTAGATGGAAGGGTAGATAGACACGACCCATCCTTCCGATTTTGTTACAATCCCTAATGGCGGCACAGTGCGTGAGTGGATACGCACTAGAACTCGTCCTCCTCTTTCAGGGTGGCTCCTTGGATATCAGTTGACGCTCTCTAGCGTTCACCGATGCCACGGATGATGAATATATGAACGCCAGTCGCAACCCATTGTTGCCATTACTCGCCGAACCAGACCGCGTTCAGGCCCATGACATGGTGGAAGAGAGGAGGATAGGTGATCGCCGCGCCATGTGTGTTTTTCAAGGAGCAGAGGCGGGAGTGAGTAAGGGTAGCAAATGCAGATGCATGTGCTGATATGGGGGGAAATGGGAGCGTCCAGCAGGGCTGATGCGGAAGAGAACATTGGCGAGGCCCACGTACTGAGAAAGAGAGCCTGTTGAAGCGCACTCGAGGCAGGGGTAGGCTCTAGAAGAGCAGGCAGTGACAAGCTGGATTGAATGAGCAGCCCAGCTAAGGGCTGACATGGGCCAGGATGCGTGGATTTCTGCGATTGCTCGATCCATGCGAAGATTGGTTTGAGCTGGGTGGAGCGTTGCCCTGGAGCATCATGACACTTGTGGCACACCTGCTCGCGCCACTGAGATAGATGTGGCGCCGACAAGCTTCCTGCGAGACTGTTAGGTACGGGTAATAGCACGGGATGACATACTAACTAACACACATCCAAATGTTCGCATGCACTCTCAACGCGACCTCCCTCTGTCCCATTCCCCTCACGCCACATCCTAGGTATGAAGATGTGCGAGCCCGCAAGCGCTTTGGTAAGTTACAAGAAGCTCGGTGGGTGTGGCATTGGAAAGCCAATTCGATTCGTGGAGTACAATAGATATATCGTGGCTTGTTGGTCGTTCCCATGTTCCGTGAGGATCACCTTTGTTTCGAAGAGATGGGGACGCACGTTGGTGACCGGACGGGGAATGACAGAAAGTCGAGGGAGAGAGCGAAGCCATGGGCGCTGAGGACACTGGATGTTGCCGGCCTGAACATCCGTCTTCTTACTCATTACTCGTTGCAGACAACGAGTCCCGGCGTAGCTTCTGTCCTACCACTAGAGCTCAAAGGCATCTGTCACGGCAGGTCCGGGCGGCCATATTTTCGAGTTCCAGGGGATGGGGGGTCTCTACGGCCTGTCAATGCAGATATTCCCAAGCCTCCCCAAAGAGAGCCTCGTTGCACCGAGGCGTCACTTAGTTAAAGCTGAAGCTGAAGTTAAAATGGCAGTTTGGACTGAGGGGCTCCCAGCACAATGGGTAAGCAAGCGTCTTGCAAGACTCGTCGAGCTTTTCATCGGATGGGGCAAACAATCGGCAGTCGTCAGCGGTGACATCAAGCGTTTGGCTAGCCTTGGGCGCTGTGATCTTTCTTTTGATTCACTACCAATGCCTTTCGTATTCCCGTTGGTCGTGCGGCACCCCCGGTAATCTTCTTTACAGTGATACGATGCTACACATGATCTGCGCTTTCTGCCCGCCTCCCAGAGTCTCTTCCATGCTTTCATCCTACGCTCTAGAATAATTGCGGCAGGTTGAATTGGAAAGGCTCGTCCAATGAGTAGAAGTAGCAGACGAATCTACTCTACACCAATTGGTTGGGATTCTCGAACGGGCGACCTGTTTGGGTGTGCTCTCGACTTGAGCTCTCGACCCCGAAAAACATAGCTTTCTTCGTCACATTTGCCAATTCCTTCTGTGCCTGCTCCACCCGTTAACTAGGTGCCAGTCGTAGCCGGTGTCTTAATATCGCCAACTTATCGGCCCAGGAGCGCAACGCGAACTCATTTGGTTCATTTGTCGGAGGTGAGGGGGGAGGATAGGTAATGGAAGTATATGCGCTGGTGTGGTTAGTGCGTGGTAACGTCGAGCGAGGCAGGGAAAGCTAACCACAGTATACATGCCCGCATCGTTGACAGGTCAATTGGATAGGGAGGTGGAGTCGACGAGAGACGTCGCCGCGAAGCCAAGGGATAAATCGTCGCAAAGGTGCGACACAACCATGGACCCCCGTCTACGCACGCCCAAGTCATCACCTGCGTGCAAAGAATGATCAGAAACCGACGTCAAATAGGTTCGGAGTTTTTGAAGCTGAGAGAGTGTTGGGTGCTGGAAACAGTGTGGTAAGACGAACTCACCAACAAAGGTAGACTCCCTTCATCTTTCTTCCTCCCCTACGCCAGATCATAGGCATGAAGTGCTGGGGTTGTACGAGCTTGTGAGTGCTTTGGAAAGCTGAGCCAAAGAGTCTTGGTCCGAAAGGCGCTATAGCCTTGCACTGTGAGAAGCCGATTCGATTTCCTGAAGAAGATACCTCCTCTTTCGCGTGTTCTGTGAGGTTTGACGTTGGGCAAGGGAACGTCGGGATAGAGCGAAACTGAAAGAGTCACGGCATCGGATGTCGCCGGCCCGAACATCTGCTCACGATCCTTCCAACGCCATGAACTCGATACACCATTTCGTCCAAGTAAACGATGCTCTACTGCAATCATTTGACGGACAAAAACTGATGAGACCAAGACACATAGGACCACGCCTGGCATTAGGTTCCATGCCCACGTTGGAGATTTCTTGGCTTGACTGAGCTCAAGTTCACGGTGCCCGATGTGTGAATACTTCATCCACTCCTCTGCCTACGTACGCTTACATCCACCCCCCCGCTCAATGTCACCAGATATGACCATGCCTCACCCCACGTCTACACACATGCTTCGGGCCCCAAAACGGCACACAGGGGAAATCCAGTTGAACACATGTATGTCCACTACCACATTCCTTCGAACATGATTAATTGATTCCCTAGCTTCGGTACTAGATACCTAGGATGTCATTCTCCCCTAGTGGTTGCATTGAATACCTCCTGCGGTCCAAGATGACAGCTGTTGCTTGTTCTTCAATATACTATAACGTCACTCGTCTCCTCGACTCAGGACTTACTCGAACTCCTCCGTCGATCTGCGGCGCCGCTGGCCATGAACTTGAAGACGACACAGCCTGTGTGCCTTCTATCCTCGCCGAGATCCCAGCTGTACCGTCGTCCGTAGCAGATCCACGCACCTTTCGTCCGAAGTTAGACAACAACAATGCAAAGACGTCCAAAACATGGCGTGGTGGAACAGCCAGTTGGAGATGCCTGACTATTCACCTTGGCGAGTGGATGGGCACCAATTGTGCGACGTCGATGCGAAGAGCGCGCGTGTGCATTAGGGAGTTAGGGACCCTACGTGGCGACGACCGAGGCACGTGTGGCTGGGAAATGGGAAGACCCTGACTGATGTACGTTCCACAACAAACACTTTCCGCTTTTCACGATGATGACACACTGATAGTCGCTCCACACTAGATCTCTGTCCTACCGCCTGCTGCTTCATGAAACACAGAAATTCAGCGATCTTACCACGCCCTACCCGCTGCCTCTCGCGGACATTGACAACCACCATTCAACACTTCCTTCGCGGCCCATCTTCTCTTCAAGTCTGCGATAGGTTTAGTGAATCAGTCTTCCAGTCGGTTTGTGACACCTTCAGCACTAAGCACGCTCCTCTCTCCTACTCCTTGTCCTCAATTCGTGTCCTCTGCCAAGATCAAGCCATCTCATCGCCTCGATCGTTTGCGTGGTTTGTCAGCCGTCCCTTCCACTCAGCAATAGCAATTACCGCGGCTCCTCCGTCGTTCCGCGGCGGTGTGTCTTCGCCACCCAATGACTCACTACTCCCGCTGTCCATGCGGTTTCTCAATTCAATCGTTTGCGTAGCTCACGGCTTGAAATACAGTACCATTGCACGTCTCCTCGAAGCAGCAATCACTCAAACACCTCCTTTGACACCTCCATCAATCTGCTGCATGTGTGTCCTTGCCATGCTTCAACGACTCTCCCCTCCTCCCACTGTTAATGGATCACTTCCACGATAGCTAGCCAGCCACCGTACGACTCCCCATGCTGTCACTTCAGCAACCCCCCAACTTCTTCTTCTCGCGTCTACCACCAGGTGTAACCAGGCGTATGAAGCCTCCAACCTCCAACCATAAAACGCAAACTGCAAACTGTTAACCGCAAACTGTCAACCAAACGCAAACCTCTTTCGTGACTTCTCCTTCGGCGTCTTGGTGGATACGCAAGCC